>OY282520.1:38796743-39523002 GCA_958296335.1 Urtica urens
GAACATCTCATTTATTTAATGACAAGTCATTAATTATTTTCATACTGTAGTACGAAACGAGAAAATATTTATTTTCATCTTTTATTTATTCTAATCATCAAATTATATTATTATCAATATAATAACATAATATGATTCGTTAAATACATATAAAAATAAATAACCAATTATTTAATTAATTACTCAGAAAATAATTTCTTAGCGTAAATCACAATTTACGTTGAATAAGAAAATCAATCATTTCTTGTTCACCAAAATCTCGTCCGAGAGTCTATCATTGAGACCTTATGGACCCACATGAACGAAGCTTCAGAATAAAGTACGGACTCAAAAGTTCACAAACTTTTTCCGACTTTTACTTCTTAATATTAGTCGATTCCACTAAAGGACCAATATTGAACATCTCTAAGTTCATATGCGTTTATATTTCCGTTTGATGTGACAAAACTATTCTTCACACGGTCCACGGTGTATTTTACGATATTACCCTTTGTGTGTATCATTAACTCAGAGCAATGTAAAATTACCGTTTTACCCCTGAGTTATTATTTCACCAAGTCCGCTGTTATTTGTGAATGAGAAAAATATAAAGTGAGATGTCTCAACATGTCACATGTTTTATTTCAAAGAATTCTTTATTCGATGAATACCAGGCCTAGTTTATTCGCTCACACTCTCAAACAAAGCATTGTGTGATACTAATGCCTCAGCATTGTTTCAACACAAATTCCATATCTGTGAATCACATATTTCAACGAAACAGTATTATGACACCAACCGTCGGGTCAATGAAACTTCAATTAGCCATTGCCCATTGACAAATCAAATGTCATAAAGTGTTACAAGAAGATATGTACTCACTTCAGGATTTAGTTAATTACTAAAATACCCCTCGTATGTGAGTTTGAGGTTTCGAGTAATTAAACGGTTTTATCTCAAACTTCAAAACTTCACAGGTCTTGTTCTATATCTTCATTAAGATATCAAGGATGAATCACAGAGTCACAACTCTCCATATCACAAGATAAGATATCGTTTAATTCATTCTAACAATCATAATTTAGAATCGATTGCCCGATAGATCTTTAGATTGCGAACTATTATTTTAAACTAGTCATAAGAAGGTATATTGTCAAGTCTGTATTTAGCACTTCTTTCGTTGATGATAGTTTCAGAGCGTAGACATTAATGCATAAACTCAATCTTAAATAAGAATGAAAATTCAATCTTTATTTAATTTCAAAACAAAACAAATATAAAATTATTTAATATCAAAAATCTCCTTTGTGGGCATAAATGCCAACAACTGATCCCTTCACGAAGCCTTTAACGAGTAAAGTCTTCGAGTGACACCTAGAAGGACTGGTACTAAATGATCATTCGCATCTCGTTTGAGTCAAATGGGAGTTTGTTGGGACTAGTGCCCACAAATAAGATATTAAACATTATAAATACTTTTGTATTTTGTTTTGCTGTAACATTATATAAAATTAACTATTCATCCTTGATCAAGTTTGTGTTTATGTATGTTACCTACGCTCTGAAACTGTCATCATCGAAAGGGGTGCTAAGTACAGGCTTGACAAGATACCCTCCGGTGACTAGTTTAAATAATAGTTCGCAATCTAAAGATCGATAGGACAATCGAATATGAGTATTGATTGTTTGAATGAATCACGATATCTTATCTTGTGATATTTTCTTCTCTTATAAATTGAGATGTGAAAAAAAGCTTTTGGTCTTGCTCTCTCTCTCTCTCTCTCTCTCTCTCTCTCTCTCTCTCTCTCTCTCTCTCTCTCTCTCCCTTTCTAGCCGACAATCTATCTCCCTCTCTCTCTCAAATAATATTTTATTTTGGCACCTAAATCCTCACCTGATCTAGTGTATTAGTTTATGATCCAATACTTGTTCTTGGTTTATATTGTTTAATAGTGCCCAATCAATAAACTCTTCAAACGCTCGAATACTCCAGTGATAGAACTTTCGTGGTTGCTCGAGAATCCAAAGACAAGAAGCAGCAAGGCGAGGCGTAGGATCTTTATCCGAGAAGGGTCACCAAGATCAAGTGACAAGAAATATGTACTAAGTTCTTTTCATTTTTATTATATGTTTTAAATGATAACTTGTTCATGCACGTTGTCTAGGTAGTAAAATAGTTTTGCACATTTTAAAAATAATTTTTTATATCCCGCCATAAATGATATGATAATTAATTTTTAAACCCTCGATCGATTCCTACACTCTGAAACTGTTATCAACGAAAGGGGTGTTAAGTACAGACTTGACAAGATACTCTCTTGTGACTAGTTTAAATAATAGTTCGCATTCTAAAGATTGATAGGGCAATCGAATCAGAGTATTGATTGTTTGAATGAGTTAGGATATCTTATCTTGTGATATAGAGAGTTGGGACTCTATGATTCATTCTTGATGTATTAAAGAGGACATTGAACAAGACATGTGATACTACTCAAGATAAAACCGTTTAATCACTCGAAGTGTTAAGATGACATACGAGGGGTATTTTGGTACTTACCTAAATCTTGTAGTGAATGCATAATTGATGTGACACTTTATGAAATTTGATTTTTCAATGAGAAATGGCTAATTGAAGTTTCATCTGACTCGGCGGTTGGTGTCATAACGTTGTTTCATTGGATTATGTAATTCACATATAGGGAATTCGTATTGAAACAATGTTGAGGCATTAATATCACACTATACTTTGTTATGAGAGTGTGAATGAATAAACTAGTCCTGGTATTCATTGAATAGAACATTCTTTTAATAAAAATTTTGACATGTAAAGACATCTCACTTTATGATTTACTCATTCACAAATAACAAAGAAGTTAATGAAATAATAACTCGGGGTAAAACGGTAATTTTAAATTCCTCCGAGTTAATGATACACACGAAGGGTAATGTCGTAAAATATACCGTGGATAGTGTGAAGAACTGTTGTCATATCAAACGGAAAATAAATGCATATGAACTTAGAGAGTTTCAATATTAGTCCTTTAGTGGAATCGACTAATATTAAGAATTAAAAGTTCGGAAAAGTTTATGAACTTTTGAGTCTGGACTTTATTCTAAAGCTTCGTTCATGTGAGTCCATTAACTCTCAATGATAGACTCTCGGACGAGATTTATTGAACTAGAACGATTGATTTTCCCATCGAATGTAAATTGTGATTTACACTAAAAGAATTATTTTCTAAGTAATTAAATAAATAATTAGTTATTTATTATTACATTTATTTAACGAATCATACTATGTTATTATATTGATAATAAAATGATTTGATAATTCAAATAAATAAAAAATGAAAATAAATATTTTCTCATTTGAACTTCCTTGAGAAGTATGAAAATAATTAATAACTTGTCATTAAATAAATGAGATGTTCTAAATTAATTAATATTATTTTAGAAATAAATCAAATATATTTTTGGGAAAATAAAATGTAATATTCGAAAAAATTAATTAGGGCTGAGTAATTATTTTAAAATAATCAAAAGAACTTCGAGCTTAAGTTTGACTAACGGGTCAAAATTGGATTTTGACTTAACTTATGCCTCCTCTCTCGGCTATAAAAAAGGTTTTTGAAAACGCTAACCCTGACCCTAAGAGAATTCACTCAGCCAACATACCCCTTCCCTATGTGTTGTTCCTGGCCGAGAGATTTGAGAGAGAGAGAAGTCAAGAAATTTTTTCTTGATTTCTCGAATCGTTCTTTCGTGTTTCCCCTCGTTGTTCGATTTAAAAGAGCCCACCCTCTTATTCTCCCTCAAAATTTCGAGAACAATATCATTAACTAAAGTAGTGGTGTTTTAGTGACTTTTACCTGCAGGAAATTGGCCAAGAATCAAAGAGAATTGATTTAGGCTCATTCTAGGCGAATCAACCTCACAGGGAGGCTCGCCAACTAGACAACAATCTGGTCAGCCAGTGAGACCCTGGTGGGCCTTCTCTCCCTCGTGCATCCTGACACCTTTCTGGGAATTCCAGCGCCTCTGCCACCTGTCCACAAATGTCCTCTACCTTCCTGCACATGTGTGGTGCTTCAAATAGGCGCGAGGAATCTGTAGGCTCACAGGCCCACATACTCAGTCCGACAGATCCATTCCGACCGACCATCTGTCAATCCGGCCAGCATGTTTCTGAAGCATTCTGGCGAACTTGATTCACCCATTCCGGCAAGATTGAGCCTGTTGTTGGCAGAGATGCCCACAAGAAAATTGTTTATTTACATATTGATGTAATATATAAATCTCTCATAAAGTCCTAATTGTAATTTGTTGATTAAATTAATAAAGCTAAAACGTTCTCGAAAAATGTCTAAATGGTATTTTTGTCCACGTGGACATAAAAAGATGTGAATGCAAAATAAGACATATGAAAATATAAATTATTTTCTAAAGCCGAAAAGTCGTTTGAGGCATTTAGAAATTAATTTCATTATTTTTGTAATAAAAATTCTATAATGGGTATTTTAAGAATTGTCTTAAAAGAAATAAAGAAGCATCTAGATGCTCCTTCCCTAGCTATAGAATTCGGCAAACATGCATCATAGAGGAGAGAGTTATTTTCTTTTAATTATAAAGATAATTACCCAAAAGGAAAAGAGGAAATGAATTTCCTAAAGAAGGGAATAAATAAGCTAAGTGAGGAAACAAATTTTCTCACTCTTGAGCTCGATATGGCCGGCCACATTAATAGAGAAAGGGGAAGAGAAAATCAAATATTGGGTCATGAATGCATTATTCTTTCATGAATGCTTAATTGACCTTTATAGATTTTCCTTCCCCTATAAATAGACTCTCACATAGAGATGTGAAAAAGAAAACATTCTTGGTCTTGCTCTCTCTATTCTAGAAATTCCTTTTTATTTTTGCACCTAGATCCTCACTTGATCTAGAGAATTAGCTTATGATCCAAGAATTGTTCTTGGATCATATTGTTTAATTATTCTCACACACAAATCCTTCAAACACTCTATGGACTCTTGTTATAGAAACCTTAGGTTTCTCGAGTTCTACAATAGACGTGAAGGAATCGAGCCAAAGAAGAAAATCCACCTTTCTCGAAGACGCTTTTATTTAAAGGTTCAAGAAAGGTTACTATTTAAGTACTCTAAATAATGTTTTAAATTTATAACATGTATATGCACTTTGTTTAGGTTAGTAAACATTGATTTACTAGTACAATAAAAATTTTATATTCCGCCATTAATGTGTTAACAATAATACCGGAAACAAAACCTTGCCATTGTGTATTAACTTATAAACACAAGGTTCATCTATTGACTATCCAAAACCGAAGATTTTTACAGTTTCATCGAATCTAATATTCCATGACCTAGATGCTTGGTTTAATCCATAAATGGATTTAAGAAACTCACAAACCTTGGTCTCTTGAACACCTTCCACGAAACCGTCCGGTTGAGCAATGAAAATGCGCTCGTCAAGATTGCCATTTAGAAAGGCAGTCTTGACATCCATTTTCCAGATCTCATAATCGAGAGCGACAACTATGGATAGAAGTATGCGGATGAATTTAAGCATTGTGACAAGCGAGAAAGTTACTTCATCATCGATACCTTCCTTTTGGGTGTAACCTTTAGCCACTAGTCGCGCTTTGAACGTCTCAACGTTCCTATCCGAACCTATTTTTTTTCTTATAGATCCACGTACACCCTACGGGTTTAACCTCTTAAGGTAGGACTACAAGTTTCCAGACTTTGTTGACATACATCGAATGCATCTCTACTTTCATGACATCAAGCCAAAAGGTTTGACTTAGAACCAGCCATTGCTTGGCTGTAGGAAACAGGGTCATCCATGTCAGAGACGACTACAAAAGTATCGCCATAAGACATGTACATGTCGGGGTTTTCAGAAGCCCTCCCACTACGTCGAAGTACTACTTGACGAGGATCTGAATTATAAGGATGGGTTTCAGTTGGGGTAAGAACAGTTCTTACGGATGAGGTAGAACTATCCTCACCCAACTTTTCTTCAAGCACAAATTTTCTTCTAGGTTTCGTATTCTTCATAAAGTGATCCTCAAGGAAACGAGCATTAATGCTGACAAACGTTTTGTCGTCCTTGGGACTCTATCGAATGTGAAACCTTTGGTTTGCTTTTGATATCCAACGGATACACATAATTCTGACCTATTAGCCAACTTACTAGTCTTTTGCCTTAGAACATGTACAGGGTAGCCCCAAATTTTGATGTGGCTTAAACCAGCTTTACGCCCACTCTATCGTTCATAAGGAGTATCAGGGACCATTTTTAGACGGAACTTAACTAGCTTCGGTAATCAGTACAATACTTTTCCCTTTAGTCTTGAGGTAGGCAGGACAATTCTTACGCCTGAGTCGCTCAATAGTGTGAAGCTCCTTTATTATCTCGATAACAGTGACCCTAGCTTATTCATGGAGTAGTTCAGCTTGAAAGTATCAAAAGATTCAGGGAGAGTTTCCAAGATCATATCTATTTTGGTATCTCCATCAATCTCTGATATAAGGATTTTCATGTCATTGAGATAACTTATGATCAACAACATGCGTTCTCTATCAGGAGTCCTAGCTTTCATACGACAATTCACAAACTGTCGAACCACTTGTTATCTAGCGTGACGCCCTTGCCCTCCAAATATCTCATGCAGATTGAAGAGCATGCTATAGGCCAAATCAATATCACGATGTTGTTGATGGAACACATTTTTCATCGATGCTAAAATATAGCACCTAAAAACTCATCGAATCAAATCTAGGACACTACGTCGTCCTTGTCCTCTTGAGTCGAATCATTATTCGTTTCAGGAAGACATGGGGTGGTGAGTATCCATTTGTGCTTGTCCATAGTGAGGACGATGTCTAGGTTACGTTTCTAATCTAAGTAGTTTTTGTTGGCAGAGATGCCCACAAAAAGATTGTTTATTTATATATTGATGTAATATATAAGTCTTTCATAAAGTCCTTATGTAATTTGCTGATTAAATTAATAAAACTTGAAACGTTCTTTCATTCACCTTTTCGTTTGATTGAAGATTTATGATATTCAATAGTCTTATAGTCCTTAATCAAACCTAACAATATATGAAGAGACAAATGTAGATTTATGTGAACAAACTCTTCATGGTTTGGTTTTTAACGATATATTCACAATCTAAAGATCAACGGACTATTGATCCCAGTACAGTTGTTGGAAGAATCTATGATGTCTGGGTACGAGGCATAGAGAGTTAGGAACTCTATATTTCTTCCAATGTATCTTTCGAAGATACTGAATTGACCAGTGCACATTTAGAGACAATGGAAGAACAAACCATTTAACCGCTTCTGTCTCATTGTCACTATGTATGAATTGCATCATTCTTACCTAAATCCTGAAATGAGACATGTCATTTCATAGCATTAATATTCTTATCTGAGAAAGTCAAATTCTAGATCCATTAAGTGATCTAGACTAGACCAATTGGTGAGATATTAAGTTATGAAGATGTCATGGACCAACTTTGTTAAGTTCTCATGGATATGGAATTCGTGTACAAGATTGCTGAAATGCAACACATACCACCTCATGCTTTATTACTTGGATTATGAATAAATGAACTGCGCAGTATCCAAAATTAAGTAGCGACTTATTTGGATGAAAGAATGTGACTTGTTAGCTCATCGTCAATACATTGTTTCTAACTTATTCGCAAGTAACAAAGGAGTTGATGAAATGCCAATTAGAAGGGTAAACTGGTAATTTTTTAAATCTTATCTAGTTGAGGATATTCATGAAGGGTAAACATAGATAACATTTAATGAATTTACTCAACATAATTAAGTTGAATTTAAGTAGAAAATAAATTCATTTAAACCGAGAGATTCTCAGTGTCAACTCTTTAGTGGAGTCAATTGAGATTAAGCTAATACTCGGAAAATATTTGTGATCCATAAGGTGACTATTACAATTCATTTGGATCCATAAGGTCACTATTACAATTCATTAGAGTAGGATTGTTAAACTAGAAGTTAAGTCAAAATAAGTTCAAGTGTTTAACTAGACGTTTTCTCGGAAAATGTCTATAGGGTATTTTTGCTCACATGGACATAAAATGATGTGAATGTCCAAATAGATTTTGAATATTTTCATATGATGAGAATATTAATGATTTTCTAAAGCCAAAAATTCGTTTAACGCATTGTGAATTAATTACATTAGTTGTGCAATATTAATTCTACAGTGAGTATTTTAAGAATTGTTTTAAAAGAAATAAAGAAGCATCTGGAAGCTCCCCCGTGTAGATAGAATTCGGCCAAACATCAAAGAGGAGAATGAAATAATATCTCTTATTGTTTGTGCATTATTGTATATTGGTAAGAAGAAATGAATTTCTTTGAGAAGAAAATAAATGTGCTAAGTGAGGAAACAAATTTCTCTCACTAATGCACAAGGACAGCCGGCCATATGAATAGAGAAAGAGGAGAAGAAATCAAATATTGTGTCATTAATACACAGTAGGAAAGGGTAATTACATTTTCTTGTATTTCCTTCTCCTATAAATAGAGACTCACATTGAGATGTGAAAATAAGCTTTTCTCTTGCTCACTCTTGTTTTTGACCGACTATTCTTCTCCCTCTCTCTCTAAAATATCTCCTTTATTTTGGCATCTATGTCTTCATTAGACTTAGGCTTAAATTAGCTCGTTATCTCATAGACGTGTTCTTGAGTTATTGTGTTTACTTGTATCCACACACAAATTCAAACACTCTATAGACTCTTGTAATAGAAACCTTAGGTTTCTCGAGTTCACGACAAAGTGTGAAGAAAACGAGCAAGACGAGATGATCTACCTTTCCTAAGGCTTCTCAAAGGTCAAACTACAAGAACGGTTAGTAGCAAATAATTAAATAAGTTTTTAAATAATATGATGTTCATGCACTTAGCCTAGGTTAGTAAAATTATTTTACTAGTAAAGTAATTTTTATATTTTACCATTAACTCGTTAATGATTATTTTTTCTTAATCCTAGACCTATTCCAACAACCGTAGTCTTCCGAAACATGATTTTCAAAACGAATAAAAAATATGAGTGGGCACATTCGATATCTCACTAGATCTCGAAACCAGATTGTTTCTGGTTCTCGCTTGTATTATTTAGGATTGGAATTAGCAATTCTGTGGAGAGAGAGAAAATTTGGCCAAGAGAGAGAGTGTTGGCATAGTATCCTTTAATGGATTGAGTGAATTTTCCTCTTCCATTCTATCATTATTTTTAGCATTTAGGGAGAGATAACCTCTTATTGATTTTCACTCATTTATGTTGAGATATTCTCTCCTTTCTAGGGATATTCACTCCTTCAAGAGATATTTTCTCCTTTAGATTTAATCTGGGTCATTAGATCTCAACAGCGAATCTAAACTCTCTCTCATTCATACCATCACTATCTATGATTGAGATTTTATCTCTTCAGAGAAATTCAGGGAGAGATAGGGAGAGAGAATTTGTCCAACCCTAGGGTCTATCCCTAGGGTATTTTCGGCCATTCTCTAGGCCAGACCCAAACTGAAATTCTCAAGCCCAAAAATCCAAATAATTATTATCTACTTGATCCAACAATATATAAACAATTATGCTATAGTTAATGATGCGAATACTCGTTTTCCAGAATTAATGCTCTCAATCACTATTACAACAAGTGAGATTTAATAATGAACATATTTGAAAGTTCTTATCCGCCTTTATCATAGCCGAGTCGGAGACTATGGACTGTCATAGTGGCCTTGGTTAGTGCGTCGTAACGGTCCTTAAAAAACACATCTACCCCAAAGCCTGTCCAGTTCGTACACTTACCACAAGTGTAGAATGCTCCCACATAGTGATCATTCAACACTCATGTGTTCCACATAAATGACTTTCGATATAGCTTTCAAGGCGTATATAAGTCATCGACCTAGTTTTAGCACACCGCCCGAACTCAGGTGCCCATCACGGGACTCAATTTAATACGGAGGCTATGGAAAATAGTTGTTACTGATTTTGATTAATTATTCAGAACTCAACCCACTAATCATATAATGTTTATATAGTAATCTATTATCGAATTTATAGTAATTATTCAGTTGTCATTTTCAAGTGGGCAATATTCCTAACAATCTCCCACTTTGACCATAGCAGATTCGTTGAACCAATTTAATTATTTCTCATCTTAGTAGACAATTCAGATTTTGACCCAGGATTGAGACTCCCATCATATGAATTCTCAGTTTACTCTTTACTCTTTCATTTATGTTCGAGCAGACATATGTCCCTTTTCGTATGATTTTAGTTCATGTATTCTTGCAAGTGATCTTTGACTTACCTTTTAAGGTCAAGTCAAATCGTTAACAATAAATTAATTTACTTAGAACATATTAACATTTCGCATACTTTTAATTATACACCAGATTGTATATAATAAGTCTCCATATCTTGGTGTACATCTTTTTGGTGCCAAAACAGGTTGCAATATTGCATGCGTTGATCTCATCACCACTAACTATAGTGCGATTTCTTAAACATGTTTTAATAAAGACTTTATTGACTTTTTTCCATTACTTTGTTATTTTACATTCGTCATGTTCATATAAAATATACATATGCCTTCAAGGATCTTTTGTATTTAAATAACTAAGTATCTCACTATTTAGAGAACAATGTTTACAACACATGTTCTCATTCTCGGAAATTCGACATTGGATGCGTTTCGTAACACTTTTGAAGACTCACTTTCACTTTTTATAAAAGCCAAAATGATTTTAGGCAATTGGTAGAAATAGCTTTTGAAAAAAATTAAAAGTGATTTTGGTATTTATACAAAAAACAACGTAAAAGCTAAATTTTATAAAAAATTAAAAATCTTAGTTTTTGGTTTTTTATTTTCGGAAGTTTTTGATTGGTTACTATATTACCCTCGTAACTTCTTTTTTTTTCGCTTAAACAACGGCCAAATTTATTACTCCTATACCTTTAAATCTTCTTAAGAATGAGACCTGGATGCTTTTCTTTTTCTTCTCGGTCTCGGAGCGTTTGACGAGATCGGCGACGTGACGGAACCTCCGGCGAGGGTTTTTGACAATTTTTCCGACAACTGTTCTCCAACGTAGAGCCTCAGGCATGGTTTTCCTCTCTAAAATTTTCCCTCAATCCAAATTGGAACTTAGGGAGCGTTACCTTTATAATTTATATGCTTACATGAATGAGAGAGAGAGAGAGAGAGAGAGAGAGAGAGAGAGAGAGAGAGATCACATAGTCATTCAAATCAGAATTTTAGAATTAGGTTTATTGAATGAGGGTTCGACGATGATTTATACCTAATCGCGATGGTAGCTCAAAAAACCAATTTTTTTTATTGTGGTTTAGCTTGATGATTCTCGTTCGACGGAATTTTGGGATTTTTCTTTTAAGATTTGTCGGTTTTTTTTTTTTATTCTTTTGCTCTTGAAGAGGATAAGTTTCAAGTATATGTATTTTATTTAATAAAATTTATAAGTATTTAATAAAAAATCCGTATGTGTATTAAAAAACTTACATCATAACCTTATTTATTTACCATTTAGTAACATCTAGTATCTATATTAAAAAACTTACAGCGTAAAAATTTGCAAATAATATCTAATAAGATAAATGATATTTTAATTACAGTGTACATTTTTATTATATGTATTTAGTAAATATTTTATACGTGCAAAAAGAAAATAACATATACTAACTTATATAAGTTTATGAAAATTAATTTATAATTATTTTAACATTTATTCTAAGGTCAATTTAGTTTTTTTCTATAATAAGCAAATGATAACCAAACGCTAAATTAGCTTTTACTTTTACAAAAACTTAAATTAAAAATAGTGTACCAAACACCTGACTGTATATAACAAGTCTCCATATCTTGGTGTACATCTTTTGGGTGGCAAAACAGGTTGCATTATTGCATGCATTGATCTCATCACTACTCACTATAGTGTGATTTATTAAACGTGTTTTAATAAAGACTTTATTGACCTTTTTCCATTACTTTGTTATTTTATAGTCCATCCTTGTTTGTCGTGTTCATATTCAATATACAAAGGACTTCAAGGATTTTCTATATTTAAATAACTAAGTATCTCACCATTTCCAGAAATAACAATGTTTACAACACATGTTTTCATTCTCGGAAATTCGACTTGTCTAAGTCTAATTATTAGTCCTTTCAAAGACAATGTTTTAGCCTCAACATTAAGCTCATACCTTATTTCAAATAAGTATGTTTGAGACATAATGGAACAAGTTTGTCGTTTCTAAATTAAACATTTAGAAACAGTTAACGCAGTTAATTTACTTGTGTCATAATGAGGTCTAGTATTATAATAGTAATTACTCTATTCATGACCCGCATTTAGGAGCTACACATATCGATCATTCTCAAAATATCGATTATAACAAACATCCATGTACAATCATGATCAGTTTGTTACTTACTTAGGATCTACCTTTCATATTTCAAAAGTTTTAGTAGTTTAACTACTATGATCTATGTCTTAATTTATTTGAACTTTATCCGTATTTATATCATTTAGGTAAAGACGGCTACGAGAGTATCGCCATAAGACATATACCTGTCATGCTTTTCAAAAGCCCTCCCACTACGTCGAAGTAGCCGTCTCTGACAAGGATGACTCTGTGTCCTATAGCCAAACAATGACTGGTTATGAATCAAAGCTTTTGCTTGACGCCATGAAAGTTGAGATGCATTTGATGTATGTCAACAAAGTCTGGAAACTTGTAGACCTACCTGAAGGGGGTAAACTCGTAGGGTGTAATGGATCTATGAGAAGAAAATGGGTCCGGATGGGAACGTTGAGATGTTTAAAGCACGACTAGTGGCTAAGGGTTACACCCAAAAGGAAGGTATCGATTATGAAGAAACCTTCTCGTATATCACAATGCTTAAGTCCATCTGCATACTTCTATCCATAGCTGCCGGTCTTGATTATGATATCTGGAAAATGGATGTCAAGACTGCCTTTCTAAATGGTAATCTTGATGAGCGCATTTTCATGGCTCAACTAGACGATTTCGTGGAAGGTGGTCAAGAGACCAAGGTTTGTGAGTTTCTTAAATCCATTTATGAATTAAAGCAAACATCAGTGGAATATTAGATTCGATGAAATTGTAAAAAGCTTCGATTTTGAACAGTAAATAGATGAACCTTGTGTTTACAAATTAATACACAAGGGAAAGATTGCATTTCTTGTATTGTATGTCGATGATATATTACTCATTGGTAATTGCATGGGTAAATTATCCGAGGTTAAAATATGGTTAAAAAAACAGTTTGATATGAAGGATCTAGGGGAAGCGGCGTACATTCTGGGGATTCAGATCTTTCGAGATTGAAAAAACCGGACCTTGTCGCTCTCCCAAGCATCTTATATAGATAAGGGGATGGATCGCTTTGCTATGCAAGACTATAAGAAGGACCAAACCCCCTTTAGACACGGAGTCTAACTCTCTAAAAATCAATCTCCCAAGACTGCACCAAGAGATTGATTACATGAGAAAGATTCCCTATGCTTCGGCCGTAGGAAGTCTCATGTATGTTATGTTGTGCACTAGATCAAATATATGTTACGCCGTTGGCGTAGTTAGTCGTTTGCAATCAAATCTTGGACCCCAGTACTGGGCTACTGTTAAACATGTTCTTAAGTATCTTCGAAGAACTAAAAACTTGATGCGTACATATTCAAGTACTGACCTGACTATGATGGGGTATACTGATACTGACTTTCAAGCGGATAGGGATTCCAAAAAATTCACTTCAGGATCTGTGTTCATCCTGAATGGTGGTCTGTTGTATGGAGCAGTATCAAGAAATCTTGCATTGCTGACTCCACCATGGAAGCAAAATATGTGGCTGCTTGTGAAGCATCCAAAGAGGTTGTATGGCTTAGAAAATTCCTTAAATATTTGGAAGTCGTTCCAAATGACAACGAGCCCATAACACATTATTGTGATAATAGTGGGGCTATTGCTAACTCAAAGGAACTAAGAAGCTATAAACTCTCTAAGTATATTGATAGAAAATACCATTTGATTAGATAGATTGTGCAGCGCGGAGACGTGGAGGTGAAGAACATCTCAACGGTTGACAACCTGATAGATCCTTTTACCAAGGCCCTATAGAATAAGGTCTTCGAACATTGAGACAGATTACGCATGAATGACTATACTTATCTTTTTTGAGTCAAGTGGGAGTTTGTTGGCAGAAATTCCCACAAGAAAATTATTTATTTGCATATCGATGTAATATAAATCTTTCATAAGTTCTTATTGTAATTTGCTGATTAAATTAATAAAAGTTGAAACGTTCATTCATTCCTTTTCGTTTGATTGAAGATTTATGATATTCAATAGTCTTATAGTCCTTAATAACACCTAACAACATATGAAGATAAAATATAGATCTGCGTGAACAATCTCTTCATGGTTTGCTTAAAACAAAATAATCACAATCTAAAGATCAGCGACTATTGATCCTAGTATGATTGTTGGACGAATCTATGATGTCTGGTTACGAGGCATATTGAGTTAGGAACTCCATAGTTCTTCTAGTGTATCTTTCAAAGATACTAAATTGACCAGTGCACCTTTAGAGACAATGTAAGAACAAACCATTTAACATCTTTTGTCTCAAGGTCACTATGTATGAATTGCATCGTGCTTACATTAATCCTAGAATGAGACATGTCATTTAATAACTTTAATATATTTATTTGAGAAAGTTACACTCTAGATCCTAGATTGTGAACTAGATGCGCTATATTGGTGATGTATTGAGTTATGAAGTTGACATGAGTATAATTTGTGAAGTTCTCATAGATATGGAATTCATGTACAAGATTGCTGAAATGCAATATTATCCCACCTCATACTTTATTACTTGGATTGTGAATAAATATACCGGCTGGTTTCCAAATTGAATACAAGATTCTTTTGGATGAATTGTTGTGACTTGTTCGCTCTTCGTCACATTGTTTCTAACTTATTCACAAGTATTAAAGGAGTTGAGGAAATAAAAACTATAAGGGTAAAATGGAATTTTGCAAATCACATCTAGTTGATGATATTCATGAAAGGTAATCATTTGATAATACTCAGTGGATCCACTCATCACAAATAAGTTGATTTTTAAGTAAAAAATATATTCATTTGAACTGAGAGAATTTCAGCGTCAGCTCTTTAGTGAAGTCAATTGACATTAAACTAGACTTGGAAAAATTTGCGAACTTTGAGTCCAAAAGTCCTAGTCAAAGCTTTGTTCATTTGTGTCCATAAGGTCACTATCAGAAGTCATTAGAGTAGAGTTTGTTCTACTAGAAGCTAAGGCAAAATAAGTTCAAAATAAGCTAAAGGGTATTTTTGTCCTTAAGGTTAATTGATGAAAAAATATCAAAATAAGAATTTGAATTTTTTTCACAAGTCACACAGCTGAAAATTGATTTTCAAGGTTAGTGAATTAAATTTTGTGCCATGTTATTGTATGGGCAATAATGTGAAGGTATTTCCTAATTTTGTTGTGGACAAATTAGGAAGTAAATATATGTGTGTAGACACCCATATGGCCAGCCATATTACATCAAGTGAGAGAGAAATATTACTTAATATTTTGTGCATTATATTATATTGGTAATTGTCCAAAAGATAACAGGAAATGAATTTCTTTGAGAAGGAAAAAAATGTGCAAAGTGAGGAAACAAATTTCCTCACTTATGACAATGTGTGGCCGGCCATGTAGAAGAAAAAGGGAGGAGGAAATCAAATATTGTGTCATGAATACACAATAGAAAAGGCTTGTTACCCTTTTTGTATTTTCTTATCCTATGAGTAGAGCCTCACACTGAGATGTGAAAATAAGCTTTTGGTCTTGCTCTTTCTCTCTCTAGCCGACCATGTCTTTCCCTCTCTCTCTAAAATACTCTTTTATTTTGGCACCTAGATCCTCACTTGGTCTTGAGTCTTAGCTTATGATCCAAGACTCGTTCTTGGTTCATATTGTTTAATAGTGCCCACTCACTAAACTCTTCAAAGGCTCGAAGACTCTAGTGGTAGAAACTTTCGTGGTTGGTCGAGAATCCGAGGACGAGAAGCAGCAAGCCGAGACGTAGGATCTTCATCCGAGAAGGGTCTCCAAGATCGTGCAACAAGAAAAATGTACTAAGTATTTTTCATATTTATTATATGTTTTAATTAACAACATGTTCATGCACTTTGTCTTGGTAGTAAAATAGTTTTACACATGTTAAAAATAATTTTTTATATTCCGTCATATATGATATGATAATTAATTGTTATATTCCGCCATATCCTATATCTTTAAATCAAGGGCATAATCATTCATGCATAAACAAGTATCACAAAAGCATTCAAGGCATTTAATTCATAGAAGGAAATATTTATTAACACAACCATGTGTTCATAAATAATGTAATA
This sequence comes from Urtica urens, assembly GCA_958296335.1. Lineage (NCBI taxonomy): Eukaryota > Viridiplantae > Streptophyta > Magnoliopsida > Rosales > Urticaceae > Urtica > Urtica urens. The sequence continues at coordinate 38,813,264 of OY282520.1, forward strand.
AAATATAAGGAAATAAATATTTATTTTTCTGGAATGACTATAAAAACTACACTCCAAAAAATCTTTGATTATTAATGACACATCCCATGTTAAAAAATGAATAAAAAATGAAAGTAATAAAACTAGCGAAAATTTAGATCTTTAGGTAGTGCATGAGTTTCTCCATAATTATAACTCTGATACCATTTGTTTGAAATTGATTAACGATTAACCTATTATATTATGTAACATATCTAAATATGGAAGAATATATAACATGACCTAATATATTAAAACTCATTTTAAGCATATTTTTTAACCATGACATTAAAAATCAACTAACATGTCAATAATTCTAAACATGTCAACAGAAAAAGAAAATTGATCACACTAGAAACCTATAACAATTATATATACATATCCAATTATTTTAGAGAAAACTTGCATATAGGTTGGAATCAACCCCGCGAGCGTCTTCCCTTGGACGAGAGCAACCTGCCTCTCGTGCGCCTCCTTTTGGTTGGGAAGGGCCTGCCTCGTGTGAGTCTAATCCTCGTCGGAGTGGGCTATCTCTCGCGTGCCTGAACGTCGCCGGATTGGAAGCCTTGCATGCGCTTGACTTCACCAGAATGGATTCTGTCTCGCGTGCTCTTGACCTCGCCGCAATGGGAGCCTCATTGCGCGCATGATCTCGCCGGAATGGGAGCCTCGTCGTGCACCTGATCCTCGCCGATTGGATGCACTTCTTGTACGTCTGCCTTTGGCCGAGAGTCTGCCGGTCGCATGCGCCTAGGTTGGCCGAGCAAGCCTCACGCGCGCCTTTGCTTCTTGAGGAGAATTGGCCGGCCCTATGATCCAAAATTCACACAAACTACCACAATGGATTCAATAATAATACACTTGGAATATATCAGAGATCAAGAGTGTGTTCTCTTTATGTGAACAACGGGAAAATGAGAAAACTCAAAGGAATAAAGAAGCTTTCTGGGAAAACAATTTTCACTCGCTCTCTCTCTCTCTCTCTCTCTCTGTCACTCGGCCGAAAACAATAAGTAGGGGAATGGATGACTGAGAATCTCAATTATGGTTAGGGTTTCATGATATAAAACATCCTTTTACATATGAGAGAATGAAATTCAGTCAGGTCAAAATCATATAGTGGCCCACTAGTCAAACTTAAACAAAAAAATTCTCTTAATAAGTTTAAAAATTATTTTCCGATTCATAATTCATTAATTATGGCCGCCCAACTATTACTTTTATCCTCCAAATTTATCTGATTTATTTCTAAAATAATATTTAATTAAATTAGAGCATCTCATTGATTTAATGACATGTCATTAATTATGTTCATACTATGCAAACAAGTACGAAATAAGAAAAAATTTATTTTCATCTTTTATTTATTTGAATCACAAATATTATTACTATCAATATAATTATACAATATGATTCGTTATTCAAAGAAAACTGTTCCAATTAACCAAAACAAACATTGCACTTGCTATACAGACAAACATTTTAAGTTTTTTAAAATATAGCTAATATTGATGAGTTGTCATTCTTTTGGTTTTTGGTTTGACTAATATGTCCTTTACATTGTTTACCTGTTTTTTTATTTCGAAATATTTTTTTCTTCTGTTGTTAGTAGGAGAGAGAATTTATTATTTTGTTTTTAATTCGTATTATACAACCTTTTTAGCAGTTTTTAAAACGATTTTATTATTATTTTTTCATTTAAAAATGTTCCAATTAATTCACTGCCGGTTTATTCAAGTTTATATTACTTTTGGTGTAAATATAACATCCGATTGTGAATTTGTGTCTATTATATTTAATGTTATCATTTTTAAATTCTGTGTGTACATTAAACAAGTAGATTCAAATATTCATATTTTTGGGTTCTTTGTGTTCATAATTTGGGTCCGAGGTCGTCAAAATCTTTAATACTATGGTATTTTGTTAGTTAGTTTATTTTCATTTATTTGATATCTTTCAATCCTAGCGTCCTACTGTATTTTGTTACTTATTTTATTTCCCCCGAGTTTTGAGGTGTAGTAGTGGTGAGAGAAGTTATTTAAATGTAACTGCATGTAGTGGTTAATTTTTTTTTACATTTGCCGGTAATAATTGGGGGAAGTCATGTCTTTTTAAATCGATTTATATATATTAATTGCGATAAACTAACTTTTATGAAACAGGGGGCTATATAGCAATTTTTATGTTTCAAAATGCTATTTTGCTACTTATCTCTTATATAAATGTAATAATAAATAACCAATTATTTATTTAATTATTTAAAAAATATTTTTTTTAGTGTAAATCACAATTTTCATGAAATGAGAAAATCAATTTTTCTAGTTCACTAAATCTCGTCCGAGAGTCTATCATTGAGACCTTAAGGACCCACATAAACGAAGTTTTAGAATAAAGTTCGAACAAAAGTTCACAAAAATTTTCCGACTTTTAATTCTTAATATTAGTCGATTCCACTAAAAGACTAATATTGAAACTCTATAAGTTCATATGCGTTTATATTTCCGTTTGATGTGATAAATCAATTCTTCACACGATCCACGATTTATTTTACTATATTACCCTTTGTGTGTATCATTAACTCAAAGGAATGTAAAATTACCGTTTTACCCCTGAGTTATTTTTTCACCAACTCTTTTGTTATTTGTGAACGAGAAAAACATAAAGTTAGATGTCTCTACATGTCACATATTTTATTCAAGTAATGTTTTATTCGTTGAATACCAGACCCGATTTATTCGCTCTCACTGTAATAACAAAGCATGGTGTGATACCAACCGTCGAGTTTATACACCAACCGTATCTGTGAATCACATAATTCAACGAGACAACATTATGACACCAACCGTCGAGTTTATACTATCAGAATTGATACATAGGTCATCGACTAATCAAATGTAATAAAGTGCCACAAGAAGTTAAATTTTCAATACATGATTTAGGTAATTACTAAAATACCTCTTGTATGTGATTTTGAAGTTTCGAGTGACTAAACGGTTTTATCTCGAACTTCAAATTGTCACAGGCCTTGTTCAATATCTTCAGCAAGATATCAAGAATAAATTAAAGAGTCACAACTCTCTATATCACAAGATAAGATATCATTAATTTATTCAAACAATTAGTACTCAGATACGATTGCACAATCGATCTTTAGATTGCGAACTGTTATTTAAACTAGTCATAAGAAGGTATCTTGTCAAGTCTGTACTTAGCAATTTTTTCGTTGATAACAGTTTCAGGGCGTAGACATACATGCATAAAAACAATCTTTAAATAAGAATGAATATTTATATTTAACTTTCAGCAAATACAAATACAAAATGTATTTAATGTCAATCCCAACAACTACTTCCCTTCAAACTGTCATATAGTAACCTTCTCTCTAAAAATCCATAAAGATCTAAAACCGTCTCCCTGACACTTCGACTTCGACACCAGACTCTTGATGTGCGGGAAGAGATTAGTCACAAGGGATTACCTTGTCAAGTCTGTTTAACACCCATTTCGTCGATGACAGTTTCAGAATGTAGGAAACATACATAAACACAAACTTAATAAAAAATGAATATTTAATTTTATTTATTGTTTCAGTAAAACGAAATACAAAAATATTTATAATATCTAATATCTCTTTGTGGACACCAATCCCAACAGTGACATATATATGTATATATGTATTTATGTCTAGGTGATAGCGTAATTCATTCATTATCATTTTGAATCCTGTATGTGTCTTCAAAGTTATCGTGTAGTTCAATTTTTCTATATAATTGCAGTTCGTCATTTCATGTACATTTTGTTCCATGTTTGATATCTTATCACAAAATAAAATATATTATCTCATTAATAAACCAATCTAAATATAAAAATAATTGATAAATAATCAAATTTATCAGAAGCATATAGTTTTAGAAACAAATTATAAAACGTGAACTATTGTGAAATTTCAACGTTTATATTGACATAATTAATATTGTTTTTAGATAATTAAACTTTAATTTAACAATTACTTAAATTTCAATAATTATTAATCAAATTTTAATAATTGATGAGAAATCTCTATCAAGGTTTAAAGGCGCGAAGACGTTTTCGAGACATTTTCATTAAAAAAAGCGAGGCGTAAGCCCTGAAGGCGTGTGCTTTTCTGCCTTTTTACTTTAGGCAAAATTAATTAAAAATAATGTAAAAACTAGAATAACTGACCGGTTGTTTTTTTTAAATGAAACCCTAAATTTTTAAAACCCACACTATTTTATCTATTTAAATTTCAGAACGGGCCAATACCAGTTTAGGACTCATAATTACCCTATTTCAGAAAAAACGTTTGTGCAGCGAAAAAAATAATTTATTCAGGCGCGCGCAAAGCGACCGTCTTTTTGGGTTCAGGGCAACCGCTTTTTTGGTCCGAGGCGCAACCCGCCTCCATAGTTTAAAGGTGCAAACTTCAAAGCGCCGGAGTCTTTGTAATGCGGAAGACGCGCGAGACGCGCTTTTTTATCGCCCTTTTAAATATGGGTAATTTTGATGTATAGCCTTTTAAACTATGTGTAATTTGGATATACCCAAGGTTTCGTTAATAAATTGAAAATAGCCAGACAAATTCGTTTACACATCGTAAATAGTCCAAAATACCCTTAATTTATATTTTTATTATGTAAACGAATTAAGGGTATTTTGGACTATTTACAATGTGTAAACGAATTTGTCTGGCTATTTTCAATCTATTAACGAAACCTTGGGTATATCCAAAATGGAAACGTTTTATAAGGCTATAGAGCCAATTTTTTCTTTAAATATTGATATCTATAACACTTGACTTAATTTTTAGAGTAAGAGAGTATTTGTTTACTATTTTGACAAATAAGTGAGACATAGAAAGTAATTATTTGTACACTTGCACTAAATCCTAACGAGCGGTTGCGATCAAGAAAAGTGAGAAAAGCAAGGGACACGATACGCCTGTGATCGGCGACAACCGATAAAGTAAGACAACGTCACTGCAAGCTGGCGGCTCTGAAATCAAAACGGTGACTCAACAAATCTCACAGTTCTTTCTTTCTTCAGTGCCTGCCTTGCGAGAAACGAAACCGCGAGACCCTTTTGTACTCTGTTCAAATCGAAACCCAGCACTTGGTCTCATTTACATTCAGAGGCAAATACACAAACACCTCGTAGAAAAGAACTCGGAAGCCCAGAAAGAGGATGGTTTTATGGGAAATCACTTTAGCAACAGCATATTTTTTGGGTCTGAAGCGCACTTATAGACTGGCCTTGAGGATTCAGCGCCGTCTCATCAGCTCTAGATATCCTAAGATTCGTCAATTTGCTCACAGGTACTTCTATTTACTATTTTTTTTTGAAAGAAATTCTATTTACTATTTGATTTTATTGTTTTGGCTGTGTTTGAGTTGGTTTAGAGTAGTTATCATTGTCTTCGAAAGTAATAGGAATCTCACTGCTTGTGCAATCTGTGTATTCATTAAAGAGGTTTGGGTGCTCATTTTGATCTGTCTATTACTAGTGCTCATGAGGAACATTTTCCGATTGCCTTTGTGATTTTAATGAGGAGAGACATTTGCTAAATTGTGAGGGAAGAATATGCAATTTTTTAGCGATCATAGAGTTGATTAGGCATTTACTCATAAGATGTCACTGGATGAAAAATTCAGAGTTTGTAAATGTTTCATTGATATATTTATTCACTTCTTGTTTTTCTTTATATATAGCTTATGTCACTACGCTTAATCTGACTAATCCCTGCTCATCTCGGTCTTTATGTAGTCAGAAACGGTTTGTTTTACAATCCTTTTATTGCTCTACTGAATTCTCATATTCTTTTCTTTCATATATCAACTATTTAATTGAGCATTAAGAGATTTGCGTGCGTTTTTATAAAAACCACAAAGCATGTCCTACGCTTTTGCCATGTGCCTTACGATAACTGAGACATATCATTTTTCTGTTCTTCTTGATGTCTTGGCATAGCATTAGAAATCACTTATTTCAGTCATCTGAGTGCCCACCAGCTTTGAGATGAGCTGTATAACTCGAATGACCATAAGAACCATTGTGGGTCAGTGAGTCTTGTTCAGCTCGTCTCAAGTATGAACACTTCCCAAAGAAGATATAGCCATTGAAACTCGAGTAATTGTTTCGGAGAACAAAGACAAAGCAATCAGAGTCTCGAAATCCGTCTGCCTCTTAGGGGATTCGGACAGACGAGAAAATGAAATACATTTAAGTTTTTCCGTTTCCATCATATTTTCCACGACTTTCATACAAACCATAGAATCCTTATCTCACCACTATTATATTTCCCGTGACTTACAATTGCGAATGTGCTAAATGTTAATGACCGGAAAACCAATGTGATATGAGCCTGGGATTGAGATCTCGTAATGGGAGCCGTTTTGTTAAAATTTCTGGAAATAGGAACCTAATCTATTCTCGTTCTTGAGAGATATTAAGTTATTAGTTGGAGACTGCCTTTCATTAATGAGTGAAAACCTATTTATAAGTGAGCCTTAAGTCTACAAATGGGCTTTGTAAACTGGGCTTAATTATAAAACTATAGTACGAAGAATTCTAAATAAGCTAAATTATAATTACGAAATAATAATGAAATAATCTTAACTGCGAAAATAAATAACTTAATTGCTATTTATGTAACACAATGTCATTGCATTGTGACTAATTTCTTGGTTCATTTTTTTCCTTTTCACAGGCGAAGCCGAACGATCTTTGAGGTGGCGCTGAAAGTTCACTACAAGATCCAAGACAGAGATATAGAAGTCGGCCGAAACCTGGGGAACTTGATCCTGCGGTGGCTTGACCGATTCAAGCCCTCGGCTCACATCCGGGGCCCGCCTCCCGAGAAACCGTCCCCCGGATCCAGCTCCACCATAACCAGAACAGCCAAGCCAACCAAAATGCAAGATCCGGGGCGCCACCTGTTCACAGCCCGCGGAGATTCCTTGTCTGGAATCTCGATGATGCTGGTCCCGAAGCCTCCTCTCTGGACTACGACCCAGCGCAGACACGTTTCTCTCTCTCTCCCCGGAGGAGTTTTCCGAAAGGATGTCGTGGAGTGGATGCAGAGACGCTGATCACCCGCTTTCTTCTCGTGAATGTTTTCGAGCGAGATTGAAACTCTGCTGCACGAATTTTGGTAAGGATTCCATTTTTTCTCTCATCATGTTGATTGTCACTTTTCTTTTGATATTTGGTTTTGGTTGTCAAATCTTGTTTTATGGAAGACGCCCCTGGGGTTTTAATAAGAGTGGTGGATATTCCTTGAGCTGAGCTTTCTGTTCTTCCTTGTTTCTTGTAGACAAAATCCGAATTGGTAATACAACTGTCTGATCATAACCCGTTTTTTATTTAAGTTGGTCATGATGTAAAAGTATGAGCTATAAGAGCATATTTGATGAACCTATCTAAATTCCTTTTTTGATTTTTTGATTTATCGTTGGAACCGTAATTTAATCCGGTAATACATATGAAGCAAAACCTCAAAGCATTTACATTATAGATTGTTTTATTTATATTCTTTTATAAGCCCTCAATATTATTTGAGTGTTTAGAAGATAAACCCATGGAACATAAATTATGAGCAACAATGTTTTCTCTCTCTTTGAACAAACGAATAGTAGTCGGAATGAAAAGCACGGAAAATGAAATCATGACAAGGAGAGGCTCTTGTAAAGACTGTTTCCCTCTGGGACCGTATCATTTGCCCTAACTAGGACTTTTGAGGGTCCCTATTTCAAAAATGTAATTATAAATCCAAAAAGACAAAATTAGGAGTAGGCATTTGAATTAGGATTATACAATGTCGAAAATACTCTTATCTCCCTCCTCTTTCCTATTATTTATTTCCTATTTTATTATTTCTCATTCTTCTTTCTTCTCCTTTCTTCTTCTTTTCTTCTTTCTCCGGCTGTAAACCCCAAATTCTAAACCCATTTCGTGTCAAACCCCCCACATTGTTCTTCAAGTTTTTTTTTTCCGGCCACCCTAAACTTCCAGAAACTCAAGACCCTCTGTTATAGTTACATTTCGAAGTATTTATTTTCCGACCGAAACCCTCTTCGTCAAACCCACGCGGAGCGTTGCCCCCCCTTGTCGCGGATCGTTGCCGATCGACCTCCATTTGCTCGTCCCCGATCGTTGCCTCCTTTCCCAGGTATAAATCATCTTCCCCATTTTCTCAGTGACTGTTCATCTTCTCGGAAATAGCAGTTCTTTATTTTTCGCGATTTAGAATTTTTGGATCTTGTAGACGTGTAGAGATTTTGGAGAAATGAGTCCTCGGCCTAAGGTGAAAGGCGCATGCAAGTACACGAAAATCCCAATCTAGTCGTTCTCGTCCCAAAGGCGAGGAGTCCAGTCCACGCCGAAGTGAGCGGCTGTCGCCGAAAAAGTCACGCGGTGGATCTTCAACTTCAAAGATGACAGGGAAAAGGAGTGGGTCTGCACCGAAACTCCCAGCCCCCAAAAAAACAAAGTACACCGGAGAATCGTCGGGATTGGCTCTTACAGAACGAGTGTTAGGGACGTCGGTAAGTTTTTGTTGTTGTTTTTAGTGTCTAATACTCACTGAGTAGTTACCAGTATTTAGGTGTAGGTACAAAAGTTTTGTCTGGTAGTTCCTATTAGTTCCTGGAAATTGTTGCTGTAGTTGTATTGAGTTGGGTAGAGTAGTTACATTTAGTTCGTAATACTTCCAAAATATGCATGTGCAGTTACATGTAGTTACTTGTAGTTCCAAATATTTTGTCTAAATAGTTACATTTAGGTCGTATTATTTTGTCTGAGTAGATACATTTAGTTCATTTTACTTCCAAAAAATGCATGTGTAGTTACATTTAGTTCCTATTAGTTCCAATTATTTTGTCTGAATAGATACATTTAGTTCCTTTTACTTCCCAATAATGCATGTGTAGTTACATTTAGTTCCTATTAGTTCCAATTATTTTGTCTGAATAGATACATTTAGTTCCTTCTACTTCCCAAAAAAACATGTGTAGTTACATTTAGTTCTTATTAGTTCCAATTATTTTATCTAAATAGATACATTTAGTTTCTTTTACTTCCCAAAAATGCATGTGTAGTTACATTTAGTTCCTACTAGTTCCTAATATTTTGTCTGAATATATACATTTAGTTCCTTTTACTTCCCAAAAATGCATGTGTAGTTACATTTAGTTCCTTCTAGGTCCTATTATTTTTTCTGAATAGATACATTTAGTTCCTTTTACTTCCCAAAAATGCATGTGTAGTTACATTTAGTTCTTATTAGTTTCAATTATTTTGTCTGAATAGATACATTTAGTTCATTTTACTTCCAAAATATGTATGTGTAGTTCCATTTAGTTCCTATTATTTTGTCTGAATATATACATTTAGTTACTTTTACTTCCCAAAAACGCATGTGTAGTTATATTTAGTTCCTTGTAGCTCCTAATATTTTGAGTAGTTATGAGTGGTTACATAATAGAACTATTGTGTACAGCGTTGGACGAGGTATGTCCCCGACGAAATGGAGGTAAACTTCAACTTCAACTTCCATGGGAATGTCACGTCGTTCAAGGAAGAAGCAATGATGACGAAGAGGCAAGAGGAATTGTTCCGGGAGTCCTGTTTCGGGCAATTTCTTGACATGCCGTCAATCACGAGGTCCTCTAAGATCCTGAGCACCCTGATGCTGAGGACTGGTTATTTTGAGGGAGTTGCCTCGTCGAAGTCGTCATTGCTGATAGACGTCGGTGGGGACCCCCGAGAGTTCACTGTTAAACACTTCAGTGAGATCACCGGACTTAATGTCCAGGAGGGGTTCAAGCCTTCCCAAGCGAACGCTTTTGAGACTGAAATCCCTGGGGGATTATATGTCGAGACTTTCAAGTGTGGTGTCCTTGCGATAAGGGCGAATATTATGCTATTTCTAAAGGACAGTGAACAATGGGATGACGACGAGAAACGCGTTCGGTTTCTCCTCGTCTACTTCCTGTACAATGTGCTCCTACCGGGGCAACGGACTGTGGCCTTGAAGAACAAGTCGTTCATCAAGATGGTCGACAACCCGTGCGAATTCAACGCGTTTCCATGGGGGAACGTCGTTTGGGACCATTTTTATGGGAGCGTACAGGCGTTGCTCCAAAAAGCTCAGAACCACTCAAGCACCGAAAAGACGAGAAAGGTCCACGTAGAAGGGTTTTTACTACCCCTGCAAATATGGGCCTACGAATGCATACCCAGGTTGGCTCAGATGGGATTATGCAACGTTGTTCAGCCTAATGCCACCCCGCTGATGCTCCGGTGGTCGTCGACGACTAAAGTGCACGCCTTGAAATTGGACGACGTAAGTTTTTGTAACATTTTTAATACAATGAATTTCGTATGTAAACTTTATGGTTGTGGTTTGTGATTGTAGGCTGAGTTTAAGCCCATGGGCACGACATGGCCTGAGAACTCTGCAAATATTGAGGTAATGGCTATTGGAAGTTTCGTAGTAGTTACAGTAAGTAGTTATAGTTAGGTACGTTTAGTTACGTTCAAATACTTGTAGTTACATTTATCACATGTAGTAGTTACGGTTAGATACCTTTAGTTACATGTATTTCAGGTAGTAGTTACGTTCAGATACTTTTAGTTACATTTATCACAGGTAGTAGTGTCGTTTAGATACCTTTAGGTACATGTATTTCGGGTAGTAGTTACGTTTAGATACCTTTAGTTACATGTTTTTCAGGTAGTAGTTACGTTCAAATACTTGTAGTTACATTTATCACATGTAGTAGTTACGGTTAGATACCTTTAGTTACATGTATAATTACGTTCAGATACTTTTAGTTACATTTATCACAGGTAGTAGTGTCGTTTAGATACCTTTATGTACATGTATTTCGGGTAGTAGTTACGTTTAGATACCTTTAGTTACATGTTTTTCAGGTAGTATTTAAGTTCAAATACTTTTAGTTTCATTTATCACATGTAGTAGTGTCGTGTAGATACCTTTAGTTACATGTATTTCAGGTAGTAGTTATGTTCAAACACTTTTAGTTACATTTATCACATGTAGTAGTGTCGTTTAGATACTTGTAGTAACATATTGTGGGTTGTTTTGGTTGTAGGAGAGGTTGTCGAACGTTGAGTCGGACGTGCGTTAACTCCACGTTGAATTGACCTCGCTTGTCGGCGAGGTGAAGAGACATTCCGATGACATTGCCCACGTTGTAGAGACCATCAACACGTTGATGCTTCAAAAAGCAGCGAAGGAAAAGCTTCGTGAAGAAGAGGCGGACAGGTCAGAGCAAAACACCCCCACCAAACCGAAGAACCAAAACCAGGAAGGTCATTCTTCAAGCGAAGAGTCTGGTGACGAGGTTGAGAGCACTGATGAAGAGGACGATGTGGTGAAGGAGGAGAATCAGGCCGATAAGAAGGTCGAGAAAGAGGACGAGGACGAGGACGAGGACGACGACAGCGACGACGACAACGATGACAGTAGTGATGAGAAGAAAAAAGACGACAAGAAGGAGGAGAAGGACGAGAAGAAGAAGGAGGACAAGAAGAAGGAGAAGAAGGAGGAGAAGGACAAGGAGAAGAAGGAGGAGAAGGACGACAAGAAGAAGGATGAGGAGGAGGAGAAAGACGAGAAGAAGGAGGAGGACAACAAGAAGGAGGAGGAGAAGGAGAAGAAAAAGAAGGAGGAGAAGGACGAGAAAAAGAAGGAGGAGAAGGACGAGAATAAGAACGACGAGAAGGACGAGAAGGACGACAGGGAAGAAGACGAGGAAAAAGAACACGGCACTTTTGGTGGAGGATATCGAAGTCCTGACGAGATTTCAGGTACACTCCAAGATCTTCGGTCTGAAAATGCGTACACGTATGGAGGTATGGAGTGTTTTGGTCCAGGGCACAACCTTGAGAGTTCCGAGGAAGAGAGTTCCCAGATCGTAATTAACATTACGGAATCTCCGGAACGCCCCAAGCGCGTGAGGCGAAGGCCTGTTATCTTCACGCCCACTTCCCAGCCTGAAATTTTCCATGCCTTCAAGAGGGGGCAACCCAAAGCGATGAAGCATCCCCTGTCCAACCCATTTACACCTCCTGATCAACATGACAGGTCATTAGTCCAAAAGTGGATACTGACTGGTATTAGGAGGTGAGTTGGACTGGTATTACGTTCAAATACTTTTAGTTTCATTTATCACATGTAGTAGTGTCGTGTAGATACCTTTAGTAACATGTATTTCAGGTAGTAGTTACGTTTAGATACCTTTAGTTACATGTATTTCAGGTAGTAGTTACGTTTAGATACCTTTAGTTACATGTATCACATGTAGTAGTGTCGTGTAGATACCTTTAGTTACATGTATTTCAGGTAGTAGTTACGTTTAGATACCTTTAGTTACATGTATTTCAGGTAGTAGTTTCGTTCAAACACTTTTAGTTACATTTATCACAGGTAGTAGTGTCATTTAGATACTTGTAGTAACATACTTGTAGTCATTAATGCAAATGTGATGTAATTAACATGTAATGTTTACAGGGTAATCGAGTCCGACATGATGTATTCCGAATACGAGGACAAAATCCGCCTTAGAGGATTTGATTATTGTGTCGAGCTCGTGGAGACGAAGACGTGGTTCTACAAATTATGGACCTCTGCGGCCTGGCTGAACGGATCGGTAAGTTGTTAGGGTATATGTGTGATTGAACTTTTAATGTTGTAAGCGGATCTTTTATCTACATGTATTTACTTGTTTCTGTGTGGACTGCTTTATTACGTGGGATACAGTAAGTACTTCCCGTTAGTTACCTGTAGTTACTCTTATTTACATTTGCAGAGGATAATAGTTACATTTGCAGACAGTTATTAGTTCCATTTAGATACACGGAGTTACATTTTGTCAGATATTAGTTACCTTCAGGTACTGATAATTACGGTGGATTCAGTGCGTAGTTACGTTTAGATACTAGTAGTTACGACAACATGTATGTTATCTTGAGTTAGTGGTCGTTAAATTATTTTTCTATTTCATAACCAGCACATGAACGTCGTCTTTTATTACCTCCGCAAGCTGCAACCCAAAACTGGGAATATGTACACGACGGCCGACTCTCATTTCTCTCAGTTGGTCATGAGGACACACGGGGAATGGACCCAAAACAAGGCCAACTATGACTGGTGGAAGCGTAGTTCCTTGGTCGAAGCTATATTGGCGGAGAGGCCAAAGAATTGTGCCCAAATGTCATGGGTCAAAGCGGGATACGCATATGTTCCGGTCAATGTGAATAATAACCATTGGATACTAGCGAGGGTTTGCATCCCCGAAAGACACATCAACGTGTACGATTCTCTTTTATCGAAAGAAAGGTACAAAGAAATCGAATGCATGGCTGATCTGATTCCCGAAATCTTATTCAAACGTGTCTGGGAAGTCCAACGAAAAAAATATGAGTCTCCTCGAGCGTATTCAATCACGTACGAGCCATACATGCCGCGCCAAAAAAATGGGTAAGGCTTCGTAAAGAAATGTTCATATTATTTGGAATTTGTCTAATATTTAATTTGGCAGAGGGGATTGCGGCATGTTTAATATCAAAGCGGCTGAATTCCTCGCCCACATGGAGCCTTTAACGTGTTTGAAAGCAGACGACATGATCATGTATCGGTACAAACTGTGCATAGATCTTTTCAAACATGGGCTAATAAAGAGCTCAAACTCTTGTCCGTTATCGGACAATGAAGAGTAGTTATATATGGGGAGTACTTTTGGAACTAACCTATAAACATTGTCAGTTTTTGGATGTATATATATCGTAGATGGGACGTGTAATTATTTAACTATTTTGGTGCTCAGGTTGTTGGCAGTTTCTGGTCAAAAACGTAGGACGTAACTATACAGAAATATATGTAACTACGATTGTATTTAAGTAACTAATCTCCACTTTAAGTAACTACTCTATGGCAGTAGTTACGTGCAGATACTAACAGTTACAAGAGTGTACATAACTCATCATAAATATTTATAGTTCATCATAACTATTCGTAACTAATGCAGTCCCTAGTTACAGTCACATACTATTAACGAAAATCTGTTTTCTACGTACCTAAATGTCAAACATCAGTTTTCGACGTACCTAAATGTAAATACCTAGAGGATGCCCTATATAAGAAGTTCATACTCCCTTCAAAACCCTAAATACATATTACTCAACCAAATATCAAATGGGAGACAAGCCGACACCTTCAACCAAGGACCCTACTACAAATCCGAAACCAGGAATATATATTACACTCGATGAGTCCTCTTCGTCAACCAAGTTATTGAAGAAGTTCGCCGCCAACCACAATGAAGAAGAAATCAACGAATACGTCGAGAATAATGCGGGAAGCCAAGACCGTAGTCCAATATTAATAGCACCATCGGTGCTCGAGGAAATATTTGGAGATAACTACTTCCAGACTTTGAAGAAAGAGGGTCACCTAATTGAAATGCCGCCTCCAAAATCATCCTTGCCGGAAGATATGAAGAGATAAGGTCGTCGGAATCCAATAATGAAGAAATAAGGTCAAAATCGGCATTAATGGCGGTAGTATCCGCCAACCACTTTTTATTTACTATCATTTATGTATTTACAGTCAGTAAGGAGGGCTTTTATAATATCATTAATGCGGTTAGGTAACTACTTTTAATATCATTAATGCGTTTGGGCAACCACTTTTAATATCATTAATGCGTTAGGTAACTAAAAAGGAATATAAGTAACTAATCTGGCAGGATTATGTAACTAGTCATAACAAATTTGAACAAAACAAGTAATCTCGATTGCATGTGACTAAAATAGAATATAAGTAACTAATCTGTCAGAATTATGTAACTATTGAGATCTAATAGTAACTATACATAACAAATTCGACAAAAAACATAGTAATCTCGATTGACTGAATCCCCCTCCGATTAAAAAAAGTAATGTGAAAATGACCCAAATAGAATTTTATCCAATAGGCATCTTACACGTTGCCTTATTGTGTCCTCCACGTTTGCATCGAGAACATTTTTTCCCACTTCCAATATACTCCTCACGTTGCGACGGGAATCTTCTCTTCTTCGGCCTACCAGGCGGTCGTCTCATCATCTTAGGTGGTCTGACAATTATATTCCTGACGTCCTCCGGTATATTCCAAGATTGCGCATCCCCGTACGGATGAATTACTCCTGTATAACATGACTTCCAATACTCCGTCGTGTAATACGCCGAACAATATTCTTCAACACCATAATTTCGGAAACGACAACACGCGATTCCGTGTAAGCATATAAAGTTGTCAATTTGGAAGACACGACACGTGCAGGTCTTTCTTGATAAATTTACCGCCCATGAATGTCCAGTGTGATCAACTACTTCAAACTCGCAGACTGATGACGGTCGTACCTAATCAACAACATGTTCTCGAAAGAGTTAAACGAATGTATCTACATATAATATGGGGTAGCTAAACATGTTTGAGAATGTAACTACCTAGAACTAATGGTACCTAAACATCGTGTATGACAATGTAGCTACCTAGAATTAAGGGTAACTAAACATATAAAAGAATGTACTACCGAGAATTAAGGGTAACTAAACATGTAGGAGAATGTAACTATCGAGAATTAAGGGTAACTAAATATCGTGTCTGACAATGTAACTACCGAGAATTAAGGGTAACTAAAGATATAAAAGAATGTAACTACCGAGAATTAAGGGTAACTAAACATGTAGGAGAATGTAACTACCGGGAATTAAGGGTAACTAAACATATAAAAGAATGTAACTACCGAGAATTAAGGGTAACTAAACATGTAGGAGAATGTAACTATCGAGAATTAAGGGTAACTAAACATCGTGTCTGACAATGTAACTACCGAGAATTAAGGGTAACTAAACATATAAAAGAATGTAACTACCGAGAATTAAGGGTAACTAAACATGTAGGAGAATGTAACTACCGAGAATTAAGGGTAACTAAACATCTAGAAGAATGTAACTACCGAGAATTAAGGGTAACTAAACATCTAGAAGAATGTAACTACCGAGAATTAAGGGTAACTAAACATCGTGTATGACAATGTAGCTACCGAGAATTAAGGGTAACTAAACACATAAAAGAATGTAACTATCGAGAATTAAGGTACTACCTGCATTCCACAAGCGTCGAAAATGTACTCCAGTAGTCTTTCGTGTGGTGCCACAGCCAGTTTAGTTACGGTTTTAGAAGCCTTCTCTCTCCTTTCATAAAACCATTTCGTCATCCTCTCCCTCAAGAAATCAGATATTTTTGAAATAGGAAACTCCCGAGTTTTTACGAGCACCGAGTTCAATGATTCTGCATTATTCGAAGTCATAATGGAGTACCTCTTTTCGGTACAGTACGCCCGAGACCATTTCTCATTCCCTACCTCTTTCTCAAGGTAGGTTCGGATATCAGGATCCTCATCGTCAAGCATTGACATAAACTTCTCCCACTCCGCGGGTGTGTACGCCTTTGCAGCGCTTGCAAATTTCCATTACGCTTCTTTGGTCAATCCCTTGAATTTATTACGCACGTTCTTCAACAAGTGGTACATGCAATATCCGTGGTCTAATTTTGTGAAAACCTGAGCAACTGCGTTGATTATTCCTTTATTTCTATCCAACACAATCACCTGATTCTGTCTCTCGCCAACTGTATTTTTTAACTGTGTCAGAAAATAAACCCACGACTCCGTAGACTCTGAATCTCCGACTCCAAATGCAAGTGGATAGATCTGTTCGTTTGCATCCATTCCACAAGCGGTAAACAACGTGCCTTTGTAGTAGTTCGTCAAAAAAGTCCCGTCAATTATGATAACGGGACGAACATACTTCCATCCCCTTTTCCAAGCGCTCAAAGACATAAAAAAATATTTAAAAAACTATGATCGAGGGGTCGTCTTTAGGTCGAACGTCGAACCTGGATTTGCCGTCTCCATCATGTATTTCAATGCCGGCAACTGTGAAAACGACCCATCTTCAGTTCCGTACAATGGCTCTAACGCTTTCTCTTTAGCTCTCAAAGATTTTTTATAACTCATTTGCACCCCATAGTCTTGTTCCATGTGTGCCATGATGTCTCTAGCCTTACAGGGTGATAAAGTCGGATCTATTAGCCTAGGTTTTACGACTTCACCGACCAAAGTCATTGCGCCTGCGGATGGTGTCCTTGCCTGTAATTAGCCCCACATGTATGGTCGGCGTCAAACCTACAACATCAAAAAAAAATGTAAGTACACACACAAGCAAAAGAAAATCGTAACTACAAGTATCTAAACGAACAGAATATTGTAACTAAAGGTATCTACGCGTAACTAGCCCAAACGAAAATCGTAACTACAAGTACCTAAATCAACGAAAAAGTGTAACTAAAGGTATCTATGCGTAACTAACCCAAACGAGAGTCGTAACTACAAGTATCTAAACCAACAACATATTGTAACTAAAGGTATCTACCCGTAACTAACCCAAAAGAAAATCGTAACTACATTGCATCTAATCTAAACCACCGGAAAATTGTAACTACAGGTACCTAAACGAACAAAATATTGTAACTAAAGGTATCTACGCGTAACTAACCCAAACGAAAACCGTAACTAACAGTATCTAAACCAACATAAAATTGTAACTAAATGTATCTACGCGTAACGACCATAAAATCGTAACTACAAGTACCTAAATCAACGGAAAATTGTAACTAAAGGTATCTAGGCGTAACTAACCCAAACGAGAGTCGTAACTACAAGTACCTAAGCCAACGAAAAATTGTAACTAAAGGTATCTACGCGTAACTAACCCAAACGAGAATCGTAACTACAGGTATCTAAGCCAACGAAAAATTGTAACTAAAGGTATCTACGCGTAACTAACCCAAACAAGAATCGTAACTACAAGTATATAAACCAACAGAAAATTGTAACTAAAGGTATCTACGCGTAACTAACCCAAACGAAAATCGTAACTACAAGTATCTAAGCCAACGGAAAATTGTAACTACAAGTATCTACGCGTAACTTACCCAAACGAAAATCGTAACTACAGGTACCTAAACCACCAAAATATGGTAACTAAAGGTATCTACGCGTAACTAACCCAAACGAAAATCGTAACTACAAGTACCTAATTGAAATGCAAATCGTAACTGCAAGTACCTAAATCAACGGAAAATAGTAACTAAAGGTATCTATGCGTAACTAATTGAAGTGCAAATCGTAACTATAAGTAACGACCGGTAACTACAACATACCTTCGAACCTGAAATATACGAGTTTTCTTCAATTGGACTGCACGCACAGCCCACGCGTAAGACTCATCACGGCAGACGACGTGGTAATATTTTGTGGTAGACGTCCTGACCTTGAAAGTGAAGTGGTTTTTTATTGCATACATTGCCAAATGTTTTTGCAACGTAGATTTGTTGGCATACAGTCCTCCTTGTCGTAACCTTAAAGGAGAATGTATGTCCATTACGTCCAACACAGAAGAATCGCCAAACTGAACAGGTGTCCCTGAATGTGAGGATGTACGACTGTGTGGACGTCCTCCATCTGCGTCGAAATCTCGATAGGCCCCAGGACCTCTGGCGACGGGCGGGGTGCTATGTTGTCCAGCATCTGGGGGGGTGCTGTGTTGTCCAACATCTGGGGGGTTGTTGTGTTCTCCATCAACATGAGTAGCACTTTGTTCGTCGTTTGCTGGAGGAGTGCTCGGTTCACGCTTAATATCATTTGTGTTCGGATTCGAACCGACATGCGTGGGCGACGTTACCAACGACTCAATTTCCAACACCAGAGACATTTTAGATGTGTCGATTTTCTCCTTCCGGATATGTAAATAACAAGCTAAACTGATGTCCGAGTCAATGGTCACAGGTTTTACCAAGCCCTCTGTCTCGTACTTCACGCTCAATACGTTATGGGTATTCTCATGTAGTCTCCCACCGGAACACGTGAACAATAGTTTTGTTAGACCCTCAAATGTGGTGGTCGGTGGAATGAGGGCTGCGAAAGAACCGCCGGCCTCGTAATAATCATCTCTCAACCATTCTCCACCGTACTTGACGTACGTGAAAACATCCCCTTTCATAACTGCATCCAATTGGTATACACAGTTCAAAATTCAGGTCTTAGTTACGTTAATTTCATAGATACATTTACCAACCATAATTCAAAATTGTACCTTTTCCCCAGATCTAAAACCTTCTCTCCTTCTAATTCTTCTATGCAAAGGAACTGATAATTTTAGGGGACGTGGCCGGAAAACTCGACCGGAAAATTCGACCAAAACTGACGTAAATGGACGAGGACGGAAAACTCGACGAAATACAGGGGAGAGCTGCAGGGGACGAAATATAGGTTAATCAAATGTCGATTGGGGAATTTGAAAACCCAAGTTATATCTCCGACGGAGTTGTATTCTTTCAGACCGGGAATATTTAAAAACCAGAGGATGTCGAAAAAAATCAGTCCCTAGTTGCAGATATGCGGAGGCACAGATATGAGAGACTAACCTGCAACGTCGACGACCTCGGGATGTATGGAAATAAAATTAGAGCCTGAAACGGCGGCGACTCTGACGCTCGGAAAAAAAATGGGTCCCAATAGCCAGACCGGGTCGCCGACGAACAAAACCCGAAATCATAAAGTTGGGATCCAATACCGACGCTCGTTTCACGGTTGCCGGCCGACCTTCAACGCATCAATGGAGGAAAAGAAAAAAAAGGTAGAAGGGACCTGCAAGATCTGTTAAGGCCGGATAAGGTTTTAAAAAAATAAAGAATATTTTCGAATTTTTTCTTGCCTCTCTCCTTTGACCGAAACTCTCCCTCAGTTGACTACTCCTACTTTTGTCTTTTTGCAAACAAAATAACATTTCTGGAATAGGACCCTCCTAAATGACTACAATTGTCCAAAGCCCAAGTTATTTTTGTCTCTAGAGTCCATCTAGAGTCCATATTTCCCATACCATCTGGTACTTGAGAATTTAACAACCACTGGGATGTTTCTCGGAATACCGAGAAACATAACCGTCCTAAAAATAAAAGGCCCAAGGACAACAAAGTCACGGCTGAATTAAGTTATGAATCTCACGTTCATAAGTCAAGAACGGACCCTATCAGTCAACACTCTGAAGAAGAGATAAGATGATAGGTCAAAGACTAATCAAAATAGAATAACACGTGTAACTAAAAACGCTCGGATCGCCAAAGGGACCAAGCATAAAAAATGCTGACATGATACATCCTAATCAGCACAGAAGTGAGATTGATCACCCCACGACCCATACAAATAACCGCCCACTACTCAGAATAACCGCTTGACGGTTGAAGACATAGACTTTAAAAGGAAGACGAAGACACTAGAACAAGCACCGATTTTACATACAGGGAATTACTAGTTATAATCGATCTATTCCTTTGTAACCCTCATCATTTTACTCTCTTATTAAACTAAACATATTCGTTATAAGAGAAAGTATCGTTCATGTTTTCTGGTTATCTACTCGGTATACCGATCACTTTGTTCGAGATATTTCTCTGCCATTTTCACAGGTTAACAGTTGGCACTAGAAGGGGGGGGGGGGGAGTAGAATGACTAGTTCGTCAATTCCCGCAGAAGTTACGCTTATGAACGACCAAGAGGTCGAGCACCATAATCGCACACTTCCTCTCACGGAGGAAGAACTCGCTGAACTCCTCCCGAAGCCACATTTGCACGTTCAATTAAAGGAAACGCAAGAGCGTCTCACGGCTTTGGAAGCAAAAAACAGGGAACTAGAGGGGAGGTTGCGAGCTAAGAGGGTCACCTTCCAAAGCGTGATAGTGGTCCTTGACGAAGAACCCTCACATCGATACGAAAGGGAGGCCCTGATTAAGAAATCCAAGAGACACGCTAAGGATCGATACGAAAGGGAGGAATTTCCAGAACTAGAGGAAGGACGAGGCTCGCCGGAAAAGATTCCAGAGCGTTACCAGCTGTCTGGTGAAAGAAGCCGCTCGGGACTAAGAAGCGTAGAATGAGCGGAAGATACCAAAAATAGTGCAAGAACTGAAGAGACAGAGTTCAGAAGGCTGGAAAGACGGATCGAGGAAGTACCCTTGGGACGAAAGGAGCCGGCCCAAAAGATTGGAGAGGCTGTTTCACCGTTCACGGTGAGAGTGCTCGGACATTCATTACCCGAGAGGTTCAGAATGCCGAGCATTCCCGCCTATGATGGGAAGACTGACCTAGGAGATCACCTTGATACTTTCTCTTCCTGGATGCTTTTGCAGGGTGCAGGCCCCGAAGTCATGTGCCGACTTTTTCATAACACTCTCGGGATCAGCCAAGAGATGGTATAGGAAGCACAGACCGAATACGATAAGCTCGTGGGACCAGTTGGCTCGGAGATTCTTGGAACAGTTCGTAGGGTCGAGCTCAGGGAAAAATCCCAAAGAGAGACTTCTGGCAATCAAACAGGCCCATGATGAATCGCTGAAAAGCTACATAAACGGCTACTCAGAACAGGCGTTGCAGGTAGACGACCTCAATGAAGATTTCAAACTCTTCGGAATCACCTCGGGGGTCAAAACAGAATTAGAATTCTGGTGGTTTTTACAAAAATCAGTCCTCGAGATTATTATGATTTTCTCAAAAGAGCACAGAAGTATATAAATGCCGAAGAAGCAAGACTGTCTGCTAGAAAGGCTGAGGCACCAAAACCACGACATGGCGAACGGAAGGACAAACACCGCGAAGACGATCGTCCCCAAAAGAGAATGCGATTTGGCATAGGGCCGAAGAAACCTTTCAAAAGAAAATACGATAAGTACTCCCCGCTGAATAGTTCAATAGAAGAAATCTTTAGTCTCTCCCACGACAAAGAAGATTTCGCTCGGCCCACAAAGATAAAGAAATACGTGGCTAAAAGAGACCAGACAAAGTACTGCGCTTTCCACGCAGACGTAGGCCACTGAACTTCAGACTGTTTCAATTTGAAATAAGCTATAGAAGCTTTGATCCGACGGTGAGCCCTGAAAAAGTTCAAGGCTGGAAATAGAGAGGAGCCAATGGAACTTAAAGAAGCATACGGGAAAATTTTGCTCATAGTTTAACGATTAAACAATTAATTATATAACATATCTAATATATGGTGGAAATATATAATTAGATCTAACATAATAAAAACTATTTTTAATATATTAATTAACGTAGGCATTAAGAATTTACTATATGTTAATAAACGATTATATTCTAGACATACAAGTCAACAAATTGAACAAACAATCTAGCAACTTATAAACAATTTATATTCGCAGATCCAATTTGTTGAGAATACTTACAATTGAGATTGTAAACAATTATGACGTTGCTAGCTATCTTCTAAAGGCCTCGTCGAGTCAATCAGGTGAAAGAGGCTCGTCGGATAGGCTAGGGCACATGCTGGCCAGACAGGGAAGACAGGCTCGCCGGACAAGGCAAGTTGCGCCTGTGAATCATCGGACAGGGGCCTCGCAGGACAGAAGGCTCGCCGGACTGGAGATGCGCCTGGGAGGACGCCGGAAAAGGGACCTGTGTGCTTGGAGATCCTTCGCCGGACAGGTCAGGCTCGCCGGATAGGGCTAGCTTGCCGGAATGGACCTGTCTCGCCGGACAGGGGTAGGCACGCAAGATAGAAACCGACAGGGACCTCCGAGGCTTCGAAATTTATTCTAACTCAATTCTTCACAGATGTTGGCCGGCCCTATGCAACATTGATTCACTCAAACACCATAAATAGAGTCAACAATACTACATTCAGATTTATGGGAGATTAAGAGGGTGAGCTCTTAATTAAACAATAGAGAAAAAGGGAATCACTCAAGAAACTATGAGCAAGCAAGAAAAACAAGTTTTTCTTCTCTTTCGGCCGAACACACACACACACACAAGGGAGAGAGTGTGGCCGAGAGCTTTAGTCTAGGTTAAGTCTGAATTAGGGTTTCCCCTAAACCTTTATTTATAAATGGTTAAATAGGCTGAAGCTGGGTCAAACCCATTACTTAATTTTAGACCTATTCTCTTAATTATTTTCGTCCAATAAGCGTCATTATGCTCGGCCGAAACAATTTATTTTATTCCCAAGTTCTTTTGATTTATTTCTAAATTCAATTAATTTAGAACTCGTATTTACTAATGATATTTCATTAAATAATTTCATACTTCACAAATAAGTATGAAATAAGAAATTATCTATATTCTTCATTTATTTATTTGAATCAGTAAAATGTATTATTAATAATATAATTATACATTATGACTCACTAAATAAATGTGACGATAAATAACTAATTATTTATATAGTCACTTAAAAAACAACTTTCTCGATATAAATCACAATTTATATTCAATAACTAAATCAATTATTCTTGTCCATTCAATCTCATCTGAGTGTCTATCATTGGGACCTTATGGACCCATATGAACGAAGGTTTAGAATAAAGATCGGAATCAAAAGTTCTCAAACCTTTTCCATCTTTCAATTTTTAATATTAATCGATTTCACTAAAGGACTAATACTGAAACTGTCTAAGTTCATATGCGTATATTTTCGTTTGATGTGACAAAACAATTCTTCACACGACCCACTGAGTACATTACGATATTACCCTTCATGTGTATCATTAACTCAGAGGAATGTAAAATTACCGTTTTACCACTTGAGTTATTATTACACTAACTCCTTTGTTATTTGTGAATGATAAAAACATAGAGTGAGATGTCTTTACATGTCACATGTTTTAATCAAAGAATGTTCTTATTCGATGAATACCTGGCCAGGTTTATTCATTCACATTCTCATAACAAAGCATAGTGTGATACTAATGCATTTGCATTGTTTCATCATGAAATCCATATCTGTGAATCACATTACCCAATATGATAACTTTATGACACCAACCGTCGGGTCAGATGCAACTATAACTTAGTGATTGCCCATTTCCATATCAAATGTCACAAGGTGTAATACCAATTATGCATTCACTTCAGGATTTAGGTAAGTACCAAAATATCCCTCGTATGTGATCTTGAAGTTTTGAGTGATTGAACGGTTATATCTCGAGCTTCTAACAAAGCATAGTGTAATAGTTAAACTTCTATTAATTTAACCAGCAGATTACGATAAGGACTTATTAGAGATTTTTATTATATCGATATGCAAATAAATAATCTTCTTCTAGGAATCTCTGTCAACAAACTCCCACTTGATTCAAAGATGATGAGTATAGCCCTTCATGCCTAATCCGTTTCAATGTTTGTCGAAGACCTTGATGGATAGGGCCATGGTGAAAGGATCTGCCAGGTTGTCTACCGTTCAGATCTTCTTCACCTTCATGTCTCTGCGCTGCGCTGCACGATCTCTCTAATCAAATTGTATTTCCTCTCAATATGCTTAGAGCGCTTATGGCTTCTAGGTTCTTTTGAGTTAGCAACAGCCCCACTATTATCACAATAAAGTATCATGGGCTCGTTATTATTTGGAACGACTTTTAAATACTTAAAGAATTTTCTAAGCCATACAGCCTCTTTGGATGCTTCACAAGCAGCCACATATTATGCTTCCATGGTGGACTTAGTAATGCAAGATTTCTTTATACTCCTCCAAACACTAGATCCACCATTCAGGATGAACACAGATCCTAAAGTGGATTTCCTAGAATCCCTATCCGCCTGAAAGTCGGAATCGGTATACCCTGTCATAGTTAGGCCAATACTTGAATATGTAAGTATCAAGTTCCTAGTTCGTCGAAGATACTTAACATGCTTAACAACAGACCAGTGCTCGGGTCCAGGATTTGATTGGAAATGGCTAACTACGCTAACGGCGAAACATATATCTAGTCTAGTGCACAACATAGCATACATGAGACTTCATACGGCCAAAACATAGGGAATCTTTCTCATGTCCTCAATCTTTTGTGCAGTCTTGGGAGACTGGTTCTTAGAGAGTCGGACTCTGTGTCTAAATTTGGTTTGGCCCTTCTTAGAGTCTTGCATAGAGAATCGATCCATCACCTTATCTATATAAGATGCTTGAGAGAGCGACATGGTCCGATTATTTCAATTTTGCAAAAGTTTGAATCCCCAGAATGTACGCAGCTTCCCCTAGATCCTTCATATCAAACTGCTTTGCTAACCTGATAACGTCAGATAATTTACCCACCTTATTACCAGTGAGTAATACAATACCATAAACACAACCTTGCCCTTGTGTATTAATTTGTAAACACACGGTTCATCTATTAGCTGTTCAAAATCGAAGCTTTTTACAGTTTCATCGAATCTTATATTCCACGACCTATATGCTTGCTTTAATCCATAAATGGATTGAAGCAACTCACAAACCTTGGTCTCTTGACCACCTTCCACGAAACCATCTGGTTGAGCCATTAAAATGCGCTCCTCAATATTTCCATTCATAAAGGCACTCTTGACATCCATTTGCCAGATCTCATAATCGAGAGAGCATCTATGGATAGAAGTATGATGATGGACTTAAGCATTGTGACAGGCGAGAATGTTTCGTCATGGTAGAAACATTCCTTTTGGGTGTAACCGTTACCCACAAGTCGTGCGTTTAATGTCTCAATGTTCCTATCCGGACCTCTTATCTTCTTATAGATCCACTTACACCTTACGAGTTTAACCCCTTTAGGTAGGTCTACAAGTTCCCAGACTTTGTTGATATACATCAAATGCATCTCAACTTTCATGGCGTCAAGCCAAAGGTTTGATTTAGAATCAGCTATTGCTTGGCTATAGGAAACAAGGTCATCCATGTCAGAGATTGCTACGAGAGTTTTCCCATAAGACATGTACAAGGTCATCCATGTCTAATTACTACTTGACAAGATTCTGAATTGTTAGGTTGTGTTTTAGCTTGGGTAAGAGCAGTTCTTACATATGAGGTATAAGCATCCTCACCCCACTTTTCTTCAAGAACAATTTTTCTTATAGGTTTTGTATTCTTCATAAAGTCCTCCTCAAGGAAATGAGAATTAGTGCTGACAAACGTTTTGTCGTCCTCGGGACTATAGAATGTGAAACCTTTGGTTTCCTTTGGATATCCAACGAACACATATAATTTTGACCTACTAACCAACTTGATAGTCTTTTGCCTTAGCACATGTGTAAGGCAACCCCAAATTTTGATGTAACTTAAACTAGCTTTACGCCCAGTTCATCGTTCATAAGGAGTTAGGGACCGTTTTAGATGGAACTTGGTTCAGAATGTTTGCGGCAGTTTCAAGAGCATATCCCCAAAAAGGAATTAGGGAGTGACGAGTAAGTCATCATTGATCTAACAATCTCCATCAGGGTTCGATTCCTTCTCTCTGACAATCTGTTTTGTTGATATGTGCCAGGTGCTGTAAGCTGAGAAGCGATACCTTCTTCTATAAGAAAGTCATCAAACTCTTCAGAAAATTACTCACCACATCGATCGGATCGAAAGATTTTGATCTGTTTACTACTTTGCTTTTCCGCTAAATCCCGAAAAACCTTAAATACATTAAAGGTCTTGGATTTTTGTTTGAGAAAATAGACAGACTATATCTTGAGTAATCATCGGTAAAGGTAACAAAGTATTTGTATCCTTCCCGTGCCTTAATTCTGAGCGGACCACATACATCAGAATGTACTAGTTCTAGCAACTCAGTGGCTCTTCGACCTTTATCACAAAAAGGTTGCTTGGTCATTTTTCCTTCTATACAGGATTCACTAGTAGGCAGTGAGCCTATAGCTGAGGCTTTGAGCGGACCGTGTTTCACAAGTCTCTCAATCCTATCTAGACTAATATGGTTAAATCTTAAGTGTCAAAAATGTGTTGATTTTATTAGATCAGATGAGTCATTAAGTTTGATCCTCTTTGGTTCCCTAAATAGATCGTTATCTTATTCAGTGTCTAACAACAAATGTTGTATGTGATAAAAATAGTATACACCATTCTTCATACAAGCATCGGTGACAAATGAATTGGAAAAAAGAAAATCGAATTCCATTTTCAATAAACTTTAAATAATAATTCTGCTCAACAATTTAAGCTACATATATTAAGTTTTTCTTAAAGGAAGGAACAAAATATACATTATTTAAATTTAAAGTTTTTTCTTCAAAAGACAATGTCACGGATCCCACAGCCTTAGAGAACACCAGGCTCCCATCACCCCACTTGAAGCAGAAGTCGCCATTCTCTAATCTTTTGCTTTTCCTGAACCTATTCATGGAACAAAAAATATGGTTAGTAGCAGCGGAGTCAAGAATCCACGATGATACATTATTAGCTACTAAACAAGTTTCGGTAATCAGTACAACACTTTTCTCTTTAGTCTTGAGGTAGGCAGAGAGTAGTTAAGCTTGAAAGTATCAAAAGATTTAGGGAAAGTTTCCAAGATCATATCTATTTTGGTATCTCCATCAATCTCTGATCTAAGGATTTCCATGTCATTGAGATAAGTTATGATATGCATCATGCGTTCTCTAACAGGAGTCCTAGCTTTTATACGACAGTTCACAAACTGTCGAACCGCTTGTTATCTAGCATGACGCCCTTGCCCTCCAAATATCTCATGGAGATTGAAGAGCATGCTATAGGCCGAATCAATATCACGATGTTGTTGTTGCAACACATTACTCCTCGATCCTAAAATATAGCACCTTACAATCTCATCGGATCGGATCCTGGCCACTAGGCGTCTTTTTCCTCTTTAGTCGAATCATTATTCATTTCAGGAGGACATGGGGTGGCGACTACCCATTTGTGCGTGTCCATTATAAGGATGATATCTAGGTTACATTTCCAACCTACGTAATTTCCCAATTCCAATTTATTTGAGGAAAGGATAGTAGAGAGGGTTTAGAGACATGTTGTTGAAAGTTGAATCAATTTCTAGTTAGTCTTTTGTTTAGGATTTATAGTTTTTAAGTTTGACAAGAAAAATCCAAAGGTGTTATGAACAAAAATGACACTTTACTCCTTTGAGGGAAGGCCGCAAAGAGTCGCATTCCATAAGTAAATAAAATGTTATTAATGCATAGTCATGATGTCAATACATCAACGTTTGACTAGCCACCTTATAAGAAGTTTGATCATTCAAATCTTCTCGCAGGACCTCAAGGGAGGATATCTAGAGATATAGTCTAAGTGTGTAACCAACCACATAGTTCAAGAGATCTACTCTGAAAATAATCCACCGAGGGGAGGATTTGTCTCTTTGTTTCACTTTTGAACGTAGCTCTACAAGCAATGTTAAGAGCAAAGCGTCGTTGAATACTCTCATTAAAGAGATGTCCACAAAGATGACTCTTAGTCTGGCGACGTTTGCACTTATCATTAGTGTTGGGGATTGTTGGTTGCAAAAAAGAAGTAAAACCCTCCCACTTAGTTTTTAGAATTGGCACATCTTCTCTTGTACGTTTGGAAACATGTTTCCTTGAGTAAAGAGAGATAGAGTTGAACACTAGAAAAAGAGCCCTAAAGTCGATATCTGTGAGGGGAGAGCAGTGTCAATGCACTAAGGCACAAAGAACATACTTTTTCATAAATCTATTATTATTTTTTCCTAAGAAAAATGTGTGAGATTCATAAATCTCCCTTTTTCACTTGAATGTTTTTGAGATTCAAAAATCTCATAAAACTAATTTTTTATATTCATGTCATATTCCTTCAAGACATCTTCATGGTGGTTGAGCGTATGCACGTCGATATGCCACGGTTGCATCAAGAAGACGGGGAGAAGATAGGAGTCGCAAATCCGGATTAAAAATATAGTACTCGCGGACTACCGTACACCTCGGACTTAAAATGTCATATATGACACATCCAGTATCCGATTAAGCTGAAACCAACTACATTGGATAGCTAACATCCATACCTTTGATGTGTTTTAAAAAACACTACTTTTCAATCTCCGAACAAAACATTATGCCCATTTTACTGAGCCATAAAAATTTGTCGATGAATTGAAAAATAATTAAAACGTACGTCGGATCAAGGTGTAGAAAAAAGAAGTTTATTGAAGTGTTTAATTTATTTGCTTGATTTAAATTTTGTGTTATATTAACTTCTTAATGGTTTACAAAAAATAAAAGAGTCAACATAGTATAAAACATTCGATAATCAATTTTAAACTAGAAATATAATAAATCTAGTTTAAAGATGTCTACAAATATTCAAACCAGTAAAAAATTATTTTTTGATTATGCTAAACATAAAATTTATAAGAACTGATTTTATTGAGTTTATATAGCATCCCTAGCATGTTGGAAATATATAATTAGATCTAATATATTAAAAATTATTTTTTAATATATTTAATTTAAATAGGCATTAAAAATGATGAACATGTCAATAAATATATTTATTCTAAACCTGTTAAAAGGGGGAGAAGGGGAGAGGGAGAGTTGGCCGAGAGTTTTAGGTTAGGTTAAGTTGAATTAGGGTTTCCCTTAAACCTTTATATAAAAAAGTTAAATGGGTTTAAGATGGGTCAACCCCATTACTTAATGTTAAACCTATTCTATTAATTATTTTCGGCCAACATGTATCAATATGCACGGCCAAAAACAATTCATTTTATTCCACAATTCTTTTGATTTATTTCTCTATAATTAATTTAGAACTCTCATTTATTAATGACCTTTCATTAAATAATTTCATACTTCACAAATAAGTACGAAATGAAAAAATATTTATTTTATTATTTTATTTATTAGAATCATTAAAATGTATTATTATCAATATAATTATACAATATGATTCTTTAAAGAAGTGTAACAATAAATAACTAATTATTTATTAAGTAACTTAAAAAATAACTTTCTCGACATAAATCACAATTTATATTCAATGAGCAAATAATTTATTCTAGTTCATTTAATCTCGTATGAGTGTCTACCAGTGAGACCTTATGGACCCACATGAACGAAATTTTAGAATAAAGATCGGGCTCAAAACTTCACAAACCTTTTCCATCTATAATTTCTTAATATTAGTCGATTCCACTGAAGGACTAATACTAAAACTCTCCAAGTTCGTATGCATTTATTTTCCGTTTGATGTGACAAAGCAATTTTTCACATGATCCACAAAGTACTTTACGGTATTACCTTTCAAGTGGATCAGTAACTCAGAGGAATATAATATTACCGTTTTACCCATGAGTTATTATTTCACTAACTCCATTGTTATTTGTGAATGAGAAAAATATAGAGTGAGATGTCTTTATATGTCACATGTTTTAATCAAAGAATGTTCTTACTCAATGAATACCTGGCCAGGTTTATTCATTCACACTCTCATAACAAAACATAGTGTGATACTAATGCATCAACATTGTTTCAATACGTATTCCGTATCTGTGAATCACATAACCAATATGACAACGTTATGACACCAACCGTCGGGTCAGATGCAACTATAACTTGGTCATTTCCCAGTGTCAAATCAAATGTGATAAGGTAAACTAGTCACAAGGGGCTATCTTGTCAAGTCTGTACTTAGCACCCCTTTCGTTGATGACAGTTTCAGAGCGTAGCATTCATACATAAACACAAACATAATAAAGAATGAATATTTAATTTTATTAATGTCTCAGCAAAATTAAATACAAAGTATCTCAATCTCTAATATCTCTTTTGTGGGCACCAATCCCAACAAACTCCCACTTGAGTTAAAGGAGATACGAATGATCCTTCAATCCCAATCCTTCTAGGTGTCCCTCGAAGACTTTACTCGTTAAAGGCTTTGTGAAGGGATCAACAGGGTTGACTAACGTTGTGATCTTTATCACTTCAGCGTCCCCTCTGTGAACGATGTCTCGTACCAGGTGATACTTGCGCTCTATGTGTTTAGACGTCAAAGTGAACTAGTTGCAGAGGTTGGGTGGCTCTTAATCCTTTTCCATCAAAAGATTTCATGGTCATTTTTCCTTCTATACAAGATTCACAAACAGGCAGAGTTCCCACTTGGAGTTGTTTCAACGGCCCATACCTTGAAAGTCTCTCTAGCCTCTTTATATTAATATGACCAAGTCTTAAGTGCCATAAATAGGTTTGTTCATCACTAGATATTTTAATTATTTTATTAGAAGGGGTTTAGCTACCTTAAACATTTCTACATTAAATGAACATTTAATTTCAAATGTTAAAACATATAAACCATTGCATAGGTGAGCATCACATAAAGTCTTCCATCAAAAGAAGCACTAATAGCATTTTAATTCATAGACAAAGAAAAATTATGTTTAAGTAACTCAAACACTGAAATTAAGTTTCTACATAAACAAGGAATAAAATAAATTGAATCTAATATCAAATATTTATTTCCAAAACGAAGTCGAACTATTCCCAAATCTTTAGCCGTGACGGACTCTCCGTTCCCCACTCTAAGATGTAGTTCGTCTCCCCTCAGTTCCTCCCATGAGTTAAACACCTGTAAGGATGTACACACATGGTTAGTGTTCCCCGAATCAATTATCCAGGATGAGAATGAATCTCTACCATAAAATGCCTCTAATACATGTATGTCAGTGAACGGTACCGACCTTCACATTACTCAATGGTCAAGCCTACTTCTTCATCATCGGAGATATCGATGTATGAAGGCTCTCCCACAGCGAGAACATTCTCCAGTGGTGTTGATACAGGGGAGTAGTTATCTGTTGGTATTGCCATATCATAATGCAATTGACGGAGGCAAGATTGCGTCATCAGTCTATCTCTCCAAATCATGAAATCACAATGGAACATTTTCATGACATACTTAGAGAAACTTCCTCGGAAGTCCTCTTTAAAGTCAGAGTACTCATCAGAGAGCAATTCAAGAACAATCGCAACTTGAGTAGCTTCATCTATCTGTGTGCCACACATACCGATCAGAACCATTCTATCGGTCAATGACTTCATGTAGTCGATGGCACACTCTCCCACTTGCATCTTTGTATCCATTGTTTATTTTAAGAGATTAAACTTCCAACTCATATTAGTGAGCAGTCCTTTCCACTATGGTGGCGTAATAGAGTGCACCTAGTGAACATGAGTTCTAACTCATATTAGTGAGCAGGCATAGTTCATGTACTATTCATAACTATGATCACTAACTACAAATTTATAGGAATACTTTGGCCATATGAGCAACCACTGGTTGGTTCATACATGAGTCGACCCAAAATTCCAGTGAGAAAAGTCTAGCTCTACGCACTAACTTAGTTAGTACACGCAGATATCAACCCTCCCACCTATCGTCAGAAACATAACCTTGGTATTGGAATCAGAAAATCCTGTCCTGAGGATTAGACCATCTATCCTTAAAAGGGCACCGGTCACGCAGGGATCTTTCATCCTCACGGTGTTGTGTCAATGTTGGAGGCCTAAGACTCAATATACTTTTAGTATTTTAATTTTTCTAGCATTTACATTAATCTAGGTGATCCACTACGAGCTTACTAAATCATATTAAAAACTCGAGCATTTCTAGGCTACCCTTAAAAACATATATTTCAATATAGCTTAGATTTTAGGTAATTCTTGACATCTAATCTTGATTAACCTAAAAACATTCCTTCATGGAAATTCTCTTTGTTGAGAAGGTGAGACACTAGGTCTTCTTAAATACCCCCAGCTTAGTCTCTTGTCGGCTTAGTGACAAATTTTTTCGATCCCTTCAACTCATTCAATAATTAACTATCCTAATCATATTAGATAATTTTAATTGAATGAAAGCACATGACAACCATAAACAAACGATACAATATCTAAGTTGCAACATACAATCATAGCAAAACAATTAAATAAACAAGCACAACAAGTATGGTTTTATGCGTGTTGATCGTATCCTAAGTGACTCTTTATAAAGTAATACGAAATGAACCTAATCAAATTAGCTCACGGATGATGGCTGAACGTACTCATATGCTTCAATAAAGAGAAAAGAAATCATTTTCAAAAATATTTATTTTTCTCGATAATTTTGCGAATGGGACTTAAGGCCCATTGGGCCTTTGGGCCTAAGCCCATATCATCCTCAAATCCTAGTTTCCAAATTAGGGTTTGAATCATATTGGTTGGGCCATTGCCAAGGGGCAGCCTTGGCCAACTAATTGCCCTAGGATAAAAATCATGCAATCGACCTTAGCTCCTCCAGGGGTGATGTGGTCGGCTACTCCAGAAGCTCAAAGGGCAGCCTTGTTGGCAGAGATGTCCACAAGAATATTATTTATTTACATATTGATGTAATATATAAATCTTTCATAAGTCCTTTTTGCAATCTACTGAATTAAATTAATAAAAGTTGAAACATTCATTCATTCCTTTTTCGATTTATTGAAGATTTATGATATTAAATAGTCTTATAGTCCTTAATCAAACCTAACAATATATGAAGAGACAAATGTAGATTTGCGTGAACAAACTGTTCATGGTTTGGTTGAAATGAAATATTCGCAATCTAAAGATCAATGGATGATCTATGATTTGCGTGAACAAACTCTTCATGGTTTGTTAAATTAATCTATGATTTCTGGATACGAGGCATAGAAAGTTAGGAACTCTATAGTTCTTCCAATATATCTTCCGAAGATACTGAATTAACCAGTGCACCTTTAGAGACAATGTAAGAACAAACCATTAAACCTCTTTTGTCTCAAGGTCACTATATATGAATTGCATCGTGCTTACCTAAATTTTGAAATGAGACATGTCAATTCATAGCTTTAATATTCTCATTTGAGAAAGTCAAATTCTAGATCCATTAAGTGATCTAGACTAGACTAATTGGTGAGATATTATGTTAGAAGATATCATGAACCAGCTTTGTGAAGTTCCCATAGATATGGAATTCATGTACAAGATGCAAGTGGGAGAGTGTGCCACAAGACTACACTTGGAAAAGTTTGTGAACTTTGAGTCCAAGAGTCCTACTTAAAGCTTTGTTCATTTTGGTCCATGAGGTCACTATCACAAGTCATTAGAATAGAGTTTGTTAAACTAGAAGCTAAGTCAAAATAAGTTCAATCGTTGAACCAGACATATTTTTCGAAAATTATCTAAATGGTATTTTCATCCTTAAGGATAAATGATGTAAAATTTTAAAATAATATTTTGAAGTTTCTCACAAATTAATTTTAAGTCACAAGACTGAAAATTGGTTTTCATACTTAGTGAATTAAATTTTGTGACATGTTATTGTATGGGCAATAATGCGAGGGCTTTTCCGTGATTTGTTAAGGACAAATTATGAAGTAAATATGTGTGTGTAGACACCCATATGGCCGGCCACTTTATATCAAGGGAGGGAGAGAAATATCTTCGTTTATTTGGTGCATCATTGCATATTGGTAATTTCCCAAAAGAAAAGAGGAAATGAATTTCTTTGAGAAGGAAACAAATGTACTAAGTGAGGAAACAAATTTCCCTCACTTATGGCAGAGGGTGGCCGACTCTTTGGAAGAGAAAGGGAGGAGAAAATTAAATATTATATCATGAATACACAATAGGAAGGGGTAATTACCTTTTCTTGTATTTCATCCTCCTATAAATAGAGTCTCACATAGATATGTGATAATAAGCTTTTTGGTCTTTCTCTCTCTCTTCTAGCAGACCATGTTCTTCTCTCTCTCTCTCTAAAATACTCTTTTATTTTGGCACCTAGATCCTCACTTGATCTAGAGAATTAGGTTATGATCCAAAATTTGTTCTTGGTTCATATTATTTAACAGTGCCTACTCACTAAAATTTTCAAACGCTAAAATACCCTAGTGGTAGAAACTTTCGTGGTTGCTCGAGAATGTAAAGACGAAAGGTAGCGCTACAAGGAGAAGGATCTTCATCCAAGAAGGGATTTCAAGATTGAGCAACAAAAAAAAGGTTAGTATTCAAGTATTTTAAACCATGTTTTTAAATTTATTCATGTTCATGCACTTTGCCTAGGTTAGTAAAATTGTTTAACTTCTAAAAAAAAATTATTCCGCAATTAATGTGTTAATGGTAATTTTTTCTTAACCCTAGACCTATTCCAACAAGCTCGTCAGTCCCATTTTGACTCCTTATTACAGATCCGTCTTCCGGTGATCAAAAACGTCGTCTTCGGATTTACAACAATAATAATAATTGAATTTTTTTTATATAAAGCCGATACCCTTTTAATTTTGGGTTTACAAGAAATCTAATCAAGCGAGAATCAATAAATCTATGATCAACCACGGATAACAATTCACATATCACATATTGAATTGTAACAAATTTCATATCAAAATATAAATTCATTCAAACCAAATTTAATCACAAGAATGAATCAATTAAATTAATAAATAATCTAGCTCTGATACCACTTCTTGGTGATTGATGCACCTTAGTAACCATATTTAATGCAGAATATCATTAATTGCGATCACATTAGCCAGTTAACAATAATGATTACTAAACAAGATCTAGATTTCTTAATTTAATTCTATTACGAAAGCAATTCGGCAACCAATAAATAACAGAGGCAATTAATAAACTCACATGGATTTTGACTCACCTATTGAACGCTCCAATTCTACGCTCGATCAGTCTTCAAGCTTTCATAACTCCTTCGTCTGATTTAGTACTCGAGGATGACACCGTAATCTTCCAAAACGTAATCTCCGAGACGAATAAGAAAGATGAGTGGGCACATTTAATGTCTCATTTAGATTTCGAAACTAGATAGTTTTGGGATCTCGCTCCTATTATTTAGGATCAAAATTATCAATTCGGGGAATAGGGGGAGGAAAAATTCGGCCAAGCCTAGATAGGATGTTGGCCGATTATTCCGTGAAGATTGAGATGAAAGTTTTATCTCCCCTTGTGTCCCTATTTATAGCTATATAGGGAGATAACCCCTGAGAGATTTTCTTTCCTTTTTTTTTAGATATTCTCTCCTTCTAGATATATTCTCTCCTTTGGATTTAATCTGGACCATTAGTTCTCAATTGTGCATCTAAACTCTCTCTCATCCATCAGATCAATATCTATGGTTGAGAATTTCTATCTTAAGAGAGAAATACAAGGAGAAAAGGGGGGAGGAAGTTTTTCCAACCCTTAAGGCATATTCCTAGGGGATTTTCGGGTAAGACGTTTCATGATCAACAGACTTAGGAACAAGGTCGTGAACATTAGTCCCATATAATATACTCTTGAAGAGGACTTAAAAGAGAGGCTGAACATTCTCCTAAACCATTCGATCATAACATTAGACGCCTTCCTCTCAATTCTTCAGAATCAGCATTATGGGGAAGTTACTTTAGATCTTCAAGATGGTCTTCATATCCGTCTCAACCTCAACCCCTTAACATGTATCATTCTTCTTAGCATCTTTGTCTCTCCAGCAAGATTATCTCCCTGGTGCTTTTGAAAAAAAGGTGGAGCCGAGCGCGACAAGAGAAAATATTTCAATTTCCACAAAGACTTATGTCTATTAGGAATTATTGCCTGCTTGAGAAGATACTCATGTAAATTCTCGTTGATATTATTAATAAAATAAATTTTGACATTTGTGATTTGTTCGAATTGAAATGGTTATTTCTTCTGTATTAAGATTTATAGAACATTCATCATCCTATAGCCTCCGTATCAAACTGAATCACGTGCTGGGCACCTGAGATTGGGCGGTGTGCTAAAACTAGGTTGATGACTGATATACGCCTGGGAAGCTATATCGAAATTCATATATGTGGAACGCATGAGTGAAGGATGATCACTATGTGGGAGCATTCTACACTTGTGGTAAGTATACGACCTGGATATGCCTTGGGGTAGATGTGTCATCTAAGGACCGTTACGACGCACTAACTAAGGCCACTATGATGGTCACGGTGAGATTTGATCTAAATCCTGAAGTGGTCATGGACACTGAATCATGTCTCTAAGCTCTTTAACTCTTTCGATAAAAAGTTATTCATGCTAATCACAGCTTATGTCTTGGAAGTCTTCCCCTGGAAGTCTTCTCAGAGAATGATTCGAGTGGGATGTAATTTACAGATATGGAATCCAGCCTCCCTGAACGGAGGTTAATGTTCACTCATCTAAGGGTTGATTTCTGAACCGATTGATTGCGCGCACTCTTGAAGTAAGTTAATGTTCGAGAGAATCTTTCGCTAGGGAAGCAACAATTCTTAGATATAAGTTGAGAGAATCTTTCCCTAGGGAAGCAACAGTTCTTAGATACAAGTTGAGAGAATCTTTCCCTAGGGAAGCAACAATTCTTTGATATAAGTTGAGAGAATCTTATGCTTGGATACCATTTCTTCTCCCAAACATGGTAATGATAGACGAAACCGCGAGACAACAGTTGAGAGTCAAATTTAAATTCTGATAGTTGAAACCGCTGAGATATGAGTTATTATGATCAAAGAAAAAATTCTCACAGCTCAAGAGAATACAAACCGTCGCAACTTTATGATTAGAGAAAGACACAATTCCTTGTCGTTTTTACGGTTTACATGATGGCAGTGATTAATCCATAAAGTAGTGAATTGATAGTAATCTTGGGCCGAGCACAAGAAAGCCCAAAAGATTAGTAATTCCTATTTGTCGAGAACACATAAGCCAATAGAAGTACGCAAATGTTCAAAGGTTTTTGCATCCAGAGCCTTTGTAAAAACGTCGTTCGTATATACTCAAGGGGAACCTTTTTACTTTTAACAAATCCCTTATAAAATGATGACGAATGTCTATGTGTTTTGTCTTGTTGTGTTGGACAAGATTTTCAGAAATATTTATTGAACTCTAATTGTCACAAAACAAAGTCATAACATCTTGTGGAACACCATCACTACTAAAAATGTTGGATTCCACAACGGGTCTCCCATAACGCTTATAATAAGCATTGTGGGAATCAGAGATCCCACAACGTTTGTCCTTAACCATTGTGGGAAGACCAATTTCCCACAACGTTTATCCACAAAT
The DNA here is from genome assembly GCA_958296335.1 of Urtica urens. Classification (NCBI taxonomy): domain Eukaryota; kingdom Viridiplantae; phylum Streptophyta; class Magnoliopsida; order Rosales; family Urticaceae; genus Urtica; species Urtica urens. The sequence continues at coordinate 38,851,288 of OY282520.1, forward strand.
GTTGTGGGATCTTTGATTTCCACAACGCTTAAGCTAATCATTGTGGAAAATTGATGGATAACAACTCTCCCACAACGCTTTTTGGATCCATTGTGGGAATCTCGCTGCAGCGAGAAGTTCCCACAATGCTTAAGATAAGCGTTGTGAAATTGGAAACACACTCTTTTTCGAAAAAAAATGTGCTGCTGCGAAGTTAAATTCTACCTGCAGCCAGAGGGTCTCGCTGCAGCACAATCTCTTTATCGCTACGACGAGATTGTTCCAGGGACGACCCTTTGTTTGAAGAATCATCTTGCCGCAGCGAAGTTGAATCCTGGCTGCGGCGAGAATCTCGTACAACATTTACAACATTTGTTGTGGGATCTCACCGCAGCGAGATTTGTACATCGCCGCGACGAGATCCCACAACATATGTTTTTAAACATTGTGGGAGCATTTAAAATGAATTTTTTTCGAATTTTTCAGTTCCCGCCCAAAACAATTTCGACCTAAAATGATATTTTGACCTTTCTCTTTCATATTTTTCATTCATTCTTCTTCCCTTTCTCTTGCTCTCTCTCTCTCTCTGGCCTCTTCTCTTGCTCTCTCTCTCTCTCTGGCCTCTTCCTCCTCTCCTCGCCCTCTCGGCCTCTTTTCCACCATCCCTCTCTCTTTCTCACCCACCTTCCCTCTCTCTCGCCCATCATCTCTCTCGCCCTCTCACCACCACCCCTCTCTCTCGCCCTCTCGCCCACCATCCCTCTTTCTCGCCCGCTCGCCCTCCTCTCTCTCGCTCGCTCGCCCGCCATATGCCCTCCCTCCCGCCCGCCCTCCCTCTCGGGGTCTCTTGCCTGCCCTCTCGCCTCCACTCTCTACGACCTCCCTAAGGTATGTTTAAAAAAATAGGTATGAGTATGGATTGTGTATAAATTAGTATGTTAATATTAATGTAGATTATGTATAAATTATAATGCTAATGTGAGTGTGGAATATAATGAATTAATAAGAATGTTAGTGTGAGTTTAAATTATAACGTTTTTTTTAAAAATTAAATTAGAATGTTTTAGGTTATAATGTCTTTTTGTTGGAATTGCGTTTTATTAAATTGGGTTTTACTAGGTTCTATATAGTCTAATACCACAAAGAAATACTCTTATGAGGCAAAAATGTTTTAAAAAAAAAAAGAATTCGCCGCAGCGGTGTACAATCTCCGCTGCGGCGAGATGTCCCACGACGGTTTATATATCCGTTGTGGAAAATCTTGCTGCAGCGGAGATTGTACATAGCCGCGGTGAATTTTTTTTGGAATGTATGGGATTCCCACAACGGATAGTAAGCGTTGTGGGACGTCAAAGCTCCCACAACGGATACTAAACGTTGTGGGAAATAAATTCTCCCACAACGCTTAGTTAAGCGTTGTGGGAACTTCTATAACGCAGGATCTCACAATGCTTAATAACCATTGTGAGAGATTTCAGCAACTGTAAATAACCGTTGTGGGATCTAGTTTTTGTAGTAGTTCATATTCCACAAGCATCTGTTTCATCCACAGAAGTTGAGTGCAACTACTACCATCGCTTAGGTATTGAGCTTCATCTGTGGAAAGAGAAATGTAATTTTTCTTCTTGCTGAACCAAGAAATAAGGTTGTTTCTAAGAAAGACGCATCATCCATATGTGCTTTTACAATCAACAGCAATTCCTGCCCAGTCAGCATCGCAATACCCCACCAAAGTTGACGTAGTATCAAATGAATAATGCAGCCCTAAATTTGATGTGCCAGAGATATAGCGAATAATTCTCTTCACTTGATTTAGATGACTGGCCTTAAGATTGGCTTGATAACGAGCACATACCCTAACTGAGTAGGTGATATCAGGTCTACTGGCAGTAAGATAATAAAGACTTCTAATCATACTCCTGTAAAGACTCTAATCAACAAGAGTACTAGAATCATCCTTGGTGAGTTTGATATGAGTAGTTGCAGGAGTGCGTTTGTGTGAGCATTTTTCAAGCCCAAATCTCTTGACAATACCAGTGGCATACTTACTTTGAGAGATAAAAAAATTTCATCAGACATCTGTTTAATTTGGAACCCAAGAAACAGATTCAGCTCACCAACCATACTCATCTAAAATTCACTCTTCATTTGTTTCACAAATTGTTGGACAATATTATGGGACATTCCACCAAATACAATATCAATAACATATATCTGAGCTATCATAAGCTAGTTGTCCTCTTTCTTTACAAACAGTGTCATGTCAACACCTCCTCGAATATATCCACAAAGAATCAGGAATTCAGGCAACCTCTCATACCAAGCACGAGGTGCTTATGTCAAACCATAGAGAGTTTTTCGGAGTTTATACACATGATCTAGAAAATTTGGATCTATGAATCCCTTGGGCTGCGCAACATATACTTCCTCATCAAGATATACATTCAAGAATGCACTCGTGACATCCATCTGAAATAACTTGAAGCGGAAATGACATGAAATACCAAGCAGAAGACGTATTGCTTCTATCCTTGCAATAGCAGTGAATGTTTCATCAAAGTCAATTCCCTCAACCTGTGTATATCCATGTACGACAAGATTGGCTTTATTTCGAGTGACATTGCAATGTTCATCACACTTGTTTTTAAAGATCCCCTGTGTACCAATTACATCACTTGATCGGGGTTAGGTACCAAATCCCAGACATAGTTTCTTTCAAATTCCACAATCTCTTCTTGCATGGCATTCATCTAGAATTCATCATGAACAACTTCATTCACATTTCTTGGCTCAATTTAGACACGAAGCAAATGTTACCAATCATATCACGATAGTTTACAGGATTTTTCTTCTCGTCTGCATGTTATCATTAACATCCCCAATGACACTGGCAATAGGATGATTCTTTTGAATTCTGGTGGAAGGAATCAATTCTTGACTTATATAATTTGAAGACTCAGTTTCAGTTGGATCATATGACGCATCATTTTGATTAGAGCTCTCAACAACAGTACTCTCTGAGGATTCATCACTACTGAATTTATACTTAGGCACACTGTTAGAGATAGATGATGTAACATCATGTTTGACAGTTTCATCAGGCACGTATCTATCAGTGGTTTATTTGACAACAACATTCACAGGCTCCATTATACTCTTGGATCTTAGATTGTAAACATGAAAATTCGAATTGTTTCTAGAATTTCCCACAAACATGCCTTCATCACTCTTAGGATCAAATTTTCTACTGGCTTCTCTGTCAGCAAGAATGTAGCATATGGACCCAAAAATATGAAAATATTTCACATTCGGTTTACGTCCTCTCCAGATCTCATATTGAGTAGTAGTGGTCCCTCGTCTGATTATGTATATGGCATGCAGTATTGCGAGCTTCAGCCCAAAAACGAGTGGAGACATTCTTAGTCAATAACATGACACGATCCATATCTTATAAAGTTCTGTTTTTTCTTTCCACAATGTCATTTTGTTGTGGAGTGATGAGAGTGGAAAATTCATGTGCAATTTCTTCTTCTTAACAAAAATCTGAGAAACGAGAATTCTCAAATTCCCTTCCATAATCACTTCTTATTCTGACAATTTTCCCAGTAGTGTCTCCTTTCTGCGTTGAACAAGTCTGCAGAGTTCTTCAAACACACAAAAAATTGTCAGACTTCTCTTTGCAAAAATAAATCCATGTATACCTAGAATAATCTTCCATGCAGACAAAGACATATTTCTTTCCTCCAAGGCTCTCAGTTTGCATAGGTCCCATCAATTCCACATGCAGAAGTTCTAACACACGAGATGTAGTATGAGTCAAAATAGGTTTATGAGAGCTTTTGACATGTTTACCTATCTGACATTCACCACATATTTGACCATCTATGATTTTAATATTAGGAACTCTAGTAACAACCTTCTCAATAATGATTTTCCAAAGGCTTCTATAGTTATGATTACAAAGATATTGATGCCACATCTTAGCTTCTTCAGCCTTTGAAATCAAGCATGATTCAGTCTTAGGGTTTTTGGCGGAGACCACATGTAACAATTATCTTGTGATCGCTTGCCCTTCATAACAGTATCATTTTGAGACGTCATGACTTTGCACGCATCACATATGAGATTTGCAGTAAGGCCATCAACAAGAAGAGCTTCCTTCAGGCAAGTAAGACTTTGAAAATTCATGGTACCTTTTCCAATAATCTCAGCCTTAATTCTGTCTCCAAAAGTCACATAGCAATTAGTATAAGGCTTCACATCAGTAAGATACTCTTTAACACATGTCATGTGCCAAAAATATCCACTGTCAAAGTACCAATCATCGGAGATGGAGGCACGGAGAAAAATATACTCTTTAACACATGCAATGTTTGCACGATGATCATTCTTGATTCTCTAGATCATACATGTCTTTCTGGCTGATCCATTGTAACGTTGAACTTCAAATTTGGATTGATTTAATCAGCCGATAACAATAAGGCCATATGTGACATCTCATTCCACAGTAATGACAAACCCATGGAGATCAGTTGACATGAGATCTCACATGTTGTCGAACCAGTTTTCTGTCATCAGTTTCTTTCATTCTCTGAGGAACAAATTTGGTTTGTGAGGTGGAAGAACCATGAGAAAAACCAAGTCCATTCATATTCTTCACAGATTTTCCCAAGGTGAGAATTTTGTCCAAATCATCAGTACCAGAGTTCAACATTCTAACAGATTTTGTAATCTTCACCAGACCATTATTTACACGAGCAACTTCCAATTTCAATTCAACAATGGTTTCCAAAAGTCTCGTCTTGTCATTGGTAAGATTCGGGATCACATTATTCAGCTTATCTGAAACATCACACTTGTCAATATCTTCAGTATAATGAGTAGAAGAAACAGTAGAGCTTACAGTGTGATCAAATTCATTTTCCTCCAAGTTGGTGACAATGAAGGTAAAGGCAAGGAAATTTTTTTGCATTTGCATAATCACTTTCATTCTCCTCATCAGAAAGAGTACCTGTATATCCCTTCTTCTGTTTTCTCAAGAAATTTGTACAGTCCTTCTGTATGTGACCACTCCTTTTCCTTTATAACCAGATTGCCTGTCACCTTTTCTGCTAACTCTCTGTGAAGTATTCCCTTTCTGAGACTGATTGTCACGACTTTCTGATGTAACATGTCTTGGCTAAAGTTTAGCAAACTTCTTCACAACCATGTTGTAGTTTCTAGACAGAAGAGCAATAGTATCATAAATGTCTTCATCGGAATCAGAAGTTACCTGATCAAAGGGGTGTTTTAGAGAACCCTTCAGTACCATGCTCTTGTTTCTTTTCTTTGAGCGGGGAATAGAAAGTTCATAAGTCATGAGAGATCCGATAAGTTCATCCAGCTTCATTGTTGAAAGATCTTGAACTTCTTCAATCGCAGTAACCTTCATCTGAAATCTCGATGGAAGAGATCTGAGAATCTTTCAAACAAGCTTTTCATTTGACATTGGAACACCAAGAGAGAATGATTCATTAAATATATCACGAATTTGAACATTAAACTCAGCAATGGTCTCATCCTCATTCATATTGAGAGCTTCAAATTGAGTGGTGAGCATTTTAACCTTTGAGCTGAGAACTTTAATAGTTCCTTCATGAGCCACTTCAAGAATTTCCCAAGCTTCCTTGTACCTGTTGCATGTGTCGATTATTCTGAAAATATTATTGTCCACATCATTATAGATGGCATTGAGAACTCTGGAATTTCAAAGAGCGTCTTCATCTTCAGAAGCAGTCCAATCTTTCTCTGGTTTCAAGCTGCTTACACATGTTTCTTCATTAAGAACAGTAGGAGGCTTCCATCCATTTAAAATAGCCTTCCAAATCCTGTTTTCAAGAGCCTTTAGAAAGGCACACATACGAGCTTTCCAGTATCCATAGTTAGATCCATCCAAAGTGGGAGTTCGGTTGACACATCCACCTTCCCTGAAACTGTCCATCTTAACATAAAGTAAAAACAACACGAAACCACCTTACATAAAAGGTGCCTGCTCAAATACCAATTAAAATATGTTAAACGCTTAACCAACTGTTATACACAACAATTGAAACAACGTATGTAACAATGGGCAAGCAAGGAATAGATAACAATAAGGGTGCAGATTAAAAGTAAAGAACACACACAATTGGTAACCCAGTTCGGAGCAGCGTCTCCTACATCTAGGAGATGTGATAACCCAGTGGAAATGATTTCACTATAATAATAGTTCTCAATACAAATGGGCTTACATGAACAACACAAACATCAAAACCAAATGACAAACTATAAAGTGAAAATCTAATTCAGTCATCCCCTGAATTAGTGACCCTTCACAGATCCACGAAAGACACACATTCACGTGTTCTTTGATCACAAGAAAAAAACTCTCAGGCGTGACTAGTTCATTTACGCGTAAACACAACACCAAACACGAATCAAAGTGGAGATCTGATTAAACATTGCTATTTTCAAGTCAATAGTTTTCCAGGCCGCTAATCTTGCATGTCTAGAAAAGCTATGAACTCGACAAAAGCATCAAGGAGGCTAAGGGTAGCAACCATGCCTTTTATAGTTGTTGGAATTTATTTAACAATTTAAACAACTTAATTATATTACACATCCTATGTGGCGGAAAAATATAATTAGATCTAATATATTAAAACTAATTTTAATATATTTAAACAACCTAGGCATTAAAGTCATGTGATTATAAACAATTTTATAAAAACACTTCACTCAACAATTAAACACACTAATAACTTATATAAACAATTTTTTAGTGATTTAAAACTTTGAGAAAACTAACATCTAAGGTTATAAATAACCTTGATGTTGCTTGCTATCGTCGGAATGCCACACCGAGTCAAACCCGATAGGAAAAACTCGTCGGACAGCGCTGGAACACCTTCGTCGGACTGGGAGGTCTCGCCGAACAGGGCACCTGCTGGAAGCCTCGTCGAACTGGGATTTCTCGCCGGATCGGATGCTCGCCGGACAGGACGCTCACCGGACTGGGAAGCCTCGCCGGGACCTGCACGCTGGAGGTTGCCTCGCCGGACTGGAGGACCTCGGTGGGATCTCCTCACTGGAGATCGCTGGGACCCCTCGCCGGACTCGCCTCGCCGGACAGGAGCCTCCTCGCTGGAATGGCGTCGCTTGTCGCTGGAGAAGTCGCCGGACTGGAGGCAGGACGTCTTGGCGAGGATTCTTGGCCGGATGGAATCTTGGTTGGGAAATTTGGCCGGCTGGATGTTTTAAAACAATTTTAAAACAAAAAAATAATTCCAAAAATTCAATCAAACACCACGAGTTAAGAATCAATAATAAAACACAAGAATTTTATTGAGATTGAAAGGATGGGCTTTCAAGAACTTTTAGGAATCAACAGAAGAAGGGAAAAAAACAATATTTTCTTGTTCTTTTTCTTGGGAATTCGGCCAAGTGTCTCTAGAGAGAGAGGTAGAGCTCTTGGCCAAAAATTAACTAGGGCTAGGGTTAAATGATTAGGGTTTCTTAAACTTTATTTATACATTTATAATTGGGCTTAAGCTGGGTCAAACCCACGACCCTATTCACTTAAAAAACTCGGCCAACACCTTCTCTCATTTTGTTCCCAAATATTTTTGATTTATTTCTAAAATTAATTTAGAACTCTCATTCTATTTAATGACATCTCATTAAGATTATTTCATAGTTATCAAATAAGTACGAAATGAGAAAATATTTATTTTCTTCTTTTATTAAATTAAATCACTCAAGTGTATTATTATCAACATAATAATACTCCATGATTCAATAAACAAAATAAATAACCAATTATTTATAAAGTTATAAAGAAGATAATTTTCTCGGTATAAATCACAATTTATACTCAATGAGTAAATCAACAATTCCAATTTATTTAATCTCTTCTGAGTGTCTATCATTGAGCCTTCATGGACCCACATGAACGAAGTTTTAGAATAAAGATCGGACACAAAATTTCACAAACCTTTTCCGTCTTTTAATTCTTAATATTCGTCGATTCCACTAAAAGACCAATACTGACACTCTCTATGTTCATATGCGCATATTTTATGTTTGATGTGATAAAACAATTTTTCACACGATCCATAGAGTATTTTACGATATTACCCTTCATGTGTATCAGTAATTAAGATGAATGTAAAATTACTGTTTTACCCCTTGAGTTATTATTTCACTAACTCCTTTGTTATTTGTGAATGAGAAAAACATATAGTGAGATGTCTTTACATATCACATGTTTTAATCAAAGAATGAACTCATTCAATGAATACATGGACAGGTTTATTCATTCACACTCTCATAACAAAGCATAGTGTGATACTGATGCATTTGCATTGTTTTAACATGAATTCCATATCTGTGAATCATATAACCCAATATCATATCATTGTAACACCAACAGTTGGGTCAGATGAAACTAAAACTTAGCCATTGCCCATTGACGAATCAAATGTTACAAAGTGTAATATCAATTACATATTCACTTCAGGGTTAAGGTAAGTATCAAAGTACCCCTCCTATGTGATCTTGAAGTTTCGAGTGATTAAACAGTTTTATCTCGAGCTTCTAAGTTTCACTGGTCACGTTCAATATCTTCTATAAGATATCAAGTATGAATCATAGAGTCACAACTCTCTATATCACAAGATTAGATATCATGATTCATCCAAACAATCATTACTAAGACTCGATTGCTCTATCGATTCTGAGATTGCGAACAAATGTTTAAACTAGTCACAAGGGGCTATCTTGTCAAGTCTATACTTAGCACCCCTTTCGTTGATAACAGTTTCAGAGCATAGCTAAACATATCTAAACAGAATCTTCATAAAGAATGAACATTTAGCAAAAAATTAAATACATAAAGTATTTCAATGTATAGTATCTCCTTTGTGGGCACCAATCCCAATAATAGCGTCTAAAAGAGGAAGGTTCCATGCTAGGGATTCACAACGGATAAGCACAATAGCACCAATAAGGAAGGACCCTTAAACGTCACATCAATGAGATCACAAGACTGTCTAAATATAGCACACCGAATCGCCTACTGTTAAGACAGAAGATCTTGATAAGATAATGTGACAAATCTCGGTAAAAAAAGTTGCCTAATAATAAACAACTAATCAAACGTAATAACACTTTTAGTTGACATGGTTTTTATGAATTATGTGTCTTTTTATTTCATAGTTTTTTTCTGATTTTGTTTGACTTGAATTTGAATTTCTTCTCTATGAATGTCAAGGGCTTTATGTCACATGTTATTGTGTGTTTTTGATGGACTGTTATTAACATATCATTGCGCAAACGAAGATTCGCGCAAGAGTGCCCATTGTTTCACGATGGGCATAAGAGTAAATGCAGATTGACTCAAGAATGTCCATCTCATCGCAATGCGGCGAAGGCGCGTCATGATGGGCAGAAGAGTAAACAGAGATTCACTCCAAAGCTCTCACCGTGTCGCGATGGGCACTCTGGAGGAGAGTTTTCTGCATTTTTAGTTTTTATGAATTTTATTTTCATAATTTTAAGTGTTATTCCACCATCACCATGAAGAGTAAATGTAAAACATAGATGAAATGTCAAAGATACTAAAAAAAATGTTAAACATAAAAAATATCAACGAAAATCCTCCTGAAAGAAAAATATATAGCCCATTTCGTCCTAAATATCTTAATCCAAGAACTTTGTAAGCCGTTGAAATCCAATCCGACGAGACATGCTCCATGTACTTTACCACAAACATCCCGCAATCGCTTGCCGAATTTATAGAAATTCCATCAAACATGATTGATCAGAAGTTTATTCTCCTTTCTTAACCAAAATTCAGATTAAGCTCCGAGTAAAGCATAACTTAAGAGGTAAGGACTTATGAAGCATCTAATTCCATTATCTTAGATTCCTCGTACAAGCATCATCTCCTGATCAACTCCTAGCCTTGAAACAAAAATTCATTCAATATACAAAATGAATGGAAGTATTCCAAGAACAAAACCAATTTCCCAGATTTTGGCTTAACAGAGAGTACGACCAAAAATAAAGAGACCAAAGCTAGCAATATGGTTTAGTTGAATGAAATTATGTTTATTATCTGTTTACAAATTGAGGGACGGTTTGGCAAATTGACTACGTAAAGTGTTGGAGCATCAAATTTCCTGCATTTAGCTCTCAGTACGCCCGTTGGTGCTCGTTAAACAATCTTGAGCAAACCATAATGAATGAAAGTGTTTAAACCAAAATCTACATAAATATCGAACGAAAGATAAACAATTTTAAAAACCAAAGTAAAATATAAACGTAAACATGATACTCGCATCCATCAACACCTTGAGCGTTAGCGAATTCTTGCAAATATCCCTTTGAAAATCCAAAACATAGATATTCCAATATTCTAAGTTGCATAGAATGGTGATCCAATGTTCATTTATGAAGTAGACGATGAACATAGTTTATTTGGAACCCTTCCATGACATGATGGATCGATCACAGTCCAGTCATCGGCATCAAGATCGTCCGATCATTGCACTCGACATACTCGACTAACCTCCCACTACGTCCGCAGCTTTCTGGTCCGTATCTTGCTTAGTATATCGACTGTATACGTTTTGGATCCCTTTAGTGTCTGTGATGCGAATGTCCTGGAGATACTCGCTAAATTGAGGTTGACGGCTCTTTAGCAAATCAAAGATTGCATCAAATTTCTACAAAGGAAAACTATAGTTGTATTAATAATTTAGATGGTTTAATTAACAAGAGATATGGTATCATTAACAAAGACGTACCGTGTAGGTTAGCCATTTCCTGATATCTTATAACATGCAAATGAAACGTCTCCATCTTCTTCCTTTGGTAAACTAGTGTGTTCATCCACTTCTCTAAATCGGAGAACTGCTCCTTGTTTGGATTCTTCAACGCAATGAAAGCGGTAGGACTAGATCCATAGTACTTATGTTGAGTAAGGTCTGGTAACTCAAGAGGGAAAGTACCTACGAGTTTACAATGTTAGAATCACATATATGTCGATATTTCAAAGCGAATTTGGGAGGAAAAGCACAGTTTTGAAGTCTCTTTGGCTTTGGCGCGACAAAAGCGTAAAAGTTACTACTCCCTTTTTCTTCTCTCGTTGATCTTTGCACTTTGCTTTTTTTCTCTTCGTGTACGTCTTTGCCGGAGGAGTAGGAGAGGCTGAAGGAGCTGGAGGAGGAGGAAGCGTCGGTGGAGGAGGCTTCGATGCTGAAGTCGATGGAGGTGCAAGAGGCGGAACTTGTTTTTTCCAGCATGTGTTGTTGGTACGTCTCCTGGAGGTAGTCCCGTAACATCTTCAAAAATTATATTCACCCTCTCCACTACTCTAAGCTGTGGGTTACAAATGAGATTAGTTACTAACATATCAAAATTCACACAAACAAACTTGTTAAGGAAGAAACAAAACAATTACCCGATCAACTCACATACGCTTTTGCCGACGCCCAACTACAGATGCAAGATTGTCTCCAGTGCCTGCCTCGAATCATTCCACAACGCATTATGTCACGTCTATACTCATTGCACATATCGGCAGTCAAAGCAAATACAGTGGGAGCGGTACCATGAGCAAAAACCTCCATCGAAAAGACAGTAGGAACGAGAGTGGGAGCGAGAATAAAAGTGGTCTAACATAACTTCATAGTTAATATTAGGTTATTCATTAATATTTTTTTACTTGTTAATATCATAAATAAACTTTAATACATGTCGTTGAGTTTTAGCAACATAGTCTTCGTCAGAGTCTTCTTTATCGCTCCTAAGTTTGTAAACTGTTCCTTACCAGCTTCCTTGAACACACAAGCTTCATTGGTGGTCGTCGCGACAAGGTCCATCTCTTCCTCGATAGTTTGTGGCTCCACAAGGTTGTCAAGCTTGACCAGGTATAACGACATACGAAGCTGCTCCTCCAATTTCTTATGAAATTCACTCTCACCGATCTAAGGTCTCAACATTTGTAAAATATCCAACTACAACACCAAATTTGATTTGAGATGTTAACATATAAAATAATATCGTACAAAGTTAAAGTAGCTTACTGTATTCTTGGGGAAAATATTCTTGACATCTTTGCTAGTCACTACTCGAGTGGTAGACCATGAACGCATCCTCAGTGACCAAATTCCCATATTCTTGTCAAATTGCACGCCCAACTCGTAAATGGCCTTGTACGCCCAATACTAAACGACATGCATGTTTCCCATGAATGTGTATTTCGATTCCTTCTACGAAATCTTATCATCACCGAGCTTCTCATAGTTCTTCTCATAGTAGTTCAACATGTTGACCGAGAGAGAGGATGGCGTCGCAGTCGATCTGATCTTAGTAGTGCAACATGTTGACCGAGAGAGGCTGTAGAAGAAAGGAAGGTTGTCTACCAATCGTAGGTACTTTTTGTCAAGTGATTTGTTGTGCTCGATTCATAGGAAATACCCATAGACAAATACACACAAATCGAGCTTAAAAAAATCATTTAAAACACTACATGCGTTCAACATCAAGAAGAGGAAGTCCATTGTTAGAGTTTTCTGCGCGTTCAAGTATTCTTGCATGAGTCTATCGTTTCGATGCACATCTTGTTTTGACTTTGTTGGACCATCCTCCATTGAAAGACCGGTTGCAAGAGCATACTCGATGGGGCCAAAATGCACTCTTTGGTTCACAAAACCAAAATAAATTTCAACTTCTTCGGATGGTTTAACTTTTCACTCAAGAACTGAGTGGATGAACATCGAAGAGAAGTTTAACGAAGTTTCACATAAAAACCGCGCGAAATGAGTATCTCAAAGTCGATTACTCAATCCGAGAGAGGTGAACGTCTTACTCACGTGCCTTAACATACTCGAACCGCCTTACGTGATGCGACCAAGGAATCGTTTGTCGCAAATGTAGTTCAATTTCATCTACAAAACATAAAAACAACATTATTAGTCATTAGAAGTCAATACAACTTTGTACATCATTATTACTCATCAAATAACTTGTCGCAAAATTTAATAAAAAAATATAGGAAACTTATCAAAAGTTCTCAAACTTGTCAAAATTTATCAAAAGCTATTAAAAATTATAAAAAAAATTATGAAAACTTGTCAAAAGCTATCAAAACTTATGAAAAACTATCAAAACATGTCAAAACTTATCAAAACTTGTCACAAGCTATCAAAACTTATCAAAAGCCATCAAAAGTTATCAAAAACGTATCAAAAGCTACCAAAACCATCGAAAATGCATCTTAAACCAGAAAAAATCATCGGACATAAAACCATCGAAAATGCTACTTAAACCATCAAAAGTCATCGAAATTAAAGCCATCGAAAATGCATCTCAAACCATCAAAAATCATCATAAGTAAAACCATCGTAAATGTATTGAAAATAAAAAATATCAAAGCCATCAAAAATTTATCAAAAATCATAAAAAACTATCAAAAATGTCAAAACCAACGTAAATTTATAGGAAATCATAAAAAAAAAACTATCCAAAATATAAAAACCATCGAAAATTTATCGAAAATCATAAAAAACTATCGGAAATATCAAAACCATCGGAAATCCATCAAAAGATATCAAAACTCATCAAACATACCAAACAATTAAACTCTCAAGACCATCGTAAATTCATCGGAAACCATCAGAAATAAATGAAATCATTAGAAACTTCTTGAATTTTGGACCCGACATGTTCAAACCCTAAAAATTATAAAATTCAATACACATCAAAAAAATATAGAATGCATACTCTAAACCACATTCTAAATCGAAATCGAAATATAAATCGAGTTAAAAACATATCATTTCTCTGGTTTAGTTATTGTAGATCCGAAAAATGACCGACGAAGAATTTACCGAGAATGGCGACGAAAAAACTACCGGGAAGAGAATGGAAATGAATAAGCTATCGAGAAACAAATTACCATTATCAGAAGCTATCACAGACCGGCGAAGGAATAGCACGATCGTTTAAAATCATCGAAAATCGTTGGAAATGGTGGATAAGTTTTTTTTTTTAGAAGATTGTCGGTGAATAGTTAAGAGACAAGAAAAGAAAGAAGGTCTATTTGAAGTTGGTGGTATATTTATTTGAAAATGAGAAAAATTTAGATAAAAATGTTATAGTGAGTTTAGGTATGATATTTCTTCCACAAGTCCGCAAAACGAAATTTATGTAAATGAATATGCTTAAAATTAAAAAAAAAAAAAACCGGAAAGTATAAGGCTACTACAGCTACCCAACTTCCAAGAAAGAACCCGGCATCCTTCACATCTCTCTCTAGTCTCTGAATCAGCCTGAAGGCGTTGATAAACAGGTGAAGATATTCTTCTTCTTTAACTTATTGTTTCGTCTATTGGATCTTTAAATTTACCCTTGATTATTATTTTTTATTTATTTTGGAATCTCGGTATCTTAAATTCCTTGAAGTTTCTATTTCCTTCGCGGAACGCCGTGCCTTCGACAACCCGGGACAGAGCACGGCGCGAGTCCGCTCGCCGCAGAACTCGTGAGAGCCTCAGAAATACTTCTTTTACTTTGGGTCGTAGATCAACATAGAGAACTCGTGAGCCTCAGAGATACGTCTTTTACTTTCGGTCGTAGATCAACGTAGACTTCGAGAAGACTCGTTGAATGCTTAATTGAATACCTCAGCATATGATCTTAGACGCGGAAATATTTGATAATAAAAAAAAATACATATGATCAGAATTTGTGAAATTGCTGAACCAGTCATGAAAATGTGTACTAATGTGAAGTGATTGGCAGTCTGTTTAGCTTCTCTTCGATGAACTAGCTCTTTGATTGCAGGTAAGTTAACAAAAAGAAACGGCTTGAGTCAGGTTATTTAAAAAACTAAACTCTTCTGTATCATAAATGTGATGGTTTTGAATATGAAGAACAGGCCTTGTTAGGTTTAGATGTTAGTTCAACGTGTCTTGACTATTACTTTATTTATCATAAATAAAGTATGGTGCAGATGCTATGATACTTAACTCTATGGAATTCTTTGTATAGAGGATATTCTATAAATTTCAGTGGCGTGTTAAGTACTAGTGGCAATGCGTGAGGAATTTATGCTTTATTAGAGTTCAGTGTCCGGTAATTTCATATTGGAGCACACTTTGTGGTGAAACTGACCATCCATTTTTCGGTATGGAAGTTCGTGATTTGTGAACTTAAGGTATGTGGTAAGTCTTTCCTCTAAAAGGAAATCTGAAGTTTGTCACTTAAAAATCAGAACTGTTGAGTCCCGTTTACTTTAGTGTTTGTTCTCTTTTGAACTTGATGATGCTACACAGCTCGGAACCTGAAGTTTGTTTACCTGAGAATTCTTAGTCTTTTTAGAACCCTTTATTTTCTATATTTCATTGTTTTATTGCAACCATCGCTTATGTGTTCTAGTGTTCATATCGTGGATAGGCATTTATCGACAATGGAATTAGCAGACAAGGCAGTTGGGTTCTTGTTATCACTCATCAGTCTCTCCATATTCACTTACTACACGTTCTGGGTGATCATTCTGGTCAGTCATTCTTTTTGGCCTTGTAAATATGAACCTTGAAAATTATATCAACTATTGCAATCAGTTCTCTATGTAACATTCTTTTTCTAGATTGCAATTTTTAAAACAGGCTCATGGAATTCTAACGTGATATGGTCTGTCTATGTTTTTTTCAGCCTTTTGTGGACAGCGATCACTTTATACAGAACTACTTTTTGCCTCAAGAGTTTGCCATATTAATACCCATCTCCGCTGGAGTGGTTCTACTTTCCTTCTTAACAGTATACATTGGACTAGTGATGCTCAAATCGGAGAAGAATAAGAAGAAAAAAAAGGTGTGAAACTGAGTATTTCTTCAACCATTTTCTTTGAATAGTCTATAGAGTATGTATACTGTTCTTTAAAACATCTAGAGAGGTGTGTGTCGTTCAGACACTTGGAATTTTTGTGCTATTTTAGCAGTGTCTTTTGAAATGGAATTGAAAGAGAAGTATGATTTGAAGTCGTTGACATTGATATGGACATGAAAAAGAGCATTGAAGATCTATTTCATATATAGTTTTGTCGAAATGAAAAATAACTTTTATTAAGAAATAACAGTCAAATCGGCTGATACTATCGAATCCATACAATAAAGATTTTTTTTTGTAATCAGCAGACATTTTAGTCCAAAAGCAAAGCTAGCTAAAATGGAAAATTCTGTTAGTCATGGTACATATATCAATGGATTCCTGATACAAGAATATACTGTAAAATTTGATAAGGTAACAGAGGGACTGGAGACTTGGAATCTTTAATTTCTGATGATCTCTAAAACGTCTAAAAAATTGGTTTTAAAACTACTCGAGAGGTAGTTATTTAGAATATTACAAAATGTTGTTGAATTTTTATTTTGATTCATAAAATGTAATATATGAAGTTGAAAGTCCATATCTGATAGTTGTGTTAGATGTTATTAGGTAATGTAGAAACGATTAAAAGAAAATAAGTAAAGACAATTAAAAGAAAATATGGATTTTCTCAACGATAGGAGTAAATTTGAGTGTTTTTATAATTATGTTTTTTTAAAGAACTCAATTAGGAGTTCCAGAAGAGAGATTCTTTTTGTCTCATGTTTACCCTTATTTTTTGCATATACAACTACTATTTTACATTAATAATTAAATAAACTTATTTAATTAATTTTCTCTCTCTCCATCTTCTTTATGTACTTCATCTTGTTCATCAAACTTCATCTTCTTCCACCAGACATCATCTTCTTCACCAACATTTCATCTTTTTTTTTAATTTTTTTTAAACCCATAAAAATGTCATCGTCTACTGTTCTTCCATAATCTAAGAGTGGATCACGACATCCTAGCAACCATCGACAAAAAAACTCACTTATTTCTGACCAAAAAACCTATATCAAACCTTCCACCCCCTGAAAAAAATCAAACAACCATTTTCTACCGGATATATCTCCGAAATTTTAAATTTTAAATATTAAATTCAAATAATATATCTCATATCTTCCTCATTTTTGTCAATCAACAGTATTTATTTGATTTTTTCGACCATCCCAACAATCTGTATCTGTCAGTCTTTTATTTTCTCCATATTTCCCGATTCTCAAAAAAATCTAGGTTGTACAGACATTTTAATTTTTTTACTACTTCGTCACGAAAACGTAGTTTCGTGACCACTATGTCACGAATATATGTTTTCGTGACAACATTGTCCCGAATATATGTTTTAAAGATGAATTTCGTGACAATGTTGTCAAACATAGTTTCGTGACGAAGTGATCACGAAAACATATTTTCGTGACAAAGTGGTCACGAAACTTCTAAAATGTGAAAAATTTGTCAATAAAAATATGCTATTTTTTAAATCTACCACAACTGATTATGAACCTTAAATGGTTAGGCAAACTTGTATGTTCAACAAGCACCAGAGTTTGTGAGTTATACATTCAAGTAGCATTCCTATAATGATATTCTCATTTGTCATACTATAATTATTAGTTAATTATTTACACGTGAGTAATATATTAGCATAACATATTGCGTATAATACTAATTAAAAATTGTAATTTAAAAGTTTAGTTTGTGTGCATAGTAGTATACTAGTATTCTATTACTAGATCTCTTACATTGTTAGTCTACATGATTAGTAGGGGCACATAAAAGTACATGATTATTTTTTTTAAAAATTTAATCCAACAAAAGATAGTGTATGAGATTGGACCACGTCTATAAACTCCAACCAAGTCGATCTCATGAGAATGAATGAAAGAAAAACAAAATTCGTGACAAAGTTGTCACTAAATTTACCGTTTTCATGAATAGAAAAATTTAATCCAACAAAAGGTTTAAATGAGATCGTTTTCATGACTAGGGGCACATAAAAGTACATAATTATTTTTAAAAAAAATTTAATCCAACAAAAGATAGTGTATGAGATTTGACCACATCTAAAAACTCCAACCAAGTCGATCTCATGAGAATGAATGAAAGATAAACATAATTTGTGACAAAATTGTCACTAAATTTATCGTTTTCATGACTATTTGGTCACGAAACCAAAATCTTCGTGACTAAGTTGTCACGAAATAGACTAAATGTTGTCACTAAATCAAAGCTACTTCTTATATCTACCATAACCAATTACGAACCTTAAGTTGTTGGTCAAAATTGTCCATTCAACAAGCTCCCGAGTTTGTGAGTTACACATTCAAGTAGCTTAACTATAATTTGATATTTAATATGTCATATTATGATTATTAGTTAGTTATATGCACATGATTAGTATATTAAAATATCAAATTGAATATAATACAAATTAAATTTATAATTTAATAGTTAAGTTTGTGTGCATAATAGTATACTAATATTCTTTGATCGGATCTTTTACATTGTTGGTCTACATGATTAGTAAAGGCACATATAAATACATAATAATTTTAAAAAAAATTAATCCAACAAAAGATTGTGTTTGAGGTTGGACCACATCTATAAACTCTAACCAAGTCGATCTCATGAGAATGGATGAAAGAAAAACAAAATTCGTGACAAAGTTGTCACTAAAGTTATAGTTTCCGTGACTAGAAAATATGAGTTTCGTGACAAAGTTGTCACAAAATTCTTAATTTCGTGACAAAGTTGTCCCAAAATTCTTAATTTCGTAACAACTATTTGGTCACGAAACCAAAATTTCCGTGACTAAGTTGTCACGAAATAGACTAAATGTTGTCAAGAAATCAAAACTACTTCTTATATCTACCATAACCAATTAGGAACCTTAAGTTGTTGATCAAGCTTGCCAGTTCAACAAGCTCCCGAGTTGTGAATTACACTTTCAAGTAGCTTAATTATAATATGATATTTAATATATCATATTATGATTATTAGTTAGTTATATGCACACGTGAGTAGTATATTAACATACCGAATTGAACATAATACTAATTCAAAATATAATTTAAAAGTTAAGTTTGTGTGCATAGTAGTATACTAATATTCTATGACCGGATCTTTTACATTGTTGGTCAACATGATTAGTAGAGGCACATATAAGTACATGATAATTTTTTAATCCAACAAAAGATCGTGTATGAGGTTGGACCATGTCTAAAAATTCGATATCATGAGAATGGAGGAAATAAAAACAAAATTCGCGACAAAATAGTTTTCGTGACTAGAAAATACGAATTTTTCTTACAAAGTTGTCACGAAATTCCTAATTTCGTGACAACTATTTGGTCACGAAACGAAAATTTTCGTGACAACATTGTCACGAAATAGAATTAATGTTTTCACGAAATCAAAGCTACTTTATATATCTACCATAACCATATAAAAACCTTAAGTGCTTGGTCAAACTTATATGTTCAACAAGCTCTTGAGTTCGTGAGTTATACTTTCAAGTAGCTTAACTATAATTTGATATTTTAACATGTCATATTATGGTTATTAGTTAGTTATATGCATGTGGGTAGTATATTAACATACCAAATTGATATTTATACTAATTAAAATTGTAATTTAAAAATTTTGTTCGTGTGCATAATAGTATACTAATATTCTATGGCTAGATCTCTTACATTGTTAGTTGAGTCCTAGTTCAGTCCTTTTTTCCAAAAAAAAATTAGTTGGAATTCAGCCCAATTTTACTCCTATAGATGACAAATTAACATAAGTAAAGACCATGTAATAATGATGATCCAGTTCAGCCGAAATGCCTACTCTGAAAATATGCATCTTAGTGAAAAAGAAAAACGTTATTAAATAACAGTAGTAGTTCTAAAACGATTGAAAGTCTTCAATATTAGACATAAATTGTAGAGATGGAGTATAACAACATCAACACTATTTGACTTACAAATGAGGATGAAAAAATGACGAGTGGGAGTGTCTTTTGTTTGCCCACGAGAGCTGCAATTTTGCTAGACATTTAGTTGCCTTCTTATCTCTACGAAAATGAATTTTGTTGTGGCTGAAATTTGGACAACGTTGAGAGACTTAAGCGGTCAGATCCCCACTCGGGGCGAGTGACTCTCACTTTGACTTGAGTGTGTAGGATCCGGTGTTCCGGATCCTCTCCTAACTGTTGGGGGGTCTTCGAGTCCTTCTGATACCTGAAATAGATGACGGACGTGAACTAAGAAGGGAAAACAGATAGAGCCCTCTGTTTACCTCTCCGACCATTATAATTAGTCTAATCAGGTGGAATTTAGGATGAAGATGAGAGATCGAAGAGAGTTAGTGAAAGGGGGATCCTTGGATCGACCGCGTTTTAGGACTCAAGTCTCATATCTTTTAGGGATAATTCTTCCTGTCTGGACAAGATTCTCGAGTGTAGAGAGAGAGTTAGAGTAAGTTTCTTCGGGGGAGAATTGAGTACCTGGACTCGGGCAAAGGCCGATATTTATAGGCTCGGGGAGCCCTTGGGCATGTGACTTGGAGTGGCCGGCTGGCCCTTGCTTGGGCCAAGGGAGGCCGGTCGGCCCTCCCTCATGTGCCAAGTGGCCGGTCGGCCCTCCCTCATGTGCCAGGAGGCCAGCCCGTGCTTGGGCCAAGGGAGGCCGATCGGCCCTCCCTCGTGTGCCATGGTGCCGGCCGGCCCTTGGTTGCACCAAGGGCGGCCAGTTGGACCTCCCTCATGTGACAGGGGGTCGAGCGGCCCTTGGTTGGGCCAAGGGAGGGTCTTTGTCAGTTGAAACGAAATCACAGCCATCGCGGGTCGCTTGAGCAAGGAGTGTGGCCTTGTGATGACTTGTTTCCAACGGGGCATGGTTGAAACCTTGAACCCTTCGTCGATGATAGCTTGTCAAGCTTACGATTCATTTTCTTAGAATGACCGTTTAGGAGCTAACTCTGGCGTCTTTTCGAGCAATGTATTTTCTTCGAGCAATCGTTAGAGGTTTACTTGGACGTCGGTTTGAGCGACGTATTTTTATCGAGCAACCGATAAAGGTTTACCCGGACGTCGTTGTGAGCAACGTATTTTCATCAAGTAACTGTTGGAGGTTTACTCAGACGTCCTTCTGAGCGACATATTTTCATCGAGTATCCATTAGAGGTTAACTCGGACGTCGTTGTGAGTTACGTATTTTCTTCGAGGAATCGTTAGAGGTTTACTCGGACGTCGTTTTGAGTGACGTATTTTTATCGAGTAGCCGTTAGAGGCTAACTCGGACGTCGTTGTGAGTGACGTATTTTTTCGAGCAATCATTAGAGGTTTACTCGAACGTCTTTGTGAACGATGTATTTTCACAAATGGGGGCAACGCTTGTCAACGTCCATGTCTCGTGGCACCTTACGCTGCCTTGCGGGAGCTTATTTTCTATAATGTTTGTTTGAACCATCGCTTCATGGTGTGGACTTGTACCTTAAACCTGACATCATCAATAACCCGTTGGGGTTATGATTCGCTCAGCGGACGAAGGTTTTTACTATTGGCATCATGTATGCCCTGGCCAAAGGTTGCTCATGGTCTGTCGACCTACGGTATCTGGCTCTTGCATGCATTTCCTGTCTCGACCAGTCGTTCATGGACTTTGCCTTTGCATCGTTGGTGGCCTGTCGGCACTTGCTTAGTCAAGCGGCGGACCTGTGTGGCGAGTAGTCGCTCGATCGGGAGACATCTGTGTTAAATGAGATTGAATGTCACCTGGAAACCCACCGATCATAGGTGTCGTGTCAAACTTGCTACCTCACACTTGACGTACCTTTAGGCTCTCGGTGTGTGCTTAACTTGGTTGAGTAGGCTATCCTGGTCTCTTTATTTTAAATTTTTAGGATGGAGTTTTCATCGTCATTGTAGAATTTGTCGTCAACCCACATCAGCCTCCCGAGCTTCATGGGTTCATGGAAACAATCTTGAAACTCTGATATGGAAAATGTGACATAGGGATGAATAGTAAAAGACAAATTTTATTTACAAAACAAAGATTCAAACAAATGTTTGGCTTACGGCTTCTTTGAGATGAAATGAAAATACCTTCTGAATTCTTCCGAGGTTGTGTAGGCGGTCATGCCAATGAGCTCGTTAGTGTTGCTGTGGACAAGCATTCTTCCGACGTTGTTAACTCGGGAGAGTATAAGATGAGTTCACTGAGTCTTCCGCTCGAATGAGTTCCTTAATTGCCTCTTCAATTTGGAGCAGTCGGAAGTCATGTGTCCATGATTCTAATAGTATTCGCAATACTTGCTTCTATCCCGAATCGCAAGACCTTATTTTAGTGGGGACGGTGATCCCAACTCATATCGGCGGTGGGACAGGATCCAACCTATTAGCGGCACCAATGGTTGGGCCCGTGGGAATTTTCCCTTGATAGACGCCTGATCCAGGACGTAAGCGGGCTAATCCCCAAGGTTGAACTCCCTTGTGGCTTCCCTGCAGGCGTTGAGCCTTTGCCCCAGGTACTCATCTTGAGGCTCCCGTCGAAAGTGTAGGTGGTCCTTTGCGGCGTCGTTACCCCATCAATGCAATGGACAGGGCAATATATTTTTCTAAGGAAACCCATAAGTCTCATAAATTATAATTCGAATCTACTCATTTATTCCATATGAGTTATAAATATTTATCAATATTCATTTTCAATAAAATCATGAATTAATAGCTATTATAATTAAATAAATGTAAGAGCTTATAAAGGATAATTTTTTAACACTTTTCCCTAAGACATCAGTCACATTATGATTTAGTGTTTCAACGTAATAGAAGTACTCATTCGTCACAAAAAAGAGAGAGAAGTAGCTAGATATAAGAGGTACAAGACATATGATAGCACTAGGGGTATTCAAAGATGGCTATAATTATGGGAGGACCCAACCCTCGAAGAGAAACCAGACTAGTTCAAAAGACTTTCATAAGAGAAGCTTATATGTTGTTCCTAATTTAGTTCTCTAAAGAATATAGATCATCGAATAGTTTTAAGATAAGTAGTGATATTCTCTCACTTTCATAATGAAATAGGAATTGAAGCTATATTTGGCACAGCCAACTCCCATAATTTTTTTCTTTCCTTTGTTGTGATTATGGTCTTTCCGTAATTTTGGTTGATTTTTTGTAGTTGCTGTTGTCACTAAAATTTGGACAACCTTAGGAGACCTAAGCGGTCAGATCCTTGCTCAGAGTGGGTGACCCTCGCTTTGGCCTTAGCGTGTCAAATCTGGTCTCCCAGATTGTCTCGTAGCTGTTTTGGGGTTTTTGAGTTCTTCTGCTATCTGAAAAGAGTAGACAGACATGAACAAAAATGGTAAAACAGAGGGGGGTCATCTGTTTACCTCTCCGACGCTTAAAATTAGTACAAGTGTGGGTGGAGTTTGTAGGATAACAGGGGGAGATCGACAAGATCAAGGAAAACGAAGGTGTTTGGACCAACGTCGTTTTGGACCTCAAGCCTTGGATCGGGGAAGAATTCTCGAGAGTGAATTCTTCTAGGGAGATTTCGTTACCTTGACATGGGAGGCGGTTCGGCTATTTATAGCCAAACTAGGCAAAAGGAAGTGGTCAAGGCCGACAAGGACGGGCCAGGGCCGACCAAGACGGGTCAGGGCCGGCCAAGACGAGTCAGAGCCGACCAGAGCGTGGTAGAGCCGGCCAAGGCGAGGCAGAGCCGGGATGTGTAGGGGCCGGTTCTCTCGTGCGGGGAGGCCCATGGCTTCTCCGACGGCCCTATTTTCCGCGATCGGATGCCCGCCTTTGTGGTAGGCTCCGCGGGCGATATATATATATACCGAGTCGTCGCGAATTCGACGACAACATTAGCTACCCGAGTTCAATGTCGAGCGCACGATAGAGAATGACCTCAGAGAAGGAAAATTGAGATCACTGCCTCGACCTTGACGGTGGGCGAGCTCTAGCGGGCCGGGCCGAGGGACCATAGATGAGGGCCCTTCCTCGAAGGAGGCGGAGACACGGTAATATATAAGTCGCCATGCTCGACACTCTTTCCCTCTTTTAAAGTTTTGTTTTATATTAAATTTTTTATTTCGTGTCATGGATCCATCGCCTTTCTCTATCGATGTTGGGTCCATGGAGGACTTCATTAGCTCTCTTTTGTCCACTCCCGAGGAAAACCATTGTCCTCTATTTTCTTCCTCCCATACCTTGAATCTCGGTCCCCTTTCTCCCTTATTTTTTGACGACGAGGCGTTGAACATGTGGATGGCGAGCAAAGGAATTTTGAACGTGGCTGGGCTGGAGACGAGGGTGGGTGGGGCCGGTGGTATCGAGACGGTAAGTGGAGGCCGACAAGGGAGAAGCCGGGTCGGCGTTGACGCAGGGACAAGCGAGACCGACCGAGGCAGGGGCGGTGACCCTCACGAGGGATACTAGATCTAGGCTGTCGGTCAACGCAGGGGCGGCGAACTTCGAGCGGGAGACCGGGCCGGAGGCTTCGCGGGCGGGGCAGGCCAGCGGAGGAGAGGCGGACAAGGTCATGGGTGATAGCAGTCTGGTGTGCGTTATCGCGGGAAGGGGACCGGATCTAGCCGGGTCAGATCCGGTCAACAGCGAGCTGCGAGACTCCGTCGTCCGCGCCGAGGTCGGAGGTCATGGCGGACAGGCTCGCGCCATCTCGTGAGAGAGACCATATCTGGTTTGAGGAGATCTGAGGACGCCCCAGGGCGTGTTCATCGTCGACGCGCCAGGCGATCCTGCGCCTTCCAAGCCCTCGCCGACCGGATTTGTGCCGGCCGGGTCTTCGCCGACTGGAACTGCGCAGGTCGAAGCTGCGCCATCCGCGCCCGCGCCGTCTGGGTCTGTGCCGGCCGGATTTGCGCCGGTCGGATCTGCGCCGACCAGGCCTGGTTCGTCTAGGGCTCCATCGGCTGGCTAGGGCAGTCTTGGCCGGCATAGAGTCGCCCAGCATACGGCCGGCCGGCCCTGGCCCGGCCAATTCCCTGCCGGACGGTCCTAATCTACTTGTGGAACGAGCGGCCGGCCTTGGCTCGGCCAACTCCTCGCCGGCAGGTTTTGAGCATGTGTTGGTCGGACGGGATCTAATCGAGGTGTTTCCGGTCAGCGGGGAATCGGACAACCCAACCCCGAGTGGTCCCCTTCCATCCATCCTTCCGTCGAGCTATGGGACCTTGCCTGCCCTCGTCAGGGTCGGGCGCAAGATTGCCGATGTGACCGTGAATCGTGCCATTTCAGCGGGAGAGGAGGACGAGAGGACGCGATCTTATGCGCTTATGTTGCAGCGGATCAGGGAGGACTTCTCATGCGCCGGGATCGACGCCGCATGGGTCCTGAAGTTCACGTTCTTTTGAGGTTTTGAGAGGAGTTCGGGATCCCTTCGCGTTTCGATATCCTCCGGCCCATCTCGGGAAATCGCATGACTTACCCCCGGCTCGGGTTTGCTGTCGTGCATGTGGAAAGCTTCCAAGGCGAAATTCGGTTGTGGTTCCCGCCCGTGGCGCATGAGATCCTCTCTTGGTTGGAGGTCACCGTGGCGCAGATGGCGCCGATATTTTACCGAACCGTCGCCGCCTGTCATATGATTCTCTTTCGAGAGAAGAAGTTGGCGATGACGGCAGACTTCTTGGAGTATTTGTCGATCGTGGAGATGCCATTACGAGTCGGCTCGTATCGGGCGAGCCACGCCAAGAATTCTCCTATGGCCTTCGGCTCTGCTCCCCTTGTCTTCGGGCTAGCAAAGATTCCGACGCGGCAACCAACCCTGAACTCACATAACTTGGACAGGCAATCCACAAGCTCTCAGGGACTCGACGTTAGGCGTCCATTTTCGTGTCTCCCGACATGATGGCTACGACCGGGTTGTTTGTCTCGACGGTTTCTCCCCCGCCTTGCCCGTGGGTTCGGGGTCGACGAGGTTCCGATTCGGGATCCGACGGTGAATCTAGCGTATTTGATCACCCTTGTGGTATGAGGTATCTCTAGTTTTACCGTTTTTCTATAGATTGGTCTAACCTTGTGCTCTCTCCATTTTAGGTGGCCCGCGGAGGAGGTCTCGGGGGAATGATGTCGTGCCATTATCATCTGTCGGCACTCGTTCGGTGGCGAGGTTTTGCCTTGTGGACGATCGGTCAGAACCAGTGACCGAGCCTTCGGCCCTGCCGAGGAGGGATAGGGGTTTCTCGCGTAAATGCCCGGCGACCTCTTTTGTGAACGACGTGCCCTCGAGCTTGCGCCGCTTAGTCGGCCCTCCTTCACCCGGTGGCAGAGGGTCGTCTTTCATGCAGGAAGTCTTGCGTCCGAGGGACCAGAGTTCTCGAGGCCTCGCGGAGTCATCGCCAAAGTGAATCAAAGAACTTGTCGTGGTTGGCGATATGGAGCTCTTTCGCCAAGGGACTCGTAATGCTCGGAAGTTAAGTCCTTCGTTGCTCCCTTCTATCTCGCATCCCATTCTTATATGCCACATGTTTGTAGGCCTTGGCTCGCCATGAGCGGATGGAGTCGATGATGTTGGAAGTCGTCCGACGCGAGCGGGCATCGAGGGAAGTGAGTGACCAGAAGGAGTGCGGGCATGCGAAGGCCTTGGCGAAGGCCGCGTCGGAGCTGGAGACTATCAAGGCGGAACTCGCGTGAGAGAGGGCTTTGTGGGAGCAGGCAGAAATTTCAGCCATTGCCTTTACAGCGGAGATCAGAGCACTCGAGAGGGGGGTAACGGCCCGAGAAGCAGAGATGGAGTCGTTTCGAGGCAAGCTTTCCGAGAGTGACGCCGCTCGCGAAGAGGCGCTCCAAAATAGCGAATCCTTCTTTTCAGAGATGCGAGCGATCGTTGATGAGTGCGACGAGATCGCACGCGCCAAGGCCCGCGCCGAGGAAGACTGAGAGGTGGCCATGTACGAGGCCCGCCATGCTGCCGCAGTGCAAGTACGGGACGCCCCTATCGCCGAGAATGGTTAGTGTGAGGTCACATTTGCGTTCTTCGACGTGATGTTCCCGTTGCTCGAGGATGATGTGGACCTCAAAGATTCCGCGAATCGTCGTCCCGCTGAAACCACCCATTCTTCCGTCGGCACATAATCTTCGCATTTGATGGCGCTTCGTCCCGTCGACAAAGATCGTGTCAACTTTGGCTCTGACTAGATCATGCTTTGCCATATTTTGGCGTGTCGCGCCGTTGTTTAGCGCTTTCGTCTTGTTGTTGAACCTTTGTTGTCTTCAATTGCTTTATTTTACGATTCTTGCTTTCTATCGGAAATCTTTTGATCACCTTACTTTTAAAAATTGATTACACCCATAAAGACGTCCTGCGTGGTTTTGAGATTATCGTGTCGAATGTCTCATTCCCAAGATTATCGGGAGTTTTTTTTACTTTAATCTTCTGTCACCGTCGATGACCCCTTGGGCCTACAACCCATGCGACAGGGGAGGACGACGGTGTGTCACGCGCTTTACGCGCTCGATGGTAGAAGACCCTCCCAGTTTTTCTTGGGTCACTTTGGTGTGTACCCAAATTTCAGGAGCGATAATGGTCTCACTAACTTACGCCTCGTTAATTTGGTGACATAGGGCTCGCTACGGGTGTTTTGCCGACCGTGTTTTGAGCGGTTTTGCCCGTGAGCTTCCGCCGATGGCCTATCGGCTTACAGGTGTGCTCTACGGTAGGGGAGAGGAGAATCCCGAGATTTTGCTCGATCGATGACTCATTGGTTTACGATTTACCGTTTTATGACGTCGCGCGCATTTATCTCCAGGGCATTTTTTTGTGCCTTAGGATCGGGTTTGACATTTGTCTTACTGTTCGTCAGTTGGGGTTTGTCAATTTTTCTCATACCCATGAGCATCCAGATTCAAGGTTGCCACCTCGACTACTATTTTAGCGGATATTTTGGACTATGGGGTTGTCGCCTCGTGGTTTTATTTCGTGGTTTATGATTTTCCCGAATGCAAGGTCATTACGCCTTGTTATCAGTTCTCACATTTTTTCGGGTTTTTATTTTTCTCGGATGCAAGGCCACGACAACATTGTTACCGGTTTACCCTACCCCCCCAAGTGTCATGAAATTTGTGTTTTACAAAAAAAAGTTAGAAACTTTATAAGTAGGGAACAAAACATGATGACACAATAAGACTTTTATTTGATGTTCAAAGAAGTAAATTTGCTGACTAAATTGAATTAGGACAGTCGTGATATTGTGTTTACATTCAAATCAGAAGGGCGATTGGGCACGCTATTGAGCTGCTTTCACTGGTAATATCGTCTCAGGTGCTCGGCGTTCCATGGGTGAGTGAATATAAGGCGATCCATATTCTCGAGTTCGTAAGTACCGTTGTGAACGGCCTTCCGAATTCGGTATGGGCCTTCCCACGTGGGCCCAGCACGCCCGCGCCTTGCACTTTGGTGTTTGGGAACACCTTCCTCAGCACCAGGCTACCGTTGGCGAAGCTTCTGGACTTGACCTTCGAGTTGTAGTATCGCTCGACCTTTCTTTTTTGAGCAGCGAGGCGGGTAAGTGCGTCGGCCATTTTCTCGTCCATAAGGTTGAGCTCTGCCCGCATTGTTGCTCTGTTTTCCTCTTCATGGAAGGCCTCGATGCCAAACACGTGGTCTCAATCGGGACTACGACGTCGACCCCGAAAGTAAGGGCAAACGGGGCCGTGGTGCGATATTCCCATAGTACAAATGGTAATTCGTCTGCCAAGGCGCCTTTCCTTGCTTCTAGTTTCTTCTTCGGGTTTTTTTTTATCGTGCAATTGACCGCTTCCACATGGCCATTAGCCTGAGGGTGCCTCGGGGATGAATAAGTCTTGCTTATCTCAAGTTGTTTGCAGATCTCGCGTAGTTGCACGTTGTCAAATTGTCGATCGTTGTCCGTCACGATCGACTCTGGGATTCCATGGCGGCATATAATGCTCTTCTAGATGAAATTTGTTGTATTTTCCTCTGTGATTCTGGCCAATGGTTCGGCCTCAACCCATTTGGTGAAGTAATCGATCGCCACTATGCTGAGCCGAAACTGTTTTCGCGCCGTGGGGAGTTCACCGATCACATCTATCCCCCATTCGGCGAATGGTCGGGGGACGACAATGGGCTATAGCAGGGCCGGAGGTTTTCTGGGCACGTGCATGAATCTTTGACACTTGTCACATTTCCGGGACCAATCGTGCGCGTCTTTTTTCAAGGTTGGCCAGAAATAACCCAACCTCAAGAGTTTTAGCACCATCGATTGTCCTGAGGCGTGATTCCCACACAGGCCCTCATGCACCTCACTCATGGCTCGCTTTGCTTCACTTTCGTGGAGGCAGTGCAGGAGCGACATTGAGAAGCCTCTTTTGTACAACACGTCTCCGCTTATGGTCTACCTTAACGGCAAGTTTTTTACAACTTTTTGGCTTCTTCGCGATTTTCCGGTAGGGTGCCAATCGCGATGTACTCCGTCAGGGGAGTCATCCAAGATGGGGTTGGAGAGTCGCTAACCGTTCCTACATCGCTTATGCAAACGTAGGGTCAGGTTAGTATCCCGATCGGGACGCTCCCATCCTCCTCTTCGTCAATGCCCGAGGGAGGCGCGCCAAAGCGTCGGCCTCAATGTTTTCTTCTCGAGAGACTTGTACTATCTCTAACAAAGCTATCGCTTCAAGGTTCTTGAGAGTTTTGACAAAATACGCAATCATATTCGGCTCCTTGGCGGTATACTCGCCCTTTATCTGCTTCACAATCAATTGCGAGTCGCAAAAGATGCGTAGGTTTCCGACCCCGAGCCGGTGAGCTAGCTCCAAACCGACTATTAAGGTTTCGTATATTGCCTCATTGTTGGAGGCCTTGAATTCGAAGCGAAGGGCATATTTCAACTTTTCCCCATCGAGGTTAGTTAATACCACTCCGGCGCCAGCCGCCCGGATGTTGGACGCATCGTCGACATGCAAGGTCCACATCTCGCCTTTTGGCTCGGATTCTCGCTTCTTCAGCAATTCTGGCGAGGGCTCCCTGGGGATGGCCTCAGCTCTGGGTGCAAATTCTGCCATGAAGTCTGTCAATGCTTGGCCTTTGATAACAGCTCGTGGCTGGTATTTTACCCCATACTCGCTAAGCTCTTGCGACCATATGGCCATCCTTGTCGAGGAGCCTCGCTGCAATGCCTTTTCTATCGGGTGTGCGGTGCGCATGATTATTTGGTGCGCCTGGAAGTAGGGGCGCAACTTCCTTGCACTCGTGACAAATTCCAATGACAGCTTATCGATCTCTGGGTACCAAGTCTCGGCGTCCAGGAGAGCTTTCCCGACGTAGTAGATTGGCCACTGACATCGATCGTCCTCACGAATGAGAACCGCACTCTTGGTCCTGTTGGTCACTGCGAGGTAGAGCACTAGAGGCTCATGGTTGACGGGTTTTGACAAGAACGAGGACGTCGCGACGTAAGATTTCATTTCACGGAACGCCTCCTCACATTTCGATGTCCACACAAACCCGTCCTTCTTCTTCAATGCCTGGAAGAAGGGTTGGCACTTGTCGATTGCCTTAGAGACGAATCTAGCCAGGGCCGCGATTCTCCCCTCCAAACTTTGCACCTCTTTGGGCTTTTGGAGGGATCTCATCTCGAGATTGGACGTGATCTTTTCGGGGTTGGCTTCGATTCCCCTCTTGCTAACCATGTAGTCAAGGAACTTTTCCGATTCTACTCCAAACGGCGGATAATCTTAATTTCATCCCATATTGGCGGAGAATCTTGAAAATGGCCTTGAGGTCATGGACATGGTTAAGGTGTTGGATTAGGTCTAGGGTTAAGAAAATTATCATTAATCATATTAATGGCGGAACATAAAATTTCATTACAAGTAAACAATTTTACTAACCTAGGCAAAGTGCATGAACATGTTATAAATTAAAAAACATTATTTAGAGTACTTGAATACTAACTTTTCTTGAACCTTTAAATTGAAGAGTCTTGAGAAAGGTGGATCTTCTTCATTGGCTCGATTCCTTCACGTCTAATGTACAACTCGAGAAACCTAAGGTTTCTATTACAAGAGTCTATATAGTGTTTGAAGGATTTGTGTGTGTGCAGAATTAAATAATATGAACCAAAAACAATTATTGGATCATAAGCTAATTCTCTAGATCAAGTGAGGATCTATGTGCAAAAATAAAAAGGAATTTCTAGAGAGAGAGAGAGGAAATGGTCGGCTAGAATAAAGAGAGCAAGACCAAGAATGCAACTTTTCACATCTCTATGTGAGGCTCTATATATCGGAGGATGAAAATCTATAAAGGTCAATTATGCATTCATGAAAGAATAATGTATTCATGAAAGAATAATGCATTTTATCTTACCCTTTCTCTTATAATGTGGCCGGCCATATCAAGCTCAAGAGGGAGGAAATTTATTTCCTCACTTAGCTTATTTATTTCTTTCTTAAGAAAATTTATTTCCTCTTTTCCTTTTGGGTAATTATCTTTATAATTAAAGGGAAATAAATCTCTCCTCTATGATGCATGTTGGCCGAATTCTATAGCTAGGGAAAGAGCATCTAGATGCTTCTTTATTTCTTTTAAAACAATTCTTAATATACCCAGTTGAATTTTTATTACACAAATAATGAAATTAATATCTCAAACGACTTTTAGGCTTTAGAAAATAAATTATATCTTCATCATATGAAAGTATTCAAGATCTTATTTTGACATTCACATCATTTTATGTCCATGTGGACACAAATACCCTTTAGATATATTCCCAGAAAAAATCTAGTTCAACATTTGGAAACTTATGGATCCAAATGAACAAATATTGAGCTTCTATAATCGGACTCAAAAGTTCACAAAACTTTTTCCAAGTATTAGGTTAATGTCAACTGACTCTACTAAAGAGTTGACACTGAGAATCTCTCGGTTTAAATGAATTTATTTTCTACTCAAATTCAACTTAATTATATTGAGTGGATTCATTGAATGTTATCTATGTTTACCCTTCATGAATATCATCAACTAGATGGGATTTATAAAATTACTATTTTACCTTTCTAGTTGGTATTTCCTCAACTCCTTTATTACTTGTGAATAAGTTAGAAACAATGTATTGATTAGGAGCTAACAAGTCACATTGTTTCATCCAAATAAAGTCGCTACTTGATTTTGGATACTGCGCAGTTCATTATTCACAATCCAAGTAATAAAGCATGAGGTGATATATATTACATTTCAGCAATCTTGTACATGAATTCCACATCTATGAAAACTTCACAAAGTTGGTTCATGACATCTTCATTACTTAATATCTCACCAATTGATCTAGTCTAGATCACTTAATGGATCTAGTGTAGATCACTTAATGGATCTAGAATTTGACTTTATCAAATGAGAATATTAATGCTATGAGATGACATGCCCATTTCAAGATTTAGGTAAGCATGATGCAATTCATACATAATGATCTTGAGACAAAAGAAGTTAAATGGTTTGTTCTTCCATTGTCTCTAAAGGTGCACTGGTCAATTCAGTATCTTCGAAAGATACATTGGAATAACTATAGAGTTCCTAACTCTCTATGCCTCGTAACCACACATTATAGATTTTTCCAACAATCGTACTAGGATCAATAACCTGTTGATCTTTAGAATGTGAATATATCGTTTTCAACCAAACCATGAAGAGTTTGTTCACGCAAATCTACAATTGTCTCTTTATACATTGTTAGGTTTGATTAAGGACTATAAGACTATTGAATATCATAAATCTTCAATCAAACTAAAAGGGGAATGAAAGAACGTTTCAAATTTTATTAATTTAATCAGCAAATTACAATAAGGTCTTAATGAAAGATTTTATATATTACATCAATATGTAAATAAACAATCTTCTTGTGGACATCTATGCCAACACAAGTGCTCGTCGGCTCTTTACCAGCATGTCGTCCACGTAGACCTCCATGGTCTTACCGATTTGGTGGGCAAACATTCGATTGACCAACCGCTAGTAAGTGGCGCCGGCGTTTTTGAGGCCAAATGACATTACCTTGTAGCAGTAGAGACCTTTGTTTGTCACAAAGGTCGTCTTTATCTGGTCATCATCTTGCATCTGGATCTGGTTGTAGCCTGAGTAGGCATCCATGAAACTGAGCAATTCGTGTCCCACTGTCGTGTCCACGAGTTTCTCTATCCGGGGGAGGGGAAAGCTATCATTCGGGCAGGCTTTGTTAAGCTATTTATAATCTATGCAAATACGCTTCTTCCCGTTGGGCTTTTTACCATCACCACGTTCGACACCCACTTGGGGTGTTCTGCCTCTCTTATGAAGTCGGCGGTGAGGAGTTTATTAACCTCCTCTCCTATGGCGAGATATCTTTCCCCGCCAAACGCCCTACTGGGCTGTAACCGCTCGGGTACGTTATAGCTGTTGTTTAGGCGATGAACCATAACCTTCGGGTCTATGCCCACCATGTGTGCGTTTGTCCATGCAAAGACGTCTCTATGCTCTCTGAGGAAGGAAGTCATCGACTCTTGTCTTTCGGCGGATAGCTAGGCTCCGATTTTGACCGTTCGGTCATGTTTGGCGGGATCCATGACTATCGCGACAAGGTCGTCGGGAGTCTCTATACCGTCGATCGATTTTGTCGTGCTGGTCCAACTCCCCAAAGGTTCCTCCTTCCCGGGTTTGCGCGAGAGCTCACTGTTGAGTTGATACGTTGTGTAAACCTGTTTTTTCTTATCGGGCCTAGTGGCCTTCTTGTGGACAGATCACAAATGGCACGATCAGGCCATGGCCTGATCTCCCGTCATGATTGCGATTCCTTTCTCAGTGAGGAATTTCATCATGAGGTGGTAGACTGACGTAATGAACTTGAGCCCGATAAGGGTCGGTCGACCAATTATCATGTTCTAGGTCGAGGGCTCGTCGACGATCAAGAACGTCACAATCCGGGTGACCTCCATGTTACCCCGAGTTCCGAAGGTGACAGGTAAGTCTATCGACCCTTCCGTCCATATCTTCTTCTTGGAGAAGCCGTAGAAGAGGTGCGTATCAGGCGAGCTCCACTCTGTCGAGTTTCATGTGCTCTAGCACCGACTTTAAAATAAAGTCCAGCGCACTGCCATTATCAACCAAGATCCGTCGGACCCTATTGTTGGCAACTGTTGCAGATACGACGAAAGTGTTGTTATACGGGTGGAGGATCCGTTTTGCTTCAGCTTCGGTGAAACAAACCTCTTCAAAAGGGGCAGGTGGAGGGGCCACGTGAGTGAGGTTGATACCGTTCCTCACTCTCTCGTTAGTTACCGCCCTCAAGTACCTTTTTCTTTGGTTGCTCGACTCACCACACTCGAGCCCCCCGGTGATCGTTGTCAGGATATTCATCCTGGAATTTTCTGGCTCGTCGCTGATAGTGGTGACGGCGGAGGATTTATCTTTAGCCGGCCCTTTGTTTTGATTCTAGAGGCGATCTTCCGGGATTGTCACTTCGACTGTCCGCATGACAAACTCTTTGCGTTTCCCATCCTGAATCAGGGCCTCTACCTGCCGCCTCAACTGAAAACAATCGGAGGTCATATGTCCGTGATCCCGATGATATTCGCAAAACTTTCTCTTATCCCGCGTCGCGGAAATTTTCCTCAATGTTGTCGGGGATTCGAGCTTGTCCCGGTGAAGGGCCAAGATTCGGGCTGGGGACGCATTGGGGGGTGAGAGCTTCTCCCCGAAATTGGTCAGCAAAAGGTCTTCTCGGCCTGGTCGAGGGGTCGTCGTTGATGACGTGCTTGTTTGTCCCTCGCTTGCCCTGGGTATCGGGACGATCATCGGGGGGGCGGCTGCCACGCCCGTTCCTCCTGCAGTTAAGGTAGTCTCAACTCCCATGTGTGTCCTGGCACACGTCATGAGTTCAGGCATATCCCTCGGGGCCCTTCCCACAATCGACTTTAGGAAGTCTCTGGGTTCGGCGCCCTCGGTGATTGTGACTATGGCGTCCCTATCGTCAAAGTCCTCGACCTTGTAGGATTCCTTGGTAAACCGAGTCAGGTATTGACGGAGACTCTTGCCGGGTTTCTGTTTAATTGTCCAAAGGTGTGATTTGGACTTCTTTTGCGCCACTAGCGTGGCAAACCGAGCGAGGAAGGCTTCCCGGAGAGCTCAGAACGAACCGACACTCCCAGGCTTCAGGCTTCGGAACCACTCGAAGCCTAACCCAGTCAATGTCAATCTAAACGCTTGACAGAGCGTCGCGTCCGACTGCCCTTGCATCAGCATCCAGGTCTCGTAATGATGGATGTGAAAATTTGGGTCGGAGCGACCATCATATGAGGGGGACGTGGGGAGTTTGAACCCTCTCCTCAGCGGTTGTGTGAGCACTACCGTCGTGAAAGGTAAGTATGACCCCTCCAAACCATTGTAAGGACTGGAGCCGCCCAAACCTTCTTCTTGGAGCTCGATGATCTGATTATGGAGTCCCTGAATCATTGTGATCACCTCAAGCCCGTTTTTGGTCCCCGCGGTCAGCCCCACCGGAGAAGGAACTTGTCGCTCATTAGACCCTTGGTCCATGATGTTGGGATGAGGATGACCAAGGGTGGTGGCTCCAGCAGTTGCACATGGGGCGTCCAATTTCCGCCTCAAAGTCCTCCTCAAGGGGACCCCGCCTCGAGTTGAGACGGGTCCTGAGGTCTCCCTCAGCGGCGCACAGAGGTCTAGTCGTTGGTGGAAGGCCTCCGCGA
The DNA here is from genome assembly GCA_958296335.1 of Urtica urens. Lineage (NCBI taxonomy): Eukaryota > Viridiplantae > Streptophyta > Magnoliopsida > Rosales > Urticaceae > Urtica > Urtica urens. Next base: position 38,886,929 of record OY282520.1, read on the forward strand.
TGGGTCCAATGACTGTTCCCCCATCATCCCCTCGTTGGGAAGGCGTGCGGCGCATGCGTCGGGACCGCCTGATGTGGGAACTAGGGCCAACCATGCTTCAAGTATGCTTGACCCGCTGGCCGGTTAAACGGAGTGTTGCTCTCATGAACCACAGGCCAGCGGACATAGGTTTGGTTCTTGTCCGTTTCCGGAACTACGTCGTCTACGACGTAATCCTCATCGCGGGTCAAACTACCTTCATCTTCGTATCCGAGGAGATTCACGAGCAACCTTTTATCTACCCCGGGTCGTGCAAACAATTCCGCCGGGCGGCGGTTGGTCTCTCCTCTTAGGCCGCTTTCGTTGTTACGGAGGCCTTCCACCAACGACTAGACCTCCGTGAGCCGCTGAGGGAGACCTCAGGACCCGTCTCAACTTGAGGCGGGGTCCCCTCGTCGGGAAGACGTGCGGCGCATGCGTCGGGACCGCCTGATGTGGGAATTGGCGGCAACCATTCACGGGTTACTTGAGCCCTTGTGCTACGAGTATGCTTGACCCGCCGGCCGGTTAAACGGAGTGTCGCTCTCATGAACCATGGGCGAGCGGGCATAGGTTTGTGTTGGCATTTATGCCCACAAAGGAGATTTTTGATATTAAATACTTTTGTATTTGTTTTGCTTTGAATATCCATTCTTATTTAAGATTGTGTTTACGCATTTATGTCTACGCTCTGAAATTTTCATCAACGAAAGAAGTGCTAAGTACAGACTTGACAAGATACCTTCTTATTACTAGTTTAAATAATAGTTCGCAATCTAAAGATTGATTGGGCAATCGATTCCTAGTAATGATTGTTAGAATGAATTAAACGATATCTTATCTTGTGATATGGAGAGTTGTGACTCTGTAATTCATTCTTGATATCTTATATTGAACAAGACCAGTGAAGTTTTGAAGTTCGAAATAAAACCGTTTAATCACTCGAAACCTCAAACTCACATACAAGGGGTATTTTAGTAATTACCTAAATCCTGAAGTGAGTACATGTATTCTTGTAACACTTTATGACATTTGATTTGTCAATGGGCAATGGCTAAATGAAGTTTCATTGACCCGACGGTTGGTGTCATAATACTGTTTCGTTGAAACATGTGATTCACAGATATGAAATTTGTGTTGAAACAATGTTAAGGCATTAGTATCACACCATGCTCTGTTATGAGAGTGTGAGCGAATAAACCAGGCCTGGTATTCATCGAATAAAGAATTTTTTGAAATAAATCATGTGACATGTTGAGACATTTCACTTTATGGTTTTCTCGTTCACAAATAACAGAGGACTTGGTGAAATAATAACTCAGGGGTAAAACGGTAATTTTACATTCCTCTGAGTTAATGATACACACAAAGGGTAATATCGTAAAATACACCGTGGACCGTGTGAAGAATAGTTTTGTCACATCAAACGGAAATATAAACGCATATGAACTTAGAGATGTTCAATATTGGTCATTTAGTGGAATCGACTAATATTAAGAATTAAAAGCCGGAAAAAGTTTGTGACATTTTGTGTCCAAACTTTATTCTAAAGCTTCGTTCATGTGGGTCCATAAGGTCTCAATGATAGACTCTCGGACGAGATTTTGGTGAACAAGAAATGATTGATTTTCTCATTCAACGTAAATTGTGATTTACGCTAAGAAAATTATTTCCTGAGTAATTAAATAAATAACTGGTTATTTGTTATTACATTTATTTCACGAATCATATTATGTTATTATATTGATAATAATATAATGTGATGATTCAAATAAATAAAAGATGAAAATAAATATTTTCTCGTTTCGTACTACATTGATTAGTATGAAAATAATTAATGACTTGTCATTAAATAAATGAGATGTTCTAAATTAATTAAATATTATTTTAGAAATAAATCAAATAAATTTTGGAGATAATTAGGACAATATGGCCGGCCATAATAAGTGTTTTATGGGCTGAAAAAATTGTTTAAACTCATTAAAAGGAGTTTTGGGCTTAAGTTTGACTAATGGGTCTTAACTGGATTTTGACCTAACTTAAGCTCATTCTCTCTGATATAAAAGGAGGCTCTCTCTTTGGTAACCCTAGCCTAATTTCGACCAACACTCAGCCAAACCTCTTCCCCCTTGTGCTTGAGAGGTTTTGGCCGAAATTAAGAGAGAAAGAGAGAGAGGAAAACTGTTTCCCGGCGGCCCTTCCTTTTCTTTTGAGTTTCCCCTTCTTCCCTTGTTCCCACGAAAGAGTCCACCCTCTTTGTCTCCTAAAATCCCTTAAGTATTATCATTGACTCAACTTGTGATTGTTTGAGTGATTTTTCTCTCCCCAGGGCCGGCTACTTTTGGAGGAACGAAGGCACAACGGATTTGAGGATCTCCTTGACGCGCGTGGTGTAGAGGATCGGCCGATCACTTGGACGTACACCGAGACTTGCTCTCGCAGATCCAAACCCTATGTAAGTGTCTCTTAAACGAATTGGATCTGAATGATATAGTATTGTAGAATGTTATATTTATTTAGATTGTTCGTTTGCATGCTTAAATGAATTTATTGATATGTACATAAATTTGTTGACATGCTAGTTTAGATTTAATGACATGGTTATGAATATGTTAGAAAACGTTTTTAATATGTTAAATTGAATTATGAATTTCCGCCATATATAGATATGTTTCATAATTAATTAGGTTAATTGTTAACTAAATTCCAACAGTTTGGTTCTTGTCCGTTTCCGGAACTACGTCGTCTACGACGTAATCCTCGTCGCGGGTCAAACTACCTTCCTCCTCGTATCCGAGGAGATTCACGAGCAAGCTTTTATCTACCCCGGGTCGTGCTAACAATTCCGCCCGGCGGTGGTTGGTCTCTCCTCTTAGGGCGCTTTCGTTGTCACGAAGGGCGGAGGGTCCATTTTTCGGAAATCTCCACCATGGGTCGTCGCCTGGCCCTCGGTGGGGGAGTTTCCGAAACTCGTATTGCGCGCTAGTTGCTCGAACGATCGGATTGCTCGTTCGGGCAGCCGCGGAGGTTGCCGGAACGTCGCTCATTTTATGTGAGCAAATTAGGAAGTAGACGAAAAATGAAGAAAGATGATGGATGTGGATGAGAAGAATTCCAAGGTAGAAACTCCCGTCCTTCTAGCTCCAAAATATTGTCGCTGAAATTTGGACAACCATAGGAGACCTAAGCGGTCAGATCCTCGCTCAGAGCGGGTGACTCTCGCTTCGACCTTAACGTGTCAAATATGGTGTCCCTGGTTGTCTCTTAGCTATCTTGGGGTCTTCGACTTCTTCTGCTATCTGTAAGGAGTAGACAGACGTGAACTAAGAGAGGAAAACAGAGGGGGGGGGGGGTCCTCTGTTTACCTCTTGGACGCTCAACATTAGTACAAGTGTGGACGGAGTTTGTAGGATAACAAGGGGAGATCGACAAGATCGAGGGAAACAGAGGTGCTTGGACCAACATCATTTTGGACCTCAAGCCTTGGATCAGGGGAGAATTATCGAGAGTGAATTCTTCTGGGGAGATTTCGTTACCTTGACATGGGAGGCAGTTCGACTATTTATAGCCAAACTAGGCAAAAGGAAGTGGCCAAGGCCGGCCAGGATGGGCCAGGACCGGCAAGACGGGTCAGGGCCGGCCAGGACGAGTTAGAGCCGATCAGAGCGTGGCAGAGCCGGCCGGGGTAAGGCAGGGCCGGCCAGGACATGGCAGGGCCGGCCAAGGTGAGGCAGGACCAGCCGGGGTGAGACAGGGCCGGCCAGGATGTGGCAGGGCTGGCCAAGGTGAGGCAGGGCCGCCCCGGACGTGTAGGGGGCGGCCGGGGTGAGGCAGGGCCGGCCAGGACAAGGCCGGCCGGGACGTGTAGGGACCGGTCAGGATGGGCCAGGGTCGGCCCAGACGTGGCAGGGCCGGCCAAGGTGAGGCAAGGCCGGTCGGGACGTGTAGGGGCCAGCCGGGGTGAGGCATGGTCAGCTAGGACGTGGCAGCGCCGACCGGGACATGTAGGGGCCGATTCTCTCGTGTGGGGAGGCCCATGGCTTCTCTAACGGCCCTATTTGCGGCGATCGGATCCCGCCTTTGTGGTAGGCTCCTGGGACGATATATATATACCGAGTCGTCGCGAATCCGACGACAACAGTTGCCTGGCAAATAATATTAGTGATGTTTTTTTTTCGAAATGGATAATCTCATTGGCAAAGAGTCTCGGCAAAAGCCTTACAATCAAACCAGATAGAGGCCAGAACCTCATACACACAAAATAATTTGAAAAACTAATAAGAAGCAGAAGACAAAAATAATCGGAAAAATGAGACAAGGTGCTATTAATAGGCTAAAACAAATCCCAACAAGCACACTCTCGGACCTTTTCAACATTGGTCTTCTGCAAATCCTTCAGCGCGCACATAGCGTCGTTAACCCATAACTCGAGCACTAAGACCAGAGACTAGACAAAAACGTTTCCCAAACTTTCTTTTTTCTTTTTTTCCGATTAAAACAAGATATTTATCTCTAAGTCCAATAAACAAAAACCACTGTAAACTAAAGTACCTATATAGGCAACTAAACTAAAAACTAGTCAAATCTAAACTACCAACATTGAACTCAAACTAGGAACTAAAAACGATCCTTAACCAGTCGCCGAAAAGGTCGGTCTCCACATCTCTACTTCCTCCCGCTACTTGCCGTCGACCCATTGGCTGAAGAGCTTACCGTAGCTTTCCTTCGAAGAACCGAGAACACGGCCACCGAGACCGCGGTCACGAGTACCTTGACGCGCAACGCTTTTCCTCCAAATGCATTCTTGTCGAAGGACTCGTCCCGAGAGTCGTGATTTGCACCGGCAGGATCTACAACCATCGAGGACATGGCCAAAGCTCTCGAGCTTCGATCCGAGATGGCTTGAGCTTGCAGCGGCGGGATCTGCAAAACCGGGATTTGCAAAGCCTGCAAAGTGTTCATACTCTCGACGAGATCTGCAACATTGACGGCGTTGGTTTGTACCGGAGACTGAGTGGTCTTGCAAGAATGGAAACAAATAGTGAAAGAAAAGAAAAAATTCAAAAGAAAAAACCAACAATGAGGAAATACTAGACCTCTCCCTCTTAATCTTGATCACACAGAGGCTGGCGACTGAAGTCGCTCAAGGGAGGAGGCGGCGGCTGGAAAAAAGAGCTGAAACTCTAGTTTAGAGAGAGAACTTGGTCCGCATTGGTCATTGCTATTATTGATGTTAATATCCAAAATTTCCTCTTACACGGTCAACGCAACAATGGTCTCTTTGGAAGGGTTTCTATTTTTCATTTAATTAAATTTATGTTACAGATATATGGCATGCAAGTGTTTTCATTGGAAACGCACAATCTTCAGAAAATTTATTACATAATTAAGTGAGATATTAATGCATTATGTAGAAAGGGCAACAAAACATCAACATTACAATTTTCGATATTTTATAACTAAACAAAAACGACAAGTTCCCTCTCTCCACACAAAACTCAAGTCCGATTCACAGAGAGAGAGAGAGAGAGATGGCTCTGCTATTCACATGCCCACACTCTTCCCTCTTCTCCTCTCCAACCACCATTACCAAATCCGCTTCCGCTTCTCCATCGTCATCGTCATCGTCATCGTCGTCTCTGTCGTTCCCAATCTCGAGACCCAGACCGGTGAGGAGGCTCATCCACAACCGGCCTCTCCGAGTCCACTCCGACGAGGAGCCGGAACCGCCGTCGGGCCTCACCGACGAGTGGGGCTATCCGGCCGAGCCCGAGCTCGCCACCGCCCGCTCCAAGCTCTCCGACGCCGACCCCACCACCAACGACGACGAGTGGGGCGGCGATGGCTACGCCGGCGCCGCGGCTGGAGATGAGAAGTTGAGGGAGCTGAAGAGGTGTGTGGTGGACAGCGTGTACGGGACGACGATGGGGTTTGGTGCGAAGACGGAGGAGAGAGCTGAGATTATGGAGCTCGTTAATCAGTTGGAGGCTCTCAATCCCACTCCGGCTCCCACTCAGTGCCCTGAGCTTCTTGATGGAAACTGGATTTTGCTGTGAGTTTTGAACTTATCTTTTTAATCTAGATGAAATGCTATGCTGATGATACTCCTTGCTTGGACGATAGGAAAACAAAAAGAAGAAAATTGTGTCATGTATAGCATTGCCAAGTGTACGTCTTTGGGAGTTTTAACATATTCTCTTCGCGTTTAGAAAATGTTCTTTTATACGCAATCGATAATAAATAGATGATTGCCATTGTCTAGTCATAGGTCTTTGATCCGAAGTGGGGTTTGTGTTGGTCATTGAATTTGCCTATTTGCGGAATGGGATGTTTAAGGAACTTTTGACATTTTACGAGATGATCTATTACTGAGGCATTTGATGGTGAAACATGTGCGTCATGACATGAATGGGATTTCTTGTTTTACTTTATCGGAGTCCTTTAGAAATTCGACATATTTCGTCTGCGTTTTAGTAAGTTTGTTATGGGAAAACAGACATACGGCGTTTTTTATTTATCGAGAGGTCTAGGAAAATAAAAGGGTTATGGGAAGTAAAATTGACTGGCTGATAACGACAGGCGATTCTATTATGTGAGATTCTTATATGCTCCTTTAATTTTGTCTGCTTGCTTTGGTTTTTCCATAATTCATGGCTAGTTATGCATCATATTTTGAGTTTTACGAGAATTGCGTTTGTAATTGCAGTGAATGACGAGCATTAATTGCATGATCGCATAGCTTTTGTTAGTGGTGAATGTGGAGGATAAATTCAACTTTTCTGTTTAAACCAGAAATCAGTGTGACGAATCATGTTGATCCTTTTGTTGAATTGGTGAAAGGTACACTGGATCTTCGGAGCTGTTGCCGCTCTTAGCAGTGGGATCGACGCCGCTTCTAAAAGTGGAGAAGATTACTCAGTCAATCGACACGAGCTCATCCACAATCCTGAACTCCATCACACTCTCCAACCCCTTCTCCACTTTCACTTTCAGCGCCTCTGCCACTTTCGAAGTTCGCACCCCCTCCAGAATTCAGGTGCCACGCTCTTCAAACAAGATGATGCATATATGATTCTATTTCTACCAAGAATTTACCTGAACAGTGAGTCACATTTATGTAAACTTAGTATATCTGAAGAAGAAATAGGGGAAACAAAAAGTTAGACATTAGTATAGTGTTCTTAAATCCCTAATTGTTGCGAGGTCTGATCCCTACCTTTTTAACAAATAAGAAAATATAGGCCAAATCTAGTTTTTTATAAAAAAACCGTTTTTTAATTTACAATTTCGATTCCTCTGTCGCAGTTAATATAGGACAATTTACTCTAATGCCACTAATAGCTTTTCCAGGTGTGCCCGCCGGGACTTAAAACTCTAAGCTTAGCAATTTTGGTCCACAAAAAAAGCTGATAATTTGCTATTAAAATTAATGAATAGAAAAAATAATGTGGTTGCGGTGGAGACGTTTAGGTTGAGTTCAAGGAGGGAGAATTTGAACCCCCAGAGATAAAGTCAAGGGTGGAGCTTCCGGAAGAAGTGGAAGTGTTTGGGCAGAAGATAAATCTGAACCCTCTCCAGCAAGGGCTGGGGCCGATTCAGGGCGTGGTTGCAAACATCTCGCGGGTCATCTCCGGCCAGCCGTCTCTCAAAATCCCGATCCCCGGAGAGAGGACTGCTTCTTGGCTCCTCACCACTTACCTCGACTCCGACTTTCGAATCTCCAGAGGCGACGGAGGTCTCTTCGTCCTTGCCAAACAAGGCTCTCCTCTTCTCTATCAATGAACCACTCTCTCCCCCCATTTCTCCATTTCCGGTTATATATAAGTTCTTCGTACTTTCAACTTCTTACACAAAGTCTTTTAAATATATTGTGAGAACTTGAAATGCAAGTTATGTTAGAAAAATCTTTAAATAATAAGTGTTTCTACATTTAATTAATGAGAGTTTTTCATTGGTGGTTCACTAAAAGACAAAAAATTGTGTTGTAGACTAGAGAATGGGTGTGAGGAATAATCGTACCAATTAATAACTATTATTAAATGCATAGTGAATTCAAGTTCCGATTCAGGTGTAGACGCACTTTGACACGATGGTCGTGGACTTCTCGTCCTTTCAATAATCATGTCTCTTAAGTTTGGTGGTTATTTTTTAATATTTATCTGAACGAATAAATGCGCCATTTGGTCAATAGTTTGACAAACATCAATGATTTTTTTTGTAAATTACATTGAGTTTTTGAAATACGGAACTTATTGAGTTTTTGGAATACGAAACTTCTTTTTCTCCTTTCTCTCTCCGAAACACTTCTCTAAAAATCGTTGTTTATTTAGGGATTTCATTGTTCTTGATGCACTTTATTTTTGTGTGAGAGTTTAATATAATTTTGAGGTGTAAAACATGTTATAAAAAAACTATTTCATGCGTGATTTGACCCCGACATATTTAGTTTCGAAAAGTTTTCTAACAAGTTCATCTTGTTCCAAAACGGTTATTAGAAAACATGATTTGCATCGACTGATGACACCTTAAAAATCCGTTTGTAACTCAAGTAGTTGCAAGTTATCTAATTAAGAAAGAGTTTGGTATATGACCTACTTAAGATTCTAATCTAACTATTAAAGAAAATAACTAAAATAGAGATAATATTCTAATGTATGTAATTATTTTATGGAAGGAATTAAGTATCTGAAAATTTATGACACTACAATGCTCAATTTATCTTGAAGGGATTATGAATCTGAAAAGTACATTTTATCCTAATCAAATCCGAGGAAATAGAAGATTATTTTCTGATCCAATCACATACATTAATCTTATCTGATACACAACACAGCATTGGAAAGAATCCTAGTAAATCACATGATTATTACGCCCCCAAAAAGAGACGAGAAAAATGTTTATAGAGAGATATAAATACGAAGCCAGATGATGTGGGTCAACTACTCTTTGAAGTTTGAACCACCGATCACAATAATTGAAATTGAATCAAACGTCTCCTCTCTCTCTCTCTCTCTCTCTCTCCGCACGTAGTGGAGCCCACAATATATCCATCAAACCTCATCTCGACAACTCAGATCCCCTACGCATCGCACACCACGTGTCAGACTGTCATTCGCTTAGATCCCAAGCCCAACAACACAGCAAGGTACACAATCGCTACGAGAGCCAGTTTTGATAAAGTCCAGCGCGTAGAATGGAGACGTGAACGCACTTTAGCTCACGCAATTCTCGCCAGTCTTCCCGCCTTTTTCCAATTCTCTTTTACGCATATATATATTTTTTATTTCTCTAATACATGAGGTGTCACATCACAGTAGAAAATATGTCATATCTTCGTGTTCATCTCATATGATACTCAGAAAACTACTGACTTGCCATCTAAACATATAATATAAAAAACGAGTCGAGTGATAGGTTTTGAAAAATTCAACCACTCCATTAAAAAAAGAACAGATCAAAACATACATAACATCTCATCATCTGAGAAATCAGACAACGATCCTGTACCGAAACTCAGCAATCCGTGAGTAGTGGATGCCTTAGGGAACAAGTCATCGCCGAATCGATCATCGCAAATGACCAGCAGCGGGGGAGAGGCCCAGATAGCGGAGCTCCAGGATATATTCCGATCGTTCGACAGAGACAAAGACGGAAGCCTCACGCAGCTGGAGCTCGCGTCCCTCCTCCGAGCCATGGGTCTGAAGCCGAGCGCGGAGCAAATAGATGCCATAATCGCGAAGGCGGACACGAACTCAAACGGCCTAATCGAGTTCTCCGAGTTCGCGGCGCTGGTGTCGCCGGAGCTGGTGGCGGCGGCGTGTCCGTACAGCGAGGTGCAGCTCCGGCAGCTGTTTAGGGTTTTTGACAGAGACGGGAACGGATTCATAACGGCGGCGGAGCTGGCGCACTCGATGGCGAAGCTGGGGCACGCGCTGACGGTGGAGGAGCTCACTGGGATGATTAGAGAGGCCGACACCGACGGAGATGGAAGGATCAGCTTTCAGGAATTCACCCAAGCTATTACCACCGCTGCTTTCGATAACTCATGGGGGGTTTGAGACGTTTCTTCTTTTTGTTCGGATCATGCTTGGTATTTTTCATTGCAATAAATACTTTCTCTTTTTTTATTTATGAGTTTAAATTCTTTCTCTTTTTTATTTGGGTTGTTTTAAAAGTACGACTTTTATTTCCGATAACTCGTTTACAACTTCTTTTATTAATTTTATGAAAATATATCGTGAATGCTATATAAAAGATTGTATATCATGAAATGAAGCCAGTTTTTATTAATGTTGCAGGTTAGGTAGTATCCAAGAATGAGAACTTCGACTTCCAAAGAGAATTTCTTTTAGAGACTAATATATATATATATATATATATATATATATATATATATATGGCTCTGTAAGTTCATGATTCTTTTTGGATCGGTTCATTTGAACTTGTGAGATATAAGAATGGCAATAAAATGAGACATCTATACTTTTTTGTCGCTTTGTCGGGACCGGTGGATTGGTTCGATGATGGTCGTGACGTTTCTATAAACATTTTATTTGTCTTTGTTGTTTCGGGACTTTTGTGAAATTATTTTTGACAACTACCTTTGGCTGCAAATATATTTCACTGCTAGAAATTTGGAATACGATTACAGTTTTTATTTTTATACTACAGTTTAGCTTTAATTAATAGTCTTTTAAAATAGACTACAATAACTTTTTTTAAGGGTAAAAATGACCGCATTTAAACATAAAACTGTAGTGATTAGCTTATATTTGACTACAATCACTATAAAACTGTAGTCTAAGTATAGAAAAATTTAAATTTCACCAAAATTTCGGTGAAAAGAACAAGAGGGTAACATTCCCACTCAGTATTTCATTTTGGTGGTACCAAATTTTTTTAAAAAATAACTAAGTTATACCCTCTTTTTTTTTCAACCTCATGCGGTTATACCCTCATTCTCTCTCTCATTTCACACGACCTTTCCTCTTCTCTCTACCTCGTCTCTTTCTTTCTTTCTCTCGATCTGTCTCACTCTCCCTCTCAGCCAGGAAACCCTACCCGCTCAACTCAGTCCTCCCCCACCTTTCTCTCTCGCCTCTCTTCTCCGCGCCGCACAGGCGCCCAGAAAACCCCTGTCGCTCCTTCTCCATCGTGAACCCCCACCTCTTAGCCGCTTCCTCTCTCTTCTCAGCCGAGATTTGCGAAGGAACTCAGCCACCAACCACCGCCTCCTTCTCCTTTTTCTTCCCCAGATCCGCCGCGAATCTCAACCACGAAAATCTCGTCCGGCGTCTCTCCCTCTCTTGCTTCCTCGCGGCTGAAGACGGTCCTCAGGAGACTCATTCTTTTGTTTGCACTAAACTCTTCTCACCGAAAGTTTTGACCCACGACGGTGCTGGAATGGGAGTGCGGCTAATATTTCACGGCAAGCGTTTGAGAAGGTGAGTGTGGACGTGGTTTGGTTTGGGTATGGTGTTTGGTTGCCATGAATCTCAGTGGATTGATATTCCGCTTTCGAACCCATTTGTGTTTCTTTGGGTTTAGGTGGCGGAGCTTGGATTCCGTCGGAGGGGACAAGAGCAAGGGCCCATAAGGTATTGAGGTGAGATTCGGGTTAAACTTTCAAATTGATTTCGAAATTAAGGTTTAGAATTGGGACTTCTCGGTGTATTGCGATAATGAGATGATAATTTTGGCTGTGATTGATTTTGGTTTGGGTATGGAATGGATTTTGAGAATGTGATATTGTTGTTTATGATTTCCTTTGGATTGAAATTGTTTTAATTTCATTTCAGAAACATGCTGGGTTTTAGATTTGAGTGTCTCGGGTTATGATTATATCTGTTTTGGTGTATGTTGTAATTAGGAATCTGATTATGTGATACGGTATTTGGCTGATAATGGATCTTAAAAAGTTTAAATTCAAGATGATGATGTTTTCATATTTAGCATATCGGAGTTGTTTTGAAGATCTGAAATGGAATTATGGCGGAGGTACGAAATTTTGTTTACTCTAGGGTCTTCGTTTGGTATACATTCTCAATTTGCTAAATTGAAGTTAAATTTATGTATGATTAGTTTTCTCAAACCAGCTATTCACATGACCATTTTTTTCGCATGAAGTTAAATTGGGTCTCTCTCTCTCTCTCTCGTTTGTTTCTCTCAAGACTCCAAATTTGTGACTCGACCCAACCACCGTCGACCACCCAAGCACAGCTTCACCCAGATTGTGCAAGTTTACTCGCACCCTTGGTTGCCTCTTCTTCGTTCTTCTCTATGCCCAGCCGCAACAACAACACTCAGCCCTGCAAAGGTTCATCTTCTTTTCTTTCCCTCCCAATCTCACCAACAAGACTCAGACGCCAAGGTGTGTATATATTTTTTTCATAGTTAAATTGGTTTTTGCTGGATGTTGTGGAGAGACTCAAGTTTAGAAATCTCATTATGCAAAGAGGAGAAGGCATTTTTATGTGCTGCATTTTGTTTCTAATTTGCAATAACAATTATTTATTTTACTTCTTGCACGAGAACACGTTGTTTATATTTATAGTATTACATTCAAGAATATTATCATTAAATGCTCATCTAAATCGCTTACATTAACTGAGTATTACACGATGTTAATCAATTTTTAGGGGTTACAAATTTTTTGACCCAATCTCTATAGTGTTGGTTTTGATGTCATTCCTTTGGTTTGTTGTTAAATTTTCGGTTAATTTGTTCACTGAGATGAACCGCTGAGCTTTTGTTCACTGAGATGAACCACTGTGCTTTTTTTGAAGTTCTTGATAACGTATAAGCAGGTATATTTTGCATGTTTCTCTCTCTCTCTCTCTCTCTCATATTACCCATATCTTTGTGTCTATATTTTTGCGTTCATATATTTGTTCACTGATTCTGACTATATCTTTGTGTCCATATATTTGTTCACCATCCTTCTTCTTGAGGACATTCAATGTGTGCCCTTATCTTTGTATATTCATGACTTTTCAACTTTGAACAAAAAAATTGACTGAAAAATTTGCATGATCAATACTTAAACTATTTTTTTTGTTATAGTATGTTGCGAAAAGGTAATGGTATTGAGAGACGAATCTCTTGCTGAAATGCATGTTCGTGATTATTGTTTTTTCCATCCTTTAACATTATTTAACATGTTTTTATTATGTCTTGTGGTATGTGGGTATTGAGCTGTTGCGAGCCCGTCCCGACGCCCTGCTGCAATCCTCGACCCGACGCTCTTTCTACGTGTCTATAGTAATTTAAAGTGTATGTATACTTTAAGTAAATTGCATGTAGATTTTAATGTTTTACAATACATTAAAAGCATATAATGTCACATTTATTTGTAATTAATATTTTTATTAACGAAATATGATATTTTATATATATATATATATATTTTTATTTTAAATTTCTTTTAGATATACACAAATAAAACGCTACATTTACGACATGTAGTATTTAGTTGTTGGAATTTAGTTAACGATTAAACTAATTAATTATGAAACATATCGATATATGGCGGAAATTCATAATTCAAATTAACATATTAAAAACATTTTAAACCATATGCAATAACCATGTCATTAAAATTAATCTAGCATGTCAACAAATTTACAAACACTTCAATAAATTCATTCATACATGCAAAACGAGCAACCGAAATTTTTTAACAAACCTACAAAATTATATCATTTAGATCCAACTCATTTATAGGAAACTTACGTTCGATTTGGATCTGCGAAATTGAGTCCCGAGGTGCGTCCAAAAGGTCGGCCGATTCTCTACACCACGCACGTCTAGGAAATCCTCAAAACCGTCGCGCCTCCTTTGCTGCAAAAGTGGCCGGCCCTGTCGGTGGAAAAATCACTCAAACAACCACAAGTTGAGTCAATGTTAATACTCAAGGGATTTTAGGAGACAAAGAGGGTGGGCTCTTTCGTGGGAACAAGAGGAGAATGAATAAAAGGAAAGGCTCGACGAATTCACTCTCTCTATTCTCTTGGGGATTTTGGCCGTGTATAATCCACCATGGGGAGAGAAAATAGTCGGCCAAGAGGGAAGGGGAAGAGAGAATAGGCGTGTGAAAATTAGGTCAAGAGAGATAGAGAAGAGCTTCCTTTTATTTCAGGGAGAATGAGCTTAGGTTAGGTTAAAAACAGTTAATGGCCCATTAATCAAACTTAAGCCAAATAATTCATTTAAACAATTTTCCAACTCACTTATTCTACATAAGTGGCCGATCATATTGTCAAATTTATCTCCCAAATATTTTTGATTGATTTCTAAAATAATATTTAATTAATTTAGAACATCTTATTTATTTAATGACAAGTCATTAACTATTTTCATACTAAACAATTTAGTACGAAACGAGAAAATATTCATTTTCATCTTTAATTTATTTGAATTATCAAATTATATTATTATCAATATAATAACATAATATGATTCGTTAAATAAATGTAATAATAAATAACCAATTATTTATTTAATTACTTAGAAAATAATTTTCTTAGTGTAAATCACAATTTACGTTTAATGAGAAAATCAATCATTTCTTATTCACCAATATCTCGTCCGAGAGTCTATCATTGAGACCTTATGGACCCACATGAAGGAAGCTTTAGAATAAAGATCGGACACAAAAGTTCACAAACTTATTCCGACTTTTAATTCTTAATATTAGTCGATTACCACTAAAGGACCAATATTGAACATCTCTAAGTTCAAATGCGTTTATATTTCCGTTTGATGTGACAAAAATATTCTTCACACGGTCCACGGTGCATTTTACGATATTACCCTTTATGTGTATCATTAACTCAGAGGGATGTAAAATTACCGTTTTACCCCTTAGTTATTATTTCACCAAGTCCTCTGTTATTTGTGAACGAGAAAAACATAAAGTGAAATGTCTCAACATGTCACATGTTTAATTTCAAAGAATTCTTTATTCGATGAATACCAGGCCTAATTTATTCCCTCACACTCTCATAACAGAGCATGGTGTGATACTAATGCCTTAACATTGTTTCAACACAAATTCCATATCTGTGAATCACATATTTCAACGAAACAGTATTATGACACCAACCGTCGGGTCAATGAAACTTCACTTAACCATTTCTCATTGACAAATCAAATGTCACAAAGTGTTACAAGAAGATATGTACTCACTTCAGAATTTATGTAATTACTAAAATACCCCTCGTATGTGAGTTTGAGGTTTTGAGTAACTAAATGGTTTTATCTCAAACTTCAAAACTTCACAGGTCTTGTTCAATATCTTCATTAAGATATCAAGAATGAATTTCAGAGTCACAACTCTCCATATTACAAGATAAGATATCGTTCAATTCATTCTAACAATCATTACTAAGAATCGATTGCCCAGTCGATCTTTAGATTTTGAACTATTATTTAAACTAGTCATAAGAAGGTATCTCGTCAAGTCTATACTTAGGACTTCTTTCGTTGATGACAGTTTCGACTAATATTAAGAATTAAAAGTCGGAAAAAGTTTGTGAACTTTTGTGTCCATGCTTTATTCTAAAGTTTCGTTCATGTGGGTCCATAAGGTCTCAAATATAGACTCTCCACGAGATTTTGGTGAACAAGAAATGATTGATTTTCTCATTTAATGTAAATTCTGATTTACGCTAAGAAAATTATTTTCTGAGTAATTAAATAAATAATTGGTTATTTAATATTATATTTATTTAACGAATCATATTATGTTATTATATTGATAATAATATAATTTGATGATTCAAATAAGTAAAAGATGAAAATAAATATTTTCTCGTTTTGTACTACATTGATTAGTATGAAAATAATTATGACTTGTCATTAAATAAATGAGATGTTCTAAATTAATTAATATTATTTTAGAAATAAATCAAATAAATTTGGAAGATAATTAAGACCATATGGCCATAATAAGAGTTTTTTGTGCTGGAAAAATTCTTTAAATTCATTAAAAGGAGTTTTGAGTTTAAGTTTGACTAATGGGTTTTTATTGGATTTTGACCTTACTTAAGCCCATTCTCTCTGATATAAAAGGAGGCTCTCTCTCTTTGATAACTCTAGCCTAATTTCGACCAGCTCTCAGCCGAACCTCTCCCCCCTTGTTCTTGAAAGGTTTTGGCCGAATTTTAGAGAGAAGGAGAGAGAGAAAATTAGTTTCCCGGTATCCCATCCTTTTATTTGAGTTTCCCCTTCTTCCCTTGTTCCCACAAAGAGCCCACCCTCTTGATCTCCTAAAAACTCCTAGAGAATTATCATTGATCCATCTTGTGGTTGTTTGCGTGATATTTAATTCACAAGGCCGACCACTTTTGGAGCAACGGAACGAGAACGGATTTCGTGACATTCTAGACGCGCGTGAGAAGGAGTTTTGGCCGTGGACCTGGACGCACACCCTGAGGTTGATTCTCGCAGATCCGAACCCATTGTAAGTCTTCTATAAACGAGTTGGATCTGAATGTAATAATTGTCGCAGGATTGTTAGAAGTTTAGATTACTCGTTCGCATGTTTGAATGAATTTATTAATATGTTTAGATATATATTGACATGCTAGATTAGATTTAATGACATGGTTATTGAATATGTTTTAAAACGTTTTAACATGTCAAATTGAATTATGAATTTCCGCCATATATTAATATGTTTCATAATTAATTAGGTTAATTGTTAACTAAATTCCAACAATATTTATATAAATATATCAAAGACTAAAAACTATATCATTTCAATGTAGTGTATATGAAAACACTACAACTTATATTTGTAGTTGTATGTTTTAACTACAGTTTCTATTGCAGATCAGACTACACGCAAAGATTGTAACCAAATGCAAAGTGAATTGACTACAGTGAACTAGACTATACGAAAAAAACTGTAGTCGTAACAAAATAACTACAGTTTTTCGCCTTAGTCGTATCTCGTTTTTCTAGTAGTGTTTATCCAGATAAAATGAACCAAGATATATCCCATCCGAACTAAAATAACTATATTGAATAAGAGCATATATCTTGTATTTACCGGAATAAAAGATAAATCAGTAAATGGGGTGAATACTACATGTAAAATATGTGAGCTTATGTGTTGAAGATGTTTGAAAGCAGCAAATTGATAGCAATAATAGGTGCGTTTATTGATACAAAAAGGTTTTTGTTACCTTGGAAAATCATATAACTACCTCATTGTGAGTTAGCGGCAAAAGAAGCTGCACTATATGTTGAATCTTTAACAGGTCGATAAAGTACACTTCGAGCGAGAGCCATGATCAACATAACAATTCTTGTAAAAAGTTTATTACATCTTCAAATGTTTTTCTACCACTGATCTTATCCAGCCACTACAGAAAAATAAACATTTATTTAAAAATGATAGGAGTTGCATATGCAGATAGGCCGATGAATTATGGGTTATGACTCCTCTAACGTCAATTTTGTTGATTTTTATTACCATATCAAGCGTGGAGATCGTGTCTTGAAAAAAGCAGAAATTAAAGCATACATTGATACAAAGGGTTTAGTCGTGTTGAGCTGTAAAACTAGTATGACAATATCTCATAAAAGTTTTCAGTATATTGAGTAAGAAAACCGAAAAAAGAAACAATTTTTTTAATACAGATGAATATAATACAAGAGAGTAGTTACAAGTTGAGATTACAAGATAATATGTGAATAATAGCTAATAAAAATAATATCCTCATTCTCGAGTGTTTCTTCTTCCTTTTATTCGGTATAACTGCCTTGTAGTTATTCAGCGTAGTAGGTTTACGATTTTTGGTGGATTATGGGGTGATCAATCCCACGTCCTGGTGTTTAAACTTCTGAGATTGACCTCTTAAGTATGTTTATTTTGACATTTGTTTGTTGAGCATTCTAAGCGGTTTATTTACACGTGTTTTATTTCTTTGACTAGTTTTTGACCTATTGTCTTCTCTTTATCTAAATTTTTGGGCAATAGGGTCCGTTATTGACTTTTGAACGTGGCGTTCTTTATCTTTGGGTGATTTTAGGGCTTATTTGAATCGAACCTTTGTGAGGATTGGAAAGTTCTTCGGTATACTGAGCATTGCCATAGACATGCTAATTTCTCGGGTAACAGGCCCTCCTCAGTTTCTTAATCTTTTAAGTAAAAAGGTAGGGAATTATATGAGCGATTCCACCCTTCGTCACTTTTTATATATTGTGTTCTCGGCATATCCTGATAATCGATAATGATTTTGTATTTTTAAATCGTTTACAATACGTCAACGTTTTTCTTTATACGCCGCCGTTTGCATGGATGGTGGCTTCGTTTTAGTACGTCTGCTCTTATTCGGTCGTTGGATGTGAAAAGCTTCTCCTGCATGCTTGATCCCGACGCCTTTTCTGCAGCCCCAAAGTGTTCTTTCCGAGGTATTATGCTGCTAAGCCACTTATTTTTTTTGGGTAAGTATCTCTTGGCCTAGCTTTATTTTTTTTGTTTGTTTTTGTAGGTTTTTCCCTAGTTCTTTTAGTGAAGCTTTTAGGGTTTCTTCGCAGGATTAGTTTCTTTTATTTTGTAGCTTGACTTATGAGTCATTTGAGGCATCCTGGGACGAACGAGTGGTACTGGCCTGACCTTTCACTTAATCATTGGGTTGTACGTCGAACGGAGCCTGATCCCGAATATGGTGTCGGTATGCCCGGACAGGTACCATGGGTGAGGATATCCATGTGGCACTTGATCCACGAAATTGGGTGGGACTTCCCTGTTTTGGTCTTTCCGTTGAAGGAAGTCCCTTATAACCCTAATGAGCTCTCTGTAGTATCTATTCCTGAGAAAGTGACTGATTCTCTGTATTCTCACAGGGAGAACATGGTTCCCAGGAAGGAAACCGAGGACTCCTCTCGTGTTCCTCGTAGTGAGGAAGGGGCTGCCGAGGAATTTTCTCAATCGTCGAATGCCGGGGGGAGTGGTCGTATCTTTGGTGTGGACCTTCCTGCGGATTCTTCCGAGGAAGAATACTTTGGGAGATAAGAAGGGGACTTCTATGCTAAGCAATGGACTTCCTTAATGGCGAGAAGGAATATCGACGACCTGTATGAAGAGCTCGTCTTCGATGATTGCATTAAGTTTTCTATGCCGATCGAGAGTGACCGCGGTTGTTCACCACCAGAGTGGAAAATCGCTATGAATGCCATGATCTTAAGGGCCATTGGGGGACTTCCGGTGCACTCGACCATTGCCCAGTTCTTGTTCGAGTTTGACCATTCTCCAGCACAATTGGTCCCGATGTATATAAGACTTTCCGCGAGATGAATCAACTGTGGTTTCAGTTTTATGATAGTGCTCCTAGTCTCAAAGATTTTTCGCAGTTTTATCATTTTCAACCTGTTCCCGATCAACATGGTTTTTATTGCGCTCGGTCTCATTCAAGTTCCGGGAAGGTCGTCACCTGCCTGCCTTCTAGCCAAAAGAAGTGGAAGGACCACTTTTTTTGGGTCGATGGGCGGATTGCGTCTTCTCAGTACTTGATTAATGCTGAGTTCATTGAACTTGGTAATTTTCCTTTTGATTTTTAAAAAATCCTGATGTTTTGTTTCTACCCTTTATTTTCTTTCAGGTTTACTGCCTTCATATACCTAGGGAGAAGCCCCTGAGAGAGGATCTATTTTTCAATTTTCCGGATAAGAAGCGTTCTACGCACGTTTTATCTGATCCGGACCTTCTCGTGTGATATTTTTGGGATCCCGTGAGAGGTAATGAATGTTATCTAATTTTGAAACAACTTTCTCGTGTACGTACTTGGGGATATTCAGATATCATGCTAAGGAAAGCTCCAATTCGCTGCCATGTTGGAGGCTACAGCACCAAAAATTCTTAAGAGAAAAAAGGCTCCTCGGTCCAATTCCCCAAGCAAAGCCAAGTCTTCAACGAAGTCGGCTCCTAAGGACAAGAAATGGAAGAAGGTGGTGGAATAATCTTCAGGAGGTTATATGGACGGAGCTGTCAATATGCTTCACGCCCACATTCAGGCTGATGATACCGAGTAAATATTTGAAAAAGATTCCTTCCAGCCTTACAAATTTGGTCACAGATCTATCATCAATGGTAATTTTATTCGTGTATTATTATTACATAATTTTTTTTGCTATCCTCCGACATTTTAATACTTTTTTATTTGCAGACCTTGGTCTGTGTCGCTCGACTTGTTGAGGTCCTGGGGCTAGATCTTTCGTCCTTGCGGAGACAGGCCGAACGTAATGCTCAGGATGCAGAAAATTCCAAGCTGGAGATCTTGCGGGTCAAAGAGGAGCTTGAAATGAAACGCTTGGCCAACGTGGAGGCTGGTCGGACTCAGGCCGTTGAGGACTTCAAAAAGTGGATTTGGAAATGAATCTGCTAAAAGCTGGATTGCATCCGGTCAACTTCTGAACTTATTTGATGTTTCTCGGTGGGCTCATGTTGAGGAAGGCATAAATTTTTGTGGGGTTGACTTCGATCCCTCGCTCGTGAACAATGAAACCCATGAATTTTCCTACTGAAACACAAAAAGTACATTTTACAGGATTAGGTTTCATTCGTTATTTTCTAAGTATATTTAATGATGTTTCGCAGGTCATCGGTATGTGTTGTCATTTCCTTGCTTTTAACTAATAGATCTTCTATGTATGCTTCCATTGTTGTACCGAGGAGATATGTACACATTTTGTTTACCAATCTTTAGTAAGTAGCACCTGCATTTTTAATCCGAATAAAATTACTGTATAACAATAAAGGCCTTTATCGGTTATAAATGTAGTAGTGTGACCTTGGTCGAGACCATACATGGGTATTTGATTATATCCTGAGTATGCGTCCATGAATCTTAGAAGCTCATGTCCTGTCGTGGTATCGACTAGTCGGGTCTATTCTCGACATCGGAAAACTATCCATTGGGCTTGCGTTGTTTAGATTTGTGAAATCTACACGAGTTCGCCATTTTCCATTTGGTTTCTTAACCAGTACTGGATTGTCTACCCAATTTGGATATATTGTTTCTTTTACTGACTTATTTGAGATGAATTTATCTATTTCCTCTTTTAAAGCTTTATATCTCTCGGTATTCAAAGCCCTTCTTTTTTTCGTAATGGTTTTTGCTTTGGGATCGATATTCAGCCTATGACAAGCTATTTCGGGATTTATCCCTACGATATCGGCTTGTGACCGTGTAAATATATCCATATTATTCGACAAAAGAGAAGGTAGATTTTATACCTAGAGCTAGGTATCTGCCGATGCAAATTTTCTTCTTAAGATACTCTGGGGTCGGGTTGATTTCTTCAATTTTGTCTCCTGGCCCGATTTCCCCCTTGTTCGGCAGTCGTGGACTGAAATCGGAGGTGATGGTCATCACCTTGTGTCATTCCTTGTCCTGAATTTTTTTTAGATAATCGGCATAACAACTCCTTGTCAGCTCCTGGGTTCCTAGCTCCTCTCTCGTGCCATTTTCCGTAAGGAATTTGATCTTTAGATATTCCATCAAAGTTATGGCTTTGAGTGCCTACAACGTCGGTCTCCCGGTGAATACATTGAATGGAGATTTCCCCAGTACTATCACCCACTTTGTGTTGACAAGTTTTGTTTTGGGTTCCTCTCACATGGTCATCGGTATCAATATTATTGCTCTTGAAACAATAGAATCCCCTGTGAAACCATAAATTTTTTCTGGAGAAGGGGAAAGGGTATCGTTCTTAAGACCCATTTTTCCAAAGGTTTCTTCGTATAAAACGTCCACGACACTTCCTATATCTACCAGCATTCTGTGAACCCTTTTATTGCATATTTTACAGAGATTGCCAAACGATCATTGTGTGGGAACATCACCCGTGCATCTTCCTAGGTGAAAGTGATAGGCTCCGTTCCTGGCTTTGAGAGCTTAGTCAGTCTTTCCATATCAATGAACATGACTTGCTTGTACCCCCCATGGCCTTCTGTCACATAACTCTTCTATGAGCTTCTTAAATTCCCCTCGATGTGGGGTATGTTGGGATTTATGCTTATAGGCAGAGATGTCCACAAGAAGATTATTTATTTACATATGGATGTAATATAAATCTCTCATAAGTTCTTATTGTAATTGCTAATTAAATTAATAAAATTTGAAATGTTTATTCATTCCTTTTTTGTTTGTTTGGAGATTTATAATATTAAATAGTCTTATAGTCCTTAATCAAACCTAACAATGTATGAAGAGACAAATGTAGATTTGCGTGACCAAACTCTTCATGGTTTGGTTAAAATGAAATATTCACAATCTAAAGATAAACGGACTATTGGTCCTAGTTTAATTGTTGGAAGAATCTATGATGTCTAGTTACGAGGAATATAGAGTTAGAAACTCTATAGTTCATCTAGTGTATCTTCCGAAGATACTGAATTGACTAGTGTACCTTTAGAGACAATGTAAGAACAAACCATTTTTAACCTCTTCTGTGTCATGGTCACTATGTATGAATTGTATCATGCTTACCTAAATCATGATATGAGACATGTCATTTCATAATTTTAATATTCTCATTTGAGAAATTCAATTTCTAGATTCATTAAGTGATCTAGACTAGACTAATTGGTGATATATTAAGTTATGAAGATGTCATGAACCAGCTTTGTGAATTTGTCATAGATATGGAATTCATGTACAAGATTGCTGAAATGCAATGTATATCACCTCATGTTTTATTACTTGGATTGTGAATAAATGAACCACGCGGTATCCAAAAATTATGTAGCGACTTTATTTGGATGAAACAATGTGACTTGTTAGCTCCCCGTCAATACATTGTTTCTAACTTATTCACAAGTAACAAAGGAGTTGAGGAAATAACAACTAGAATGGTAAAATGGTAATTTTATAAATTCCATCTAGTTGATGATATTAAGTTGAATCAATGGATCCACTCAATATAATTAAGTTGAATTTGAGTAGAAAATAAATTCATTTGATCCGAGAGATTCTCAGCGTCAATTCTTTAGTGGAGTCAGTTGACATTAAGATAATACTCGGAAAAAGTTTGTGAATTATTTAGTCCGATTATAGAAGTTCAAGCTTTGATCATTTGGATCCATAAGGTCACTATTACTGGTCATTTGAGTAGGATTGTTAACCTAGAAGCTAAGTCAAAATAAGTTCAAGTGGTGAACTAGACGTTTTCTCGGAAAATGTCTAAAGGGTATTTTTGTCCACATGGACATAAAATGATGTGAATGATTTTGAATGTTTTCATATGATGGAAATGAATTTTTTTTATAAAGCCGAGAAGTCGTTTGAGGCATTATGAAATTAATTTCATTATTTGTGCAATATTAATTCTACAATGGGTATTTTAAGAACTGTCTTAAATGAAATAAGTAAGCATCTAGAAGCTCATTCCCTAGTTGTAGAGTTCGGCCAAAACACACCCCAAGAGGAGAGAATTCGTTGCCTTTAATTATAAGGATAATTACTCAAAAGGAAAAGAGGAAATGAATTTCATGGAGAAGAAAATAAATATGCTACGTGAGGAAACAAATTTTCGTCACTAATGCATATGTTGGCCGGCCATGTATAAGGAGAAAGAGGAGAGAAAATCAAATATTGTGTCATGAATACACAATTGAAAATGGTTATTACCCTATCTTGATTTTCCTTCTCCTATAAATAGAGCCTCACATAGAGATGTGAAAATAAGCATTCTTACTCTTGTCTCTCTCTTTTGGCCGACCCTCTCTCTCTAGAAAATCACTTTTTATTTTTGCACCTAAGTCCTCATTAGACTTAGAGTTAATTAGCTCTCTAGCTCATAAACTTGTTCTTGAGCTATTGTTTAATTGTGCCCATACACAAATTCTTCTAAACCTCTAAAGACTCATGTAATAGAAACCTTAGGTTTCTCGAGTTCAACATTAGACGTGAAGGAATCGAGCCAAGGAAGAAGATCAACATTTCTCAAGACGCTTCAAATTAAAGGTACGAGTAAGTTTTGCACTCAAGCACTTTAAATAATGTTTTTCAATTTATACATGTTCATGCACTTTTCCTAGGTTAGTAAAATTGTTTTACTTATAAAGAAATTTTATATTCCGCCATTAATATGATTATTGATAATTTTTCTTAACTCTCTAGACCTATTCCAACAATGCCCATAAAGGAGACATGAGATGTAATAAATACGGCTGTATTCATTTTTTTTTATGAAAATTAAATAAAGTTTAATATTCATTCTTATTTAAGATTGTATTTATGCATTTATGTCTACGCCCTGAAATAATTATTAACGAAAAAATGTTAAGTACAAACTTAACAAGATACCTTCTCTTGACTGGTTTAAAATAATAGTTCGCAATCTAAAGATCAATAGGACAATCGTATCTGAGTAATGATTGTTTGAATAAATTAACGATATTTTATCTTGTGATATATAGTGTTGTGACTCAGAAATTTATTCTTGATTTCTTGATGAAGATATTGAACAAGACTTGTGACACTTTGAAGTTCGAGAGAAAACCGTTATATCACTGGCCGAAGCTTCAAAATCACAAACGAATGGCATTTTTGTAATTACCTAAATCTTGAAGTGAATACATATTTTCTTGTGATGCTCTATGACATTTGATTATTCAATGAGCAATGTCTAAATAAGTTTTTATAGACCCGATGATTGATATCATAATACTGTCAATGTAATCCTCCGTAGAGGCTATGCGTTAAAAGCGAGTGACAAAAGTTTATGGTAATTAGTAAGAACTAGAAGTAGTGACTTCTTGGATGGTCCAAACTAAATAGTGATGTGTCACGACTATGAAAGACGATTATTTACGGTTTTCCCTAGGAAAAGTAATTAATTTTTTTTCATAATACCATGGATTATTTATCGCTTTTACACATATTAGGATTCTTCATCCATCATAATAATTCAACTGTAGGATATGCTAAATTTATTTACTTTATTTAATTTCAGCAATATGTCTTCAAATTCACTTGCAACTTATTTGAGCACAAACAAACTCGAGGTTGAGAATTACGTTGATTGAAAATGTAACCTCGACATCGTACTGACGGTGGAAAAACATAAGTATGTTCGCACAACCCCGTTTCCTGAGGCTTTGAGTACTGACTTGAGCAAAGAGGACAAGGACGCCTATAATGCGTTGATTAGATCCGATGAGATTGCTAGGTGCTATATTTTTGCATCCATGAAAAATGTGTTGCAGCAACCTCACCAGGACATACCCACGGCATCAGACATGCTTTACAATCTCTAGGAGATGTTTGGCTGTCATGGCCGTCATGCAAGGAAGTAAGCTATCCAGAATTTTATGAATTTCTAGATGAAGCCGGGAACTCCAGTTTGGGAACACATGTTAATTATCATGGGTCACCTAAATGGCATGGAAATTCTCGGATCCGAGATCGATGGACTCTCCAAGATTGACATGATCTTGGAGACAATGACAGACTCCTTTGATAGCTTCCGTCTGAACTACTCCATGAACAAGCTTGATTATTCTATAACCGATCTCATGAAAGAGTTGCAGACTGCCGAGAGACTTCTCTAAAAGAACAAGAAGAGGAGCGGAGAAGCCAATGTTGCTGAAAGTAGGGCTTCCACCTCTCGTTCCAAGAAGGCTAAGAAAGGTCTTAAAAAGTGCCAAAAGAACGATATCCAAAGCACCTCAGAAGAAGGATGCGGATGCTAAGGGAAATGATGTTGCAAAGGTGGATAAGTCTAACCACAAGTTTCACCATTGCTGGGAAGTCGGTCATTGGCGAAGGAACTGTCCTACCTATTTTAAGACTGTTAAAGGGAGATGTATGACTCGAGCATGTTACATCAAAATAAGGAATCACCCTGGATATTAGATTGCGGGGCTTCTGACCATATTGTGTGTAATTTGAATGGTTTCAGGAAAATTAGACGCTTGAGTGATGGGGAGTTCACGTTCACATGGGGCAATAGAACAAATGTTGGAGCAAGATCAGTCGGGACCATGAAGCTTAATTTTGGGAATAAAAATTTATTATTGAATAATGTTTATTACGTACCGGATTTTTGCAAGAACCTTATTTATTATGGTTGTTTAGAAGAACAATTTTTCAAGTTTGAAATCAATAATTGTATTGAGATTTATCTTGATAATTCGTTTATTACTAAAGCTCATCTTGCTGATTCTATATATTATTTATATCCAAATGAGCTAAGTATCTTAGACACAGAAGTGAATAATGATTTACAGAGAAAGCACAAGTACGTTCTCACGATCCCATGTCCTCCTGCTCCGAGTGCTGACTCGAGTAAGGAAGACAAGGATGCATACAATGCATGGATGAGGTCTGATGAGATTGCTCGATGCTACATTTTAGCATCGATGAGCAATGTGTTGAAACAATCTCATCGAGATATCTCCACTGCATATGACATCCTATTCAATATCCTTGAGATGCTCGGATGTCATGGGCGTCAGGCGAGGCAGCAAGCTATCCGTAGTTTTATGAACTGCAGGATGAAGCAAGGGTCTTCAGTTTGGGAACACATGCTATTGATCATGGGTCACCTGAACGATATGGAGATCCTCGGTTCAGATATTGACGGAGAAACCAAGATTGACATGATCTTGGAGACTCTAACAGAATCTTCTGATAGCTTCCGTCTGAACTACTCCATGAACAAGCTCAATTACTCAGTGACAGAGCTCATGAAGGAGTTGCAGACTGCCGAGGGAATTCTCCCTAAGAACAAGAAGAAGTGGGGAGAGCTCAATGTTGCTAAACACAGAGCCTCGACCTCTGGTTCTAAGAGGATGATGAAAAGGCCCACAAACGCCAACCGAACGGGTTCCAAGAAGCCTTACAAGAAGGCCGTAGATGCTAAGGGCAAAGGCATCGCAAAGGTGGAAAAGTCTGAGCACAAGTGTCACCATTGCGGAGAAGCTGGCCACTGGCGGAGGAACTGTCCTACCTACCTCAAGAGTGTCAAGGGGAAATGTACGATTATAATTACTCAAGCATGTTATACTACAAGCAAGGAATCGTCTTGGATCCTAGATTGCGGGGTGTCTGACCACGTTCTATGTAATTTGAATGGTTTCAGGAAAACCAGGAGCTTGAGTGACGGGGAGTTCGGATTCAACTGGGGTGATGGAACAAAGGTCGGAGCAAGATCTGTCGGGACCATGAAGCTCAAGTTTGGAAATGAAACTTTATTATTGAATAATGTTTATTATGTTCCGGATTTTTGCAAGAATTTGATTTCACTTGGTCGTTTAGAAGAACAAGGATTCAGTTTTAAAATCAATAATGGTATTGAGATTTATATTGATGGTTCCTTTATTACTAAAGCTCAACGAGTAGATTCTATTTATTATTTGTATCCCGTTGAACCGACATTTTTGGACACCAAAGTGAATAGTGATTCATTTAGGAAGCGTAAGACGTTTCATACAGATGAAACGCACGATACATATCTATGGCACTTACGTCTTGGACATATTGGCCTAGATAGGATTAGGAGATTAACGAAGGATGGTCCTTTCGAGTCTCTAACCGTGGGAAGCCTTCCTACGTGTGAATCCTGTCTCGAAGGCAAGATGATCAAGAGACCCTTCTCTTCAAAGGGTCTAAGAGCCACGCATGTATTGGAACTCATACATAGTGATGTATGTGGACCAATAAACATCCAGGCAATGGGAGGTTACGAATACTTTGTAACCTTCACTGATGACTGCTGAAGGTTTGGTCATGTTTACCTCATGCGACATAAGTCGGATACCTTTGAATTGTTCAAAGTGCATAAGGCCTTAGTGGAGAAGCAAATGGAGAAACAGATCAAAACCCTTCGATCTGATCGAGGGGGAAAGTACTTGTCTGGAGAGTTCGAAGGTTTTCTTAGAGAAGAAGGCATTCATTCTCAGCTTACGGCACCTGGCACCCCGCAGCAAAATGGTGTGTCAGAGAGAAGGAATAGAACTCTTCTAGATATGGTGATATCGATGATGAGTTACTCATCACTTCCTAACTCGTTCTGGGGATATGCCTTGGAAACGGCAGGTTACATTCTGAATCAGGTTCCGCCCAAGATGGTACCTGGTACTCCCTATGAGAGATGGAGTGGTAGAAAATCTATTTTACACCATATTCGCATCTGGGGTTGTCCAGCACATGTGCTGAGGCAAAAGACTAGCAAGTTGGCTAGTCGTTCAGAGGTCTGCCTTTTCGTGGGATATTCCAAGAAAACGAAAGGGTACATCTTCTATAGTGCTGCTGATCAGCAAATATTCATTAGCACGAACGCTAGGTTTCTGGAAGAAGACTATATAAAGAATCCAGTACCAAGAAGCAAACTTGTGCTTAAGGAACTGTTGGGTGAAGTAGCTGGTACTTCACAAGATGGGACTAACCCTATACCAATAGTGGAAGAACCGCACTCGGAACAAGAACCTCCTGCGCTTCATCGCAGTAACAGGGTTGTACGACAACCTGTTCGATACATGGGTATCGGAGAATCTTTCACTGCAGTTGCATATCATGAGAAAGATGATCCAATATCATTTTCCCAAGCAATCCAGAGTTCCGAGGCAAACATATGGCAAGAAGCCATGAACATTGAAATGCATTCGATGTATGTCAATGAAGTCTAGAAACTTGTAGATCTTCCTGAAGGCATGAAGCCTGCTGGGTGTAAATGGATATACAAGAAGAAAAGAGGACCAGATGGAAATGTTGAGACATTTAAAGCACGACTTGTGGCGAAGGGGTTTACACAGAAAGAATGTATCGACTATGAAGATACCTTCTCGCCAGTTGCAATCCTAAAGTCTATCCATACTCTTTTATCCATTGCTGCCGCCCTAGATTATGAAATCTGGCAGATGGATGTCTAGACTGCATTTATGAATGGAAATCTTGACGAGTGCATATATATGGCTCAAACAGACGGGTTCATGGAGAAATGCCAACAGGGTAAGGTTTGTGAGTTGCTTAATTCCATATATGGACTGAAGCAAGCATCTACATCGTGGAATATTAGATTCGACGAGACTGTGAAAGGCTATGACATTGATCAATTAGTAGATGAGCCGTGCATTTATAAAATGAAAAACGATGGTAAAGTGGTTTTTCTGGTCCTATATGTAGATGACATACTACTCATTGGGAATGATGTAGGATCTAGGAGAGGCTGCTTATATCTTGGGTATTCAGATCTTCAGAGATCGGAATAACCGAAAATTAGCACTCTCTCAAGCATCTTATATTGATAAGATCATGGATCGCTTCAATATGCAAGACTCCAAGAAAGGGCAGCTCCCTTTTAGACATGGAGTGCATCTCTCAAGTGAGCAGTCCCCTAAGACTCCTCAAGCGATTGAGGACATGAGACACGTTCCATACGCTTCAGCCGTAGGAAGTCTCATGTATGCTATGATTTGCATGAGGTCAGATATTTGCTACGCAATTGGCGTCGTAAGTAGGTTTCAGTCAAACCCTGAACTCGAGCATTGGGCTGCTGTCAAGCATGTTCTCAAGTATCTTCGAAGACCAAGAAACTACATGCTTGCATACTCAGGTGGTGACCTGAATATGACGGGATATACCGACTCCAATTTTTAGGCGGATAAGGATTCCAGGAAGTCCACCTCAGGGTCTGTGTTCACCCTAAATGGTGGATCCGTGATCTGGAGGAGCATCAAGCAATCTTGCGTTGCTGACTCGACCATGGAAGCCGTGTATGTGGCAGCTTGTGAAGCTGCAAAGGAGGCTGTGTGGCTGAGGAAATTCCTTATGTACTTGGAAGTTGTTCCAAGTGCAAGCGAGCCCATTACACTTTATTGTGATAACAGTGGGAAAGTCGCTAATTGTAAGGAGCCAAGAAGTCACAAGCGCTCTAAGCACATAGAGCGGAAGTATCACCTAGTCCGAGACATCGTCCACAGAGGGGATGCTGAAGTCATGAAGATCTCAACGTTAGACAACCTTGCTGATCCCTTCACGAAGCTTTTAACGAGTAAATTTTTCGAGGGACATCTAGAAGAATTGGGACTGAAGGATCATTCACATCTTCTTGAGTCAAGTGGGAGTTTGTTGGGTTTGGTGCCCACGAAGGAGAAATTAGACAATGAGAAACATTTGTATTTATATTTTCCTGAAACATTAATATTAATAAATATTCATTCTTGTTTAAGTTTGTGTTTATGTATGAATGCTACGCTCTGAAACTATCATCAACGAGGAGGGGGTTAAATACAGATTTGACATGATAACCCCTTGTGACTAGTTTAAACCATTTGTTCGCAATCTTAAGACCAAAAGAGCAATCGTGTCTAATTAACGATTGTTTGAATGAATCATGATATCTTATCATGTGATATAGAGGGTTGTGACTCTATGATTCATCCTTGATATCTTATAGAAGATATTGAACAAGACCAGTGATACTTAGAAGCTCGAGGTAAAACCGTTTAAACACTCGAAGCTTCAAGATCACATACGAGGGGTATTTGGATACTTACCTTAATCCTGAAGTGAATGTATAATTGACATTACACTTTATGACATTTGATTTGTCAATGGGCAATGACTAAATCTTAGTTTCATCTGACCCGACGGTTGGTGTCATAATGTTGTGATGTTGGGTTATATGATTCACAGATATGGAATTCATGTTGATAAAATACAAATGCATTAGTATCACACTATGCTTTGTTACGAGAGTGTGAGTGAATTAACCTGGCCAAATATTCATCGAATAAGAACATTCTTTGATTAAAACATGTGACATGTATAGACATCTCACTCTATATTTTTCTCATTCACAAATAACAAAGGAGTTAGTGAAATAATAACTCGAGGGGTAAAACGGTAATTTTACATTCCCCTTAGTTAGTGATACACATGAAGGGTAATATCGTAAAGTACTCCGTGGACCGTGTGAAGAATTCTTTTGTCACATCAAACGGAAAATATACGCGCATGAACAGAGAGAGTGTCAGTATTGGTCCTTTAGTGGAATAGACCAATATTAGGAATTAAAAGACGGAAAAGGTTTGTGAACTTTGGAGTCCGATCTTTATTCTAAAGCTTCGTTCATATGGGTCCATAAGGTCTCAAAGATAGACACTTGGAAAAGATTATAAGAACTAGTATTATTGATTTGCACATCAAATATAAATTGTGATTTATATCGGGAAAGTTATTTTTCTTAGGAACTTAATAAATAATTGTTATTTATTGCTACATTTATTTATTGAGTCACAGAGTATCGCTATGTTGATAAAAATACTCTTGTATGATTGAAATAAATAAAAGAAGAAAATGAATAATTTCTCGTTTTGTACTTATTTGGAAAGTATGAAATTATTTTAATAAAATTTCATTAAATAATATGAGACTCTAAATTGATTGAATTTAGAAATAAATCAAAAGAATTTGAGATTAAATTGGAAGTATATGGACGAGTATAAGAGGGAGAGTTGGCCGAAAATTTAAGTGATTGGGTCATGGATTTGACCCAGCTTAAGCCCAAAATAAACTGTTTATAAATAGGCTTAAGAAAACCCTAATCACTAACCCTAACCCTAGATCATTCGGCCAAACCCTATCTCTCCTTCCCCTCGGGTCTCTCGGCCGAAACTCCTAAACACAACACAAAGAGAAATTATTTTCCTTGTTCCTTGTTTTGATTCCCAAGAGTTCTTGAGAGCCCACCCTCTAGATCTCATTATAATTCCTTGTGTATTATTTTTGATTCAAGACTTGTGGTGTTTGGTGTTTGATTTAATTCAAAAACTGTTTTTAGAATTTTTTTAAAAGGTTTTTGAAGCTTCCTGCCGGCCGGAATCCTTCCCAACATCCATTCCGGCGAAGAGATTCCAATCCGGCGAAGATCTCCCTTCCGGCGTCCCTTCCTGAGTCCAGCGAAGGCGTCCAGGTCCCAGTCCGGCGAGGGTCACCTGTCCGACGAGTCTCTCATCCGGCGAAGGTCTCTTGTCAGGCGATAGTTCGCAGTCCGGCGAGGATTACCTGTCCGGCGAGTCTCCTTCCGGCGAAGGTCACCTGTCAGGCAAAGTTCTCCTATCCGGCGAGCCCAATACGGTGCGACTCCTGAAGGCTCCCATTCCGGCGAGCTCCCTTCCTGACGCCCCTGTTGTCCCCAGTCCGGCGAAGATCCTCCTAGGGAATTCCGACGAGGCTGTTTTCCGACGTGGATTTGGTGCGGCCTTCCGACGTGGATTTGGTCGATAGGGAGCAATGTTGGGATAATTTATTATCCATATTGTAAGTATTCTCAAAAATTTTAAATTGCTAATTACATATAAATTGTTTATGTAGGTTCTTAGTAATTTATTTGTTGAGTGTATGATTTAATAAATTGTTTACTAAACATGTAGCTAAATTTTAATGCTTTAGGTTGTTTATATATATTAAAATTAGTTTTAATATATTAGATCAAATTATATTTTTCCGCCACATAGGATGTGTAATATAATTAAATTGTTTAAATTGTTAAATAAATTCCAATAGCTGTCGCAAACAAAGAGGTAAATTATCTGGTACATTCTCCCAAGTGATGAAAGGTTCCGAAACAAACCTTTGGAAAGAAGCCATGAACGTTAAAATGCAATTGATGTATATGAACAAGGTCTGGAAGCTTGTAGATCCACCCAAAGGTATAAAACATGTGGGATGTAAATGGATTTACAAGAAGAAGAGAGGACCAGATGGGAATGTAGAGACATTTAAAGCGCGACTTGTGGAAAATGGTTTTATCCAAAAGGAAAGTATGATTATGACGATACCTTCTCGCTAGTCCTTAAATCCATCCATATTCTTTTGTCCATAGTTTTCGTCCTAGATTATAAAATCTGGCAGATGGATGTCAAGACTGCTTTCCTTAATGGAAATCTTGACGAGCGCATTTACATGGCTCAACCAGACGGGTTCATGGAGAAAGGCCAAGAGGGGAAGGTTGTGAGTTGCTAAAATCCATTTATCAACTTAGACAAGCATCTAGATTGTGGAATATCATATTCGATGAGACTGTAAAAGGCTATGGCTTTAAAGAGTCAGTAGATGAGTCATGTGTTTATAAGATGATAAATAATGGCAAAGTGTTTATCCTGGTCCTATATGTCGATGACATATTACTCACTGAAAATGATGTGGGAAAGTTATCAAAGGTTAAAATCTGGTGTTCAAAGAAATTTGAAATGAAGGATCTAGGAGAAGTGTCTTTCATTTTGGGGATTCATATCTTTAGAGATCAAAAGAATCAAAGGTTAGTGCTTTCTCATGCATCTTACATTGATAAGATAATGGATTGCTTCAGCATGCAAGACTCCAAGAAAAGGCACATACCTTTCAGACATGGAGTGCATCTTTCTAGTGAGCAGTCTCCCAAGACTCCTCACAAACAGAAGACATGAGACATGTTCCTTAAGCCTCAGCCGTAGAAAGTCTCACGTATGCCATGCTTTGCAATAGACCATATATTTGTTAAACAATGGGCATGGTGAGTAGATTTCAATCGAACCTTGGACCCGAGCACTGGGTTGTTGTCAAGGATATTGTCAAGTATCTATGGAGAACGAGAAACTATATACTTGCATACTCAGGTGATGACCTGACTGTGAAGGGATATACCAATTCTATTTTTTCAAGCAGATAAGAATTCTAGGAAATCCACTTTAGGATCTGTGTTCATCTTTAATGGTGGATATATGGTCTGGAGGAGTATAAAGCAATCTTGTGTTGCTGACTCAACTATGAAAGCCGAATATGTAGGGGCTTGCGAAGCTGCAAAGGAGGCTGTTTGGCTTCGAAAATTCCTGAAGTACTTGGAAATACTTCCAAGTGTCAACAGGCCCATTACAGTTTACTGTTATAATAGTTGGGCTGTTGCTAACTATAGGGAACCAAGAAGTCACAAGCCCTCAAAACACATAGAACATAAATATCACGTGGTGCGAGATATTGTCAAAAGAGGAGATGCAAATGTTGGGATTTGTGCCCACAAAGGAGATAAGACATTATGAATACATTTTGTATTTCGTTTTGCTGAAACATTAAATAAAATTAAATATTCATTCTTATTTATAGTTTGTGTTTATGTATGTTTTCTATGCTCAGAAATTGTCATCAACGAAAGAGGTGTTTAGTACAAACTTGATAAGATACCCTCTAAATATCGATAAAGCAATCGAATCTGAGTATTGATTGTTTGAATGAATCACGATATGATATCTTGTGATGTAGAGAGTTGTGACTATATGATTTTTTCTTGATTTCTTAATAAAGACATTGAACAAGACAAGTGATGCTTTCAAGTTCGAGATAAAATTTTTTAATCACTCGCAGCTTCAAGATCACATACGAGGGGTATTTGGTAATTACCTTAATCTTGAAGTGAATACATATATTATTATATCATTTTATATCTTTAATTTGTCAATGGGAAATGACTAAATGAAGTTTCATCAGACTCAACGGTAGGTGTCATAACGTTGTTTCGTTGGATTATGTGATTGACAGATGCATAATTCGTGTTGATACAACGCTGAAAAATTAGTATCAAACTATGCTTTGTTATAAGAGTCTCAATGAATAAATCGGACCTGGTATTCATCGAATAGAACATTCTTTGAATAAAACATGTGACATGTACAGACATCTCAGTTTATATTTTCCTTATTCACAAATAACAAAGGAGTTAGTGAAATAATAACTCAGGGATAAAACGATAATTTTATATTCCTCTGAGTTAATGATACATACGAAGGGTAATATCGTAAAATACTCCATGAATCGTGTGAAGAATTATTTTGTCACATCAAACGGAAAATTAACGCATATCAATTTAGAGAGTTTAATTATTAGTCCTTTAGTGGAATCGACTAATATTAAGAATTAAAAGTAGGAAAAAATTTGTGAACTTTTTAGTCCGATCTTTATTCTAAAGCTTCGTTCATGTAGGTCTATAAGGTCTCAATCATAGAGTCTCGGACGAGATTTATTGAACTAGGACGATTGATTTTCTCATTGAATGTAAATTGTGATTTACACTATGAAAATTAATTTTCTAAGTAATTAAATAAATAATTGGTTATTTATTTTTACATTTATTTAATGAATCATATTATGTTATTATAATGATAATAATATGATTTTACGATTTAAATAAATAAAAGATGAAAATAACTATTTTCTCGTTTCGTACTTCTTTGAGAACTATGAAAAGAGTTAACGACTTGTCATTAAATAAATGAGATATTCTAAATTAATTAAATATTATTTTCGAAATAAATTAATTAAATTTTGGAAGTAAAAATAATGTATGGCCGGCCATAATTAGAGAATTAGGGCTGGGTAATTATTTTAAACTCATTAAAAAGAACATTGGGCTTAAGTTTGACTAATGGGTCAAGATTAGATTTTGTCCTAAGTGAAGCCCTCTTTCTCAGATATAAAAATGGATTTTTGAAACCCAAACCCCATCCCTAATTCATTATTCTTGGCCAACTTTTCTCTTCCCCCTATGTTGTTCTTGGCCGAGAGATTTGAGAGAAAAAATAGATCAAGAAATTGTTAGTTGATTCGTTCTTAAGTGATTCCCCTTCACTCCGCCGACTACTTTTGAAGAGATCCGCTTCATCGAGGCTGAAATGAAAAGATCCTCCACCCGCACAACGACGCTCTCGTCGTGTCCGCGACGGTTGCGAACAATAAGGTCCACTGGATCTTGTTTGATAATGGCAGTGCGGTGGACATAATATACAAATCGGCGCTAGAGCGAATGAAACTCGACGAAGTAAAACTCGCCCCGATACGCACCCCCTGTATGGGTTTTTTGGGGAGAAAGTATGGACATAAGAGTTGATAGACCTACCTGTCACCTTCGGAACCTGAGGTAGCGCAGAGGTCACCCAAATCCTGACCTTCTTGATCATCGACGAGCCGACACCTTACAACACGATAATCGATCGATCGACTCTTATCAGAATAACATCCATCACCTCGATCTACGACCTCATGGTAAACTTTCCTACCGAGAAGGGAATTTCATACATGATGGGAGATCAGGACATGGCACGAACGTGCCATGTGCGAGCCATCGACGAAAAGACCACTAGGCCCGAGGAGGAAGTGGCGGTTTGCACAACGTGCCAGCTCACTGCAAGCTCCCGTGCAAACCTGAGGAAGGGGGACCTTCGGGGAGTTGGACCAACACGACGAGATCAAGCATCGACGTGTGGAGAGTCCCGATGACCTCGTCGCGATAGTCCTGGATCTCGCCAGACCCGACCAAACGGTCAAAATTATCGCCGAACTATCCGCAACGAGACAGGAGTCACTGGCTTCCTTCCTTAGGGAACATAAAGACGTCTTTGCATGGACGCACGCGGACATTCCGGGCATAGACCCGAAGTTCATGGTCCATCGCCTGAACAATGACCATA
Source organism: Urtica urens (assembly GCA_958296335.1). Classification (NCBI taxonomy): domain Eukaryota; kingdom Viridiplantae; phylum Streptophyta; class Magnoliopsida; order Rosales; family Urticaceae; genus Urtica; species Urtica urens. The sequence continues at coordinate 38,923,401 of OY282520.1, forward strand.
ACATACCCAAATGGGTACAGCCCAGGAGGGTGTTTAGCGGGGAAAGGTATCTTGCCATAGGAGAGGAAGTTGACAAACTCCTTGCCGCCGAATTCATAAGAGAGGCGGAACACCCCAAGTGGGTGTCGAACTTGGTAATGGTAAAAAAGCCCAATAGCAAGTGGCGCATTTCCATAGATTATAAAAATCTTAACAAAGCTTGCCCGAAAGATAGTTTCCCCTTCCCCGGATAGAGCAACTTGTGGACGCGACAGCGGGACACGAATTGCTCAGCTTCATGGATGCCTACTCAGGCTATAACCATATTCGGATGCACGAAGATGACTAAATAAAGAAGACCTTTGTAACAAACAAAGGTCTCTACTACTACAACGTAATGACGTTCGGCCTCAAGAACGCCGACGCCACTTACCAGCGGTTGGTCAATCGCATGTTCGCCAATCAGATCGGCAAGACCATGGAGGTCTACATGGACGACATGCTGGTAAAGAGCTGACTGGCCCTCAACCACGTCCACGACCTCGGAACAATGTTCAAGATTCTCTGCCATTATGGGATGAAATTAAACCCAAAAAAATGCGCATTCGGAGTAGAATCGACAAAGTTCCTCGGATATATGGTTAGCAAGAGGGGAATCGAGGCCAACCCCAAAATATCACCGCGATCCTTGAGATGAGGTCCCCCCAAAAGCCCGAAGAGGTACAAAGTTTGGCGGCAGTGGCTACGTTTGTCTCCAAAGCTACCGATAGGTGCCAACCTTTCTTCCAAATATTGAAGAAGAAAGACAGGTTCGTGTGGACACTGGAATGCGAGAAGGAATTTCGTGAAATGAAGTCCTACTTCATGATGCCCCCTTCCTGTCAAAACCCGTCGACCATTAGCCCCTCGTGCTCTACCTCGCAGTGTACGACGGGACCACGAGTGTGGTCCTCATTCGTGAGGAAGGTCAAGGCCAAGGCCAATTTTCTACGTCAGCAAAGCTCTCCTGGACGCCGAGACTCGGTATCCAAAGATCGAGAAGCTGTCATTGGCACTAGTCATGAGTGCGAGGAAGTTACAATCGTACTTTCAGGCACATCAAATAATCGTGCGCACTGGGCACCCAATCGAAAAAGCATTACAATGGTGCTCCTCGACGAGGACAACCATATGGTCGCAAGAGCTTAGCGAATATGGGGTAAAATGCCAATCACGAGCCGCCATCAAAGGCCAAGCATTGGCAGACTTCGTGGCGGAATTCACCTCAAGACCCGAAATCGAGCCCACAAAACCCTCGCCGGAATTACCAAAAAAGAGAGATTTAGAGCCGATAAGCCCGATGTGGACCCTGCACGTCAACATCGCATCCAACGCAGGGGGGCTGGCGATGGGGTGGTCTTGACTAACCTCGATGATGAAAAGTTGAAGTAGGCCCTCTGCTTCGAGTTTAAGGCCTCTAACAATGAGGCATAATACGCAGCCATGATAGTCGGTTTCGAGCTGGCTCACCGATTCAGGGTAAAAAATCTGCATACAAGTTTCTAGGGAACAGAACATTGAGGCTGACGCTCTCGCAATTGATTGTAAATCAGGTCAAAGGCGAATACGCCGCGAGAGAGCCTTGGCTTGGTTCAAGGTCATACAAGTCCCTAGGGAAGAGAACGTTGAGGCCGACGCTTTGGCACGCCTCACCTCAGACATTGACGAGGAAGAGGATAGAAGCGTCCCGATCGAAGTGCTTACCCAACCCTACGTCTCCAGGAGCGATGTGGGAGTAGTCAGCGACTCTCCGGCCTCATCTTGAATAACTCCCTTACGGGAGTACATCGCGAACGGCATCGTGCTGGAAGATCGCAAAGACGCCAAAAAGTTAAAAAGCTTCGCGTCAAAGTACACCATGCGCGGTGACGTGCTGTAAAAAAGAGGTTTCTCAATGCCACTCTTACGTTGCCTTCCCGGGGGCGAAATGAAGCGAGCTATTAATGGGGGGCGCGCTGGCCCGATTGGGAAGACAGGCTCGCCGAACAACACCTTTGTCGGACTGGGAGATCATGGTAGACAGGAGACTAGCCGGATAGGGGACTCCGCCAGAATGGGAGACCCGTTGGGATCCACGCCGGACTGGAAACTGGCCGCCTGGACCTGTTCGCCGGAGAGGATATCTCGTTGGACAGGGACGCCTGACAGGGAGCTATCGCCGGACAGGAGGTCTGACAGGAATTCTCGTCAGGTTGGGTCAACGCACGTGATCTGGCAGGTCGCCGGACTGGAGGATCTCGCCGGACAGGAGCAGGCTGACAGGACTAAAATCAGCCGGGACTTCCGAGGTTTCAAATTCACTTTTAAAACAGAATTCAAATCACCCAAACACCATAAAATTGAATTAATGATAATTCACTTACATTATCACGAGTAAGAGAGAGTGGGCTCGTCTATGAACGAAAGAAATCAAGAAAGCTCTCAAGAAGGGAAGGCAAAACTGATTTTCTTCCTTGGTCTCTAGGGAGATTTCGGTCGAGTATCACAAGTGAGAGGAAGAGAGGGTTTCGCCAAAAATCACCAGGGAAAGACTTAAGTAATTAGGGATTCCTTAAGCCCTTTAATATATAATTAGACGGGCTTAAGTTAGGTCAACCTTTGACCAAATCACTTGAAATTCTCTGTCATCTCCCCTCCATATACTCGGCCATATTGATTTCAGTTTATTCCCAAATTATGTTGATTTATTTCTAAATTCAATTAATTTAGAACTCTCATTTATTAATGACATTTCATTAAATAATTTCATTCTTATCAAATAAGTACAGAATGAGAAATTATTTATTTCCTTCTTTTATTTATTTGAATCATTCAAAAATATCATTATCAATATAATAATACTATATGATTCATTAGATAACTAATTATTTATTTGGTTACTTAGAAAATAGTTTTCTTGATATAAATCACAATTTGTATTCAATGAGTAAATGAATTATTCTAGTTCATTTATTCTCTTCTAAGTATCTATCATTGAGACCTTGTGGACCCATATGAAAGAAGCTTTAGAATAAAGATCGGACTCAAAAGTTCACAAACCTGTTCCGTCTTTTAATTCTTGAAATATTAGTCGATTCCACTAAAGGACTAATATTGAGACTCTCTGATCATATGCGTATATTTTCCGTTTGATGTGACAAAACAGTTCTTCACATGATCACGGAGTACTTTACGTTATTACCCTTCATGTGTATCACTAACTATGGTGAATGTAAAATTACCGTTTTACCCCTTGAGTTATTATTTCACAAACTCCTTTGTTATTTGTGAATGAGAAAAACATATAGTGAGATGTCTTTACATGTCACATGTTTTAATCAAAGAATGTTCTTATTCGATGAATACCTGACCAGGTTTATTCATTCACTCTCATAACAAAGTATAGTTTGGTACTAATGCATTTGCATTGTTTCAACATGAATTCCATATCTGTGAATCATATAACCCAATACACCAACCGTCGGGTCAGATGAAACTAAAACTTAGTCATTGCCCATTGAGAACTCAAATGTCATAAAGTGTAATATCAATTATATATTCACTTCAGGATTTAGGTAAGTACCGAAAATACCCCTCGTATGTGATCGTGAAGTTTTGAGTGGTTAAACGGTTTTATCTCAAGCTTCTAAGTATCACTGGTCTTGTTCAATATCTCCCATAAGATATCAAGAATGAAATACAGAGTCACAACTCTCAATATCACAAGATAAGATATCATTATTCATTCAAACAATCATTACTTAGATTCGATTGCTTTATCGATCTTAAGATTGCGAACAAATGTTTAAACTAGTCACAAGGGGCTATCTTGTAAAGTCTATACTTAGCACCCATTTTGTTGATGACATTTTCAGAGGGTAGCATTCATACATAAACACAAATGTAATAAAGAATGAATATTTATTTATATTAATGTCTCAGCAAAATCAAATGCATATGTATTTCAATGTCTAATATCTCTTTTGTGGGCACCAATCCCAACAGACCATTCGCCAAGTGGGGGATAGAAATTATCGGCGAACTCCTCATGGCACTGAGACAGTTTCAATTTTCCATAGTGGCAATCGACTACTTCACCAAATGGGTTGAGGCCAAACTGTTGGCCAAAATCACGAAGGCAAATACTGCAAATTTCATCTGGAAGACCATTATATGCCGCCACGGAATTTCAGAATCCATCATAACGGACAACGGTCTGCAATTCGACAACGCGCGACTGCGCAAAATCTTTGAAGAACTTGGGATCAGTAAGACTTACTCTTCCCGAAGACACCCCTAGGCTAATGACTAAGTGGAGGCAGTCAATCGCATAGTAAAAGAAAATCTAAAGAAAAAATTTGAAGCCGGAAAAGGCGCTTGGGAAAATGAGTTACCTTTCGTGTTGTGGGCCTACCGCACCACGGTACGAAACGCGACAGGGGAAACCCCGTTTGCCTTGACCTATGGGGTCGAAGCCGTAGACCTGATAGAGACTATGCTCCCCACGTTTCGCATCGAAACCTTCCATGAAGAGGAAATGAAGAAGCGATGCGGGTAGAGCTCGACCTTATCGACGAGAAAAGGGCCAACGGAATCACTTGCCTCGCCGCCCAAAAGAGGAAGGTTGAGCGATACTACAACTCAAGGGTCAAGCTCAGAAGCTTTGGCGGTGGCAGCCTGGTTTTGAGGAAGGTGTTCCCAAAAACCAAAGTACAAAGAGTCGGCATATTGGGTCCGTCTTGGGAAGGGCCATACCGAGTTTGAAAAGTCATTCACAACGACACTTACGAACTCGAAAGCATGGATGGCTTTATATTCACTCACCTATGGAACACCGAGCACCTGAGGCTGTAATACCAATAAAAGTAGTGACAACGCGCCCGATTTCCTTTAATGTAAACACAATACTACGACTGTCGTAGTTCAATATAGTCAAAATGTACTCTTTTGAACATCGAATAAAAAGTCTTTTTGTGTCATCATCTTTTTTGTTGCTTCCCGTTTATAAACTTTCTAAAAATCATGTACACATATTTCATGAAACTTGGGGGGCTGGGGTAACCCGATAATGATGCCATCACGACATCACATTCGAGAAAATAAAAACCCAAAAAACGCGTGAATCGGTAACAAGGCATTGCAACCTTGCATTCGAGAAAATCGGAACCAGCGAAATAAAGCCACGAGGCAATAGCCCCATGGCCGGAAGTGTCCACCGAGACAGTAACGAGGAAACGACCTCGCATCTAGGCGCTCATGGATCTGAGGAAAACCGAGTATCCAAACCAACAATTAGTCGGGATAACGACATTCCCAGTCCTAAGATGTGAAGCGAATGCCCTTTAGATGAATCCGCACGACGCCATAAGCGGCAATCGTAAACCGATAGGTCATTGATCGGGCTAAATCTCGGGATTCACCCACAGTAGAGCTTAGTTGCAACCCGATAGACCAACGATGAAGGGTCACGGACAAAAAAGCTCAAAACACGGTTACGGAAAAACACCCAAACCGAAGAAAGCGGGCTCTGATGTCACCGGATAGTCCCGGAAGTGATTCGAATGAGCAACCGAGTGAATCTCCCCCATCGGCCACACGAACAGCGTGAAATGTCGCCAACTACACAAATCGCATGAGTCGTGGGCCCAACGGGTCATCAACGACGATGGGAATTCCTGGTTATCGATTAGTTTCTCGCCAAGGAAGCGAGTCGTAACCCGAAGGCCATTGGCGACACTAAAACTGGAGAATAAAACATCCACAAAAATATGATAAAGGTTTGCGCGAGTGATAAAAAAGAGAAATCTTTGACAGAAGAGTAAATGTCACAATAATGTAACCGAAAATATCCGAAACAAGTCAAAAACCAACGTCCAAATGCGTAAAACAAAGGCGCGGATACATAAAGAAGAAAAGAAATAACAAGAGATCAATCGGACCCGAAGTCCATGTGGTCTTCGGGAGAGGTTGGCGCGAGGTGAGGCGTAGACGTTCCCACGGAAGCCTGAGTGGTCTAGGCCAGGTATCGACCCGCTGGGTCCCCAAAATCCGCTTCGTCTTCAAGCGGCAAAAACATAGCATCGAAGAAGGCAAAAAAAACCTCGCGCGACTCGTTTTCCGCTTTGGTCGCATCTCGGACACGTATAACAGCGACATACCTAGCCTCGTACAAGGCGACCTCCCAATCCTCCTCGAGGCGAGTTTTCGCCCGCACGGCCTCGTCGTAGTCTTCGATAACGTCTTGCATTTCCCCTAGGAAAGCGTCGGCCTCCTTCGACATCTCCCCTCGAGCCGCCTCGCTCTTGACGAACTTGCGTCGCATGACCTCCAACTTGGAGTCCTGAGCCGCCGCCGCAATCTCAAGGGCTTTTGCCTCGGCCAAGAACGCCTTGGCGGACTTCTCGACCTGCTCCCGCAACGCCCTCTCTTCCGCGAAGGCTCTGCTGCCTCCCGGCCGGAAATGGCCTTGGCCAAGGCCTCCGAATGTTGGCGACTCATCCGATCGAGAGTCGCCTGCTCATGACGCTTTGCCTCCTCCATCACGAGCTCCATATGTTCGTGACGCGCCAAAACTTACGAGTCAGAGGCAACGTAAGGATCAAAGCACCTAGTAGAAAGCAAGTCAAGAAACTAACATTGCGAGCGTCGCGGGTCCCTTGGAGGAAGAGCTCCACGTCGCCAACGACCACGATCTCCTTGAAGCATTTCGGTGAAGAATCCGCCATATGGAGAGAGCTCAGGTCTCGGAGGTCAGCCGCTTCGGCGAGGATATAAGACCCCCCGCCGTTGGGTGGAGGCGGGTCGACCACTCGTCTTGGGCTCGACGGGGCGTCACTCGGGGAGGAGATGGTCGGGTGCTTCCTCGTAGGCTCTCCGCTTTGATCCCCCGATGTAGGCAGTGCCACGGCAGGCCTCGCATGTCTCTCCGCGAGTCGAGCCATCGCCGTCACGCGGGCATCCAAAGAGTCCGGTGGCGCAGTCGCCCGACCTCGGTTCCGCCTCCAAAAGCTCCCTAAAGAAAGCAGACAAAGGAATTAGGAAACGGAAATAAGATACTGAAAAGAGGGCTACCTCATACCACTAGACCGCTCTGTCCTGGGACCGTCATCCTCGTTTTCCAAATCTGAAACCCGCCGACCCCATTTCCGCAGGCGAGGCTGGGGGCGCGGAACTCGCGATGAACTACCAGGTGATCGCCATCGTGTCGAGAGACTCGAACATGGAGGCCTGGCATCGGGACGCGGAAACTTTTGGACCGCCCGACCGAGTATGGTCAAATCGGGCTTATCGGCCAACACGAACGGGGTGGCCGCCCAAAATTCCAATGGGGCCGCCCCCAAGGCCGCCTCCGACACCCACACCTACTAGTATCGGTATTGCGAAGGCATAATAGTGACGACCGCAAACTGTTTACTGTGGAGAGCCCGTTATGAGCCGGCGCGGGAAGGTACCTTCGATATCATCAAATATTCCAAAAAACTCCTCAGCCCCCATCGCACGCCTTTGATCGCTGAACCACATCATGCGGCAAGTGGCAGCGACGCAGAAGAAGGAAGGCCACATTTGAGCTGCGTGAACACCCAGTACAGAGAGGATCTCCTAGATGACGGGCGCGAATGGCAATCGAAGACCGCCCTGAAGACTCGAACTCCTCCCGAAGACCCTTGAAAACTACAAGCGACGGGAGCCACGTCGTGTCAATCTCGTCAAACGAGAAAGAATCCCGAACCCTTATCTTGGCAATCCGATAGTTCCGGGTCCGCTCCTCTTCTTTGCTCGTGGACAAGGATTGCGTGAGGGTGGGGAGGGCCCCGTAAGATGAGACCGTATAAGGCAATCGCGGAGCCCTGTGCATGAACCGACATCGGCCCGGGCAGGACCTGGCAGATTGACAATCGCGGAGCCCTGGGGTTCGACGGGGGTAGTTGATCGTCAGCGAGTCGGCCCCAAGGAGGCCCACGGCCATGAGCGGGCCGGCCGGTTTTTGTCCTCGACCGGGGGGGCCGGCCGGCAGGGCCCTAGGCCGACTGGCCAAGGGTTGCCTAGACCTAGGCGAATCGGCCGGCAGGTCCTCAGGCCGACCGGTCGAGGGTTGCCCAGACCCAGGCAACCGGCTGGCAGGTCCCCAGGCCAACCGGCAGAGGGTTTCCCGGACCCAAGTGGCCCGGCCAGCAGACGTCCAATGCCAGGCGGACCGGCCGGTTCATGTTCGGATCCAATGGGGCCGGCCGGCCAAAACCTAGATCCTGGGAATCAGCCGGCGCCCTAACACACCAGGGACGAGCAGCGACTCCCGAGGGTCGGCGATTGCTTCGGCTGCCGTTCAAACACCGGCCGCTGCGATCCCGACCACTTTGTCGCCGCCCTCCGCCCCAACGGCCGAATCACACCCCACCGCTTGACCTGAAAGGGCGGCCGGACGAATCCCTGCGGGCCCTCGCAAGCCTACGACGCTCGGCACCTCGCCGGCGACAATCCTCTCGGCTGCGCTCTCACCGTCCACCACCCCGGTGGCTGAATCGAGCCCCACCGCTGAACCAGACAGGGCCGCCACAGCCGACGAACCCTCGCGAGCCGTCGCAAGCCCCCAACGCTTGGCACCTTGCAGTGGCGGCTGCCCCGGCTGCTCCCTCGTCGTCCACCGTCCCCGTGGCCGAGTCGCGCCCCGCAGTCGAGGCAAGCCGGTTCGCCCCCTCGGTGACGGTTCTCGCCCCATATCCGAAGGCGCCAATCGAGAGCCCCTCGGATGCCATCTGAATCTTCAAGGTCTCGTCGTCGAAAAACTCAATAGGCAGAAGGTCAGTGTTTGAAAATATGAAAGATGGGGGGTATGGGAAAATTTTTCTTTCGGGGGTAGATAATAAAGAATCGATGAAGTCATCCATGGACCCACTCTTTGGAGAAAAAGACGAGTAATCCATGACGCGTGACGAAAAATAATAAAAAAATAAAAAAATTGTGAAGGACCTTTATACCTGGCAACCCACGCCGCCTGAGGGGCCTCTCCGTTGCGCATGCACCAGCCTCTCCATCGGGTGGGGCGTTCCAATTTTGAGTTTTCTCCCGAACGCATCTTCAACATTGAACTCGGGGGGCTAATGTTGTAGTCGATTTTCCGAAGACGATGCACTTATAAAGACCCCTCATCTCTTCAGCTCTGAGAGGGACCGCGGACCCATCTAGATCATTGGCTCCGGCCGGATAGCCCCGAGACTTCCCCTGGGTCCCTCTCGGCCACCCGACCGCCCTCATCTGGCCGCCCGGCCGGCCTCTCACCTGGCCAACCGACCTCTCCCTTGGCCACCCGGCCGACCTCTCACTTGGCCACCCGGTCGACCTCTCTTCTGTCCACCCGGCCGACTGGCCTCTCCCTTGCCCGCCCGCCCGACCGGCCTCTTATGGCCATCTTGGGCTATAAATGGTCGGCTCACATCAACCCCAAGGTAACAAATTTTCTCCTAAAAGAATTCCCTCTTCAAAATTCTCCTCTGATCCAATGTCTGAGCCCCGAAACGACGCTGGTCCAAATACCTCTGTTTCCCTCAATCTTGTTGATCTCCCCCTGTCATCCTACCAACTCCACCCACATTCTACTGATGTTGAGCGTCGGGGAGGTAAAATGAGGACCCCCCCTCTGTTTTCCCTTTTTAGTTCACATCTATCATCTATTTCAGATACTAGAAGAACTCAAAGACCCCAATACAGTTAAGAGACGATACGGGACACCGGATCCAACACGCTAAGGTCGAAGCAAGGGTCATTCACTCCGAACGGGGATCTGACTGCTGAGGTCTCTTAACGTTGTCCAAATTTCAGAGATAACAGTTACTAGGCATAGAGAGTTAGCAACTCTACAGTTCTTCCAGTGTATCCTCCGAAGATACTGAATTGACTAGTGCACCTTTAGAGAAAATGTAAGTAAAAACCATTTAACATCTTTTGTCTCAAGGTAACTATGTATGAATTGCATCATGCTTACCTAAATCCTGAAAAGAGACATGTCAATTCATAACTTCAATATTCTCATTTGAGAAAGTCAAATTCTAGGTCCACTATGTGATCTAGACTAGACTAATTGGTGAGATATTAAGTTATGAAGATGTCATGAACCAGCTTTGTGAAGTTCTCATAGATATGAAATTCATGTACAAGATTGCTTAAGTGCAATGTATATCACCTCATGCTTTATTACTTGGATAGTGAATAAATGAACCCTGCGGAATCCAAAATTAAGTAGCGACTTTATTTGTGTGAAACAATGTGACTTGTTAGATCCTCGCCAATACATTGTTTTTAACTTATTCACAAGTAACAAAGGAGTTGAGGAAATAACAATTAGAAGGATATGGTAATTTTATAAATCTCATCTAGTTGATGATATTTATTAAGGGTAATCATAGATAACTTTCAATGGATCCACATAATATAATTAAGTTGAATTTGAGTAGAAAAGAGATTCATTTGAACCGAGAGATTCTCAGTGTCAACTCTTTATTGGAGTCAGTTGACATTACGCTAATACTCGAAAAATGTTTGTGAACTTTTTGAGTCCGAATATGGAAGCTCAAGCTTTGTTCATTTGGATCCATAAGGTCACTATTACAGGTCATTAGAATATGATTGTTAAACTAGAAGCTAAGTCAAGCTAACTTCAAGTGTTGAACTAGCGTTTTCTCGGAAAATGTCTAAAGGGTATTTTTGTCCACATGGTCATAAAATGATGTGAATGTCAAAATAATATATTGAATATTTTCATATGATGGAAACATAAATTAGTTTCTAAGCCGAGAAGTCATTTGATGCATTATGAAATTAATTTAATTATTTGTGCAATATTAATTCTACAATGGCTATTTAAAGAATTGTCTTAAAAGAAATAAGGAAGGATCTAGATGCCCTTCCCTAGTGTAGAATTTGGCCAAGATACATCAAAGGGGAGAAAATTATTTGGCTTTAATTATAAAGATAATTACCAAAAAGGAAAAGAGAAAATGAATTTCTTTGAGAAGAAAATAAATATGCTAAGTGAGGAAACAAATTTCCCTCACTATGCATATGTTGGCCGGCCATGTGCAAGGAGAAAGAGGAGAGAAAATCAAATATTGTGTTATGAATACACAATTGAAAATGATTATTACCCTTTCTTGATTTTTCTTCTCCTAAAAATAGAGCCTCACATAGAGATGTGAAAGTAAGTATTATTGCTCTTGTCTCTCTCCTTTTGGCCAACCCCCCCTCTCTCTCTCTAGAAAATTCCTTTTTTATTTTGGCATCTAAGTCCTTATTAGACTTAGGCTTAAGTAGCTCTCTAGCTCATAAACTTTTTCTTGAGCTATTGTGTTTAGTTGTGCCCACACACAAATCCTTCAAACCTCTATAGACTAATGTAATAGAAACCATAGGTTTCTCAAGTTCAAGACTAGGCGTGAATGAATTGCGACAGACGAGAAGATCAACCTTTCTCAAGACTCCTCCAAATCAAGATACAAAAAAGGTTTACATTCAAGCACTTTAAATAATTTTCATGCACTTTTCCTAAGTTACTAAAATTGTTTTACTTCTAAAGAAATTTTTATATTCCGCTAGTAATGTGTTAATGATAATTTTTTCTTAACCCTAGACCTATTCCAACATATTCATGATTAGATAGATTTTGGGTTTTGATTTTTGAATTAAACACACAAATTCATTTTGTTTTGGCCGCACACCGCAAGTTCGATAAAATGTCCGACAGAGAATTTGTGTGGTATTGAGAGGTGTTTGACGAATTTGAGTGTTATGTATAGATATGGCAGCAAGAGCGACCCGTGACCAAGAAAACAGGCTACCGAAGAGAATGCGTTATGACCTGTCGCAAAGCGTCGAAGAAATTTGTGACCGGAGGAGTGGATGCATACGCTCGTTTGGAGGGCATTGTGGTCATCCTCGAGAGGATGATCATAATGACACCCTATATTAGTACCTTCGGGTACATGCGCCGCCTGAACGACATGCAGGGATGGAATGACTTCACATCGATCAACCACGTCCCCTACATCACAATGGTTCGTGAGTTCTACGCAAATCTTTTCGCGGGAACCCCCGGATCTGCCACTGTTACAATCAGGGGGAAAAAAGTCAACATCTCATTGTCGACCATCAACCACTTCCTAAACTCCCATGCGGTCGACACCGAATTCTATGACACCAACATGCTCAACCCACCCATAGACCTAATCCTCGCCACTCTTTGCCGACTCCCTGAGAGTTGGAAATTGACAACATCGGGTGTGCCGCGAGAGGTGTCTACGATACAAATGAACAAGTTCGCCAAAGCGTATACTTACTTCATCGCCTCTAACCTCGTCTCCAATAATCACACGCACGAGATTACAGTACACCGTGCATTTATCTTGTATTGCATTGTGACTAATCAGCTATTGGACGTAGGCCAAATTATCAGGGACATCATGGGTCACATCTCGAACCGGGACACACATAAAAATATGGGATTTACCAGGCTCATCACAATAATGTACAGCAACGCACGAGTGCCCAGTGAAAGAGGAGATGAGATGGGAGTGCTCGGAAAGCCAATCGCCGCTACATTCATGGGTCGGTTGGCCCTTCGCCGAGCCCTCGGATCAAGGATTTTCGGCGGACCCAAAAATATTCCCGGCAGCTCAAGAATAGGAAGCAAGACCTTCAGGATATGTTGGTGATGAGGATCCACAATCCGTCCGTTTACGAGCCCGGAATCGCACATATGATGGACATGCTGACGAGGATGGACACAAATATCGGGAGTATTGAAGAGAGACAAATGGGATTTCAAGATGAGATGGGTAAACGTTTCGACAACGTCAACAATAGGTTCGACCACGTGGACTCGCTCCTACACGAGCATGCAAGGTGATCGGTAGCTACGCACCAATTTCATGAGCAGGTCTACGACACGTGAGTGAACCGATATGCACCCCCACCGAACGCTTCTCGCCACGATCCATCGGAGCCACCGTTATACTACCCACCTTTCCCATCATACCCGGACCACCTCACGTACGACTATCCTCTGTACCAGCCGTACCCACCGTTGGACGACGAGTGACTTGGCTGTTTACTCGCAAGGTAAGTTTCCCATACGCCCACATTTTTTTATGTCTCTCACATTGAGGACAATGTTTCGTTTGAGATTGGGGGACTTTAACTTGCGATGTACATAGTTTTGTTTTGTTTTCATTTTTTTGTTTGTTTATTTCGATCATTATGTGTTTAGGTTATGTTTTACAGGTGATTTAATATTTTTAATTATATTGGTTCACATATGCTAGTCAATGAGATTTTAATGACTTCAGGAATCGGAGTAAATATTCATGAATTACTAGGAAGAAATCGAGTTTTGAGAATCTAAGTTGCCATATAAGCCCGAATTTTGTATGTCTTGAAGTTTAGAAATGCTAGATGCGTAATATTGTTGAACAATTGAAATAAAAATCATCGTATTTACAAGACTCTTCTCCAGTTCCTAATCAAGGCGAAATTGAGTACACATTGATCTAATTAGAATGATCTAATTTGAATTTTCCCTGCCTTTGGATGCGACTATGTCGCATCCAATAGTACTCCCGCCAATGCATTGGATGCGACGTTGTCACATTCAATGGGTAAAAAAACAATTAATTAATTAATAAAAATAAAATTATTTCAAATTAAAAATAAACTAAATAAAAACAAAATTAAATCAGAAATTAATGAAATCGTAAATCGACATAAATAAAATTAAATTAAAACATAGGTTCAATTTTAACATAATTCAAAGTGCAAGAAAAAATTCACCTCTTCTTTCTAGACTTAAACCACTTCTCCATTGTCGACGATCTTCTTCCGCCTTTGGTTCTTCCTCCTCTTGTCCCTTCTTCGCTGGAATGATCTATCTGAAACTCTGCGGAACCCAGCGTCTGATCGTCACGTCTTGTAGTTGGCAAAGGCGTGAACTGTTGCTCTTGCGTGGGAGACGATTGGCTCAGAGTCGGAATTTGGCTCGGAGTTGGATTCTGGTTCATCGCGTCGAGTTGGTGTTGCATCTTCTCCATTTGACATCTCATCTCCAATATGGCCTCCGACTCTTGTTTTTTATGTGATGATGAACTAGACGAGCCCTCGTCATGTGACCTAGCAATATGTAGAGAATTTAATGGGATCGAAGGACCTATCATATATTTCACATGATCATCAGTTGGCTATAGAAGTTTTAATGTGACACTTATTTCAAATTTTAACATATCACCTATCCCGGCCTCCCAATCGCATCACTTTTCGAGAATTTCGGGCATCGCGAGTCCCTCTATATCGTTTTGAGTAAATGTAATGCCCTTTTCCCCACCCTCTTTTTGAAGATCGCCGACGTGGGTTACTATCTGGGGCTTTTGAAAAATACAATGAAAACGATTAGTAAGTTTTATTATTATTTAATAATTACTATACAAATATTTGGGACTAACAAACGCGTTCTTTGCCCAGTCCATCGTGAATGTTCATTTATCATCTGTGTGGAGACGCTGCCATGTGTCTAATGCGGAGCCGAAAATTCCTTCATCTCTCATCTGCATAATTGCTACACAATTACAATTTAAACTTTTTAAAATTAAATACTTCGAAAGACTAACTTACGTGATTTCGACGATGAGCATAAAAAGGGATCGATCCTTGACTCAACTGTGTCATCTTCTTCGATTGGTTTGCCTTGTTGCGCTCTGATACTATCTACAAAAACAAACAATATAATTAATAATTATTCATAGAAAACAATATTTGAAGGTAAGATCGAACTTTACCTTCAAATCTTCATGCGCAAACCAATCTAACGCTTTTGACCAATTCTCTGCAAACATGCCCGCTGGAAACTTATTCTGCAAGCTTTACATTCCCGTCATATTGCTCTCTAAATAAGCTAGCTGCTTTTAAAAGTCGCATATGTTTCTCTTCCCCAGGCCAAAAAAATATTTGCCGTATTCTCATTTTTAGATGCGACATGTCGCATCTAAAAGTCATCTGTAGCAGATGACCAAATTTGTACTAGTGAGGGAAGTCACGCATGGGCCACATTTTTTGGCCCAGTAAATCTGTTTATAAAAGTCAGGGTTACGCGAATTCAGCAGTTTCGCCTATAAAAGCTAAAGAGCATCCACAAGAACAACATTCCCCTTTTTTCTTAACTTTTAAAGAGAGAAATCCCTGTGTAGGAACATAAGACAACTGAGAAGAACCACGACAATGGAGCGAGATGGCGACGATTCTGCGGCAACCATGACCCACATTAGTTTTCTTCTTCCCTATTCTTAAACGGAGTTGTTTATTTTTCACAGTTTGATTGTCATGAATTCTTTTATTGATCTGACTTCTAATTTCTCGAGCGTCACCATGAACTAAGTCCATAAATGGTGATGGTGGATCTTCTATTGAATTCTGTTATGATTTGATTTCATTTCAATTTTGCGTTTTTTCTATTCTTGTTTTTAATGCTTACGTGAAATTGATCGCTTTGTGTATATTGTTTGAATAAATAATTATTCTAGTGAGATTAGATAAATTGAGTACTAGGATAATAAACCTTGAATTAATGCGTTGTTAAGAGATAGCCGTAGAATTTAGGGATTCATCTTGTGTTCTTGTTGAGATTGCAAATTAAGATTTTAATCTTGAAACCGAGAGGTAAACCTTAATTCTAGTTTAGGTTGTTCGTTTCACTCTAGCAAGGGTTAACAATGTTAATGTGTGAACACGAATATTGCAAAATGAAATATTAAATTAAACTCGACATCAAAAAATTTTGTAACAGAAGAAAAGAGAAGTGAAACCACACCCTTGTTCCACACCATCCATTTTTAAACGTTTAAATTATGTTATTAGCAATTTTAGAAATCACAACCTTTGCATTTCATTCTCTCTTTATTTAAATTGCAATAATATTAGATTTGCACATAGTTATAAAGTCTCGTGGGAACGAACAATACTTATTTTATATATTATTTGAGCGGCATGTGCACTTGAGCGCGCGTTTTTCGGAACAATAAAAATACTCGGTATAAGCAGATGAAATCCGAAGATGAACGTAAACTAAGTTGAGAATTCTGAATAACATAAGTGACTTAATCGGATATAAGTTCTCGGAATATAAAGACTAGTCATACAAATGAAAAAAACTTACTAAGACCACGTAAGCGTAAAAACCGTCGGATATAACTGAAAATAGTTATTGATGACGCAAAACACACGATCCAAATAACCGACAACAATTATCATGAACGTAGGTTTGATCAACTACATTCGAAGAAATAACACTATAAAAGGAAGAGAGAAGGATAAAAAGGGACTACGCACACACGCATGCACATCTGGTTTGACACTTTTTCTTACGCATAAAGTCTCTATTGTAAACACTTTTCTGTCGGGATTGGTGCCCACAAAGGAGATTTAAGACATTATAAATACTTTGTATTTGATTTTGCTGAGACATTAAATGAAGTTATATATTCATTCTTCATTTAAGTTTTTGTTTATGTATGTATGTTACACTCTGAAATTGTCATCAACGAAAGGGGTACTAAGTATAGACTTGACAAGATAGTCACGTGTGACTAGTTTAAACATTTGTTCACCATCTTAAGATCGATGGAGCAATCGAATCTGAGTAATGATTTTTTGAATGAATCATGATATTTTATCTTGTGATATAGAGAGTTGTGACTTTATGTTTCATTCTTGATATCTCACAGAAGATATTGACCAAGACATGTGATACTCAGAATCTCAAGATAATACCGTTCAATCACTCGAAACTTCAAGATCACATACGAGGGGTATTTTGATCATTACCTAAATCCTGAAATGCATGCATAATCAATGTGACACTTTGTGACATTTGATTTGTCAATGGGCAATGACTAAGTTATAGTTGCATCTGACTCGACGGTTAGTGTCACAATGATATCACATTGGATTATGTGATTCACGAATACGGAATTCATGTTGAAACAATGCAAATGCATTAGTGTCACGCTATGTTTTGTTATGAGAGTGTGAATAAATAAACCTGGCCGGGTATTCATCGAGTAAGAACATTCTTTGTTAAAATGAGTGACATGTAAAGACATCTCACTCTATGTTTTTCTCATCCACAAATAACAAAGGAGTTGGTGAAATAACAACTCAGGGGTAAAACGGCAATTTTACTTTCCTCTAAGTTAATGATACACATGAAGAGTAATATCATAAAGTACTCTGTGGATCGTGTGAAGAATTGTTTGTCACATCAAACGGAAAATAAACATATGTGAACTTAGAGAGTTTCAATATTAGTCCTTTAGTGGAATCGACTAATATTAAGAATTAAAAGACGGAAAAGGTTTGTGAACTTTTGAGTCCGATCTTTATTCTGAAGTTTCGTTCATGTGGGTGCATAAGGTCTGAAATAGAACGATTGATTTTCTCATTAAATGTAAATTGTGATTTGCAACAAAAAAGTTATTTTCTATGTAATTACATAAATAATCCGTTATTTATTTTTACATTCATTAAATGAATCATATTATGTTGTTATATTGATGATAACATAATTCTATGATTCAAATAAATAAAAGATAAGAAAATAAATATTTTTTAGTTTCGTACTAACTTGAGAAGTATGAAAATGATTAATGATTATTCATTAGATAAATGAGATGTTCTAAATTGATTAAATATTAATTTTAGAAATAAATGAATTAGGGAATGTGTTGTAAATTTGGCCGGCCGTGTTTAATTAATTAAATGGCTGGTTATTATTTTTAAAACTCATTAAAATGCTGAATTGGGCTTAAGTTGATAATTGGGTTTGACCTAATTAAAGCCCATCGTCTCTCTAATATAAATAGGGTTGAATTAGAGACACCCTAACCCTAATTCATATTTGAAAATCTCAGCCATAATCTCCTTCCCCTTCGTGAGTTTTGGCCGAGCGAATTGAGAGAGAAAACGATCATGAAATCGTTTCTTGATTTCTTGATCTGACTGTTGAGAGTTCCCTATTCTCTTTACTAAATTGAAGAGCCCACACTCTTAAATCTCCCATAAAATTCGAGATCCATATCCCTGAATCCATTATGGTGTTTGAGTGATTTAATTTTGCAAAATTCGAGGTCAGAACGCGAAGGAAACGATCGAGGCGCAAAGAGGCGAGTTTCAGCCTTACCCGTCGGCCTCACAGCATTCATGACCGCCTACCTGCCGGACAATGGGCCTCAGGCACGCCTAGCCTCTCATGGCGGTCATGTGGCTTTCCAACCACGTCCAACTCCTCCCACACCTAGCCCTAGGTGTCTCAAAGTTCATAGCACAGGTGCGGTGGTCAGGATCGACTAGACGAGCTCGCAATCCTGCAAGCGCATCTACCAAGTTGGCAGATCCAATCCGGCCAGTCCGGCGGGTCACAGGTCCATTCCGCCGACTTTTTGCCCTTCTAGGCCAGCGAGTCCTCAAGGCAATCCGACGAGGATTTCAAGCAATCCGATGAGGGATTATGACGAAAGCGAGCCATGCACGAGATAGTTTACTGTCTTACGTGTAAGTCTTTCTAACGAGTTGGATGAACTGATATAAATAGTTTATATAGTTTATTTGTTCAATTGTTGATCACATATTTTGAATAAAATTTGTTTATTGACATGTTCACTATTATTAATGTCTAGGTTAAAATTAATATATTAAAATGATTTTAATGTATTAGGTCAATTATATAATTCCGCTATATTATATATGTTATATAATCTATTGTTTAAATTGTTAAATAATTTTCAACATTTTCTTATATTGAAAATTGATATTGTATAAGAAAAATCCGACTTAAATATTGTTGATACTTTTATATTTTCGCCGAGAGATTATTGTACTTTTTTTTTTCAAGGATCTTAACAATAAATATAAATTTTAACTTCAGTCCTTTACATAACTAATATATTTTGAAATATCAGAATGATGTCTTCAGCGTCAGAATAAATCTATGCGTATCTTGAACATGTTGGTAATTTCGACGAATATTAACCCATGAACGATGTTTGTCTGGTTATTTTTAGGGTTCAACTTCCTAGAGTAAATATTTGTGCTACGTTATGTTAGTTGATTTTCAAGTTTATATTTGATGTTTAATCCTTAACACAAACAATTATGAATTCTAGCACCTAATTTTTTATTTAAAAATTATGGATAGCTGAATAAAAAAATGGGAAACAAAAGTGATATATTTAAGTATACTTTTTACAAAATAACAGCCATTTTAAACTTTTAAAGAATAACGTTTTGTTAAATGGTGAACACTTTTATAATATAAATGTAACCAAATATATATATATTTTTTAAAAAAGTGTGGTCGGTGCCACGAAATATCATAAAAGCTTTCACATATGACGGACGAAAATTGTGGTTACAAACATATGAATAAAACAGAAACACCGGAAAATAAAATGAAACACAATACACAGCGGGCGCTAGGTAGCCGTACGGGACCTCAACTCGCGATCATCGGCTCTAATGGCCTCCTCGAACAAAGCGGGACTAAACACAGCCAAGTCGAAGACGAGTAATGGTTATAGCTCGCTAAATTATGCGCAGTGACATTACAAAGACGAGAGATATGTATAATGCTAAAATCCTCAAGCTCCCTCACCTCTCTAAAGATGTGGTGCAAGATGGTTCCAAACTCTGTCGCTGGCGTCACGCCCTCCTTGACCATCCTCACCACCCCCAACCAGACAGACTAGATCTCCAGTCTCCTGTCATCAACTCTGCGAACTAGCTCTATACCACAGAGCATAGCGTACAATTCTGCAAGCTAGGGGGAAAATCCTCTAGCAAAGAAAAGCCCACGCGAGGTGATCATCTCCCCGGCGTGGTCTCGCACAATACAACCAACATCGAAGCCTCCACGGTCGTAAGTTAGTGTCGCGTCGACGTTAATCGAGAGGGTCCCGTCCCTTGGGGGGGTCCATCTGTGGGTTGTCATCACCCTCAAGGTCGTTAGAGAACCTCCAACTCAAGCTGGTCTATACTCCTCCAGGAAACTCACTTTTCACTGGACTAGCTGTGGCTGACTCCACGCAGATCTCCCAGCTAGGACGTTGTTCCTGTAGTTCCAAAGTTCCCAAATAATAGTAATAAATAGCTCATGTAAACGAACCTCAAGAATCTCGGTCACTCTAATGATGGTGTCAAAAGCGTCGCCGTCTTTGAAAGGAGGAAGGATATTGTCGAAGCCCGCATCCTTCCATACTCTCCTACTCCACCTGCAACCCTAAAACTCATGGAAAACTGTCTCTCTTGCCTCTTGACAGACAGGTCAGCTCTCGTCAGAGGTGATCCTCTTCTTATCTAATACTGCTCTAACCGAAATCTGGCCTAAACAGACTCGCCAACAATAGAATTTCACCTTGGGAGGAACTTTCAGCCGCTGGAACTTCGTCCACCACCTCTCCATCACCGTCGGATCTAAAGAACTGGCGACCGAAGTACTAGCTCTCTCCATTGCGACACGGTAACTATTGGAATAGGTCTAGGGTTATAAAATCTCTCGGAATATAAAATCTCCTTACAAATAATTTTTTTTTACTAACCTAGGTAAAGTGCATGAACAAGTATAAATTTAAAACATTATTTAAAGTGCTTGAGTGCAGACCTTTCTCGTACCTTTAATTTGAAGCATCTTGAGAAAGGTTGGTCTTTTTCCTTGACTTGATTTCTTCACGTCTAATGTTGAATTCGAGAAACCTAAGATTTCTATTACATGAGTCTTTAGAGGTTAAGAAGGATTTGTGTGTGGGCACAATTAAACACAATACCTCAAGAACAAGTCTAATGCGGACTTCGGTGCCAAAATAAAAAGGGATCTTCTAGAGAGAGAGAGGGTCAGCCAAAAGAGAGAGATAAGAGCAATAATGCTTATTTTCACCTCTCTATATGGGGATCTATTTATAGGAGAAGAAAAATCAAGAAAGGGTAATAACCCTTTTCAATTGTGTACTCATGATAGAATATTTGATTTTTTCTCCTCTTTCTCCTAGTACATGGCCGGCCACCATATGCATTAGTGAGGGAAATTTGTTTCCTCACTTAGCATATTTATTTGTTTCTCAAGGAAATTCATTTCCTCTTTTCCTTTTGGGTAATTATCCTTATAATTAAAGGCAAATAATTCTCTCCTCTTCGGGTGTGTTTTGGCCGAACTCTACACCTAGGGAAGGAGCTTCTAGACGCTTCCTTATTTCATTTAAGACAATTCTTTAAATACCCATTGTAGAATTAATATTGCACAAATAATGAAATTAATTTCATAATGCCTCAAACGACTTCTCGGCTTTAGAAACTAATTTATATTTCCATCATATGAAAATATTCAAAATCATATTTTGACAATTACATCATTTTATGTCCATATGGACAAAAATACCCTTTAGAAATTTTCCGAGAAAACGTCTAGTTCAACACTTGAATTTATTTTGACTTACCTTCTAGTTTACCAATCCTACTCTACTGACCTGTAACAGTGACCTTATGGATCCAAATGAACAAAGCTTGAGCTTCTAAACTCGATCTCAAAAGTTCACAAACATTTTCCGAGTATTAGCTTAATGTCAACTGACTCCCCTAAAGAGTTGACACTAAGAATCTCTCGGTTCAAATGAATTTATTTTCTACTCAAATTCAGAATCTTCGGAAGATATACTGGAAGAACTATAGAGTTCACAACTCTCTATGCCTCGTAACAAGACATCATATTCTTCCAACAACCAAACCATGAAGAGTTTGTTCACGTAAATCTACATTTGTCTCTTCATACATTGTTAGGTTTAATTAGGGACTATAAGACCATTTAATATCATAAATCTTCAAACAATCAAAACAAGAATGAATGAACGTTTCAACTTTTCTGTAATTGATCAGCAATTAGAATAAGGACTTATGAGAGATTTATATTACATCGATATGTAAATAAATAATCTTCTTGTGGGCATCTCTGCCAACGGTAACCACTCTTGACGGAGTACTCTCCGTCCTCGGTGAAGTTCCAACGACGCATATCAGGGATACCCTCTTCACCACACGGGATGCTCAAGATCACCGCAGCGTCCTCCTCCCCAAACCTAGTAGTAATAAGATCAACGTCCCAGCTACCAGCAAATCTCATAAGCTCGGCTACCCGCATATCAGGGATCCAGGGGGATCGATCCAGGAGCCAAGTCTGTCCCTAGGAACCCCAACAATCATCCATGACCAACACAGACTCTCCGTCCCCGATCCGCCATCTCGAACCGGACTGAATAATCTGTCAACCCCAAAAAAGACTGCCATATGGAAGAGCTGTAGGAGCCTTGACGGGCCGTCATAATATCACCATCGGGGAAGTAGCTCTATCTGTAGACCCATCCTACTATACTATCTGGTCTCCTGAGAAATATCCTGACACTCTTAGCCAGAAGGGCCTGGTTGAACTTCTCCAGATCTCTGAAGCCGAACCCACCTCCTGACTTGTGTCCCGTGAGCGCCTCCCACTTGCACCAGTGGATCTTTTTAGTCGGCGTGCCTCCCCCCACCAGAATCTGGAAATCGCCGAATGAATGTCTCTAATCAAACACATGGGAATCTTGTGGTAAGAGGCCACGTAGCTGGGAATCGACTGAAGGACGAACTTAATGAGAACCTCTCTGTCAGCCTATGAGAGGGAGAGAACGTTCCAACTATTTATCTCATCCCAAACACGGTCTCTCACAAACCCAAAAAGCTTCATCGTACTCCTGCCAGTAAATGCGGGAAGACCCATGTATCGCTTGTGGAACTTTGTCCTCCTAACTCCAAGGATCTGGGCTAAAGCCTCCCCCTCATCCTGACTCACATCCATACCAAAACAGACATCGGACTTTTGAAAGTTCACTAACTGGCCCGAGGCCTCAGAATAAGTCTGTAAAATGTCTGTGACCTTCTCGCACTCATCAGATCTTGCTATGCAGTATACCATGCTATCATTCGCGAAAAGAAGTTGAGACACGTGTAGATCCCAAAATTGGACTCCAGAAATTGCTCCAGCATCCTCGTTCGCTCGTTAGAGGCTCGAGAGACCCTCAAAGCAGAAGATGAATAAAAAGGGAGAGATAGGGTCCCCCGGC
Source organism: Urtica urens (assembly GCA_958296335.1). Taxonomy (NCBI): domain Eukaryota; kingdom Viridiplantae; phylum Streptophyta; class Magnoliopsida; order Rosales; family Urticaceae; genus Urtica; species Urtica urens. The sequence goes on from OY282520.1 coordinate 38,946,566, forward strand.
CGAGGCCTCTAAAAGGAGTCACACTGCCACGGGTGGAGCCGTTGATATTGAAAGAAAACCTGACTAGGGTAACGCATCTTGATAAGGTCCACCCACTGCGTGCTGTACCCCAGTCTCAACATCATCGACTCCAAGTAGACCCATTCGACCCTGTCGAATGCTTTCGCCATGTCAAGTTTGAGAGCCGCTTACTTTCCATTTCCGAAGCGTTTCCGCTTCATTGTATGGAGAGCCTCGAATCCAACCATGACATTATCTAAGATCAATCTACCTCCAACAAACGTGCTCTGGGACTCAGATCGTTCATAGTAATCTTAAGACGGTTGACCAAACACTTGGGCATTATCTTATAAATCACATTGTACAGGTTGATCGGTCTGAAGTCTCTGACTCGTCTCGGGTCCTCTACTTTGGAGATGAGGGTGACCACAGTATCATTAATGGTCGCCACCTCCTCCCCGTCGTTAAGAATCCCAAGGCATGTCTTCAAGACCGGCTCGCCTACTACGTCCCAATATCTCTGATAGAAAATCGCGGGAAAGTCGTCGCTCCCCGGGGCATTGATCGCATCCATCGAGAAGAGCGCCTTTTTCACCTCCCCTGGCTCAAAAGGGCTCTCCAACTTGACATTCAAGGCCTCTGAGATCCTAGGTTGAACGCCCGCAATCACTAACTCGATACTCTGCGAAGAAGGCCTCGCTGAAAAGAAAATATCACCAAAGTAACCAGAGACGATCCTGTCAATCTCAGTGTCTCCATTGCGCCAAACGCCATGCTCATCCCCCATCCTTTGATGACATTCCTCTTCCTCCTAACAGAAACATTGTGGTGAGATAACTTAGTATTCTTATCGCTGCACCACATCCAAGACACTCTGCTCCTCTGATGCCAATATTGCTCATCCCTCTCCACAAGGGCATCGAGTTGTCTCTCCTCTCATCTAAAGGAATCCATATAGAAATATGGACCTAATCGACCCGCAAGCTCAACGATCTTCTTCTGCTTCTCGATCTTGTCAGTCTCTCTGTTCCTCTCCCCGCCCCAGCGGGAAAGGCTCAGTCTGCAATGGCTGATCGCGTCTGCAAGGACCGGCCTCTGCTCGTTACTCTGATAACTCCCAAGGACCGATCACCTCACACTCTGGCTCTCCTATATAAGCCTCCTTGAAGAAGAATCTCCTCGGCCTCAGGCCCAGCGTGGGTTGACGACAATGGGATAGAGCGCTGGCCCATTAGGATGGGCTCCACCCGGGTAAGAGTCTTCATAGGCAATGGGCCTGGGCCATCCTTAGGGTTTTCGGAGACCCTCATCTCCTTAATCTCTGTGCTGGCTGAAAAATTGAGATCAGAGGTTCCAAAAATGGTTAGAGCAGACTCTGAGTTTGATGAAGGAGCGTTTAGGGAGGAGTCGAAAATATGGCTGGAACCCCGCTTTCTCGTACGATAACCCTGACATTTAGTTTTCCTTGCAGGTCTGGGAGTGGCCATGGTCATAGTTGTATGCGTAGAGTCAGGGGGAGTAGCCGTTGGAGATAGAGGAGGAACCGTTGGAGACAGAGGAGGAGCTGTTGGAGACTGAGCGTGCAAAACCGGCGAAACTCGTCCCGGAGAGTACGAATCCGACGGGGAGAACAATTTCGACGCAGAGGGTACACCCCTTGCAAAGACAAAACTGGGAGGAGTCTCCTTCATTCGGCTCGAGCTCGCGATATTAGGGACTCCGTCCTCCGGTGAGAAGGGCGCCTTTGGAGTCGCTGGAGAGTTGGACTGCGTCTCCAACACCTTCAGGTATGTCTTTCCCCTCAGGTAAGTTTTCACAGGGAACTCCCTGGCCCTATTTAGAGAAGGTCGTGGCGCAGAGGTCTTCATCTTCGTCTTCGGGTCGGTCACATAGGCTTCCACAGACATGGGCATCGGACCTAGAGGTGCCTTCGCTGTCGGGGGCGACTTTGGAGATGGTGGAGGTGGTGTCGTGGCTGTGATGATGACGGAGCCCTTGACAAAGTCGGAATCCTTGACGAAGGTGGAGAAGCCTTTGGCTTGTGAGCTTTCTGTTTATCTTTGGTCTTCTGATTGTCTGGCCTTGACCAGCCTTTAGGAGAAGAGGCTTCGAAGCCTTTAAATTTCCAGAAAGTGTCAAGTAATTTATTCGGAGGCTCGCCACACAGCAAAGAAACGTATCGGGGTTTTTCGCCTTCCTTAGGTTGCTCGTCTAAACAATCTGCCCCACTATAGCCTAACCTTCCGCACAAATAGCAGAAGTCTTGAAGCTTTTCATATCTGAAGCCCACCCAAGTTTTTGTGGCTCCAGCACCGAGTTGGACAAAAACTCCATTCTTTAGAGGTTTACCGATATCGACATCCACTCGGGCTCTGATAAAATTCCCATACATGAAACTGTTTTTTCCCTTTTTGATGTTGATAACTCTGCCAATATCGACATCCCCCATTTTGACCGATCTGTTTGATTCAGGAATCCCATGGAGTTGGACCCAAAACTAAACAAAGGGGAAATGGAGTGCGGGGTCCTGGCGATCGCAGGGTCTCGAAGAGCAAGAAGTGATCTATCAAAGTTCCTAGGGCTCAGGTTTAGCTCTCTCTTCTTGTCCGAAGACTTACCCAATCTGAAGCAAAATATTACAGTGCTGTCTTTCGATATCGAGAGAGAGCCGTTTGGTTTCCATACCTTTGTCAATATAGCCCTAAAGGCTCCTCTATTGTAGGTTTTGGTGTGAAGCAGCCTGACGTTGAGACACTAGTACAATTTTGATCATCTGCTACAGATGACTTTTAGATGCGACTAGTCGCATCTAAAAGTCGCATCCAATAAGACATTTAGATGCGACAAGTCGCATCTAAACACGAGAATATGGCGAATATTTTCTTGGCCTGGGGACGAACAACAGATGCAACAAAGTCGCATCTAAAGGTTTCCATGAACTTTAGATGCGACATAGTCGCATCTAATATTCCCAAAAAAAATTGGGCAGGTAAAGCTTCCCCGCTTTCACATTGTTTAATTGCGTGGATTTTTTATTTTTAATTTTCAAAAATATTAGATGTGACATTGTCGCATCTAATAGTCCCAAAGAATTTGGGCGGGTGAACTTTCCCCCCGTCCTCGATTTTTAATCTACGTGGCTCGAAAATATTATTTTAGTATTAAATTTGACTAAAGATAACCATTGGATACGCCAATGTCGCATTTAATATTAGGTTTCGATTAAAACCCCCCAGCCCCCCTTCTTCCTCTCTTATTTCCCTTTTCCTCTCCCTCACTTCCTCTTCCTCTCTTTGTCCCTGCCTCCCTGCCGCCCTCCGCCCTCTGCCCTCCTCCATGGCGCCCTCCGCCCTGCCGCCATGGCGCCCTCCTCCCTGCCCTCCGCCTCCGCCCTCTTCCTCCGCCCACTGCCTCCTCCCTTCTGCCCTCCGCTTCCCTCCTCCCTACCGCCCTCATCCACCGCCTGCGCCCTCCTCCGCCGCCTTCCTCCCTACCGCCCTCCGCCCACCCCCTCCTCTCTCTGCCCACCGCCTCCTCCCTAACGCCCTCTGCCCTCCTCCGCCGCCCTCATCCCTACCGCCCTTCGCCTACCACCTCCTCCCTCCGCCCACCGCCTCCTCCTTGCCGCCCTCCTCCGCCGCCCACCGCCTTCGCCCTCCTCCGCCGCCCACCGCCTTCGCCCTTCTCCCTCCCGCCTTCTTCCACCGTCGGCCCACCTCCTTGCCTCTGTCGCCCTCCACCCACCTGCCGCCTTCCTCCTTCGTGCACGGTTAGGTTAGTTTTTATTTAAGTTTTTTCATTTTCGTTTTTGTTTTTAATTTTGTTTTGGTTTTAGTTTTAGTTTTGATTTTTCTGGCGAGATTCGCAAATTGGAGATATTTTGGTTTTGATTTTGGTTTTAAACTATTTTTTTCACAGAGATCCGCCTTCGAAGTTTTATATATAATTTTTTTTATATATATCTTCAAATTTGTGTTACGAATATTTTTATTTTGTTTGCAATCTCGTTCCTATGCCGTCTCCGATTCAAATTTCCATCAACGCGTTTCAGCTTCGTCTCTACATTAGGTAATTAAATTTTATTTTATTTATTTAGTTAATTTAAAGTGTGTTTAGTTAATTAAACTTTAAATATGTTTAACGAAATGGAATCGTTTAATATGCTGAGTAAAATTGGAATTGTATGAATATGTTTAGTTAATTAATTGTGTAATAGGTGAATATGTTTAGTTAATTGAAACTTTTGCGTAAGTCTAGTTAATTGAAATCGTTGTATGTGTTCAGTTTATTAAAATTATATGAATATGTTTAGTTAAGTGATACCGTGTATATGTTTAGGTAATTGAAATTATATGAATATGTTTAGTTAATTGAAACCGATGAATATGTTTTGTTAATTGAAAGTGATGAATATGTTTAGTTAATTGAGTCATTTGTTTAGTGATTTAGTTGTCCAAATTATTAAATTACAGGTTTGGTTTATTCAAACTGTAGGGGAAACTCTACCTAAATTTTGTTCATAATTTTTAATATTCTTTTCTCTCAAATTCACATATATAAACACAAACAATTAATTCCTATATTCTATATCTTCTAAATATTTCCAACATTCCAATAAAAATTCACAACTCTAATACTCCTATTCTCGTTCAGCGAAATGTCGAATCCATGTAGAGATTGGATTACAAAGAATGAACGGTTGACCTTGGAATATAGGTCCGGCGTTCGAGAATTTATTCGAGTAACAAGAACGTTTCCGAACATGTATAATCAATACCAATGTCCTTGCAAATCTTGCAACAACATGGTATGGCATGACACTGGCGTCTTAAGTTGTCATCTCTTGGAAAAAGGTTATACTCTGTGGTACACTGAATGGTACTATCACGGTGAGCGTCGACGTTCTGTTTACCAAAATGTAGTACAAGTACCTGAACCTAATCAACAAGGAGTCGGAGGATTACACGATGCGGTGAATGATATCATGGACAACGACGATTTCGACGAATTTCGAGATCTGACCCCGAGCGAAGTGCGTGTAGATGAGCAAGTACAAGATTTATTCTCTGAGTTGAAGGCGGAATTGTACCATGGATGCAAAGATTATTCGTATTTGTCGTTTTTGGTCTCGTTGATGCACATCAAAGTGACGAACAAGTCGTTTACCGAACTCTTACAACTTTTGAGGAAGTCACATCCCGTGGGCAATCGTATTCCGGAAAAACACTATCAAGCGAAGGAAAAACTGAAGCGTTTTGGAATGGCGTACGAGATGATCGATGTTTGCACTAATGATTGTGTCCTATTTCGAAAAGAGCTCGAGAACGCTGACGTTTGCCCGATTTGCAACGAGAGAAGATGGAAAGTTGGTGAAAAAAGTACCGCAAAAGATTTTGCGTTAATTTGAAAGACTGATTGAAATAGTTGTACGCTTGTCGAGAAACGTCTATTCAAATGAAGTGGCATGACAAAGAACGTGTCAGCAAAGAATGTGTATTGCGACATCCTGCCGATTGAATAGCATTGGAGAATCTAGACAAGAAATACCCAGACTTTGCCGCCGAGCTGCAAAACGTTCGACTTGGACTTGCTTCCGACGAATTCAACCCATTTGGGGAAATGAGCTTATCTTACAGCATGTGGCCCGTGGTACTGACAGCATATAACTTACCGCCTTGGTTGTGTATGAAGAAAGAGTATCTGATGCTGACGCTTCTAATTCCGGGGCTGAATTCACTAGGAAAAGACATGAGTGTCTTTCTCCAGCCTGTTGTTGAAGTCGATGGTAAAAAATTTCGCTTGCCTGCGGTGCTCGTTTGGAAGATTAATGATTTTCCTGCTCAATCGTATTTATCTGGATGGAGTGGACAAGGATATCTTGCGTGTCCGACATGTAATGGTGACACACCGTCTATGAAGGTGAGAAACATAATTGTGTATTGCGATCATCGTCGATACTTGCCTAATTCTCATCGATTGAGGAAAAGCAAAGATCATAACACAAACCGCAATGAGAGACGTCTGAAACCCATACGCTTGACATCGAGAGACATACTTCAACAATTGAGTAGTGTTTCTAGAAAGACATCTGGCAAACACATCGGTATTGCGGGTGAAAACGAAAGCGAGCCGAGTGCAAATTAAATTGGTCCAAGAAAAGCATCTTCGACGATCTACCGTATTGGTCAGAGTCTGTGTTGAAGCGAAACTTGGATGTAATGCACGTTGAGAAGAATATGTGTGAAAATCTTCTCGGTACATTTCTTAGCTTAGAAGGAAAGAACAAGGACACAGGTAAAGCACGTCTTGATTTGATGGACCTCAAGATTAAGTCAGATTTGCACTTGAAAAAATAAGGGAATGGATAGTACAAACCACCAGCTGCTTACACCTTGACTCTTGCGCAGAGGCAACGATTCACCAAGTTTCTTCAATCTATCAAATTTCCATATGGTCTTACTGGTAACTTGAAGAAAAATGTAATGGCAGATGGAAAGTTGACAGGTTTGAAGTCGCACGATTGTCACATTATTCTACAAAGGTTATTGGCTCATGGTATTCGCACTTTCGTACTGAAGGCTATACATGAGACAATCTCTGAGCTTTGCAACTTTTTTAAGTTAATAAGTTCTGGAACCTTGAGGGTAGAAGATCTTGAAAAGGCAAAAATTTCCATCATTGAGATCTTGTGCAAGCTCGAAGTCATTTTTTCTCCCGCTTTTTTCACGATCATGGTTCATGTGGAGATTCATTTACCAGAGGAAGCCTTATTTGGTGGTCCTGTGCACATGAGGTGGATGTATCCCATCGAGAGATATCTTGGAACGTTGAAACATTTTGTAAAAAATAGAGCTAAGGCAGAAGGTTATAATGCAGAAGGTTACATCGTTGAAGAAGCTCTAACATTCGTTGGAAGGTATTTGGAAGATCAAAAAGATGCTGTTGAGGATGTCGTACACGAGCTCTCTATTTATCGATCCGACAATTGTGTTCCTTAAGGGATGATGAAACCTTTAGTGTCATACGACGAACAATGAGAGATTGCAGAGTGGTACATCCTTACTAATTGTCCAGAAGTGGATCCATATTTGATGTAAGTTATCTATTTAAATATATATTTAAGTTGATCAACTTTTAATCATCTTGTTGAAATTTTACTATAATAACAATACTTTAGAGAGCATTGGGATGTGATTAGAGAGAATTGGAGTCGAGGACGTTGAAGCGGTGCACGAGAAAGAATTTAAAGTTTGGTTTGAGAAAAAGGTAATTCATAATTATTTACTAATTATGATACTGGCTCTGATTTATGACGGAGTGGTACATCCTTACTAATCAATCCTTTTGTTTGAAATTCATACTTATGACATGAAAACTACCGGGTCTGATGTGTCTAAAGAGCTTCATGCGTTATCTGTTGGGTCTTTTCAAGTTGTCCATCAATATCCGAGTTGTTCGGTTAACGGTGTGAAGTATATCACTCATCACCGTGATAATAATCGAATAACAGAAAACAACGGTATATGTGTTTCAACAGATGATTATGCTTTTTATGGGAGGATGAAAAACGTGTTAGTGATGAATTATTTGCACAACTACCGCGTCGTTTATTTAAATGCATTTGATATCGCAACAAGTTCGATGCAGCCAAAAGAGTGTGCGATGACCAAATTTGTGGAGCAACGAGTATTTATACCACAAAAGAGTGGTTCACAGACGAGCCATACATACTCGCGACCCAAGAGAAACAAGTGTTTTCCGTACAAGATATTGTTAAGGGTGGCGGATGGAATATTTTCGAGGAATGCAATCATCGAGGAATTTGAGATATTTCTGAAGTTGACGCCACCACATCGGCCTTGGTTTCATTGACAATACAATTGTCATACATTGATCTTTTGAGTCCTCGTCATGAAACTGCTGATGCCAAATTTATTGCTGATGTAGATGAGGGTGTAGAAAACGACGAAGAAGATGAAACATTCGTTGTCTTTGAATGAGAATATGTCGACGTCAATTTAGAAGATGATACTAATGTTGAATCGAGTGACGATGATCAATGAGTAATGCTAAAATTATTAACATTTGTTTGATTATTTAAATTTATGACATAAAACGGCGAGATCTGACGGTACATTGCTTTATTTTACAGGATGTCAACATTATTTGGGTCGGGTAGTGACGATGATCACCATCAATCGCCGGGATCGGATAGTTCAAGAAAAAAGCGGGGACCGAAAATCGGTGCGATTTCAACGAAAGCTTGTGAAGGAGACCAGGATGCGAGAATCGTCCTGTATGATCGAAGTCAGCAAGCATTCTACCAAGCTGCTCGTGCGGAGAATAGTAAAATTGGAATGTTCTCCAACCGTCTTGAAAATGCCATTTTTACCTTCATTCATTTTTGGCATCGCAATTAGACCGACATTGAAGCTCAAAGTATCGATCAAGTTCTAAATGTGATGCACACGACACATACATTCGTCTACATTGATGAGGATACAGGTGAGATGCTCTCGGGGGATTCGATTCGAAGCGAGATTGATGTTGTTATTCTACGCGATGCAAAGCGTATTTATCGGGGCAAAAAATCCAAAGCAGCTAGCTTATTTAGAGAGGAATATATATGGCGGAATGTAGAACTGGCCAAGAATAATGTTCTAGCGGGCATGTCCGCAGAGAATTGGTCAAAAACGATAGATTGGTTTGCTCATGAAGATTTCAAGGTAACGTTAGATCTAACGTTCAAATATTATTAATTATATTTTTTAATTTTGCTGAAAGTGTCGGACCACAATAAGACAAAAAATCTGAAGAAGATGACACGGTCGAGACAAGGATCGATCCCTTTTTATGCTCATCATCAAAATCATGTAAGTTTGTCTTTCGAAATATTTAATTTTAAAAAGTTTAAATTGTAACTGTGTAGTAATTGTATAGATGAGAGAGGACGGGACTTTGGGATCCGCATTAGACACATGGCAGCGTCTCCATACGGATGATAAAAGACCATTCACGACGGACTAAGCAAAGAACGCGTTTCTAAGTGATAAATACTATAGTAATTATTAAATAATAATAACACTTACTAATCGTTTTTAATGTATTTTTCAAAAGGCTCAGATAGTAACCCGCGTCGTTGATCTTCAAAAAGAGGGTGAGGAAAAGGGCATTTCATTTACTCAAGATGACATAGAGGGACTCGCGATGCGCAAAATTCTTGGACGGCGACACGATTGAGAGACCGGGATAGGTGAAATAATAAAATTTTAAATAAGTATCATATTAAATTTCTATAATCAACTGATGTTTATGTAAAATATATGATAAGTCGCTCGATCCCGGTAAACTCTCTACATATTGCTAAAGCACGCGATGAAGACTCGACTAGTTCATCATCTCTCAAAAAACAAGAGTCAGAGGCCATATTGGAGATGAGACGTCAAATGGAGAAGATGCAACGCCAACTCGACGCGGTGAACCAAAATCCGACTACGAGCAAACTGTTTCCCACGCAAGAGCAACAGTTCACGCCTCCGCCAACTGCAAGACGTGATGATCATACGCCGGGTTCCGCGGAGTTTCAGACAGACCGTTCGAACGGAGAAGGGACAAGAGGAGGAAGAACCAAAAGCGGAAAGGATCGTCGACAATGGAGAAGTGGTTTAGGTCTCGAAAGAAGAAGTGATTTTGGCCTTTACGTTTGTTATGTTACGTTTTCGGATACTAAGTTAACTTCTAATGTTTACGTTTTTTTTTCGTAAGTTAAAACACTTTTAATTTTATTTATGTTGATTTACTATTTCATTTCTGATTTAATTTTTTCTTTATTTTATGTATTTTTTAATTTTAAATAATTTCAGTTTTTATAAATAAATTATATGTTTTTCTGCATACCCGTTGGATGCGACACTGTCGCATCCAATGCCTTGTTGGGAGGGAGTATTGGATGCGACACTGTCGCATCCAAAGGTAGCAAAAAAAATTTATGCACTAATTCCGCGGGTAAACGTTTGAAAACGACTAGTCGCGTAGAATAATTTGGCGCACAGACTATTGGATGCAACTATGTCGCATCTGATGTCATTTACCGCCATTTTTTAAGTTTTTTTTTCTGGAATTTAGATGCGAGTAGTCGTATCGAAGTTGTCGTGTCTGATGGGTGGGAGTATTGGGTGCGACTAGTCGCATCCAATAGTTTTAGTTACGACTAATCGGATGCGACTTTGTCGCATCGGATGTCTCATCTAAATTGACTTTTAGATGCGACTTCAGGCCTTTAGATGCGACAAAATGTCGCATCTGATGACATATTTTGTACTAGTGAGACCAAAAGCAAAGTCGGTGTTTGTGTCTGTTAGTTCGTCGTCGTTAGGGACCACGACATTTTCGTCATCTTCGTCTTCAACTCCCATCTCAAACCAACATTTGCACAAATCGTTCATAACTCGTCGGAGGGCGAAAACTCTGACAGTCCGGATGAGAATAACGCAGAGAAAGAAAGATTTCTCACCAAGAAACTAGTTTTCCGGTGAACTAAGTAATTTTCTCAGTGAGTTGTACGGAGAGAATATATAATGTCTAGAGGGAAAGAGAGAAAAAGCGAGGGTTGAATATATACTTAAATAGATCCTACGAAATAGTAGACATATTTGTAAATATAGAATAATTTTTATAAGAAATATTTAATCACGGTATTCATGAGATAAAAGTACAAAAAATGAGTTGGCCTAAGATAAAAGTCATATCAAAGCCCAGTCCAAAAAGTAAGCACCGATGGGTGGTCCTAATTCGTTTGAGAAAGCACCCAAGATTCAGAGAAAAGAAAGGATATTTTTCTTTATTATTATTACATTCAAATTGAAATTGTGATATTATTTGCTGTGTGAGCTAAGCCTGAAGCTAAACAAACCTCCACAATATGTGATTGCATTTGCATGTATACTTTCACTTTAACCCACACAAAAACACATAAGTTGCCCAAGTTTCTTCTCTTTGATACTATGAATCAGTTCTAGAGTAATCTGGCGATAACAAGAAAAGTAGAGCTTCTGAGCTCATTTAGGCTGTCTATAATGGCCAACTAGAAAAAGTTTTCTTTTCTTTCTGTGGCGTGGTAAGCTTTAATTATTACGAGTATTTTACGTTATGATGATTCATACTTATTGAGTTTCCGATTCTGTTGCTTTGTTCATGTCTAAATGTTTGTCTTAATATAGAGAGTAATGATTATTGTCCCCAAACTTTTTTATTATTTATCTCTATTCTCGATTTGTTTTCTTATTTCCTTGCCATATAAATAGAAATTGAAGTTTTTTTTAATCATATTTTAATTTGTATCATCAATCAATTTGAATAGGAGGTGAAAACATGACCTGCTGATTAGGAAGAAAGTCTTAGAACTTATATTTTTTAAGAATCAGCTTAATTATAATGTTATTAAAATAAGAAAAGAAAAATTGAAAGACACTGCCTGATATTACAATCGTTTCATCAGATTCCTGCTTAATTTATTGGGTGAAAGGTAATGTTGCGAAGAGTAAAATTGGTTTTTCTATTCTAGTTCATTTATTTTATTATTAATAGTTTCAATTTATGCAGTTTCCAACCTTCTTGTGGCTGCTGTAGCTAGAACAGTTGACTGTCAAATCTCAAATAGAAGACTTTTTAATGCATTATTCTTAACTAACTTCCATGTTGTTCTCAGCAAACGTAACATTCATATCGACACTGCTCGAAATCCAAAGAGACATGGCTTTGAATATCACACTCATATACAACTCGAAACCAATCCGAGGCTCTACGAAGAAGAACGAGGACAGGTCGTATCCGAAATGTTTGTTCCTTAGCAGCAGAATCAGGATCCGAAGCCACTGTAATTATCATAGAATAAATGACAAGAAGTGTCGCAAGCTCACGATCTACGCGGTGACGAAAGGCTCGTCGGAGCCGGGAAAGTCGGACGAAACAGTGCCTTCGTGGGCCAAACCGGGCTCGGACGAGTCTCCTCCGTGGGCCCGCGAGGAGGGGAAAAAGCCCGATTCAGAAGCCGGCTTTGAGGCTCCGTTCTTTGTCTATCTTCTCGCCTCGGCTCTCTTAGCGATCGCAGCTGTAAGATAAAGACTCTTTTAGTCTCGTTTTTTTCTCTCAAGAATCCTTCAACTTGAACTCTTAGGCGATGTCTTGTTTTTTTATTTGATTTCAGATTGGTTCTATTTTCGAGTACGCGAACCAAAAGCCGGTTTTTGGTGTAGTGAATCCTGAAAGTGTGTTCTACGCTCCGTTGCTTGGATTCTTCGTGTTCACTGGTCTTCCTGGTTCAGTAAGTTTGTCTGATTTTATCAATATAGTGACAATTAGGACCTCAAATCATTGATTTTGTAGCATTTCAGTTACTTTCTTGTAAATATTTGTGCTTTCAGCAAATGTTTAAATATATAGCCTAATTGGATCCACATATTTGTTTAAGTATAGGCATACCTGTGGTTCAAATCCGTACAAGTTGCTAACAAGGAAGCCGAAGAACAGGACAGAAGAGACGGGTATCGGTAGATAAATTAATTCCTCTCTGAGACTTTCATCTTATAAAGTTTTGTTTATGAAATGTCAATACTTTTCGTCCGTTTTATTAATAGTTGCGAATTATTCAATGAAGCTCAACTACTATAAACTTTATAGCATGTTGAAAGATTGAATGTTGCTGCATAAAAAAGTTGCGTGTGTCCTACGTTGTGTCTTTATTTATCATATCATAGTTCCGAAAGAGTTTACGAGGTAAATAACAGCGGTGGATTTGATAATTATAACAATCAGAAAGAAGAATGAACCACAAATTAGGAGTCAGATTGTACGTGTTATGTGATCATACTAGGAATAAACCACCTAAACTATGTAAATGCTCGTATAATGTGTGATTTTTGCACCGTAAACTTAATAAGACAATGTTATTCTCGTAGGGCTTTTTGATTCTTTTAATTTTTTTGAACTACCTTGTATATCATACACGGAAAATATCATTTAACAAAATGCAGTTTTGAGTCTTTTGACCAAGGGTCACGGTAGAGGGGGAAAACGACGAACCCTCTGAAACAGTCACAATGACAAATAATAATAATTGTAATAGTAAAGGGGTGTGAGGTCTGTAATGTCCTTCATTTCTTTAGTGTAACGATGCTCGATTTCTTTCGTTTATTAGCTTGGAAACTTGAAGAATTACAGGGAATATCATTTGGAAAACTCAAAGTGTACTGTTCTATTTTTTCACTTACGCGGGATCCCTGTCAATGAGGATTTACATTGATATTTATAGACAAGTGGTTACCCGAATTGTTTGCTAGGGTTTCCTTATTAATCTCGGACCTCAACTGCCTAGAATGCGAAATATTTTCCGAGATTTACAGAATACATTGCGTATTATCTCATTTGGTTTTGGCCTTTTCGATTTCCTTTCCTATTTAAACTCAACTGCCTCTATACCGATTCCTGGCGACGAGTGTTCCTCGAAATGACGCCCTCCTCGCAGCGACGTCCTTCCCAGCGATGGAATCTTCTCTGCGACAAGCTCCCCTCGCGAAGACGTCCTTCCTCGGGACGAGCCTTCCTCGGGACGACATCCTTCCTAGGGACGATATCTTTCCTCGAGACGAGCCTTCTTCGGGGCGAGCTTTCCTCGCAAAGACGTCTTTCCTCGCGACGAGCTTTCCTCGCGGAGAAACTCTTCCTCGGGATGAGCTTTCCTCGCGAAGACGCTCTTTCTCGGGACGAGCCTTCATTTCTCGTCGTTTGAGAAATGAAAACGACACAAATGGTGTTAAGATGGATTGACGAAATCCGACCTTAGTCCCCCATTTTATCAAGTGTAAACACTTGGTAAAATAAAATACAGTTAGTCCCCGACGAGCCTTCTAAGCGCTAGTTATTTTAGGGCGTAGTGACGAGCTTCCTCGGCAATCACCTGTATCAGGTTTCACCTTCACCTTCTTCCTCGGACACGTCTCTTCAAATCCCGCAAATCTCTCTCTTCATTAAATGCGGATGGCGAGTACTCGAGTGTTTTCATCCCTTTCGTCATAGTATTTTAGCGATTCAAACAATTAATACTCAGATTTGATTGCCCAATCGATCTTTAGATTGTGAACTATTATTTAAACTAGTCATCAGAGTGTATCTTGTCAAGTCTGTATTTAACACCTCTTTCGTTGATGACAGTTTCAAAGCGTAGCAAACATGCAGAAACACGTACTTAAATAAGAATGAAAATTTAATTTTATTTAAAAGTTTCAGCAAAAATAAAATACAAAATGTATTTAAATGTCTAATATCTCCTTTTGTGGGCACAAATCCCAACAAGTCAACAGTACAATAATGGTCTTATATGAATAAGTTTAATATCACTGCCAAATTTATTATTAAAATCATAAGTTAAGGACTCCCACTAAATTTGAGACTCCATCCATTTTCACTCGTCAAACACTCTCTCGTTATTTGGAGATGTTGAAACACTTCATTTGTGAATACTTCAATAACGTAATCACAATCTTGATATTCTCTAACACATTTGAGTGAATAGAAAATTAAAACACCGAGTGAATAGTGAATAGCGAATCAAAGCATTAATTTCTCAGTCCGCCAATTGTGCACCTCTAAGAATCTTAAAGCTGTAATTAAATGTGTCAAAGTTGCTAAAGGGGAAGCACACATTTTTTATAGCAACACCTAAAAAAGAAGTTATATCAGGGTTTCCTTACCTTAAATGGAAAAGGATCGTCATGGAAAATATTTAGTGGTACGATCTGGTATAGCCGGAAGTTTGCCTAAAAAAACTCAACCGCAATACAAGAAAGATGTCGTGACAGAAGTAGCAACAATGTTGATGACATCTTTTTTTTTTTGTGAAGCTTGCAGCATAAAAATCAGCCAACCCATAAGTAACAACAAGAAGGAAGGATATACCAATGCGAGTTAATTTTTGAGTGTCGTACATAACAAATCTACAATATGTAGGGTAAATGTTCAATTTCTTGGAACATGGGATCATTGTTTGTAATTATGGATTCTGCATCTCAAGAACCTATGTGATTGAGGGAGCTAGTTCTAGAAGTTATATTGACTAAAGACAATGTATTTCATGTTTTTTTGACGTTGTGATAGTCAATCAATCCGCTTTACCGAGAGAATATAGTGAAGTTTATAATGAGAAGTTTATACACGTGAGCGACATGAGTATGTGAGATAAGTGATTAATGATAAAATCATTTCACACACATATGTGGACTCGAGCTATATAACATTTCACTTAACCTCTTGCACGAGATTTATAGAAATATATCTCTAAAGCTATGAGTCTTAAACTCGTTGTTAGTGATTCGAAGAAAACCAAACCTAAAGTTAATAAATGACTAATATTAAGTTGAAAGGACAATAATTTGGGTATTTACAACAATAAGATCTTGGATGTTACAAATAGCGGTTGATTTTTCGTAACTCTTAACAAAATTGATTCTGATAACGAGTATTTATAAGTAACACAAGTATCGTAAGAACTTCACTGACATTTGGGATGCAATGGGAAAAAATATTGACATAATGCGTAATGCAAAAAAAAACGGACTTCATTTAGGATTTTAGAAATTTGACATAATAAGTAATCCAAAAATACAAAAAAAGGGCAATAGAGCTAAATCTCCTTTTGTAATATTCAATTTGCAAAATACTCAACTAAATAAAAAATTTGGTTGATACCAAAAAGAAGAAATTAACGAAAATTAAAAGACTTGTATACCCTTCTGGTTATAAATTTTCGAAGCATTAATTTATAAAAATTAACACTATTAATAGTCGGATTTTAAGTAGGGTAGATTTAAACATTATCTGTTCCAATAAATGGGCCGGTTTGCTCTCTCTCTCTCTCTCTCCATCTATATATCTCTCCGGATTTGTTTATTAAAGACGAGCATATAGTTTGGACTCCTCTCTCTCTCTCTCTCTCTCTATCTATTTTTCTCTCTAAAAAGACAGTGACAATGAAAAAAAAGGTATCAATCTTTAACGCCAATAAAAATTAACATAAATTAACTATTATTTCATTTCGACAAGTGTAAGAACAAAATTAACATAAATTAACTAAAATTTCATCTGTGATTTTAAATCAAAATTAATTTCAATCCAGTTTAATTGTAGTTAAACGTTAATTACTATAAATAACCGAAACATTAATGAAATATATTGAAAATAAAAGCACAATTCACCAAAAATCGTTAATTTTTCAGTTGACTATTTCGAACATTAATTAAATATATTAGTAAACTATTTCTAGTACGAAAACTTAAAGAAGTCAAGAGAATCTCTTAAATCAAAATTAATTTGCGTTAATATTATATATTTACCAACCTACAAAAATTTAATTTTAAAAAAATAATAAAAATAGCATAACTATAAATGCAATTGTCATAAAAGTTGACACGTAAGATTGAATGGGTATTAATTTAACGTATACAAAATATTGAGTAATTATAATTACAACGTTCAATTTGGTTTAGATAGATCAATTCTTCAAAAAAAAAACTAATGTTAAAAAACTCATTATACAAATCCTAAACAAAGCAGCATGCATATGATATTCAAACCTAAGGTAAAATGACACCAATCTCTTGTAGCATGCTTAAATTTGAGAAGCTTTAAGTCATAGTTCTAATGATGATCCTTGTGCCTTAAAAAGCGCGCGCGAGAGAGAGAGATTTTTTTTTTGAAATCAACCTCAGACTCCCTAGCCGCCCAAAGGAGGCAGAAGAGAGAAAGCAGGCAAGAACTTATCATCATTAAACACAGCGTTCCGCACAGGGGGCAGAACCTCCCCCAACGAACACAAACCCGAGTCAGAAAACAGACCCCAATAAGCAAGTTCATGGGCCACACGATTACAAGATTTAGGAACCCAATTAAAACAACAAGAATTAAACTCAGCAGTAGTAAAAATAATCTGATTATAAGCAAGAAAACATCTCCAATCGGGGCACTCCTTACTATCCCGGAGATGAAAAAACAGCTCTTGACAGTCACCTTCAAGAACGATATTAGAGAACCTGTAGAATCTGCAGAGACGAATCGCCAGCAGCACACCTAGCAGCTCCGCATCAAAAGCACTGACAGCAACAACTTGACTCCTCCAGCACCAGAGCACAGATCCATCGCTCCTCCTGGCCACCAAACCAACCGCCGCCTTGCCCTCACGGTACGAGCCATCCGAGTTAATATTTATGACCCCCGCGTCAGGGGGCAGCCAACTCTGCTCCGGAGAGACAGTCACACCCTCCTCACCATCGGACTCCTCGGACTCACTAGCCTTGATCTCTCCCAACCTGAAGGACACAGCTGTAACCACCGCCTCCACGCCCACCTCACGACCACGGAAGATCAAATCATTGCGCGCCCTCCAGATCGAGTCAATTATCGCAATAGCCAGCCTTAGAAAATCATATTTTCCTGTCCAGACGTTCGGTTCCTCATTATCGATCAAAATGGCACTCAACGCATCAGAGCCGTTGCGCCAGCCTGAAGTGTCCCACACCTTCCCCCATGCCGAGATAAACCAGATACGAGCCAACAGATCGCATTCGAAAAATAAATGTATAACAGATTCAGGCTTAGCCAGACAGAAGCAACATAGAGCATTACCACCTAGATTGCAGAAACTCAACCTGGACGCCGTCGGAAAACACTGAGTTGCTAACCTTCACAGAGTAAAGCTGTACCGAGCATTGAATCTAAACTTCCACAACTTTTTCCAAATCGAATCCGTTGGATCAAAGGGAGTTCTAGCATTCAACACATTATACGCTGATTTGACACTGAATTTCCCCGATCTCGCAGGAGTCCAAACTCTCAAATCCTTCCGCATACCCGGCAACAACACAATTTGCAAGACCTACGGCATCACCTCTGCCCCACACTCCTCAGCGATCTTGACCGGGTCCCACTCTTTTGCTCCCTCCCGAAACAGTTGATCTACCGTAGCCCACTCACCCAGCCTCGCGCCTTGCTGTCTTACGATTAAGCTATCCCCAACCCAAACGTCTTTGTAGACCAGCGTCGATTTCCCATCACCGATGATCATTTTCGAGGCGAAACTATTCGCCCTCTTTCGGTACATAAAGAGAGGATTACCCAAATACTTGATATCCTCTTCACATTCCCCCATCCCCAACTCAGCCTTGATCTCGGCTTTAATATTCAGCGTGTTGTTGTGCGAGAAAATAACTCCAAATTTCGTCGAGTTAATAGACTGACCCGACCAATCTTCATACAAGCGCACCGGCTTCATCATTTCCCGCACTTCATCCTGATTGGCGTTACAGAATACCACTGTGTCATCTATGAACATAAGGTGGGTAATCAAAATTTCATTTTTTCCAATCTTAATACCCGAAAACCGGCCCAACCACTCATGCTTGGCCAAGACTCTGCTCAGGACTTCTGAGACAATGATGAAAAGATAAGGAGATAGGGGATCACCTTGTCTCAGACCCCTGCTCATCTTGAAAGTCATCAGCGGGCTTCCATTCAAAAGCACAGCCCCCGACGCAGATGCAATGCACAACTCAATCAAATTCAAATACTGATCCGATGCCCCAAAACAACGCAGCACCTGAATCACAAAGGACCACTCGACTCTATTGTATGCTTTACTCATATCGATTTTAATCCCTACCACTCCCTGCTTGCCCTTCTTTCTCTTCATCGCGGCCATCACTTCCCGAGAAAGAATAGTGTTCTAGCAATCCACCGCCCCGGAACGAAGGCCGACTGCGTAGGAGAGATCATAATGTCAAGATGTTTGCGGAGCCTGGCCGTGATAATCTTGGTAATGATTTTAAAGCAAAAATTCAGCAAACTAATCGGTCTGAATTTATCAAAGCAGTCTGCCCCCGAGGATTTCGGGATAAGAACAATATGCGCAAAGGAGGCATCACTAGGCAGCCTCCCATGATTAAAGAGGTCTTGAACGCTGTTGACCACATCAACCCCGACTATGTCCCAGAACTTCCTATAGAAAGAGCCTTGGAGCCCATCCGGACCCGGTGCCTTGGTTGGATGCATCAACCACACCATGGCCTTGACATCGCTGGTCGTCGGGACCCTGCACAGCTCCACATTGTTAGACTGAGACAGAATAGGGGTGATAAGCCCATCTAAATCCGCCGGAAAACTTGGGTTGCACGACCGGAATAACTGCTCGTATTTAGACTGAAAATAGTGACCAATCTGCCCCCTGCTCCTCAACCAGATACCCTTGTCATCCTTGATACCGCCAATGTAATTCCTTTTACGCCGAATCAAAGCCGCGGTATGGAAATTTTTTGTGTTCGAGTCCCCTTCTCTCAACCAAGTTTCTCTAGATTTTTGTCTCCACACCATCTCATGTTGTTTATCGATGGAGAGTAGCTCTTCTTTAACTCTCAATTCCTCTCCATAGCATGCTCTTGGGTCACTTTGAAATCTCTCAAGCGCCGCTATGATTTCGTTTTTCCTTCGCTGACTATCTCTCCACTTCGCACTCTGCCAAGCCTTCAATTTTTTGCCCACCAGGAAAATTTTCTCCTTCAGCCCATCAATCTCGCGACTCTGGCCTTCACGTTTCAACCACACCTTCTCGATAATACTCCTGCACTCTGCATCAGCCGCCCAAGCTTCATAGAACTTGAAAGGTTTGACTCCTCTCTCGTCTAATAAGAAACAGTCCAACAAAATGGGAGCATGATCAGACGCCAAAAAGGGGAGATGTTTCACACCCGCCTTAGCAAACTTTCTAACCCAACAGCTACTCGCGATGGCGTCGTCCAACCTCTCCCAGATACGATTCCGTCCCGCCTGACCGCTAGACCACGTAAACGTCTTAGAAACAGATCCAAGATCCACCCCGCCCGAGTCGCGGAGGAAGTTACGTAAGATGGACCCATGGCCCCAAGAAAACTGAGCTCCTCCTGCCTTTTCCTCACTGGAAAGGAGGACGTTCAGATCACCCACCAGAAGCCAAGGCCGACTCGAGCTATTAATCATTAACTACATATCCTTCCAAAAATTATCTCTCCCCACCCTCACCGGCGGACCATACACCAACAGTAGATACCATTCTTCATCTCTCTGATCACCGCAGACCACTTCCCAAATGAAATTCTTTAAGGTTCTCGAAATGTCTAACTTTAAGCCTTTCCTCCACCAAAGGCTCAGCCCACCAGCCAAACCAGAAGAAGCCACTGACACTCCTCCCCAATAACCAAAACGCTGTCTCGACTTCTACATAAACTCACTTCCCATCTTTGTCTCCATCAAGAAAATAATATCCGGATTCTCCCCCCTCACCAGGCTCCTCAGAGCCTCTCGAGCCGCGCTTCTCGCGAAGCCACGACAGTTCCAGGAGAGGACTAACATAAACCCGGTAGGGGGTTGTTAAGTTTCGCCTCCTCAGTCGTAGAAATTTCATTTTCCTGGTTAACTTCACTGACATCTTGCTTCTCCCCCACAACACCCACTTTAGCCTTTCCCTTGTCTTTACTGTGAGATTTCCTCAACAGAGACTTCCTCATGAGTCTGCTACCATCCCCATCTTGCTTTGTAAACCCCACTCCTTTGTCAAAAATATTGGCCAGATTTACACTCAGCTCTGTCACTTCTTTATCATTCACCGTACGAACATGAGTCTCGGGAATTTGCGAACTTTTGACTTAAGGGCAACCTCCGGCTCAAAGAACTCAGCCTTTCTTTTATTGGGCGTATCTATAGGAGGCCCAAATCCCTCCCCTAGGTTACCACCTTCAAACCCATTAAACAATGGGCTTTTTTGAGAAACTTCATCTTCGGCCCAAATTGTAGACTTGCCACTCCTCCCAGAATGTCTAACGACGTCGTCCTTCACAAAACTTTTTGGTCCTTCAATAATACTCCTCCCAATACTGTCGTTATCCAAAAAACCTTCCAGATCATGAGCCGCAGTAGTTGCCTCGCCTTCCTGCAAAGGGCATGCTATCGATTCGCCCTTAGACATCTACCATTGTCGACCCAATTCCCGACCATGCAGACCCTCGCCAAGCCTTCTCCCACTCTCCTCATGCCAGGTGGAATATAGATGGTCCCCACTTGCTTTTTACCTTCAGCCAAGGAAAGAGGCCTCGCCTCAACCCGCGCGTGACCACCACTCATCGTTTCCACTTGTTTTGGAACCCCACCTGAAACGGCACAATGATCCTCCACCTCCTTAAAAACCTGCATCGACATCGTGGAGGAGTTGCCTTTACCAATCCACTGTCTCAACCCGTCATAACAGCTATTATGGGTTGAATCCACAAATAACCACGGACCATACGCCGGGACCGTTGGTGAGTGAGCAACCTTTACGTCAGCCGTAGATTTTTTATTGCAATCATCGTCTCCATGGCCGATTCTGCCACGTTTAAAGAATATCTTACCCAACTTTTCAAACTTCCCTTGGAGCCACAAAGGAGGAAGATTCTCCCTAACTAGGAAGAGACCAGGGCATAATGGCTTCCTTATATCGAGCAAGACCATGAATATCAAATCCCGGTCCTCACGACCTGAATATTCAAGGAACTTACCGAAGCGCCCATATAAACTCTCCGCACACGCCTCATTCAGCAGACTAGGAGGCAAGCCTCGAATTCTCACCCATAATGGGGAAAAGTGAAAATCAAGTTCCTCCTCCAGTTTCAGCGGCGGCCACTCCGTGAGGATGAGCTGAGATCCCCTAAAAATCCAAGGTCTCCCACCCAGCACTCTAAGAGCGTCCTCTCTGGCTTTGAATTGGATCTGAAAAAGGACCGACCGGACCTCCTTCACGAACCAAGCAGATCGACATTTCCAAACGCCATTGAAGACCTCGAAAAATCTCTTAGCTCCCGAACTCCATTCTTTTATTGACATAAATTTCGCTGCCAGGAAACATACATCCTCCACCTTGCCATTCTTGTCAAGGTTTCTCGAAATACTCAGATTACTAGCCAGACATGCAGCTGCATACTCAACTTCCTCCTCCCACTCGTCGTCGTCGGATTATGACTCTGGTTCATTCATGATGTCTTCTCCTCACACCCTCCTTGTGTTTCCCCTCTTTCAGATATCTCTCAACACTCAATGTGTTTCCCTTTACCAGCTAAACGTTGCAGCTTGGAAAAAAAACTCCCACACTCAGCGTTCTCCCCACTCACTAGACTTTCTCTCACTAGAACTCTCTCACGGCAAAAACCGCACTCCTTCGTACAAGGTGACAAAATGCTGCAAGTTAAAAAGCTGTCTCTGCTGGGTTTTGAACAGAGAGAGAGAGAGAGAGATTGAGAAAGAGATTGCACTAATGAAAATTGAACTCAATGGATCAAACTTCAATTGTATTACATTATCACTAGGGAATTTCTGAAAAGTATATTTATAGTGGAGACATATTCTGGTTGTCTGTTTGATAAAGTTTTATTATGAAATATTTGTGCTAAAAGACAAAAAAATCATTAACAAAACTTAACCGTAACATACCGCAATTAATATTAAATTATGCAAGATAACAAAATTGACTGCAATATACTGCAATTGACTAAAGTGTTATCAATAATTTTTTTGTCTCTGGGCACATATATTTCGTAATAAAACTTCATCACACATAAAAACAGAATATTACCCCACTATCGCACAAACTTTCCAAAATTCCCCTTATCATTACCTTACCTGAAGCGTACAAGTTGTTGATCAATGAATTTCCTCAAAGTTAAGAGGACAAACTAAACAAATTTAATAAAGAAGGAGTAACCATCTGTATAATCCTAATAAGTTTATATACTTTTGCTCTATGTTCTTAAGACTATTGGTCGTCGAATTCACACAGATTCAATCGTAAATTTATATCCTCGTTGAATTCCACAAGAATCCCACAGAATAATGTATTATAAATAAAATATGTACCCACCATTAACTAGTTGTAGAATTTGTTTCGACACCTTCTAGTACTTCATAAAAAAATTCCAACCAAACTAGTACCATTAAGAATTCAACAACAGTGATTGGACTCAAAAGTTCATAAATTTCTCCATTCTTCAACCTTCATGTCAAATTAAATCCACTAAACAAACAACAATGAAATATCTCCCGATACATATGAACATATTTCCTACTCAAATGTACTACATAACTAGTACAAGTAGATCCATTGAATGTTTATCAAATGTTAACTTTACATCAGTATAATTAACCAGTTAGACTTAACAAATTACTATTTTACTCTCGTAGTTATCGTTTCCTTCCACTCTTTTGTTGCTTGTGAATAAGCCGAAACAACATTGTCACAAAGATAACAAATCACAATGTTTTAAACAATAATGATCACAAACTTTTTATTTATTCACACTATCTAAGAAGAACACATAAAGTGATACACATTGAATTTCATGAATCGTCTTCATGATTAATCTTCATATGATAATAACTATGCTATGAAAGCCTATTTCTCATCACAGGATACAGGATTGAGGTAAAAATGGTATAATTTATTCTTAGTGATCTATTTAATATGTTCATAAGATAGTTACGAAGAATTGTAGGATCTCAAACTATTTATGAGTCATAGCCTGGTAATAAGAGTTCTCTGAAAAGTCTCTAATTGGATCAATGATTTATTTGATCTTGAATTTGTTAATATTAGTCTGTAACAAACTATGAAAAGGTCGTCATCCAAGTCTATACTTATTTTCTATATTTGTTGTCGTTTTTCGTAAATGGACTAAAATTATTTAAATGTAAAATTCAAACACATAAATATGAATTTATGTTCAGTAATCATCTAATTGATAATTTCATATAGTGTTCGTAAAGACTTTATTACACCATACCGTTGGGATTGGCATAGAGGAATTTTGAGCGAAACCCTAATTGCCTGATGGATCTAATCTCTTTTCAGTTTTTGGGCCTTTTAAGTCCAATAGCTTTAAATGTTGGAAATTAATTAATGTTTAATCAATAATATTATATAACATATAACTATATGGCGGAAATATGTAATATGATCTTAAATATATTAAAATACTATTTGACATATTCAACAACTTAGACATTAAAAATTGTTAACATGTCAATAAAAATTTTATTCTAGACATATTGATCAACAAATTGAACACACTTCAATCTAGTAACCTACACACAATTTTAAATTTTTGCAAACCAATTCGTTTAGAAGTGACTTACACGTGAAGCTGTAAACAATTTTGTGCGTTGCTAACTCACTTTGGAATGCCTCGTCAATTGCCTCCCCAGAATGGGAAATGCATAGGCTCGTCGGACAGGAGGAATCTGCTTTGCTGGATTGCCTGCTCGCCGGACAGGATTTACGCCTGTGAGCGTGCGGGTCTGTGTTCCTAGTTAGAGGTGCGAGACCTGTGCACCTAGGTGGAGGATGACCTGGGACATGTGGAGGGCAGGTTGACTGGCACTGGACACGTGCAGGTCACGCGTGATGACACAGGCCCACTGTGGCTCGGTGGCTGGCCGGGACGCCGACTGGCCGGTTTGAGTCAGGCCCAAGGCTCGCTGGCCAGTTTGTGTCTTCCCGGGCCTTGCTCCTCCTCTTTTTTTGGCCGGTTTTCTGCAAACAAAAATCATTCCAAACACCACAAGTGGTTCAGTGATATTAATCTCGAGTTTCATGCGAGATTAAGAGGGTGGACTCTTTGATTTTAAAAACGGAGAAGGGAATCACTCAAGGTCGAACCAATAAATAAAGAAACGATTTCTTAAACTCTTTACTCTCTCAAAAGTCTCGGCAAACACAGTCACAAGGGAGAGGGGAAGTGGCCGAGTGATTTTGTGAGGATTAAGGTTAGGGTTTTCTCGAAAAAAACCTTTATTTATATTTAGAGATGATGGACTTAAGTTAGGTCAAACCCATTCGTCAACTTAAACCCTATTCAACCTTTTAATGAGTTATTTAATTTAATACTCATACTTAATTCAATAAACATGCCGGCCATGATTAAATACATTCCCTAATTATAATTTAATTATTTCTAAAATAATATTTAATTAATTTGGAACATTTCATTATTTAATGACAAGTAATAACCTATTTTCATACTTCTCAAACAAGTACGAAACGAAAAAATATTTATTTTTCATCTTTTGTATATTTGAATCATTAAATTATATTACTATCAATATAATAACATAATATGATTCATTAAATAAATATAATAATAAATAACTAATTATTTATTTAATTATTTAGAAAATAATTCTCTTAGTGTAAATCACAATTTACAATCAATGAGAAAATTAATCGTTCTGGTTAGTAAATCTCGTCCGAGAGTCTATCACTGATACCTTATGGATCCACATGAGCGAAGCTTTAGAATAAAGATCAGTCTCAAAAGTCCACAAACTTTTTCCGACTTTTAATTCTTAATATTAATCGATTCCACTAAATGACTAATATTGAAACTCTCTAAGTTCATATGCGTTTATTTTTCATTTGATGTGACAAAAAAATTCTTCACACGATCCATGAAATATTTTACGACATTACCCTTCGAGTGTATCATTAACTCAAAGGATTGTAAAATTATTGTTTTACCCCTGAGTTATGATTTCACTAACTCATTTGTTATTTGTGAATGAAAAAAAATAAAGTGAGATGTCTGTACATCTCACATGTTTTATTTAAAGAATGTTTTATTCGATGAATACCATGACCAGTTTATTCATTCACACTCTCATAACAAAGCATAGTGTGATAGTAATGCTTCGACATTGTTCCAACACGAATTCCATATTTGTGACTCACATAATCCAACGAAACAATGTTATGACACCAATCGTCCGGTTAGATGAAACTTCATTTACTCATTGCCCATTGACGAATCAAATGTCATAAAATGTTACAAGAATATATGTATTCACTTCAGGATTAAGGTAACTACCAAAATGCCCCTCGTATGTGATCTCAAAGCTTCAAGTGATTAAACATTTTTATCTCGAGCTTCAAAGTATCACTGTTCTTGTTCAATGTCTTCACATCAAGAATAAATCACATAGTCACAACTCTCTATATCACAAGATAAGATATCATGATTTCTTCAAACAATCATTACTCAGATTCGATTGGCCTGCCAATCTTTAGATTGCGAACTATTATCTAAACTAGCCATAAGAGGGTATCTTGTCAAGTATGTACTTAGAACCTTTCGTTGATGACAGTTTCAAAGCATAGGAAACATACATAAACACAAACTAAAACAAGAATGAATATTTAATTTTATTTAATGTTTCAAGAAAACAAAATAAAAATGTATTTATAATGGATAATATCTCCTTTGTGGGCACCAATCCCAACAAACTCCTACTTAACTCAAGGGAGATACGAATGATCTTTCACTCATAAGCCTTCTAGGTGTCCCTCGAATACTTTACTCGTTAAAGGCTTAGTGAAGGGATCAATAATGCTGTCCAACGTTGAGATCTTCACGACTTCAGCGTTTCCTTTGTGAAAAATGTCTTGTACCAGGTAATACTTCCCCTCTATGTGTTTTGAGCGCTTGTGACTTCTTGGTTTCTTACAGTTAGCGCCAACCTCACTATTATCTCAATAAAGTGTCATGGTCTCGCTTGCACTTGGAACTACTTCCAAGTATATAAGGAATTTCCTCAGCCACACAGCCTCCTTTGCAGCTTCGCAAGCTCCCACATACTCGGCTTCCATGGTCGAGTCAGCAAAGCAACATTTCTTTATACTTCTAAAGACCATGGATCCACCATTTGGGGTGAAACATCCTGATGTGGACTTCCTGGAATCCTTATCCGCTTAAAAATCGGGGTCGGTATATCCCGTCATATTCAGGTCACCACTTGAGTATGTAAGAATGTAGTTTCTTGTTCTCTGGAGATACTTGAGAACATGCTTGACAACAACCCAGTGCTCGGGTCCAGGGTTTGATTGGAATCTGCTCACCAGGCCCACTGTGTAACAGATATATGGCCTTGTGCAAAGCATAGCATACATGAGACTTCCAACTTCTTAAGCAGTCTTGGGAGACTACTCACTTGAGAGATGCACTCCATGTCTGAATGGTACCTATCGTTTCTTGGAGTCTTGCATACTGAAGAGATCCATGATCTTATCAATATAAGATGCTTGAGATAGTGCTAATTTTCGGTTCTTCCGATCTCTAAAGATATAAATATCCAGAATGTAAGCCGCTTCTCCAAGATCCTTCATCTCAAACTGCTTTGACAACAAGATCTTAACCTTTGATAACTTTCCTACATCATTCCCAATGAGTAGTATGACATCTACATATAGGACTAGGAAGAACACCTTCTGTAGTTTATATTCTTATAAACGGATGGATCATCTACTGATAGATCAAAGATGTAGCCTTTTACAGTCTCGTTGAATCTAATATTCAACGATCTAGATGCTTGCTTTATTCCAAAAAATGGACTTCAGCAATTCACAATCCTTGCCCATTTGGCCTTTCTCCATGAACCCGTCTGGTTGAGCCATATAAATCCGCTCGTCAAGAGTTCCATTAAAAAATGAAGTTTTGACATCCATCTGCCAGATTTCATAATCTAGGGTGACATTAGTGGATAAAAGTGTACAGATGGACTTCAACATCGCAACTGGAGAATGGGTATCTTCATAGTCGATATCTTCTATTTGTGTGAACCCCTTTACTACAAGTCGTGCCTGAAATGTCTCAACATTTCCATCCGGTACTCTCTTCTTCTTGTAGATCTACAAGTTTCTAGACCTTGTTGACATACATCAAGTGCATTTCAAAATTCATGGTTTCTTCCCATAGGTTTGCTTCGGAATCTTGCATCGGTTGGGAACATGATACCGGATCATCTTCCACCTTGTATGCGACAGTAGTAAAGGCCTCTCTAATAAACAAGTATCGTTCAAGTTGTTGCACAATCCTATTACTACGACGAATCACATGAGGCTCCTGTTCCAAATGTGGTTCTTCCACTGTTGGCATAAGAGTCATTATAATCCGTTAAGTACCAACTACTTCACCCAACATTTTCTTCATTACAAGTTTTATTCTCGGTACGACATTCTTAATGTAGTCCTCTTCAAGAAACCTAGCGTTCGTGCTAACGAACGTTTTCTTGTCAGAAGGACTTTAAAACATGTACCCTTTTGTCTTTTTAGGATATCCTACGATAAGGCAGAATTCTGAACAACTAGCCAAATTGCTAGGCTTTTGTCTCAGCACATGTGCTGGAAAACCCCTGATTCGGATGTGGTTTAAAACAAATTTTTACCACTCCATCTCTCGTAGGGAGTACAAGGAACCGTCTTCGACAGAAGCTGGTTCAAAATATAAGCTACCGTTTCTAAGGCATGTCCCATAACGAATCAGGAAGGGATGAGTAACTCATCATTGACCTCTAGTAGAGTTGAATTCCTTCCCTTTGACACACTGTTTTGTTGTGGAGTGCTAGGTGATGTAAGGTGAGAATGAATGCCTTCTTCTCTAAAATGGTCTTTAAACTCTTCAGACAAGTACTCTCCCCCTCGATCTAATCGAAGGGTTTTGATCTGTTTCTCCTTTTGCTTCTCAACCAAAGCCCAATACTCTTTGAACATTTCAAAGGTATTGAATTTGTATCACATTAGGAAAACATGTCCAAATCGTGAGTAGTCATTAGTGAAGGTTATAAAGTATTTGTAACCTCCTCTTGCATGGATGTTAATTGGCCCACATACATCACTATGTATGAGTTCCAACACCTATGTGGCTTTTAGACCTTTTGTACAGAAAGGTCTCTTTGTCATCTTGCCTTCAAGACAAGATTCACACGTGGGCATGGATCCACGCTTAGAGATTTCAAAGGACCATCCTTAGTCAATCTCTTAATCATATCCAGGTATGCCCAAGACGTAAGTGCCATAAATATGTGTCGTCAGTTTCACTATTATGAAACGTCTTACGCTTACTGTGTGAATCATCATTCACTTTGGTGTCCAAGATTGTCGGCTCATTTGGATACAAATAATAAATCGAATCCACACGATGTGACATTGCGCCGCGAGGTGTCAACGTGAAGCCTCCGCACCACAAGTCTGCACAGTGCACGGAGCAAGACCTATACAGAGACCCCTTGCGGTGCACGTCGCGGTCACACCGAGACGCCTCGCGGTGCACGTTGCGATGACCACGCGCCGCGAGTTTACTGTAGGCGGACAATTCCCGCCGTGAAAATATGCACCGCGCCGCGAATTCACGATTCCCGACGCATTAAAAGTAGGATTTTGACGCAATCTCGACCATTGGGTGCGATTTCAAGCGTCCAGATTCGCCCAGAAAGGAATTTCGACCTAGAAAACTATATAAACACATGCCATCATCAATTTGCGACAGATAAAAGAAATCGTTAGCGTAATAGGTTTCTGAACGTTCGACACTCGTAATTTATCACTATATTGTTTATTCGATACATACACTTGCGTGCTTAGTTATAAAATATTGCAACAGTCAATTTAAGGTTTAATGTATCTTAGAGTTTCACATCCTACATAATAAATTTGAAACCTAGTGACATCTTTGTTCTTCAATGTGTTGCTATAGGTATATACACAACGGGTCCAAAAATTATCTGAGGAAGGATGAGATATATTTGGTACTTAGTCAAATGCAAGTGGTAAATGAGATTATTTATTAAAGCACTTTGTTCCATGTCAAGTAATGCATCAATGAGGAATATTTCCCAACTACCTAATACTACACAGGCTCATCAAACAGCGCTTAAAAGATTTTCTTATTCCAGGATTTGCAGTCCTCTCTTGTCCGCCCGAACTGTTCGGCAGATTCCCACGCGTTACGCACCCGTGAGCCACTTTGTTCTAAAAAAAAAATAGAGAGCCGGAATACAATAACCATATAATGTACACTGAGCTTGTATCTGAAGGAGCCGATTTTCTTTCTCCCAGCTTCCCGAAAACAACGTTCGACTTGCATGTGTTAAGCATATAGCTAGCGTTCCTTCTGAGCCAGGATCAAACTCTTCACTTATGGCTGTATGATAACTGTAATTAACTAGAATTCATGAAAGAAATCATATAAATGGTAATGAAAAGAGCCTTACCAGGTACCATAATGAGGCGACACAAGAACTGCATTATAGACTCATACCCACATCATTATCTTCGCTTATCTCACTCCGGTATCTCTCTTCGCTTCGATACCTTGCATTATATAATAAATAACATAATGATTACTAAATTCGATAAGAAGTTGACTTTGTAAGTATTTTAATCAATGTGAAGTTTATAGTTGTATGTAATATTATATATGTTAAATACAAGTGAAGGTTAAGCACTTTGTGGAAGCATTCTACAATTCATACGTGTACATCATGAACAAACTTTGGTTGTTGTGTCGTTTAAGTACTATAATGACACATTAACCAAGGTCTATGTGATGGTTATAATGACACTTAACAAAAATCACGAAGTGATCATGTACTTTTAGATTGTATTCTTTGACTCGTTTGCCAAAGGCTACTATGTGTTAGCGTACTTATATGTTGAGTTTGATATATGATATAAGCATGAAATGATTCACATGCATGGAATCAAGCCATCCTGAAAGCCATCCTTAGACTTCTCCAACTTGATAGGTCGGGGCACCTTCTTCTTCTGATCCTTGCTAGGGTTCTTCTTATCGGTTATATGAGATCTCTTCTCAGATCCAGAGGTGGAGGCTTTGTGCTCAGTAGCATGAGCCTCTCCATTAGCCCTCTTTTTCTTCAAGAGTCCCTCAGCGGTGTGAATCTCCTTCATTAGCTCGGTAATAGTGCACCCTAGCTTATTCATGGAATAGTTCAGCTTGAAAGTATCAAAAGATTCAGGAGAGTTTCCAAGATCATATCTATTTTGGTATCTCCATCAATCTCTGATCCAAGGATTTCCATTTCATTGATATAAATTATTATCAGTATCATATGTTCTCTAGCGGGAGTCCATGCTTTCATACGACAGTTCACAAACTGTCGAAGCACTTGTTCTCTAGCCTGAAGCCCTTGCCCTCTCAACATCTCCTGGAATATGTGGAGCATTTCATAGGCTGACCCAATATCACGATTTTGTTCCTGCAACATATTGTTCATCGATGCTAAAATATAGCATCTCGCAATATCATCGGATCTGAGCCAAGCTGCAAGGGTATCCTTGTCCTCTTGATTCGAATCATCATTCGTTTCAGGAGGACATGGGGTGGTGAGTACCCATTTGTGCTTGTCCACAATATGGACGATGTCTAGGTTAGGTTTCCAATCTCTGTAGTTATCATTTTCTTGTTTATTTGAGGAAATAATAGTAGAGAGGGGTTTAGAGACATGCTACTGAAAGTTGAATAAATCCAAAGGTGTTATGAAAAAAAATGACAATTTACTCCTTCGAGAGAAGGCGGCAAAGAGTCGCCTTTAATAAGTAAATGACACATCATTAATGCATCGTCATGATGTCCATACATCAATGCTTTGACTAGCCACAATATACAGAAGTTTGATCACTCAAATATTTTTGCAGGGCCTCGAGGGAGGATTACTAGAGATTGAGTCTAAGCGTGTAACAAACCACTTAGTTCAAGAAGATCGACTTTGAAAAAAATCCGCCGAGGGGAGTCCTTGTCTCATCGTTTCACTTTTGAACGCAGCTCTACAAGCAATGTTAAGGGTAATGCGTTTTTGAGTACTCTCATCAAAGAGACGGTCGCGAGGGTTACTCTTAGTCTGGCGACATATGCACTTAGCAGTGTTGGAGATCGTGGGTTGCAAAAATTAAGTACAACCCTCCCATTTAGTTTTTGGAATAGGCACATCATCTTTTGTTCCTTTGGAAACACGTTTCCATGAGTAAAGAGAGATAGAGTTGATCACTAGAAAAAATAACCCTAAAATCGATATTTGTGAGAGGAGAGCAGCGTTATTGCACTAAGGCACAACGAACATATTCAGATCTTTCTTTCTATTAATTTCATTTTCTGAAGGAAAGTGTTTGAGATTCCTAAATCTCACTTTTGCACTTGAAATATTTTGACATTCAAAATCTCCTAAAACTAATTTCTTCGTCTTCATGTCATCTTCCTTCAAGGCATCTTCATGGTGGTTGAGTGCGTGAACGTTGATAAGCCACGATTGCATCAAGAAGATGGGAAGAAGCTACGAGTCGCAAATCCGGATTTAAAATCCTGGACGCGCGGACTATCGCACCTTTAAATACATTGGATAGATAACTGACACATTCGGTATCCAATTGAACTGAAACTATTTTCATTGGATAGATAACTTCCGTACCTTTATTTTGGTTCAAGAACCACTAATTTTCAAGCTCTGAGCAAAGAGTTATGTGTTGGGATTGGTGCCCACAAAGGAGATATTAGACATTAAAATATTTTGTATTTGATTTTGCTGAAACATTAATAAAATTGAATATTCATTCTATATAATTATGTTTGTGTTTATGTATGAATGGTACGCTCTGAAACTGTCATCAACGAAAGGGGTGCTAATTACAGACTTGACAAGATAGCCCCTTGTGACTCGTTTAGACATTTGTTCGCAATCTTAAGATAGATGGAGCAATCAAATCTAAGTAATAGTTGCATCTGAACTCACTATTGGTATCATAACATTGTCATATTGGGTTATGTTGTTCACATATATGGAAGTCATGTTGAAACAATGCAAATGCATTAGTATCAAAATTTTCTTTGTTATGAGAGTGTGAATAAATAAACTTGGCCAGGTATTCATCGAATAAGAACATTTTTTGATTAAAACATGTGACATGTAAAGACATCTCACTCTATGTTTTTCTCATTCATAAATTAACAAAGGAGTTAGTGAAATAATAACTCAAGGGGTAAAACGGTAAGTTTATATTCCTCTGAGTTAATGATACATATGAAGGGTAATATCGTAAAGTACTACATGGATCGTGTGAAGAATTGTTTTGTCACATCATATGAAAAATATATGCACATGAACTTAGAGAGTCTCGGTATTAGTCTTTTAGTGGAATCGACTATTATTAAGAATTAAAAGACGGAAAAAGTTTCTGAACTTTTGAGTCAGATCTTTATTCTAATGGTTTGTTCGTCTTGGTCCATAAGGTCTCAATGATAGATGATTAGAAGAGATTAAATGAACAAGATTATTTGATATTCTCATTAAATATAAATTATAATTTATATCGAGAAAATTATTTTCTAAGTAGCTTTTAAAAAATTATTAGTTATTTATTGTTATTCTTATTTGTGAGTCATATTGTATAATTATATAGATAATAATACATTTGAGTGATTCAAATAAATAAATAAATAAAATAAATCTTCTCTCATTTCGTATTTATTTGTGAGTTATGAAAGTATTTAATGAAGTGTCATTAATAAATGAGAGTTCTAAATTAATTGAATTTAGAAATAAATCAAAAGAATTTGGGAATAAATAAATCAATTTGGCCGAGTATTATGATGAGTGTTGGCAGAATTCTTTAAGTTATTAGGTCATGGGTTTGACCCAACAGTGATTTTCGGCCAAACCCTTTCTCCCCCTTGTGTGGGTCTCGGCCAAAATCTCCTAGAGAAAACAAAGAGAGAAAATTGTTTTCGTCCTTCTTTGAGTGAACCCCTTATTTCCGAGTGTTCATAGAATAGCCCACCCTCTCAATCTCACTATAATTCTAAATGTATTATCTTTTATTCTATTTTATGGTGTTTGAGTGATTTAATATTGCATAGGGCCGACCAAGATCTGTGAAGAATTAATTTAGAATCAATTCGAAGTCTCCACGCTCCCCGCTGGATCCCTCCTAGGCGCAAAGCCCCAATCCGGCGAGACAGCTCCAACCCGGCAAGAAGCTTCCCAGGCGCACAAGTCCCTGTCCGGCAACCCTCCTGGTGTGCTCACTCCCTGTTCGGCGAAGGCTCCCAGGCACAAGGCCCTGTCCGGAGAAGGCTCCTATGCGCAGATCGTTGGCAGATATGCCCATTAAAAAGATTGTTTATTTGCATATTGATGTAATATATAAATATTTCATAAAGTCCTTATTGTAATTTGCTGATTAAATTAATAAAAGTTGAAACGTTCATTCGTTCCCCTTTAAGTTTGATTGAAGATTTATGAAATTCAATAGTCTTATAGTGCTTAATCAAACCTAACAATGTATGAAGAGACAAATGTAGATTTGCGTGAACAAACTCTTATGGTTTGGTGAAAAACAAAATATTCACAATCTAAAGATCAACGGACTATTGATCCCTTTACAATTGTTGGAAGAATCTATGATGTCTGGTTACGAGGCGTAGAGAGTTAGGAAATCTATAGTTCTTCCAGTGTATCTTTCGAAGATACTTAATTGACCAGTGCACCTATAGAGACAAAGGAAGAACAAACCATTTAACCTCTTCTGTCCCAAGGTCACTATATATGAATTAGATCATTCTTACCTATATTCTGAAATGAGACATGTCATTTCATAGCATTAATATTCTCATTTGAGAAAGTCAAATTATAGATCCATTAAGTGATCTAGACTAGACCAATCGGTGAGATATTAAGTTATGAAGATGTCATGAACCAACCTTGTGAAGTTCTCATAGATATGTAATTCATGTACAAGATTGCTGAAATGCAATATATATCACCTCATGCTTTATTACTTGGATTATGAATAAATGAACTGCGCAATATCCAAAATTAAGTAGCGACTTTATTTGGATGATACAATGTGACTTGTTAGCTACTCTTCAATACATTGTTTCTAACTTATTCAGAAGTAACAAAGGAGTTGAGGAAATAACAACTCGAAGGGTAAAATGATAATTTTATAAATCTAGTTGATGATATTCATGAAGGGTAAACATAGATAACATTCAATGGATCCACTCAATATAATTAAGTTGAATTTGAGTAGAAAATAAATTCTTTTGAACCGAGAGATTCTCAGTTTCAACTCTTTAGTGGAGTCAGTTGACATTAAACTAATACTCGGAAAAATGTTTGTGAACTTTTGAGTCCGAGTATAGAAGCTCAAGCTTTTTTTATTTGGATACATAAGATCACTATTAGAGGTCTTTAGAGTAGGATTGTTAAACTTGAAGCTTAAGTCAAAATAAGCTCAAATGTTGAACTAGACTTTTTCTCGGAAAATGTCTAAAGGGTATTTTTTTCCACATGGACATAAAATGATGTGAATGTCAAAATAAGATTTTGAATATTTTCATATGATGAAAATTTAAATTATTTTCTAAAGCCAAAAAGTTGTTTGAGGCATTAAGAAATTAATTTCATTATTTGTGTAATAAAAATTCTATAATGGGTATTTTAAAAATTGTCTTAAAAGTAATAAAGAAGCATCTAGATGCTCCTTCCCTAGCTATAGAATTTGGCTAACATACATCATAGAGGAGAGAGTTATTTTCTTTTAATTATAAATATAATTACTCAAAAGTAAAAGAAGAAATGAATTTCCTTGAGAAGGTAATAACTAAGTGAGGAAACAAATTTCCTCACTCTTGAGCTTGATATGGCCGGCCGCATTAGAAGAGAAGGGGAAGAGAAAATAAAATATTGTGTCATGAATGCATTATTCTTTCATGAATGCATAATTGACCTTTATAAATTTTCCTCCTCCTATAAATAGAGCGTCACATACAGATGTAAAAAAGTTGCATTCTTGGTCTTACTCTCTCTATTCTAACTGAGCATTCCCTCTCTCTCTCTCTGTGAAAATTCTTTTTTATATTTGCTCCTAGATCCACACTTGATCTAGAAAAGTAGCTTATGATCCAAGAATTTTTCTTGGTTCATATTGTTTAATTGTGCCCACACACAAATACCTCAAACACTCTATAGACTCTTGTAATAGAAAGCTTAGATTTCTCGAGTTCTACATTAGCCGTGAAGGAATCGAGCCAAGAAAGTAGATCAACCTTTCTCAAGAAGTTTCAAGTTTGATGATACAAGAAATGTTAGTATTCAAGTACTTTATATAATGTTTTTAATTTATAACATGCTCATGCACTTTGCCTAAGTTAGTAAAATTGTTTACTTGTAAAGAAATTTTATATTTCGCCATTAATATGATTAATGATAATTTTTCTGAATCCTAGACCAATTCCAACAATTGTTAGCAGAGCTATGGTTGAAGTATAAGCATGTACATGTTATTTAAAATCATTAAAAAAAACTGTTTTTAAAATTTGCTTGAATAATGGTTTTTCAAAGACTATCTTACAAAATTTGAATTTTTGGTACGACCTCTAAAATTAATTTTATTTTTATTTTTTTCTTTTTAAATATGCCTTATAAATAAATTAAAAACAGTTTTTTGTTATTTTATGTTTAGCATACTCAAAATCAATTTTTTGACAAATTTAAAAATTTGTGTACATAGTTTAAACTAGTTTATTGCACTTCTAGTTTAAAGTTGTTGTTGAATGTTTTATATTATGTTATTTGTTTTGTATGGTGTAAATTATTAATATGTTAATATAATATACGATTGAAATCAAAATAAAAAATTAAAATGTTTCAATAAACATCTTTCCAATTACGCGTAGATCCGACGTACTTTTAATTGTTTTTCAATTTCTAGACAAATTTTTATGGCTCAGTAAAACGGGTATAACTCTCCGCTCGGAATTTGAAGATTATTTTATCTTGCACCAAATTAAAGGTACGAAAGTTAGCTATCCAATGCAATTGCTTTCGGCTCATTCGGATACCGGACGTGTCATTTATGACCTTTTAACTCCGAGGTGTACAGCAGTCCGCGAGTCTAGGATTTTGAATATGGATTTTGCGACTCCTAGCTTCTTCCCCTCTTATTGATGCTTTCATGCCTTTCCGACATTCACGTATCAACCACCATGAAGGTTTCTTGAAGGAGGAAGACGTGAAGATGAAAATTTTAGTTTTTAGGAGATTTTGAATCTCAAAAACTTTCAAGTGCAAAAGTGAGATTTATTAATCTCACACACTTTCCTTAAGAAAAATAAATTAATTGACAAAAAATCCGAGTATGTTCCTTGTGCCTTAGTGCATTAACACTGTGCTCTCCTCACAAATATCAATATTAGGGTTCTTTTTCCTAGTGATCCATTCTATCACTCTTTACTCATGGAAAGATGTTTCCTAAACGTAGATGTGTCTTTTTCCAAAAATTAAGTGGGAGGGTTGCACGTATTGTTTGCAACCCACGATCCCCTTATTTTAAAAACTAAGTGGGAGGGTTGTACTTATTGTTTGCAACCCATGATCCCCAACACTAATATTAAGTGCATATGTCGCTAGACTAAGAGTCACCCTCATGACCCTCTCTTTAATGAGAGTACTCATAGACGCATTACTCTTAACATTGCTTTTATAGCTACGTTCAAAAGTGAAACGATGAGACAAGGCCTCCCCTCGGCGGATTGTTTTCAAAGTAGATCTTGTTGAACTAAGTGGTTGGTTACGCACTTAGATTCAATCTCTAGTAATCCTCCCTCGAGTCCCTGCGAAAAGATTTGAGTGATCAAACTTTTTTATAAGGTGGCTAGTCAAACACTCATGTATTGACATCATTACTTTGCATTAATAATGTGTTATTTACTTATGAAATGCGACTATTTGCGGCCTTCCCTCGAAGGAGTAAAGTGTCATTTTGTTCATAACACCTTTAGATTTTTCTTGTCTAAATAAAATTAAACTTAAAATCCTAAATAAAAGACTAATCATAAATTGTTTCAACTTTCAGCAACATATCTCTAAACCCCCTCTTTACTATCCTTTCCACGAACAATTTGGAAGGTGATAACTACGTAGATTGGAAACGTAACCTAGACATCGTCCTTACTGTGGACAAGCACAAACGGGTACTTACCACCCCATGTCATCCTGAATTGAATTATGATTCGACTCAAGAGGACAAGGACGCTCTTGCGGCCTGGCTCAGATTCGATGAGATTGCGAGATGCTATATTTTAGCATCGATGAACCATGTGTTGCAACAACAACATCGGGATATTGGGTCAGCCTATGAAATTCTCTACAATCTCCTGGAGATGTTTGGAGGGCAAGGGCGTCAGGCTAGGCAACAAACGGTACGACAGTTTATGAGCTGTCGTATCAAAGCAGAGACTCCCGTTAGAGAACATATGATCCTGATCATAAGTTATCTTAATGAGATGAAAATCCTTTGATCTGAGATTAATGGAGAGAGCAAGATAGATATGATCTTGGAAACTCTCCCTGAATCTTTGGATACTTTCAAACTAAATTACTCCATGAATAAGGTAGGGTACACTGTTACCGAGCTAATGAAGGAGCTTCACACTGCTGAGGGACTCTTAAAGAAAAAGAGGACTACTGGAGAAGCTCATGGTACTGAGTACATAGCCTCCACCTCTGGATCTAAGAAGAGATCTCAGAGAGCAGACAAGAAAAACTCTAGCATGGTTCAGAAGAAGAAGATGCCTCGGACTGCCAAGGTGGACAAGTCTAAGGACAACTGTCACCATTGCAATGAGCCCGGACACTAGCGTAGGAACTGTCCTACCTACCTCAAGGCTAAAGGGAAATGTACTATACTTATTACCGAAGCTTGTTTAGTAGCTGATAATGTATCATCATGGATTCTTGACTCAGCTGCTACTAACCGTATTTGTTGTTCCTTAAATGGGTTCAGGAAAAGCAAAAGCAAAATCTTAGAAGATGCCGACTTCTTCTTCAAGTGGGGTGATGGGAGCTTGGTGTCTGGTAAGGCTGTGGAATCCGTGACATTTTCTTTCGAAGACAAAACTTTAAATTTGAATAAGGTGTATTTTGTTCCTTACTTTGGGAAAAACTTAATACCTGTAGCTCAAATTGTTGAGTAGAATTATTATTTAAAGTTTATTGATAATGGAATTCGTATTTCTTTTTTCAATTCATTTGTCACTGATGCTTGTATGAATAATGGTTTATACTATCTTTATCCAACACAACCTTTGCTATTAGACACTGAAATAGATATCTAATTAGGGAACCAAAGAGGATCAAACTTAATTACTCCTCTGATCTAATAAAATCTACATATCTCTGGATCTTAAAACTTGGTCATATTAGTCTAGATAGGATTAAGAGATTTGTAAGGGATGGTCCACTCAAAGCCTCTTCAATAGGCTCACCGCTGACTTGTGAATCCTGTATAGAGGGAAAAATGACCAATACACCTTTCTCTGATAAAGGTCGAAGAGCCACTAAGCTGATGGAACTAATACATTCTGATGTATGTGGTCCACTCAGAATTTAGGCACAAGGAGGATACGAATACTTCGTTACCTTTACCGATGACTACTCTAGATATGGATTTGTCTATTTTCTTTAACACAAATCCGAAACCTTTTACATATTTAAGGTTTTTCGGGCTTTAGTGGAAAAACAAACCGGCAAACAAATCAAAACCCTTCATCCGATCGAGGTGGTGAGTACTTTTCTGGAGAGTTTGATGACTTTCTTAAAGAAGAAGGTATCGTTTCTCAGCCTACAGCACCTGGCACACCTCAACTGAACAAAGTGCCAGAGAAAAGGAACCGAACTTTGATGGATTTGGTTAGATAAATGATGAGTTACTCCCTAATTCCTTTTGGGGATATTCCCTCGAATCTGCCGCATATATTCTGAATCAAGTTTCTTCTAAGACGGTCCCTAGTACTCCTTATGACCGATGGACTGGGCGTAAAGCAAATTAAGCCACATCAGAATTTGGGGTTGCCCTGCACATCTGCTAAGGAAAAAGACTAGCAAGTTGGTTAGTAGGTTAGAATTATGTATGTTTGTTGGATATCCAAAGGAAACCAATGGTTTTCCATTATATGGTCCCAAGGACGACAAAATGTTTGTCAACACTAATGCTCGTTTCCTTGAGTAGGGCTATATAAAGAATATGAAACCTAAAAGCAAAATCGTGATTGAAGAAAAGTTGGGTGATGAAGCTTCTACCTCATCTGTAAGAACTGTTCTTACCCCAACTAAACCGCAACCTAAGAATTCAGAACCTCATGACAGGTACATGTCTTATGGCGATACTCTCGTAGACATCGCTGACATGGATGACCCTGTTTCCTACAACCAAGCAATGGCTGGTTCTGAATCAAACCTTTGGCTTGATGCCATGAAAGTTGAGATGTATTCGATGTATGTCAACAAAGTCTGAAAACTTTTAGACCTACCAGAAGGGGTTAAACTTGTAGGGTATAAGTGGATCTATAAGAACAAAAGGTGTTCAAATGGGAATGTTGAGACGTTCATATGACGAATAGTGGCTAAGGGTTATACCCAAAAGGAAGGTATCGATTATGAAGAAACCTTCCCATGCGCACAAGTCCCTGTCCAACGACCCTCCTGGCGAAGGCTCCTAGGTGCAAGTCCCTATCCGGCGAAGGCTCCGAGGCGCAAGGCCCTGCCCGTTAAGAAGATTGTTTATTTACATATTGATGTAATATTTAAATCTTTCATAAAG
Source organism: Urtica urens (assembly GCA_958296335.1). NCBI lineage: Eukaryota > Viridiplantae > Streptophyta > Magnoliopsida > Rosales > Urticaceae > Urtica > Urtica urens. Next base: position 38,987,106 of record OY282520.1, read on the forward strand.
TCCGTATTGTAATTTGCTGATTAAATTAATAAAAGTTGAAACGTTCTTTCATTCCCCTTTTAGTGTGATTGAAGATTTATGATATTCAATAGTCTTATAGTCCTCAATCAAACCTAAGAATTTATGAAGAGACAAATGTAGATTTGTGTGAACAAACTCTTTATGGTTTGGTTAAAAACGATATATTCACAATCTAAAGATCAACCGACTATTGATCCCAGTATGATTGTTGGAAGAATCTATGATGTCAAGTTACGAGGCATAGAGAGTTAGGAAATTTATAGTTCTTCCAATGTATCTTTCGAAGATACTGAATTGACCAGTGCACCTATAGAGACAATGGATACACAAACCATTTAACACTTATGTCCCAATGTCACTATGTATGAATGTGATCATGCTTACCTAAATCCTGAAATGAGACATGTCATTTCATAGCATTAATATTCTCATTTGAGAAAGTCAATTTCTAGATCCATTAAGTGATCTAGACTATACCAATCGGTGAGATATTAAGTTATGAAGATGTCATGAACCAACTTTGTGAAGTTTTCATAGATATGGAATTCATGTAAAAGATTCCTGAAATGCAATATATATCGCCTCATGCTTTATTACTTGGATTGTGAATAAATGAAGTGCGCAGTATCCAAAATTAAGTAGTGATTTTATTTTGATGAAACAATGTAACTTGTTAGCTCCTCGTCAATACATTGTTTATAACTTATTCACAAGTAACAAAGAAGTTGAGGAAATAACAACTAGAAAGGTAAAATGGTAATTTTAGAAATCCCATCTAGTTGATGATATTCATGAAGGGTAAACATAGATAACATTATATGGATCCACTCAATATTATTAACTTGAATTTGAGTAGAAAATAAATTCATTTGAACCGAGAGATTCTCAGTGTCAACTCTTTTGTGGAGTCAGTTGACATTAAGCTAATACTCGGAAAATGGTTTGTGAACTTTTGGATGCATAAGGTCACTATTACAGGTCATTAGAGTAGGATTTTTAAACTTGAAACCAAGTCAAAATAAGTTCAAATGTTGAACTAGACTTTTTCTCGGAAAATGTCTAAAGGGTATTTTTGTCCACATAGACATAAAATGACGTGAATGTCAAAATCAGATTTTGAATATTTTCATATGACGAAAATATAAATTATTTTCTAAAGCTGAAAAGTTGTTTGAGGCATTAAAAAATTAATTTCATTATTTGTGTAATAAAAATTCTACAATGGGTATTTTAAGAATTGTCTTAATAGAATTAGAGAAGCATCTAGATGCTCCTTTCCTAGCTATAGAATTCGGCCAACATGCATCATAGAGGAGAGAGTTATTTCCTTTTAATTATAAAGATAATTACTAAAAAGGAAAAGAGGAAATGAATTTCCTTGAGAATAAGCTAAGTGGGAAAACAAATTTTCTCATACTTGAGCTTGATATGGCCGGCCACATTAGAATAGAAAGGGGATGAGAAAATCAAATATTGTGTCATGATTGCATTCTTCTTTCATGAATGCAACTTTTATAGATTTTCCTCCTCCTATAAATAGAGCCTCACATAGAGATCTGAAAAAGTTGCATTCTTGGTCTTGCTCTCTCTATTCTTGCCGACCATTCAATCTCTCTCTCTCTCTCTAGAAATTCCTTTTTATTTTCGCACCTAGATCCACACTTGATCTAGAAAATTAGCTTATGATCCAAGAATTGTTCTTGGTTTATACTGTTTAATTGTGCCCACACACAAATCTTTCAAACACTCTATAGACTCTTGTAATAGAAACCTTAGGTTTCTCGAGTTCTACATTAGACGTGAAGGAATCGAGCGAAGGAAGTAGATCAACCTTTCTCAAGACGGTTCATGTTTGAAGATACAACAAAGGTTAGTATTCAAGTACTTTAAATAATATTTTTAATTTATAACATGTTCATGCACTTTGCCTAGGTTAGTAAAATTGTTTACTTGTAAAATAATTGTATATTCCGCCATCGATTAATGATAATTTTTCTTAACTCTAGACCTATTCCAACTCACACCTCTTGTCTGGCGAAAACGCTAGGCACGCTGAAGGCCTGTACGGCGAGACCCTGCTTCCTGTCCGACCGACGTGTGTCTTAGCCATTTCGACGAGCTATTTTTCACGCGTTCGACTCAACGAGGCCTTTAGGAAATATCTAGCAACGTCGAGATTGTTTACAATCTCAATTGTAAGTATTCTCAACGAATTGGATATATGAATATAAATTGTTTATAAGTTCCTAGATTGCTTGTTAAATTTATTGATCACAAGTTTAGAATAAAAAGTTTATTGACATGTTAATAATTTTTAATGCCTAGGTTAATTAAATATATTAAAAATAGTTTTAATATGTTAGATCTAATTATATAATTCCTCCATATATTATGTATGTAATATAATTAATTGTTTAATAGTTAAATAAATTCCAACAAATAGTTTCAAAGCTAAATAAAGGCATTAAAAATAAGGTTTAATGACTAGTTTTGGAATTTGTTTGACTAGTTGGTGTTGGCGTTTTTGTATGATTGTTTATTGCATTATGAATGTTATGAATGTGTGAATGTGTTTATGGATGGATTCTCATTGATATGGCCATGAGAATTTATTTTCTGTTATCGTCCCGATTTTTAATTTAATTTTAAATTGTGAGCCTCAATTTGCGAGGACATTTAACTTGTAATTTTAAAGTTATTGTAATCCCCATGACGAGAAGACAAGGGAGGTAGCACCTCCGGCTTGGCCGTACGTTGGGAAAGTGTGGGGGCTGAGCCGAGACATCCAATGATGCGTCACAAGATCTCTTGGCCGGTTTTGCACTTGAAGATTAAATTTGTTTAATTTCAATTTATTTCTTTTTTGGGTTGTATTTAGAAATGGGCCCTTAGATAAGTTAAATATTTTATGCTTTAAATTATTTAATCTCATTGCGTTTTTGGAATTTATTTAACGATTAAATAATTAATTATATAATATATCTAACATATGGCGGATTTATATAATTAAACTAATATATTAAAAATAATATTTAATATATTTAAACAATCTAGGCATTAAAATTTATTGACATGTTAATAAACTAATTTATGAAAATATGTCAAAAGTTAATTGAACACAATATCAACTTATATAAACAATTTATATATTTATAGGCATTCAAATCTGAGAATTACTGACAATTGAGATTGTAAAAATTCCCGATGTTGCTCGCTATCTCCTTAGGCGCACGCTGGCCGGACATGGAGGACAGGGTCACCGGACTGGGACGCAAGCTGGAGTCTTCCCGGACTATGATCTGGCGCCTTGACCTGCTCGCCGGAGTGGGAGTCGCTGGACACCCTCGCCGGATAGGGAGCACACGCTAGGATCCTCGTCGGACTGGGAAGCACCTGGAGTCCTCGCGCCTGGGTCACCGGACATGAGACGCTACTGGGGGTCTCGCCGGACAGGGAGCTCGCTGGACTTCTCGCCAAACTGGGAAATGCACTTGGATTCTCGCCGGAGTAGACGCGCGCAGGGATCACGTCAGATAGGATTGGCCAGGAGGTTCGGGACTTCTAAATTAATTATAAAATTTAAGACTTTGCAGAATTAAATCTCCAAACACCATAACAAAGAGTCAACAATACTACACGAAGAGTTATATTGAGAACTAGAGGGTGGGCTCTTCTATAAATGCTCGGGAATAAGGAAGACTCTCAGAAAAAGAAGAAAATAATTTTTTTCCTTGCTCTCTCACCATATAGTCAACCGAAACACAAGCGGAAGGGAGAGTTTTTGGCCGAGTGTGTAATTAGGGTTACGTTAAAATGACTAGGTTTTACTTAAGCCTTTGTATAAGCAAGTTAAACGGGTTTAAGTTGGGTCAAACCGATATCCCAGTCAATTAAAATACTCGGCCAACTCACTCCTTTTACTCGGCCATATTGATATATTTTATTCTCGAATTCTTTTGATTTATTTCTAAATTCAATTAATTTAGACCTCTCATTTATTAATGACATTTCATTAAAGAATTTCATACATCTTAAACAAGTACGAAACGAGAAATTATTTATTTTCTTCTTTTATTTATTTGAATAATCTAAATGCATTATTATCAATATAATAACACTATTGTTGGCATTTACGCCCACAAATGAGATTTTTGATATTAAATACTTTTGTATTTGTTTGTTTGTTTTGAATTTAAATAAAAATTGAATATTCATTCTTATTTTAAGATTGTATTTATGCATGAATGTCTACGCTCTGAAACTGTCATCAACAAAAGAAGTGCAAAGTACAGACTTGACAAGATGCCTTCTTATGACTAGTTTAAATAATAGTCCGCAATGTAAAGATCGATTGGGCAATTGATTCTAATTAATGATTGTTAGAATGAATTAAACGATATCTTATCTTGTGATATGGAGAGTTGTGACTCTGTAATTCATTCTTGATATCTTAATGAAGATATTGAACAAGACCTGTGAAGTTTTGAAGTTCGAGATAAAACTGTTTAATCACTCGAAACCTCAAACTCACATACGAGGTATTTTAGTAATTACCTAAATCCTGAAGTGAGTACATATCTCTTGTAACAGTTTATGACATTTGATTTGTCAATGACCAATGGCTAAGTGAAGTTTCATTGACCCGACAGTTGGTGTCACAATACTGTTTCGTTGAAATATGTGATTCACATATATGGAATTTGTGTTGAAAGAATGCTAAGACATTAGTATCACACCATGCTCTGTTATGAGAGTGTAAGCGAATAAACCAAGCATGGTATTCATCGCATAAAGAATTCTTTGAAATAAAACATGTGACATGTTGAGACATCTCATTTTATGTTTTTCTCGTTCACAAATAACAGAGGACTTGGTGAAATAATAACTCAGGGGTAAAACAATAATTTTACATTCCTCTGAGTTAATGATACATACAAAGGGTAATATGGTAAAATACATCGTGGACCGTGTGAAGAATAGTTTTGTCACATCAAATGGAAATCTAAACGCATATGAACTTAGAGATGTTCAATATTGGTCCTTTAGTGGAATCGACTAATATTAAGAATTAAAAGTTGGAAAAAGTTTGTGAACTTTTGTGTCCGAGCTTTATTCTAAAGCTTTGCTCATATGGGTCCATAAGGTCTCAATGATAGACTCTCAGACGAGATTTTGGTGAACAAGAAATGATTGATTTTCTCATTCAACTTAAATTGTGATTTACGCTAAGAAAATTATTTTATGAGTAATTAAATAAATAATTGGTTATTTATTATTATATTTATTTAACGAATCATATTATGTTATTATATTGATGATAATATAATTTGATGATTCAAATAAATAAAAGATGAAAATAAATATTTTCTCGTTTCGTACTACATTGATTAGTATGAAAATAATTGAATGTGTTTTAAAACGTTTTAACATGTTAAATTGAATTATGAATTACCAACATATATTGATATGTTTCATAATTAATTAGGTTAACTGTTAACTAAATTCCAACAACTATATGACTCATTAAATAAATACAACGATAAATAACGAATTGTTTATCCAGTTACTTTGAAAATAAATTTATCGATATAAATCAATTTATATTCAATGAGTAAATCAAATATTCTTATTCATTTATTCTCTTCTAAGTATCTATCATTGAGACGTTATGGACCCACATGAACGAAGCTTTAAAATAAAGATCGGACTCAAAAGTTCACAAACCTTTTCCATCTTTTAATTCTAAATATTAGCCGATTCCATTAAAGGAATAATACTGAGACTCTCTAAGTTCATGTGCGTATATTTTCTGTTTGATCTGATAAAAGACATTCTTCACACGATCCACATACTACTTTACGATATTACCCTCATGTGTATCATTAACTCAAAGGAATGTAAAATTACCATTTTACCCTTGAGTTATTACTTCACTAACTCCTTTGTTATTTGTGAATGAGAAAAACATCGAGTGAGATGTCTTTACATGTCACATGTTTTAATCAAAGAACGTTCTTATTCGATAAATAATTCTCCAGGTTTATTCATTCACACTCTCATAACAAAGCCATAAGGTGTAATGTCAATTATGTATTTACTTCAGGATTTAGGTAAGTAACAAAGTACCCCTCGTATGTGATCTTGAATCTTGGAGTGATTAAAAGGTTTTATCTCGAGCTTCAGAGTACCACAAGTCTTGTTCAGTATCTTCTACAAGATACGAAGAATGAAACACTGAGTCAAAACTCTCTATATCATAAGATAGGATATCATGATTAATTTAAACTTTCATAACTTAGACTCGAGTGCTCTATCGATCTTAAGATTGCGAACAAATGTTTAAACTAGTCACAAGGGGCTATCTTGTCAAGTCTATACTTAGCACCCCTTTTGTTGATGATAGTTTCATAGCGTACCATTCATACATAAACACAAACATAATAAAGAATAAATATTTACTTATATTAATGTCTCAGCAAAATTAAATACAAATGTATTTCAATGTCTAATATCTCCTTTGTGGGCACCAATCCAAACAAACTCCCACTTAACTCAAAAGAGATGCTAATGATCCTTCAGTCCCAATCTTTCTAGGTTTCCCTCAAAGACTTTACTCATTAAAGACTTTGTGAAGAGATCAGAAAGGTTGTCTAACATTGAGATCTTCACAACTTCAGCGTCCCCTTTGTGAATAATATCTCGTATTAAGTGATACTTACGCTCTATGTGCTTAGAGAGCTTGTGACTTCTTGGCTCCTTACAATTAGCGACAGCCCCACTTTTATCACAATAAAGTATGATGGGCTCGCTTGCACTTTGAACTACTTCCAAGTACATAATGAACTTTCTCAGCCTCCTTTGTAGCTTCACAAGCTGCCACATCTTCGTCTTCCATGGTCGAGTCAGCAAGGCAAGATTGCTTGATACTCCTCATTCTGGGTGAACACATGCCTTGATGTGGACTTCCTAGAAACTTTATCCGCTTTAAAATCAGAATCGGTATATCCTGTCATATTCAGGTCACCACCTGACTATGCAAGCACATGGTTTCTCATTCTCTGGAGATACTTGACAACATGCTTGATAGCAACCCAGTGCTTGGGTCCAGGGTTTGACCGAAACATACTCACCACGCCGTAGCAAATATCTAGCCTCGTGCAATGCATAACGTACATGAGATTTCCAACGGCTGAAGCATAAGGAATATGTCTCATGTTGTGAACTTCTTGAGTAGTCTTGGGAGACTGCTCACTTGAGAGATGTACTCCATGTCTGAAAGGTAGATGTCCCTTCTTGGATTCTTGCATACTAAAGCGATCCATGATCTTATCAATATAAGATGCTTGGGAAAGCGCCAACTTTCGGTTCTTCCGATCTCTAAAGATCTGAATTCTCAGAATGTAAGCCGATTGTCCTAGATCCTTGATCTTAAACTGCTTTGACACCCACATCATTCCCAATGAGCAGTATATCATCTACATATAGGACTAAGAAGACCACCTTTCCATCAATTATCATCTGATAAACGCATGGCTCATCTACTGACTGATCAAAGCCGTAGCCTTTCACAGTCTCATCAAATATAATATTCCACGATCTAGATGCATGCTATAGTCCATAAATGGACTTCAGCAACTTACAAACCTTGCCCTGTTGGCCTTTCTCTATGAACCTGTCTGGTTGACCCATATAAATGCTCGTCAAGATTTCCATTTAGAAATGCATTCTTCGCATCCATCTGCCAGATTTCATAATCCAGGGCAGCAACAATGGATAATAGAGTACGGATAGACTTCAGCATCGCGACTAGCGAGAAGGTATCTTCATAGTCGATACCTTCTTTCTGTGTTAATCCCTTCGCCATAAGTCGTGCCTTAAATGTCTCAACATTTCCATCCGGTCCTCTTTTCTTCTTGTAGATCCATTTACACACAACAAGCTTAATGCCTTCAGGTAGATCTACAAGCTTTCAGACCTCGTTGACATACATCGAATGCATTTCAACGTTCATGGCTTTTTGCCATAGGTTTGCTTCGAAACTCTGCATCGCTTCAGAAAATGATTCTGGATCATCTTCCTCATGATATGCGACAGCAGTGAAAGTCTCTCTGATACCCATGTATCGATGAGGTTGTCGTAGAATCCTGTTACCTTGACGAAGCATAGGAGGCTCTGGTTCCGAATATGGTTCTTCTAGGACTCTCCCTAACTTGTAAAGTACACGCTACTTCACCCAATAGTTCCATCAGCATAAGTCTGCTTCTTTGTACAGAGTTCTTCATATAGTCTTTTTCCAAAAACCTAGCGCTCGTGCTAATGAACGTTTTCTGATCAGCAGCACTATAGAAAATGTACCCTTTAGTCTCCTTGGAATATCCCACAAAAAGGCATACTTCTGAACGACTAGCCAAGTTGCTAGTCTTTTGTCTCAGCACATGTGCTGGACAACCCCAGATGCAAACATGGTGTAAAACGTATTTTCTACCACTCCATCTCTCATAGGGAGTACAGGGAAGGTCTTAAACGAAACCTGGTTCAAGATAAAGTTGTCGTTTCTAGGGCATATTACCATAAAGAGTTTGGAAGCGATAAGTAACTCATCTTTGATATCACCATATGGAGCAGAGTTCGATTCCTTCTCTCCGACACACCGTTTTGATGTGGAGTGCCAGGTGCTGCAAGCTGAGAATGAATGTCTTCTTCTCTAAGGAGGTCTTCGAACTCTCCAGACAAGTACTCTCCCTCTCAATCTGATCAAAGGATTTTGATCTGTTTCTCCGACTGCTTCTCAACTAAAGCCTTATACTTTTTGAACATTTCAAAAGTATCCGACTTATGTCTCATAAGGTAGATATGACCAAATCTTGAGTAGTCATAAGTGAAGGTTATAAAGTACTCGTAACCTCCTCTTCCCTAGATGTTTTATAGAAATGAGTGGATGCTATCTGTATAGTTCTTTAATGAATACCAAGAAGCATAATAGGATTCAAGAGGAAAGTGTGGGTGAGAACTACATGGGAATAGATCTGATACCGTTGACCTTTTACTTGTTACTTGAGTAGAGACTACAAGGCTAGTTCTACAGGATAATAGCATGGAGTACTTTGTTTGGGACAAGGGCGGTCTTGCTTGGCGCGAAGGCTGCTTGCTCATATTAAAGTTCTATAATGCATTATTTATTAGTTGTTTCATGAGTGGCCAGTATTAGTTCTTTACGACCTCTTATCTGTATTTAGTTAGGGTCTAGTCTAGATTGATTATGCTGTTTCTTTGTTGAAATGACATACATCACTATGTATGAGTTTCAATACTTGCGTGGCTCTCAAACCCTTTGTAGAGAAGGGTCTCTTCGTCATCTTACCCTCGAGATAGGATGCACACGTGGGAAGACTTCACACGGTTAGAGAGTTCAAAGGACCATCCTTTGTTAATCTCTTAATCATATCTACGCCAATATGTCCAAGACGTAAGTGCCATAGATATGTGTCATCTATTTCATCAGTATGAAACGTCTTAGGCTTCCCGAGTGAATCTCTATTCACTTCGGTGTCCAAGATTGTCGGCTCAATAGGATACAAATAATAACTACAATCCACTCGTTGGGCTTTACTAATAAAAGAGTCATCAATAAAAATCTCAATACCATTATTGATCTTAAAATTGAAATATTGTTCTTCTAAACGACCAAAAGAAATCAATATCTTGCAAAAATCCGGAACATAATAAACATTATTCAATAATAAAATATTATTTCCAAACTTGAGCTTCATAGTCCCGACAGATCTTGCTCCGATCTTCGTTACATCACCCTAGTTGAATCTGAACTCCCCGTCACTCAAGCTCCTTGTTTTCCTGAAACCATTCAAATTACACACAACATGGTCAGATGGCCCGCAATCTAAGATCCAAGGCGATAATTTGTTTGTAGTGTAACAAGCTTGAGTAACAAAGATCATACCTTTCCCCTTGACACTCTTGAGGTAGGCAGGACAGTTCCTCAGCCAGTGGCCAGCCTGTCCGCAATGGTGACATTTGTGCTCAGAGTTGTCCATCTTTGCTATGCCTTTGCCCTTAGCATCCACAACCTTCTTGTAAAGCTTCTTGGAACCCGTTCAGTTGGTGTTATTGGGTCTTTCATCATCCTCTTAGAACCATAGGTTGAGAATCTGTGTTCAGCAACATTGAGCTCTCCCGACTTCTTCTTGATCTTAGGGAGAAGTCCCTCGGAAGTCTGGAACTCCTTCATGAGCTCAGTAACTATATAGTCGAGCTTGTTCATGGAGTAGTTCAGATGGCAGCTATCGAATAAGTCCATCAGAGTTTCCAAGATCATGTTTATCTTGGTCTCTCTGTCGATCTCAGAACCTAGAATCTCCATGTCGTTCAGGTGATCCATGATCAGTAGCATGTGTTCCCGAACTGAAGATCATAGCTTCATCATCCAGTTCATAAAACCGCGGATAGCTTGCTGTCTTGCCTGCCGCCCATGACATTCAAAAATCTCATGGAGATTGTATAGCATGTCTTGTGTTGTGGTCATATCACGATGAGATTGCTGCAACACGTTGCTCATAGATGCTAAGATGTAGCATCTACCAATTTCATCGAACCTCATCCATGCATCACAGGCGTCTTTGTCCTCTTTACTCTAGTCAGCACTCGGAGCAAAGGGACAATGGGTCGTGAGAACATACTTGTGCTTTTCCACCGTCATTATAATATCGAGGTTATGTTTCCAGTCAACGTAATTCTCACCTTTAGTTTGTTAGAACTGAAAATCGTTTGTAGCGGGTTAAAAGACATTTTGCTGAAAACATAAATAAAATAACTTAAGTATGTGCTACTTTTTTCGAATTATATGCATGCATGAACAATCTTAATATGGTGAGTAATGCATTAAATAATTCATGGTATTATGAACAACAATAGTTAATTATTTTTCCTATGGGGAAACCGTAATTAACCGCCTTTCATAGTCGTGACACATCACTATTTAGTTTGAACCATCCAAGAAGTTACAATTTCTAGTTCTTACTAATTACCATAAACCTTTGGTCACTTATTTTTAATGCAGGGCCTCTATGTGAGGATTACTTTAAAAGATAAGTCTAGGTGCGCAACCGACACGTGGGTCTTTACTCAAGTTACTTTGAAGATGGTTCACCTATGTAGAGACCCCGCTTCATCGTTCCTCTTTAAGACTTAGTTCTTAATAGTATGATTAACTAAATACTTCCGAAGTACTTCCATTGAAGGGAGGGCCACTATGTGTGACTCATTCTTCATCATATATTTAGTTAATTATACTCATGTCGGAGACCTTGGGTTGCTTCAACGATAAACAACCCCCCACTTAGTTTTTGCAAAGAATCATATTCTTTTAAAATAGTTTACAATTTTTATAACTCTTTATTAATTATAAACTATATTAACAATTCATTTTAAAATGATGTTGGCGTTCTATCCTATATGACATGTGAAGTGATACGCAATGAGACTAAATAATTTAAAGCATAAAATATTTAACTCATTAAATAGCCCATTTCTAAATACAACCCAACATGAAAAAAAAAATGAAAATTAAACCATGTTAATTATCAAGGGGGAATCCGGCCATGGGATCTTGCGATGCGTCATTGGATTTCTGGGGTTAGCCCCCACACGTTCTCTAATGTGCGGCCAAGCCTGAGGTGCTGCCTCCCTTGTCTTCTCGTCGTCGAATAACAATAAATTTAAATTGCAATTTAAATGTCCTTGCAAATTGAGGCTCACAATTTAAGTAAATAAAAATAAAATTTGGGCCATATTAAATGAGGATCCATCCATAAACATATTCACACAATTTATAACATTCATGATGCAATAAACAATCATACAAAAAACGCCAACACCAACTAGTCAAACAAACTTCAAAACTAGTCATTAAACCTAAATTTTAATACCTTTATTTAGCTTTGATACAATTTGTTGGAATTTATTTAACGATTAAAAAATTAATTACATAACATATCTAACATATGGAGGAATTATATAATTCGATCTAATATATTAAAAATAATTTTTAATATATTTAAACAACCTAGGCATTAAATTTTAGTAACATGTTAATAAACTTATTTATTAATCTATGTTAAGCGTTAATTGAACACACTATCAACTTATATAAACAATTTATATATTTATAGGCATCCAAATCGTTGAGAATTACTTACAATTGAGATTGTTAACAATCCCTACGTTGCTCGCTATCTCCGGAATGCCACACCGAGTCAAATCGATGAAGAAGGCTCGCCGGATTGCCTTAGGCGCACGCTACCCGGACAAGGAGCATATGGTTGCCGGACTGAGACGCATGCTGGAGTCACGCCAGCTTGGGATGTGGCGTTTCGACTTGCTCGCGGGACTGGGAGTCGCTGGACACCCTCGCCGGACAGGGAGCACACGCCTGGATCCTCGCCGGACTGGGAAGCGCTTGGAGTCCTCGCGCCTGGGTCGCCGGAAAGGAGACGTTACTTGAGGTCTCACCAGACAAGGAGCACACTCGACCTATTGTCGGACTGGGTAATGCACTAGAATTCTCGCCGGACTGGACGCGCGCAGGGATCACGCCGGATAAGATTGGCCAGGAGCTTCGGGACTTCTAAATTAATTCTAAAATTTATAACTTTGCATAATTAAATAACCAAACACCATAACAAATAGTCAACAATAATACACGAAGAATTATATTGAGAACGAGAGGGCGGGCTCTTCTATGAATGCTCGGGAATAAGGGATACTATCAGAGAAGGAAGAAAACAATTTTCTTTCCTTGCTCTCTCTCAAAATAGTCGGCCGAAACACACAAGGGGAATGGAGAGTTTTTGGCGAAGTGTTTAATTAGGGTTAGGTTAAAATGACTAGGGTTTACTTAAGCCTTTATATAAGCAAGTTAAACGGGATTAAGTTTGGTCAAACCCATTACCTAGTCAATTAAAATACTCGGCAAACTCACTCCTTTTACTCGGCCATATTGATTAATTTATTCCCGAATTCTTTTTATTTATTTTTAAATCAATTAATTTAGAACTCTCATTTATTAATGACATTTTATTAAATATTTTATTACTTCTTAAACAAGTACGAAACGAGAAATATTTATTTTTTTCTTTTATTTATTTGAATAATCTAAATCCATAATTATCAATATAATAATACTATATGACTCATTAAATAAATGTAACGATGAATAACTAGTTATTTATCCAGTTACTTATAAACTAACTTTTTCGATATAAATCACAATTTATATTCAATGAGTGAATCAAATATTCTTATCCATTTATTCTCTTCTAAGTGTCTATCATAGAGATCTTATAGACCCACATGAACGAAACTTTAGAATAAAGATCGGACTCAAACGTTCACAAACCATTTCCCTCTTTTAATTCTTAATATTAGTCGATTCCACTAAAGGACTAATACTGAGACTCTCTAAGTTCATGTGCATATATTTTTCCGTTTGATGTGATAAACCAATTCTTCACATGATCCACGTAGTACTTTACGATATTACCGTTCATGTGTATCATTAACTCAAAGGAATATAAAGTTATCGTTTAACCCCTGAGTTATTATTTCAATAACTCTTTTGTTATTTGTGAAAGAGAAAAACATAGAGTGAAATGTCTTTAAATGTCACATGGTTTAATCAATGAATGTTCTTATTCAATGAAAACCTGGCCTGGTTTATTCATTCACACTCTCATAACAAAGCATAGTGTGATACTAATGCGCTTGCATTGTTTCAACATGAATTCAATATTTGTGAATCATATAACCCAACATGAAAATATTATGACACCAACCATCGGGTCAGATGAAACTATAACTTAGACATTGTCCATTGACAAATCAAATTCCATTAGGTGTAATGTCAATTATGTATTCACTTCAGGATTTTGGTAAATACCAAAGTACACCTTCTATGTGATCTTTAAGCTTCGAGTGATTAAACGGCTTTATCTCGACCTTCAGAGTATCACAGGTCTTCTTCAATATGTTCTACAAGATATCAAGAATGACACAGAGAGTCAAAACTTTCTATGTCATAAGATAGGATATCATGATTCATTCAAACAGTCATAACTTAGACTCGACTGCTCTATCGATCTTAAGATTGCGAACAAATGTTTAAACTAGTCACATCGGGCTATCTTGTCAAGTCTATACTTAGCACCCCTTTCGTTGATAATAGTTTAAGAGCGTAGCATTCATACATAAACAAAAACATAATAAGGAATAAAATATTTATGTATATTAATGTCTCAGCAAAAATAAATACAAATGTATTTCAATGTCTAATATCTCCTTTGTGGGCACCAATCCCAGCATACATATCACGTCACATGTCATATGGTGTAGAACGCCAACATCATTTCAAAATTAAATGTTCATGTAGTTTATAATTGATAAATAGATTATAACAATTGTAAACTGATTTTTAAAGAATATGATTTTTTGCAAAAACTAAGCGGGAGAGATGTTTATCGTTGAAGCAACCCAAGGTCCCCGACAAGAGTTTAATTAAGTAATTATGTGATGAACTAAGGGTCACACATAGTGGACCTCCCTTCAATGAGAGTATTTTGGAAGCATTTTGTTAATTAATCAGGTACGAACTAAGTCTTAAAGAGAAACGATGAAGCGAGATCTCCACATAGGTGAACCATCTTCAAAATGACTTTATTATAGACCCACATGTCGGTTGCACAAGTAGCCTTATGTTTCAAAGTAATTCACACATAAAGGCCCTACATTAAAAATACGTGACCAAAGATTTATGGTAATTAGTAAAAGTTGAAACGTTCATTCATTCCTTTTTAGTTTAATTGAAGATTTATGATATTCAATAGTCTTATAGTCCTTAATCAAACCTAACAATGTATGAAGAGACAAATGTAGATTTGCGTGAACAAACTCTTCATGGTTTGACTAAAACAATATATTCGCAATATAAATATCAACGGACTATTGATCCTAGTGTGGTTGTTGGAAGAATCTATGATGTCTGGTTACGAGGCGTAGAGAGTTAGGAAATCTATAGTTCTTCCAGTGTATCTTTCGAAGATACTTAATTTACCAGTGCACCTTTAGAGACAATAGATGAACAAACCATTTATCATCTTCTATCTCAATGTCATTGTGCATGAATCGCATCATGCTTACCTAAATCCTGAAATAAGACATGTCATTTCATAGCATTAATAATCTAATTTGAGAAAGTCAAATTCTAGATCTATTACGTGATCTAGACAAGGCCTATTGATGAGATATTAAGTTATGAAGATGTCATGAACCAACTTTGTGAAGTTCTCATATATATATGGTATTCATGTACAAGATTGCTGAGATGCAATATATATCACCTCATGTTTTATTACTTTGATTATGAATAAATGAACTGCGCAATATCCAAAATTAAGTAGCGACTTTATTTGGATGAAACAATGTGACTTGTTAGCTCCTCGTCAATACATTGTTTCTAGCTTATTCACAAGTACTAAAGAGTTGAGGAAATAACAACTAGAAGGGTAAAATGGTAATTTTATAAAACCCAACTAGTTGATGATATTCATGAAAGGTAAACATAGATAACATTCAATGGATCCGCTCAATATAATTAAGTTTAATTTGAGTAGAAAATAAATTCATTTGAACCGAGAGATTCTCAGTGTCAACTCTTTAGTGTAGTCAGTTGACATTAAACTAATACTCGGAAAAGGTTTGTGAACTTTTGAGTTCGAGTATAGAAGCTCAAGCTTTCTTCATTTGGATCCATAAGGTCACTATTACAGGTCATTAGAGTAGGATTGTTAAACTAAAAGTTAAGTCAAAATAAGTTCAAATGTTGAACTAGACTTTTTCTCCGAAAATGTTTAAAGGGTATTTTTGTCCACATGGACATAGAATGATGTGAATGTCAAAATAAGATTTTGAATATTTTTATATGATGAAAATATAAATTATTTTTAAAGCCGAAAAGTCGTTTAAGGCATTATGAAATTAATCTCGTTATTTGTGCAATTATAATTCTACAATGGGTATTTTAAGAATTGTCTTAAAAGAAATAAGAAAGCATCTAGAAGCTCCCCCTAGGTAGAATTTCGGCCAAAGAGTGCATCAAGAGGAGAGTTTTATTTCCTTTTAATTATAAGGATCATTACCCAAAAGGAAAAGGGAAATGAATTTCCTTGAGAAGGAAATAAATAAGCTAAGTCAGGAAACAAATTTTCTCCTTGCTTGAGGTGTGTGGCCGGCCATCCTAAGAGAGAACGGGGAAGGGAAAATCAAATATTGTGTCATGAATACATTATTCTTTAATGAATGAATAATTGACCTTTATAGATATTTTTTTCTCCTATAAATAGAGACTCACATAGAGATGTGAAAGGTTAAGCTTTTGCCTTGTTCTCTCTTGCTCTTGGCCGACCTTCTCTCTCTCTCTCTCTCTCTCTCTCTCTCTCTCTCTAAAAAATATTCCTTTTTATTTTGCACGTAGATCCATACTTGATCTAGAGAATTAGCTTATGAACCAAGAGTTGTTTTTGGTTCATATTGTTTAATTGTGCCCACACACATATCCTTCTAAACTTCTATAGACTCTTGTAATAGAAACCTTAGGTTTCTCAAGTTCTCGCTTAGGTTTGAAGGAATAAAGCTAGAAGAGAAGATCTACCTTTCCCAAGACGCTTCAAGATCAAGCTAAAAGAAAGGTTAGTATTCAAGTAGATTAAATAATATTTTTAATTTATAACATGTATATGCACTTTGTTTAAGTTAGTAAAAATTGTTTTACTAGTAAAAGAAATTTTTATATTCCGCCATTAATGTGTTAATGATAAATTTTTCTTAACCCTAGAACTATTCCAACAATTGCTAGATGATATATCTTAGCATCTATGAGCAATGTGTTGCAGCAATCTCATCCTGACTTGGTCACAGCACAAGACATGTTATATAATCTCCATGAGATGTTCAAGTGTCATGGGCGTCAGGCGAGGCAACAAGCTATCCGCAGTTTTATGAACTGCAGGATGAAGCCAGAATCTTCAGTTCGGCAACACATGCTACTGAGTATAGGTCATCTGAACAACATGGAGATTCAGGTTCTAAGATCGACGGAGACACAAAGATAGACAAGATCCTTGAAACTCTAACGGACTCATTCAATAGCTTCCGTTTGAACTACTCCATGAACAAGTTTGACTCTACAGTGACTGAGCTTATGAAAGATTTGCAGACTGCCAAGGGACTTCTCCCTAACAACAAGAAGAAGTTTGGACAGGTCAATGTTGACATAGGGCCTCAAATTCAAGTTCTAAGACGATGGTAAGAAGACCCAAAAACGCCAACCAAACGAGTTCCAAGAAGGCTATGGATGCTAAGGCCAAAGGCATCCCAAAGATGGACAATTCTGAGCACAAATGTCATAATTAAGGAGAAGGTGGCAATTTGCGGAGGAACTATTCAACCTACCTCAAGAGCGTCATGGGGAAAGGTATGATCATTGTTACTCAAGCTTGTTACACGACAACCAAGCGTCGTCCTGGATTTTAGACTGCGGGGTATCTGACCATATCGTGTGTAATTTGAATGGTTTTAGGAAAACCAGGAGCTTAGGTAATGGGGAGATCACGTGCAATTAGGGTGATAGAACGAAGGTTGGAGCAAGATGTTTCGGGACCATGCAGCTCAAGCTTGGAGATAAAACATTATTATTTAATAACGTTTATTATGTTAAGGATTTTTGCAAGAATTTGATTTCATTTGGTCGTTTAGAAGAACATGGTTTCAATTTTAAGATCAATAACGATATTTAGATTTTTTATTGATGATTCTTTTATTACTAAAGCACATGGTGTAGATTCAATTTTTTTTATATCCTAATTAGCCGATAATCTTGGATGCCGAAGTGAATAGAGATTCACTCGGGAAGTGTAGGAAGTGTCATGGTGATTACACTGACGACACATATATATGGCACTAACTTCTTGGACATATTGGCCTAGATAGGATTAAAAGATTAATGAAGGATGGTCCTTTGAAGTCTCTGATCGTGGGATCCATTCCCACTTGTGAATCTTGTCTCGAGGGCGAGATGACCAAGAGACCTTTCTCTTCGAAGGGTCTAAGAGCCACACAGGTGTTGGAGCTCATACATAGTGTTGTATTTGATCCAATAACCATCTAAGCAAGAGGAGGTTACGAATACTTTGTAACCTTCACTAATGAATACTCAAGGTTTGGTCATGTCTACCTTATGCGACGTAAGTCGGATACTTTTGAAATGTTCAAGGAGTACAAGGCTTTAGTTGAGAGGCAAACGGAGAAACTGATCAAAATCCTTCAATCAGATCGAGGGGGAGAGTACTTGTTTGAAGAGTTCGAAGACCTTCTTAGAGAAGAAGGCATCCATTCTCAAGTTCCGGTACCTGGCACTCCACATCAAAACGGTTTGTCGGAGAGAAGGAATCAGAATCTATTAGATATGGCGAGATTGATGATGAGTTACTCATCACTTCCTGACTCGTTCTGGGGATATGTCTTAGAAACGGCTGCTTACATTCTGAACCATGTTTCGTCAAAGACAGTCCCTGGTACTCCCTATGAGAGATGGAATGGTAGAAAATCTGTTTTACACGATGTTCGTATATCTCCAGCACATGTGCTGCGTCAAAAGACTACCAAGCTGACTAGTCGTTCAGAAGTATGCCTTTTCGTGGGATATTCCAAGGAGACTAAAGGGTACATCTTCTATAGTGATGCTGATCAGAAAACGTTCATTAGCACGGACGTTAGGTTTCTGGAAACAGACTATATGAAGAATTCTACCGAGAAGAAGACGTGTGCTAAAGAAACTATTGGGTGAAGTAGCTGGTACTTCACAAGATACGACGATTCCTATTCCAACAGTGGAAGAACCACGTTCGGAATCAGAGCCTCCTGTGATTCGTCGCGGTAACAGTATTGTACGACAACCTGATCGATACATATGTATCAGAGAGACTTTCACTGCTGTTGCATATCATGAGGAAGTTGATCCAATATCATTTTCTCAGGCGATGCAGAGTTCCAAAGCAAACCTACAGCAAGAAACCATGAACAATGAAATGCATTCGATGTATGTCGGCAAGGTCTGGAAGCTTCTAGATCTACCCGAAGGCATCAAGCCTGTTGGATGTAAATGGTACTTCATGAAGAAAAGAGGATCGGATGAAAATTTTGAGACATTTAAGGCACAAATATTGGTGAAGGGGTTCACACAGAACGAAGGTATCGATTATGAAGATACCTTCTTACCAGTCGCGATGCTGAAGTTAATTTGTACTCTTTTATCCATTGCTGCTACCCTGGATAATGAAATCTTGCAGATGGATGTCAAGACTGCATTTCTGAATGGAAATCTTGACGAGCTCATTTATATTGTTCAACCAGATGGGTTCATGGAGAAAGGCCAACAGGGGAAGGTCTGTGAGCTGCTGAAGTCCATTTATGGACAGAAGCAAGCATCTAGATCATGGAATATTAGATTCAACAAGGCTTTGAAAAGCTACGACTTTGATCTGTCAATAGATGAGCCATGCATGTATAAGATGATAAACAATGTTTGAGTGGTCTTCTTAGTCCTATATGTAGATGACATACTACTCATTGGGAATGATGTAGGAAAGTTATCAGAGGTTAAGATCTGGCTGTCAAAGCAATTTGAGATGAAGGATCTAGGCGAAGCGGCTTACATTCGGGGAATTTTAGATCTTCAGAGATTGGAAGGACCGGAAGTTAGCGCTATCTCAAGCATCTTATATTGATAAGATCATTGATTTCTTCAGTATGCAATACTCCAACAAAGGACAGCTACCTTTCAGACATGGAGTGCATCTCTCAAGTAAGCAGTCTCTCAACATTCCTCAAGAGGTTGACAACATGAGGCATACTCCTTACGCTTCCACCGTAAGAAGTCTGATGTATGCTATGCTTTGCACAAGGCCATATATTTGGTACGCAGTGGACGTGGTGAGTAGGTTTGAACCCCAGTACTTGGTTGCTGTCAAGCATGTTCTCAAGTATCTCAGAGAACGAGAAACTACAAGCTTGTATACTCAGGTGGTGACCTGAATGTGACGAGATATACCGACTCTGATTTTTAAGCGGATAAGGATTCCAAGAAGTCCACTTCAGGGTCTGTGTTCACCCTAAATGTGGATCCATGGTCAAACAATCTTGCGTTTCTGACTCGACCATGGAAGGCGAGTATGTGGCAGCTTGTGGAGCTGCAAAGGAAGCGTGTGGCTGAGAAAATTCATTATGTACTTGGAAGTAGTTCCAAGTGCAAGCGAGCCTATTACACTTTATTGTGATAACATTGGGGCTTTCGCGATTTGTAAGGTGCCAGTAAGTCACAAGCGCTCTAAATACGCAGAGACCAAGTATCACCTGGTACGAGACATCATTCATAGACGGGACGCTGAAGTCATGAAGTTCTCAACGTTAGACTACCTTCCTGATCCCTTCACGAAGCTTTTAACGAGTAAAGTTTTCCAGGGACACCTAGAAGGATTGGGATTGAAGGATCATTCGCATCTCATTTGAGTCAAGTGGGAGTTTGTTGGGATTGGTGCCCACAAATGAGATATTAGACATTAAAATACTTTGTATTTGATTTTGCTGAAATATTAATAAAATTGAATATTCATTCTTTATAATTATGTTTGTGTTTACGTATGAGTGCTACGCTCTGAAACTGTCATCAACTAAAGGGGTGCTAAGTACAGACTGGACAAGATAGCCCCTTGTGACTAGTTGAAACATTAGTTCGCAATCGTAACATCGATGGAGCAATCGAATCTAAGTAATAATTGTTCGAATACATCATGATATCTTATCTTGTGATATAGAGAGTTGCGACTCTGTGTTTCATTCTTGATATCTTATAGAAGATATTGAACAAGACCAGTGATACTTAGAAGCCTGAGATAAAATCATTTAATCACTGGAATCTTCAAGATCACATACGAGGAGTACTTTGTTACTTACCTAAATCCTGAATTGAATACATAATTGATATTACACCTTATGAAATTTGTTATGTCAATGAGAAATGAATAAGTTATAGTTGCATTTTACCCGATGGTTGGTGTCATAACGTTGTCATATTGGGTTATGTGATTCACAGATATGGAATTCATGTTAAAACAATGCAAATGCATTAGTATCACACTATGATTTGTTATGAGAGTGTGAATGAATAAACTTGGCCATGTATTCATCGAGTAAGAACATTCTTTGATTAAAACACGTGACATGTAAAAACATCTCACTCTATGTTTTTCTCATTCACAAATAACAAAGGAGTTAGAGAAATAATTACTCATTGGGTAAATCAATAATTTTACATTCCTCTGAGTTAATGATACACATGAAGGGTAATATCGTAATGTACTCTGTGGATTGTGTGAAGAATTGTTTTGTCACATCAAATGGAAAATATACGCACATGAACTTAGAGAGCCTCAGTATTAGTCCTTTTGTGGAATCGACTAATCTTTAGAATTAAAAGACGAAAAAGGTTTGTGAACTTTTGAGTCCAATCTGTATTCTAAAGTTTCATTCGTGTTGGTCCATAAGGTCTCAATGATAGACACTTACAAGAGATTAAATGAACAAGATTAATTGATTTTCTCATTAAATATAAATTGTGATTTATATCGAGAAAGTTATTTTCTAAATAGCTTAATAAATAATTAGTTATTTATTGTTACATTTATTTGATGAGTCATATTGTATAATTATATAGATAATAATGCATTTGAGTGATTCAAATAAATAAAAGAAGAAGATAAATATTTTCTCATTTCGTACTTATTTGCGAAGTATGAAATTATTTAATGAAATGTCATTAATAAATGAGAGTTAGAAATTAATTGAATTTAGAAATAAATCAAAAGAATTTGGAAATAAAATAAATCAATTTGGCCGAGTAGTAGGATGAGTGTTGGTCGAAGTCTTTAAGTTATTAGGTCATGGATTTGACCCAACTTAAGCCCATTTAACTTGCTTATATAAGGGCTTAAGGAAACCCTAATCAGAGCAAAAATCCTAACAGTGATTTTTGGCCAAACCCTCTCTCCCCCTTGTGTGTGTCTCGGCCGAAATATCTCAGAGAAAACAAAGAGAGAAAATTGTTTTTTCTTTCTTTGGGTGAACCCCTTATTCCCGACTATTTATAGAAGAGCTCACCCTCTCAATCTCAATATAATTCTAAGTGTATTATCTTTGATTATGTTTTATGGTGTTTGAATTATTTAATATTGCATAGGGCCGGCCAAGATCTGTGAAGAATTGATTTAGAATCAATTCGAAGCCTAGATGTTTCCCGCCGGATCCCTCCTAGGCGTACAGCCCCAATCCGGCAAGAAGGCCCTGTCGTGCGAGACCTTTCAGGCACAAGGCCCCCTGTCCGGCGAAGCTTTACAGGCGCGCTGACTCCATGTCTGGCAAAGGCTCCCTGGCGCAAGGCCCTGTCCGGCGAAGGCTCCCAGGCGCATACCTCCTGTCCGGAAAAGACGCTAGGCGCGCTGAAGGTTTGTCTGGCGAGCCTCTGCTTCCTATCCGACCGACGTGTATCTCAGCCATTTTGACGAGTTCTTTTTCACGCGTTCGACTGGACATGGCCTTCAGGAGATAGCTCGTAACGTCGGGATTTCTTACCATCTCAATTGTAAATATTCTCAACGAATTGGATCTGCGAATATTAATTGTTTATAGGTTGCTAGATTGCTTATTCAATTTGTTGATCACATGTTCATAATAAAAAGTTTATTAACATGTTAATAATATTTAATGCCTAGGTTAATTAAATATATTAAAAATAATTTTAATATGGTAGAACTAATTATATCATTCTGTCGTATATTAGATATGTTATATAATTAATTGTTTAATCTTTAAATAAAATTCCAACATTACGCCATTTTACGGAGCCATAACAAGGTGTCAAGAATTTGAAAAACAATTAAAAGTACGTCGGCTCAATGTATATTGAGAAAAGAAATTTATTGAAACATTCTATTTATTTGTTTTGATTTAGATTGTGTGTTATATTAACATATTAATAATTTACACAAAATAAAAAAACATACTAGAAAACATTCAATAACAAATTTAAAATAGAAGTGTAATAAACTAGTTTAAACTATTTACACACATTTTCAAACTTGTCAAAAAATTGATTTCGAGTATGCTAAACATAAAATCTTTCAAAATTGTTTTAAATGTATTTATATAGCATATTTAACATGTGGAAAATCAACACAAATTTAATTCTAGAGGTCGCACCAAAAAAATCAAGCTCTTTCGCAATTCTATCCCTGGGCATCCGGAGGATCGGGACTTTCTAATCTGGGAGAAGTTCCACCAGTCGGCCCTTCTTCTTTGGGGATGATGATACCAATTCCAGTTGACCACGAGTCGAAGGATGTTGATTCTCGCTCCGACTTTGATTTTTGATTCGCGTAGTGAGAAAATCATTTTCGATTGGCTTTCTTTCTTTGCTTTCCCTGAACTGTCGGAAAGTCCACTTTCTTGAATCAAATGCCTTATTGAGGAAGAAGAACTCAAATGTGTTGTAATGACTTAGAAGAACGTGTCTCTCTGTCTTTCATTCTGTCTCAAAATCCCCAAGAGCCCGTTGAAGTGACGCCATACAAGGCCGAAGATCTTCTTCGATATAAAATTGCCATCTGTCGTCGAATGGCACAATGGCATCCTGAGGGGGACTGGGAAGCACGGGGGGCTCGAGCGCTTGACATCAACAACCCAAGGAGGCACGGGATGGTCCCCCCTTTTCCGGGAGTCGATGACTATTCATAGCTATTACCTTGACACCAAAGAAGAGTTCCACCCAATGTTTTATTTATGTCCTACTTGATCCTTATTCGACATTAAAAGTATATTGATTTTTCAGCAATATGTGGAAATTCTCCCGTTCCCTGGTTCCTGAAGAATATATTGGATGCGGGAAAATTGTCTAAGCTCTAGTCTTAGCAAAACCATTATTCAAGAACATTTTGAAAACAATTTTCGCATAATGATTTTAAATAACATCTAAATGCTTATACTTTGACCTATGCTCTGATACCATTTGTTGGAATAGGTTTAGGGTTCAGAATAAATTATCATTAAAACATTAATAGTGGAATATAATAATTTCTTTAAAAATAAAACAATTTTACTAATCTAGGCAAAGTGTATGAACATGTATATATTTAAAAACATTATCTAATTACTTGAATACTAACCTTTCTTGTAGCTTGATTTTTGATGAGCCTTGGGAAAGGTAGACAGTCTCTTTCTCGTTACCTTCACACCTAAACGTGAACTCGATAAATTTAAGGTTTTTATTACATGAGTCTATAGAGGATTTGAAGGATTTTTGTTTGGGCACAATTAAACACAATAACTAAAGAACAAATATATGAGCTAAAGAGCTAATTTAAACCTAAGTCTAATGAGGACTTACGTGCCAAAACAAAAGAGATAATTAGAGCGAGAGAGAGGGTGGTCGGCTAGAATAGAGAGGGTGGTTGACTAGAATCTATATGTGAAGCACTATTTATAGGAGAAGAAAATACAAGAAAGAGTTATTACCTTTCCTATTGTCTATTCATGACACACTATTTGATTTCCTCTCTCCTTTCTCTATCAATATGGCAGTCCATCCATAAGGAGAAATTTGTGAGAGAAATTTGTTTCCTCACTTAGCATATTTATTTCCTTCTCAAGGAAATTTATTTCCTCTTTTTCTTTTGGTTAATTATCTTTATAATTAAAGGCAAATAATTCTCTCCTCTTGTGATGTGTTTTGGACGATCTCTACACCTAGGGAAGGAGCTTCGAGATGTTTCCTTAAGATAATTCTTAAAATACCCATTGTAGAATTAATGTTGCACAAATAATGAAATTAATTTCATAATGCCTCAAACAACTTTTCAGCTTTAGAAAATAATTTATATTTCCATCGTACGCAAATATTCAAAATCTTATTTTGACATTCACATCATTTTATGTCCATGTGGACAAAAATACAC
Source organism: Urtica urens (assembly GCA_958296335.1). Taxonomy (NCBI): domain Eukaryota; kingdom Viridiplantae; phylum Streptophyta; class Magnoliopsida; order Rosales; family Urticaceae; genus Urtica; species Urtica urens. Next base: position 39,012,254 of record OY282520.1, read on the forward strand.
TTTAGACATCCTCCGAGAAAACGTCTAGTTCAACACTTGAACTTATTTTGACTTAGCTTCTAGTTTAACCATCCTACGCTAATGACCTGTGATAGTGAACTTATGGATCGAAATGAACAAAGCTTGAGGTATTATACTCGGATTTAAAAGTTAACAAAATTTTTCCGAGTAATAACTTAATGTCAACTGACTCCACTAAAGAGTTGACACTGAGAATCTCTCGGTTCAAATGAATTTATTTTCTACTCAAATTCAACTTAATTATATTGAGCGGATCCATTGAATGTTATCTATGATTACCCTTCATGGATATCATTAACTAGATGAGATTTATAAAATTATCGTTTTACCCTTCTAGTTGTTATTTCATCAACTCCTTTGTTACTTGTGAATAAGTTAGAAACAATATATTGACGAGGAGCTAACAAGTCACATTGTTTCATCCAAATAAAGTCGCTACTTAATTTTGGATATCGCGCGGTTCATTTATTCGCAATCCAAGTAATAAACCATGAGGGTAAATACATTGCATTTCAGCAATCTTGTACATGAATTCCATATCTATGAGAACTTCACAAAGCTGGTTCGTGACATCTTCATAACTTAATATCTAACCTATAAAATGTAAAAGAGAGAGAGTGCCGTGTTTGATTTGATATGTTGAAATTGAAAGGGGTAAAATCTGAGAAGTGAAAGATAGGAAATAAAGTTGCGAAAATAGAGAAAAAGTTTTATATAAAGAACATGGGTATGCGGGTGAAAAGGAAAGTTGAGAAGCGAATGTTATGGTGAGTAGGGTAAGAGTCGCTAGGATTGATCTTAAGTCAGAAATATTATTCATATCCTACCTTTGACCCTAACCTTGACATTACAACCCTTTTTGACACATAGATCGATTAGAAATGAGGATTATACATTAGTGGAGATCAAAGGTGAGGAGAGGGCATATGATTACGTTAAGTCACACGTCTTCGACTTTTGGGTATCTCAAGAACATTGGGGCAAGTGAATAATTCATTATTCGAAAGTACACGAGACAGGTAAGTATTGTGTAACAGTCAAGGTGAAGCTTGTTGTATGATTTCTTTCACATTTAGTAGTTAATTTGAAGTTTGAAATCGGGAATATTTTGGCCAACGATAAACAAGGAACGATAGATGAGATAAGACATTGTTGATTGACGCATTTTAAACACCGAGAGATTTTTCCTCTAGAATACTTTGCACGTGGGTATTCTTATTTTTTTGCATTGATTTTTGTTTTGGATGAGGAAAACCAAGGTTCAAGTTTGGGGGGGTTTGATGAGTGCGTATATTACGTATGAATCGGCCCTCATTAGGCTTGGATATGGGCTTGTTCTTAAGTGTTATTAGTGGTTTACGTGTGTTTATAGTGAGTTTCAGTTCAAAACGAGGAATAGGGCATGATTGAGTCAGACGAAATAGAAGCAAAATGCAAAGAGCTAGAGCTAAACACAAAGAAAATCAAGTTGAGTGACAACGAAGACTTCTCGAGTCGTCTCGCGGTGCATTTCGCGGTAACATTGCGCCGCGAGGACATCAACGTGAAGCCTCAGCACCGCAAGTTTGCAGAGTGCACGAAGCAAGACCTAACAGGAGACCCCTCGCCGCGTTGACATCAATGTGAAGCCTCGACATCCCGCCGCGAGGATGAAGTCCACACGATTCAAAACTGTTTCACTAAGTGTCCTCGCGGTGCACGTCATGATGAACACGTGCTGTGCAGCTACTAGAGGCGGACAGTTTTCGTGAAATGATGCACCGTGCCGCAAGTTAACGATTCCCAACGCATTAAAAGTCAGGTTTTGTCTCAATCTTGACCATGCGATGCGATTTTGATCGTTCGTATTTGCCCAGAAGGGTACTTCTACGTAGAAAACTATATAAACACATGCCAACCTCTATTTTCATATTCGTTTGTTTTTCTGAGACTTTTAGAGAGAGCTTTTGCTGTGGAGAGAAGGTTTTCACCAGAGTTCATATTTTCCGACCACCGCAGTTTCAGAGCTTTGACCTCCGAAATTCAACTCTAGTTTTTCTTCTTTTCTTTTCTTATTGATTTACTTTTGAACTTCGTTTGCCTGTGAATTTATATTACACTTAAATTATGAGTTCATTTCTTTATTCTCTTCTATTTGTGTTCGTTCTTATTGCGTTAATATTTTTTATCATGTTCTTGAACACCATTAGAGGCTAGATTTTTAGAGGGATTACGATGTAGCTAGGTTAAGTTTTAGTTAGGGTTTGAAGGATATGATAGATTAGAATTAGTCCATAAATGTGTATGCTTGTTGAAACTGTGTTTAATGCATTCTTAAGATTTATTACCTTTAGAATTGTTCGAATGGGTTATTTAGTTACTCAAGAGAGAATAAGTTTTTGTGCACCATTTCGTTCATTGTAATTGTTTAAGTTGCTTGATGATTTAGAAACTGTGAAATTGTAAACTTCTTGGTTTATTGCTCGTAGATGCGTTTATAGGATTTAAGGCCGAGAGGATAATTAATCGGACATTTGCGTAGGTTCACTAGATAAATCGAGATAGGCTAGCGAATACTTGTGAGAGAATGAGAAGAGTATACATTGGATCATTTTAGTGTTCGTACCCAGAAATCTCTAGGTGTGTAGTTACCCGGTGAAATCATGTACCTTGCTTTCTTTATATTCTTAAATCTTGTTTTAAACATTTAATAGCCATTTGTTAGAATTCATTAGTTTAGTTCATATTAGTTCGTATCTCAACTCAAAGTCTTCTTAAAATTAATTTGTGACAGAAGAAATCGTTAACGTAATAAGTTTATGTGGGTTCGACACTCGTATTTTATCACTATATTAATTTTTCAATACGTACTTGCGTGCTTAGTTAAAAATATCGCAACACATTTTTGGCGCCGCTGCCAGGGAAACATTTTCACAACAACGGTTTAAATTAATCGGTTTTGCCATTTGATTTTTGTTACATATTACTAACTGTGTCACTTTTACTTTGAAGGTGCACGCGAAGCAAAGGATCATTGAGTCTCATCCAGATATCTTGAGATCAAAAAGGTTTGCATAAAAAATCGAAAGAAGGCTAAAGAATGAGTCATTGGGGACCATCAACCCAACATGGCTCGTTAGGAACCGAAAACCCTATTTCAATATCGGTTGCCACCTGTCGATGCGACTCAATCTGCAATTGTTCTACCGACGCTCGCAAGATATCAAAATTTTCAGATCAAGACAGGAATGATCCACATGGTGCAACAATCAAAATTCGCGGGATCACCAGCTGAGGATCCACAGTATAACTTCGCTAACTTCGTCGATATTGCCACCACGTTCAAGATCCATAACGTGACAGACGAAGCCTTCAAACTCCGCCTTTTCCCGTTTTCTCTCCACGACCGAGCCAAGACGTAGCTCAACGCACTACCGCCGGGATCGATCACCACATGAGCAGACTTGCGCATCAAATGCATCTCCAAGTTCTTTCCGTTTGAGAAAATGAAAAAGAGGCGCAATGAAATTCACTCATTCGCACAATTTGATGGGGAATGTTTAGTTGAAGCGTGAGGGCGTTTCAAAGAGTTCGAGAAAAAATTCCCCAGTCATGGCATTTAAGGGTTGATGACGGTGCAAATATTTTACGGAGGTCTTGCACCGTTTTCTCGCACATTGGTAAACACCGCTGCAAGAGGGTCATTTTTCCAAAAAACAGAAGAAGGAGCTCATGCAATTTTTGAAGAATTGGCATACAACAATGACCAATTCCCTGCAGAATCCAGAGGAGGGAACCATCCACACCAAAGATGGAATTGATGAAAGCTCGGGCAGCACAAGTGGCTGACCTAGCCAAGACGGTAATGGGAGCACAACAACGGTTCAGGTAGTCCAAGCGACAAATCCCGAACCATGCTTTTGATGCACATGTCCGCATAACAGTGACGAGTGTGCACAGAGATAATGGGTAGGAGGTGAAATATGTCAACAACAACAATTGCCCGACGTACCAAAACTCCAAGAATTACAATACTTGTGTAAGGAATAAAGATTAAAGATAATCCAACAGCGTTGTGTGAAATATGTCAACAACAACAGTGTTGTGTGTCTCAAAATTGTTCTAAGTTTTAGACTAAAGATAATCCACAAACTACTAGGTGAGAAATAAAGATTTAGTTGTAATACCATATCGACCCGAATTTTGCATGTTTCGAAACTTAGGAACCCAGAGGAGTAACCCAAACGAGTGTTTAAGAAAAAACCCAACAACGTACTAGAAAATTCTCCAAACCTTAATCGAGACGAAATAGAGTATACTCTGATCTTGTCGGGAAGAGGCAACAGAATGAACCATTCGAACCAAAAAGCCAACACGTAAAAAAATATTCATCCATGTAGAACCCATGCACAAAAAGCCAAACACTATCATTTCTTATGTAAGTCAGAAAAAGTCCGAGCCGATAAAGAAAAATATTTACTCCCACAAAGAACTCGATCGATCATAGCGACTCTTAAGTGCTCAAGTTCAATCTTTAAAGTGTATATATTGGGAAGTCGTCCTCAAATAAATATCAAGAATTGCTACATCGCATTGATACCTAATAAAAAAAAGTAAAAGAGCGAGAGTCGTGTTTAATTTTATATGCGGAAATTTTTTATTTCATATGCGAAAATTGAAAGGGGTGAAATTTAAGGAGTGAAAGATAGAAAACAAAGTTGCGAAAATAGAGAAAACGTTTTATATTAAGAACTTGGGTATGCGCGTGAAAAGGAAATTTGAGAAGCGAGTGTTATGGTGAGTAGGGTAAGAGTCGTTAGGATTGATCTTAAGTAAAAAATATTATCCATATCCTACCTTTGACCATAACCTTGACATTACAAGCCTTTTTAACCCATGGATCGATTAGAAATGAGGATGATACATTAGTGGAGATCAAAAGTAAGGAGAGGGCATATGATTACGTTAAGTCGAACAACATTTATATCTTTGACTTTTGGGTATCTTGAGAACATTGGGGCGGGTGAAGAATTCAGGATTCGAAAATACACGAGACGGGTAAGCATTGTGTAATGGTCAAGGTAAATCTTCTTGTATGATTTCTTTCACATTTAGTAGTTAATTTTAAATTTGAAATAGGGGAATATTTTGGTAAACGATAAACAAGGAAAGATAGATGAGATAAGATATAGTTGATTGACGCATTTTAAAGACCGAGAGTTTTGTCCTCTAGAATACTTTGCACGTGAGTATTCTTATTTGTTTGCATTGATTTTTGTTTTGCATGAGGACAAGCAATGTTCAAGTTTCGGGGGGATTTATGAGTGCGTATTTTACGTACGAATCCGCCCTCATTAGGCTTGGATATGGGCTTGTTCTTAAGTGTTTTTAACGTTTTACGTGTGTTTGTAGTCAGTATTAGGTCAAAACAGGTAAAAGGGCGTGATTGGGTTATAGTTTGACAGAATCGAAGCAAAATGCGAAGAACTAGAGCTTAACACAAAGAAAATCAAGTTTAGCGACAATGAAGACTTCTCGAGACATCTCATGGTGCATGTCGCGGTAACATCGCGTCGTGAAGATATCAACGTGAAGCCTCCGCACCGTAAGTCTGCAAAGTGCAGTAAGACCTATACAAATACCCCTCGCGGTGCACGTCGCAGTCACACCGCGCCGCGAGGATGACCACGAACATACTCCACGCCGCGATCATGAAGTCCGCACGAGTCCCAAACGTTTCACAGAGACTCCTCGCTACTGTAGGCTGACAGTTCCCGCCGCAAAAAGATGTACCGCGCCGCGAGTTCACGGTTCTTGATTCATTAAAAGTCGAATTATGACTCAATATCGACCATTGTGTGCGATTTTGAGCGTCCAGATTCGCCAAGAAGGGGGCTTTGACCTAGAAAACTATATAAACACATGCCACCCTCAATTTACGGCAAATAAAAGAAATCGTTGGAGTAATAGATTTATGTGGGTTCGACACTCATATTTTATCATTATATTACTTATTCGATACGTACACTTGCGTGCTTAGTTATAAAATATCGCAACAACCAATTTATGGTTCAATGTATCTTAGAATAAACGGACTTTCACATCTTACATAAATTTCAAACATTAATCGATGTGACATCTTTGTTCTTCAATGTAGGGCTATATGTTTATAAACAACGCACCCGAAAATTATCTAAGGAAGGATGAGATATATTTGGTACTTAGTCAAATGCAAAGTGGTACATGAGATTATTTATTATGTGCACTTTGTTCAATGTCAAGTAATGCAATAATGACGAATATTGCTCAGATAATAATAACATAGAGATTACTAAATTGGATAAGTTGACTTTGTACGCATTTTAATCTAGAGTTAATATATATAATAGCCCTATAGCGGTTCAGAAATTTGGTTTTGTCCACCATATGCTAAAATTTTTGTAAAAGTCCACACTTTTAATTAAGAAAAATTTCATACAAAAAATACCCCAAAATTTGAAATCCCGCCGAAATAAAAAAAAAGAAATTTAAAAACATTAATGGTTAATTAATGCATAAAAAACGCCCATAAAAGAATTTTAGCATTAATTAAAATAAAAAAATAGGAGAGAGAATATCATAAAACACGGTTTGAACAGTTTTCCCTCGAAACTCATCCCCAACCCCGACTGGCCACAAAATCTTTGAAGATTCAAAACAATCCAAGCAATTTACAAGTATTAATATGTTGTAAAACGTAACTCAATTTACGTTAGTACGATTTCATTTAAGGTAAATTGGATATCAATTAACGAACATTATCAGTGTAAAATTCAATTTACGTTGGAAACAAAATCATTTCAGTGTAAAATGAAAATCAACGACAAATATTGAATTAAACAACCCATAATTTTAGGTTCTAAGAGGAAATATTCAACTGCCATAAATTGTTTAAACAAAAAAGGAAATTACTTCAAAATTTGAAACGAAAATTGAAAAACATATTAATTCAAAATTTAAAATAACAATAAAACCGGAAAGAAATATAAAGGATAAAAAGGTAAATTAATAATGTTATTAAATATTCCATGTCAGCATTTTGGACATTTACAAAAGGTTTACCAAACGTTGGACATAACCAAAAAACGTGTGTAAGATAGGGCCAATTTGTCAATTTTTTGTTTAATCAATGTGAAGTTTATAGTTGTATGTAAAATTATATATGTTAAATACCAGTGAAGGTTAAGCACTTTGTGAAAGCATTCTACATTTCATACATGTACATCGTGCACGAACTTTGGTTGTTGTGTCGTTTAAATACTGTAACGGCACATTAACCATGGTGTATGTGATGGTCATAATGAGACTTAATAAAAATCATGAAGTGATCATATACTTTTAGATTGTATTATCGGATTCTTTGACTCGTTCGCCAAAGGCTACTATATGTTAGCGTACTTATATGTTGAGTTTGATATATGATATAAGCATAAAATGATTAACATGCATGGAATCATGCCATCCTGGAAGTAGATCAATTTTTACTCACATAAGATCGATTTTAGAACCCATTAACTGGACACACTTTCATAGTAAGTATGTAAGAAAAATTATTTTGACATGAAAGGAACAATGTTTAGCGCTTATATATATCAAAAGATCTATAACATAATATTTGAAATTTCTCAATACCAATCAAACCTATAGGATTATGATCAAGTATTGACTTTACGTTGAGTAATATATAATACTAGTAACTAAAAAGTGCAGTCTTGTATAATTTCGTGAAGTATCCCTAAGATTGACAGATATATTGAAAACATAAATAATTATTGTCGTTTTAGCATGATTTATTTGTGCTTAAGGTACTAAGTCCATCATCTTCGAGCCGACTTTGATAAAAATGAATAAAAAAATTCAAATAATAAATACATATGTATGATTGTAGAATTATTTATTTATTCTTGGATCAAGTAAATATTTTATTGAATTTTAAATTGGCCTTACGTGCATTGAAAAATTAGATATTCCTAAGGCCCTTAGTGAATGGCTACTTGGAGTAACTATTACCCAAAAATTTATAAATATTTAGTAGAGTTTAGGAGATTTTTTCTAAATATAATATATCACCATTTGAAAAAAGAAAATATTAACGTTGGTTTCATAAATACACCTTTAATATATAGGAGATAATATTTGGAAATATATTATCATCTTATTTAAAAACAAATAAAATATTGTCACTTATTCTATCTCATGAATGTAGTTTAATATTTTGAAGAATAATATGCAAATATAATATCTTAGATCTCAAAGACGATGGATGAGAGAGGGAAAGTACGATTAGTAATCAAGATCCAATAATGGATGTTTAACTACTTTAAAGGGATGAATATAAGAGAACAAAATATTCAAAAAGGCTTCTTAGAATAGTTTTATTCTACTACTATAAATAGAGGTCAAAGAGAAAGAGAAGACATAATAGCTGATGGACACAATGCAAAATTCGTCAAACTACCCTTTTTAGCTGGAAATTAAATCAGACGTAAAGCTTAAAGATCAAATTACTGGAGCTCATAATTACGTCTTGAATAATCTGTAGCTGAACAAAAAAACAAAAAAACAAAACTGTAGGCTCTATAAAACCGCATACAACTAAATGGTTGCTTAAATGTCTAAATAGGTTATTTTATTCAAATAAACCTAAATCTTGTTTTATAATCGTATATTTAATTAGCATACTTATTTATATTTTTTTTCGGGTATAGGTAACCACAATTTCCAACATGTAATATTGCGTTATGCGCCAAATTCGCGTTTCAGGTATACCAATTTTTTGCAAATGATTTAATGTGAGATAATAACAAAAAAACATGCAACTGTTTGTTAAAAGATCAACCAATACAATAAATTATTTAAATTTCAAGTTCAAGAGTGAATAGACTCGCATATTTGCCCTTGAATGCGTTCAAAAAACGTAGGTGATTATGTTTTAACTTCGGTTGGAGAAATTTTTATAATTAGCTTTCTTAGAGGACAAAGTTTACTAGAGAAATTAGTACCTTAACGATCTTTTGGCCCTTCAATGATGATTATATGTATTTTCAATAATTTTTCAAAGGGGTTAACCATGACTGACCGAAACGATTTTTTCATGTAGTTAATATTGAAGATTATAAAACTGTCAATTTTGATTATATTTGAGTAATTGATAATTGGTTGAATAATAAAGTCATACAGTATCGACAATTTATATTAATGAAAAGATAATAAACTAACATAGTTAAGGCACTAATATAGGAACTAACTAGCTGAATAATGTCGCAAACAATACTGACAAATAAAAAATTAGTTATTCCAAGTAACTGACTATTAATCCACAGTTTTTCACACTTTCTTTGAAGTTGATGCATATATATATATATATATATATATATCTAACTTGCTAGCTACAAATTAAAACATTGGTTTGAACAAACCCTTAGTTAGTATAAACCCTTAGTTAGTATACCGGATGTTTGATCCTTGATGGATACAAATGGTGTGCTCAGAATCACAGCTTTTTTCAATATTTTATTCGATGAAGTACATTCCACTCCAATGTGCTTTTTCCTATCATGTTTCACATGATGGCTGCCTTATTATCGCAATACATTTTCATAGGCAGTTCTATTTTCATTCTCAACTCTTAAATCATTCTCCTGGTCCAAAGTAGGTCACAAATTTCATTAGCCATAGATCTGAATTCTAATTATGCATTGTTTTTACAAACAACATCTTGTTTTTTTCTCCTCCAAGTTCTAGGTTTCCCCAAACATATAGGAAGTAAACAGAGGTTGACATTGTATCTGTAATAGATTCAACATAGTCTGCATCTGTTAAAACTTCAATTCCTTGGTTATTTCGTTTCTTGAAAAAGAGTCCGTTTTCTGAGAAACTCTTTGAATATATGAGAATCATGTAAGTAGCTTTAAGTTGTTCTTCAAATCGACAATGCATAAACTGGTTTACCAAGCTCACTGCAAAGGAAATTCTTGGCCATCGTTCTCTTTGATATCTCTTAGCTGCTGATTAGGATCAATACGAGTGCCTACTGGTTTGCAAGCACTCGTACATGTTTCTTGAAGTAAGTCCAAGACATAATTTCTTTGTGAAACAACAATTCTTTTCCTTGATCTAGTTATCTCCATGGCCAAAAAATACTTCAACTCTCCCTAGTGTTTACTTCAAACTCATGACCTAGCTTCTTTCTTAATCCCTCTGTCTCTTCAACATAGTCTCCTGTAATGATATATCATCTACATAGACTATTAAAATTGCAATATGCCTCTTACTTGAAAACTTCAGGTTGAGGGTGTGTTTTGATTGAACTGGACTGAATCCTCGACCTTGCACAAGTTAAGTAAACATGTCAAACTGGGCTTTTGGAGATTGTTTTAGTCTCTATAGTGTATTTTTTCAGTTTCAAACCTTTGAACCAAAATTTTCTCAGAGGTGAACTCGTGTATACTTCTTCTTCAAGCTTCCCATTCAAAAAGGCATTTTCACGTCTAATTGTTGTAGTGGCCAGTCTAGGTTAGCAACTATAGACAGTAGAATTCATACAATATTTAACTTTGCGATTGGTGAAAATGTATAAGTATAGTCAATTCCATGAGTTTGTGTATATTCCTTGGCTATCAACCTGGTTTTATAATTTTCAAAACTTCAATTAAAATTGAATTTAGGAGTAAAGACCCAGCTACTATTGGAAATTGATTAACGATTAAACAATATTATTATATAAAATATCAATATGTGGCGGAAATATATAATAGTCGTTGGACTGCACAGAAACTAAACAGAACGCACGTGAGAGAGAAGGCCCAACTGGAACCCACTGGCCGGCCGGAATGCTATCTTCTGACGGGCCTGTCTGTGAGGAAGATTTGTCTAGAATGAGCATATCTCGATTTCCTTCGATTATTGGCTGATTTCCTACGAATAAAATTCACTCAAACGCCAAAAATTGAGTAAATGATATTATTCTCGGATTTTTAATGGAGAATAAGAGGGTGGGCTCTTTTAAGTCAAACAACGAAGAGAGGGAACACTCAAGAACGAAACAAGAATCAAGAAATAATTTCTTAATCCTTTCTCTCTCAAGAATACTCGGCCGAACTCAATGGGAAAAGGAGAGTGGTCGATACTATGATTAGGGTTAGGGTTATGATTTTCGAAAAACCCTTTTATAAGAGAGAGAGAGAGCAGTCTTAAGTTAGGTCAAAATCCAATTTTGGCCCGTTAGTCAAACTTAAGCCCAATGTTCTTTTTAATTGAGTTTAGAATAATTACTCAGCCCTAATTCACGGTCGTGCATAATCATTTTATTTTCACAAAAATATATTTGATTTATTTCTAAAATAGTATTTAATTAATTTATAACATCTAATTTATATAATGACATGTCATTAATTCTTTTCAAAGTTCTTAAGGAAATACAAAACGAGAAAATATTTATTTTCATCTTTTATATTTTTTTAAAATAATCAAATCATATTATTATTAATATAATAACATACTATGATTCGTTAAATAAATGTAATAAATAACCAATTATTTATTTAATTACTTAAAAAATAATTCTGTTAATGTAAATCACAATTTACATTTAATGAGAAAATCAATCGTTCTAGTTCAATAATTCTCGTCCGAGAGTCTATCATTGAAACCTTATGGACCCACATGAAAGAAACTTTAGAATAAAGATCGGATTAAAAAGTTCACAAACCTTTTCCGTCTTTTAATTCTTAATATTAGTAGATTCCACTAAAGGACTAATATTGAAACTCTCTAAGTTCATATGCGTTTGTTTTCGGTTTGATGTGACAAAACAATACTTCACACGATCCACGGTGTACTTTACGATACTACCCTTCATGTGTATCAGTAACTCAGAGGAATGTAAAATTACCGTTTTACCCTTGAGTTATTGTTTCACTAACTGATTTGTTATTTGTGAATGAGAAAAACATAAAGTGAGATGTCTTTACATGTCACATGTTTTATTCAAAGACTATTTTATATTCAATGAATACCAGCCTGGTTTTTTCATTAACACTCTCATGATAAAGCATAGTGTGATACTAATGCATTGTCATTGTTTCAACACGAATTTTGTATCTTTGAATCACATAACCCAATGTAACAACGTTATGACACCAACCGCTGGGTCAGATGAAACTTCAATTCGCCATTGCCATTGGCAAATCAAATGTCATAAAGTGTCACATTGATTATTCATTCACTTCAAGATTTAGGTAAGTACCAAAATACCCCTCGTATGTGATCTTGAAGTTTCAAGTGATTAAGTGGTTTTATCTCGAGCTTCAAAGCATCAAATGTCTTGTTCGATGTCTTCTTTAAGACATCAAGAATGAAACAAAGTGTCACAACTCTCTATATCACACGATAAAATATCCTGATTCATTCAAACAATCATTACTCTGATTCAATTTCCCTATTGATCTTTAGATTGCGAACTTATATTTAAACTAGTCAGAAGGGGCTATCTTGTCAAGTCTATACTTAGCACCCCTAGCGACTTGACAACATAGCCCCTAGCGACTAGTTTAAATATTTGTTTGCAATCTGAAGATCGATAGAGAAATAGAGTCTAAGTTATGATTGTTTGAATGAATTATGATATTCTATCTTGTTATATAGAGAGTTTTTACTCTGTGTTTCATTCCTGATATCTTGTAGAAGATATTGAACAAGACCTATGATACTCTGAAGCTCGAGATAAAACCGTTTAATCACTCGAAACTTCAAGATCAGATACGAGAGGTACTTTGGTACTTACCTATATCCTGAAGTGAATACATAATTGACATTACACCTTATGCAATTTGATTTGGCAATAGACAATGACTAAGTTATAGTTTCATCTGACCTGACGGTTGGGGTCATAACGTTGTCATGTTGGGTTATGTGATTCACAAATGTGGAATTCATGTTGAAACAATGGAAATGCGTTAGTATCACACTATACTTTGTTATGAGAGTGTGAATGAATAAACCTGGCCAGGTATTTATCGAATAAGAACATTGTTTGATTAAAACATATGACATGTAAAGACATCTCACTCTCTGTTTTTCTCATTCACAAATAACAAAGGAGTTAGTGAAATAATAACTCAAGGGGTAAAATTGTAATTTTATATTCTTTTGAGTTAATGATACACATGAAGGGTAATATCGTAAAGTACTTTGTGGATCGTGTTAGAAATTGTTTTATCACATCAAATGAAAAATAAACACACATGAACTTAGAGAGTCTCAGTATTAGTCATTTTGTGGAATTGACTAATATTAAGAATTAAAAGAGGGAAAAGGTTTGTGAAATTTTGATTCCGATCTTTATTATAAAGCTTCGTTCAAGTGAGTACATAAGGTCTCAATGATAGACAGTTATAAGAGAATAAATGAATAAGAATATTTGATTTACTCATTGAATATAAATTGTGATTTATATCGAGAAAGTTATTTTCCAAGTAACTGGATAAATAATTAGTTATTTATCGTTACATTTATTTAATGAGTCAGATAGTGTTATTATATTGATAATAATGCAGCTAGATAATTCAAATAAATAAAAGAAGAAAATTAATAATTTTCCATCTCGTACTTGCTTGAGAAGTATGAAATTATTTAATGAAATGTATTTAATAAATGAGAGTTCTAAATTAATTGAATTTGGAAATAAATCAAAAGAATTCGGGAATAAAATGAATCAATATGGCCAACTAAAAGGAGTGAGTTAGCCGAGTATTGTAATTGAGTGGGTTATGGCTTTGACCCAACTTAAGACCGTTTCACTTGCTTATATAAAAGTTTAAGTAAACCCTAGTCATTTTAACCTAACTCTAATTAAACACTCGGCGAAAAACTCTCCCTTCCCCTTGTGTGTTTCGGCCGACTATTTTGAGAGAGAGCAAGGAAATAAAATTGTTTTCTTCCTTATCTTAGAGTCTCTCTTATTCCCGAGCATTCATAGAAGAGCCCACCCGCTCGTTCTCAATATTATTCTTCATGTACTATAATTAATTTAGAAGTCCCAAAGCTCCTGGCCAATCCTGTTCGGCGTTATCCTTTCGCGCGTCCAGTCCAGTGAGTATCCCAGAGCATTCCCCAATCCGGACAGAAGTCCAGCGTGCTCCCTCCCCGGCGAGACCTCCAGTCGCGTCTCCTGTCCGGCGATCTAGGTGCGAGGACTCCACGCGCTTCCCAGTTTGGCGAGGATCCAGGCGCGTGCTCCCTGTCCGGCGAGGGTGTCCAGCGACTCTCAATTCGGCAAGCAGGTCCAGGCGCCAGATCCCAGTCCTGCGAGACTCCAGCGTGCGTCCCAGTCCGGCGAAGGCCCTGTCCGGCGACTATGTCCTCCCTGTCCGGCCACCATGCACCTAAGGCAATCCGGCGAGCCTTCCTCATCTATTTGACTTGGTGTGGCATTCGGAATATAGCGAGCAACGTCGGGATTGTTTACAATCTCAATTGTAAGTAATTCTCAATGATTTAGATGCCTATAAATATATAAGTTGTTTATATAAGTTGATAGTGTGTTCAATGGTTACTTAAAATGTTTCAATAAATTTGTTTATTAACATGGCAATAACTTTTAATGCCTAGGTTGTTTAAATATATTAAAAATTAGTTTTAATATATTAGATCTAATTATATAATTCCGCATATGTTAGATATGTTATCTAATTAATTGTTTAATCGTTAAATAGATTCCAACATATAAAGGACTCGTCGCATCTTCTGAAGTACCAGCTACTTCACCCAACAACTCCTTCAGCACAAGTCTGCTTATCGGTACAAAATTCTTCATATAGTCTGCTTCAAGAAACCTAGCGTTCGTGCTAATAAATGTTTTTGGGTAAGCAGAACTATAGAAGATGTACCCTTTCGTCTCCTTAGAATATCCCATCAAAATGCATAATTATGAACGACTAGCCAACTTTCTAGTCTTTTGCCTAAGTACATGTGCTGGACAACCCCAGATTTCGACGTGGTGTAATTTTTTTTTTCTACCACTCCATCTCTAAAAGGGAGTACCAGGAACTTTCTTTGATGGAACCTTGTTCATAATATATGGTGTCGTTTGTAGGGCATATCCCCATAACGAATTGGGAAGGGATGAGTAACTCATCATCGACCTTACCATATCTAGCAGAGTTCGATACCTTCTCTCTGACACACCGTTTTTCTGTGGACTGCCAGTTGCTGTAAGCAGAGAACGAATGCCTTCTTCTCTAAGAAGGTCTTCGAACTCTCCAGACAAGTACTCTCCCTTCTAATTTGATCGAAGGGTTTTGATCTATTTCTCTGTCTGCTTCTCAACTAAAGCCTTATACTATTTGAACAATTCAAAAGTATCGGACTTATTGCGCATAAGGTAGACATAACAAAACTTGTAGTAGTCATCAATGAACGTTACAAAGTATTCTAAACCTCCTCTTGCATGGATGTTGATTGGACCAAATACATCACTATATTCGGTGTCCAAGATTTTCGGCTCATTTGGATGTAGATAATATATCGATTCCACACGATGAGCTTTAGTAATGACCGAATCACCAAGAAAAATTTCAATACCATTATTGATTTTAAACTTGAAGAACTCTCTTCTAAACGAACAAAAGAAACAAGGTTCTTACTAAAAACCAGAACGTAATATACATAATTTTATAATAAATTTTTGTTCCCAAATTTAAGCTTTAAGGTCCCAACTGATCTTGCTCTGACATTAATTCCATTTCCCCAGTTGAACGTTAACTCTCCGTTATCTAATCGTCTGGTTTTCCTGAAACCATTCAAGTTACACACAATATGGTCAGATACCCCGCAATCTAATATCCATGGCAATTCTTTCTTCATATGTAACACGCTTGAGTAAAGAGACTTGTTCGGTTAGCGTTTTTAGAACTAGAAATAGAAGCCTTATGTTCAGCAGCATTGAATTCACCAAACCTCTTCTTGTTCTCAGAGAGAAGTCCCTCGCAGTCTGCAACTTCTTCATGAGCTCAGTAACAGAGTAATTGACCTTGTTCATGGACTAGTTCAGACGGAAGCTATAAAAGGATTTGGTCAGAGTAATAGGAGGAGAGATGACCGAGTGTTTTAAGTTAATGGGTAGATTTGACCCAACTTAAGCTCGTTTGACTTGCGTATATAAGGGATTAAGGAAACCCTAATCACTTTAACCTAACCCTAATTGAGATCTCGGCCAGAAGCTCTTTCCCTTCCCTTGTGTGTTTTGGCCGAATCCTTTGAGAGAGAGCAAGGATGAAAAATTATTTTCTTTCTTCCCTGAGTGATTCCCTTATTCCCGAGTGTTCATAGAAGAGTCCACCCTCTCAATCTCACTATTATTCTAAGTGTATTATCTTTGATTCCATATTAAGGTGTTTGGGTGATTTTTTTTTCATTCGGGCCGGCCAATTCTTTGAAGAAATAGATTTAAAATCAATTTGAAGGTTCATCACCCTTGTCGGATCGTATCCGGCGGGACAGCCCCTGTCCGGCGATCCCCAGGCACACAGGTCCCATGTCCAGCGTCCTCCCAGGTGCAGCCTCCTGTCTGGCAATACTCCCCTGTCCGGTGAAGGTGTCCAAGCACGCAGGTCCTCCAATCCGGCCAGCCTCCCTGTCCGGCGAAGACTCTCAGGTGCAAGTCCCTATCCGGTGAAGGCTCCTAGGCCCACACCTCCTGTCCAGCGGTCTCTAGGCGCGCTGAAGGCTTGTCCGGCGAGCCCTTGCTTCCTGTCCGACCGGCGTGCATATTGACATGTTTATAAATTTTAATGCTTAGGTTGTGTTAAAAATAATTTTTAATATATTAGATCTAATTATATATTTCCGCCATATAGGATGTGTTATATAATTAAATTGTTTATATCGTTAAATAAATTCAAACACCAAGATCATGTCTATCTTGGTCTCTCCATTGATTTCTAAACCTAAGATCTCCATATCGTGCAGGTGTCCCATGATCAGTAGCATGTGATCCCTACCGGAAGATCCTGGTTTCATCCAGCAGTTCATGAAACTGTGGATAGCTTGTTGCCTAGCCTGACGCCATGTCATCCGAACGTCTCATGGAGATTGAACAAGATTTCATATGCAGTGGCGATGTCTCGATAAGATTGCTGCAACAAAATTCTCATCGATGCCAATATATAGCATCTGACAATCTCGTCAGACCTCATCAACGCATTGTAAGCGTCCTTGTCTTCCTTACTCGAGTCAGCACTCGGAGGAGGGGGACACGGGGTCCTGAGAACATACTTGTGCTTTTCCACCGTGAGCACGATGTCGAGGTTATGTTTCCAGCCAATGTAATTCTCACCCTCGAGTTTGTTTGAACTTAAAATCATTTGTATTGGTTTAAAAGACATTTTGGTGATAACATAAATAAAATAAATAAATTTAGTACGTGCTACTATTTCAAATTCTATGTATGCATGAACAATCCTAAAATGGTGAGCGCTTGTGACTTCTTGGCTCCTTTCAATTAGCGATAGCCCCACTATTATTACAATAAAGTTTAATAGGCTCGCTTGCACTTGAAACTACTTCCAAGTACATAAGGAATTTCCTCAGCCACACAGCTTCCTTTGCAGCTTCACAAGCCGTCACATACTTGGCTTCCACGGTTGAGTCAGCAACGCAAGATTGCTTGATAATCCTCCAGACCACAGATCCACCATTTAGGGTGAACACAGACCCTGATGTTGACTTCCTGGAATCTTTATCCGCTTGAAAATTAGAATCGGTATATCTCGTCATATTCAGGTCACCACCTCAGTTTGCAAGCATATAATTTATCTTTCTCCGAAGATACTTGAGAACATGCTTGACAACAACCCAGTGCTCGGGTCCATACATGAGACTTCCTACGGCTGAAGCGTATAGAATGTGTCTCTTGTCCTCAACCTCACTCGAGAGATGCACTCGATGTCTGGAGGTTACTATCCTTTCTTGGAATCTTGCATACTGAAGAGATCCATGATTTTATCCATATAAGTTGCTTGGAAAACCCCTAACTTTCGGTTTTTCCGATCCCTAAAGATCTGAATTCCCAGAATATAAGCCACTTTTCCTAGATCCTTCATCTCAAAATGCTTTGACAGCCTGATCTTAACCTCTGATATCTTTCCTACATCATTCCCAATGAGCAGTATGTCATCTACATATAGGACTAAGAAGACCACCTTGCCATCATTTATCATCTTATAAACGCATGACTCATCTACTGAATGATCAAACCTGTAGCCTTTCACAAACTCGTCGAATCTAATATTCCACGATCTAGATGATTGGTTTAGTTCATAAATGGAATTCAGCAACTCATAAACCTTACCATGTTGGCCTTTCTCCATGAACCTGTCTAGTTGAGCCATATAAATGCACTCGTCAAGATTTCCATTCAGAAATGCAGTCTTAATACCATATTTCATAATCCAGGGCGACATCAATGCATAAAAGAGTACGAATGGACTTCAACATCGCGACTGGCAAGAAGGTATCTTTATAGTCGATACCTTCTTTCTGTGTGAACCCCTTCGCTACAAGTCGTGCCTTAAATGTCTCAACATTTCCATCTGATCCTCTTTTCTTCTTGTAGATCCATTTACACCTAACAGACTTGATCCCTTTAGGTAGATCTACAAGTTTCCAGACCTCGTTGACATACATCGAATGTATTTCAACGTTCATGGGTTCTTGCCATAGGTTAGCTTCGGAACTTTGCATCGCTTGAGAAAATGATGCTGGATCATCTTCCTCATAATAAGTGGCTGCAGTGAAAGTCTCTCTGATAACCATGTATTGATCAGGTTGTCGTACAATCCTATTACAACGATGAGGCTATGGTTCCGAATGTTGTTCTTCTACTGTTGGAATAGGACTCGTCATATCTTGTGAAGTACCAGCTACTTCACCCAACAATTCTTTAAGCACAAGTCTGCTTCTCGGTACAGAGTTCTTTATATAGTCTGCTTCTAGAAACCTAGCGTTCGTGCTAACGAACGTTTTCTGAGCAGCGGCACTATAGAAGATGTACCCTTTAGTCTCTTTGGATTATCCCACGAAAATGCATACTTCTTAACAACTACCTAATTTGCTAGTCTTTTGTCTTAGCACATGTGCCGGACAACCCCAGATGCGAACGTGGTGTAAAATAGATTTTCTACCCTTCAATCTCTCATAGGGTGTTCAATGGACCATCTTAGACAGAACCTGGTTCAGAATGTAAGCTGCCGTTTCTAGGGCATATCCCCAGAACAAGTCAGGAAGCGATGAATAGCTCATCATTGATCTGACCATATCTAGTAGAGTTCGATTCCTTCTCTCAGACACACTATTTTGTTGTGGAGTGCCTGGTGCTGCAAGCTGAGAATGAATGCCTTCTTCTCTAAGAAGGTCTTCGAACTCTCCATAAAAATACTCTCCCCCTCAATCTGATCGAACAATTTTGATATGTTTTTCCGTCTGCTTCTCAACTAAAGCCTTATACTCTTTAAACATTTCAAAAGTATCAGACTTATGTCGCATAAGGTAGACATGAAAAAACCTTGAGTAGTCATCAGTGAAGGTTACAAAATATTCGTAACCTCATCTTGCATGTATGTTTATTAGACCACATATATCACTATGTATGAGTTCCAATACTTGCGTGGCTCTCAGCCCCTTTGAAGAGAAGGGTCTCTTGGTCCTTTTGCCTTTGAGACAAGATTCACACGTGGGAAGACTTCCCACGGTTAGAGACTCCAAAGGCCCATCCTTTGTCAACCTCTTAATCCTGTCTAGACCAATATGTCCAAGACGTAAGTGCCATAGATATGTGTCATCTGTTTCATCAATATGAAATGTCTTATGCTTCCCCGAGTGAATCTCTATTCACTTCGGTGTCCAACTTAGTCGCCTCAACAAGATATAAATAATAAATAAAATCCAGTCTTTGAGCTTTAGTAATAAAAGAATCATCAATAAGAATTTCAATACCATTATTGATCTAAAAATAGAAACCTTGTTGTTCTAAACGACCAAAAGAAATCAAATTCTCTCAAAAATCCAAAACATAATAAACATTATTCAATAATAAAGTATTATTTCCAAACTTGAGCTTCATGGTCCCGACAAATCTTGCTTTGGCCTTCGTTCCATCATCCTAGTTAAATTCGAACTCCCTGTCACTTAAGCTCTTGGTTTTCCTGAAGCCATTCAAATTACACACAACGTTGTCAGATGCCCCGCACTCTAGGATCCAGGGCCATGCCTTGTTTGTAGTGTAACAAGCTTGGGTAACAAAGATCGTACCTTTCCCCTTGACGCTTGTGAGTATGTAGGACAGTTCCTGCGCCAGTGGCCAGCCTCTCCGTACTGGTGACACTTTTTCTCAGACTTGTCCACCTTTGCGATGCCTTTGGCCCGTAGCATCCACATCCTTCTTGTAGGGCTTCTTGGAACCCGTTCGGTTGGTATTTTTGGGCCCTCTTCTCACCCTATTAGAACCAAAAGTTGAGGATCTGTGTTCATCAACATTGAGCACTCCTGACTTCTTCTTGTTCTTAGGGAGAATTCCCTTGGAAATCTGCAACTCCTTCATGAACTCAGTCACTGTGTAATTGAGTTTTTTCATGGATTAGTTCAGACATAAGCTATCCTAAGATTCCGTCAGAGTTTTCAAGATCATGTCTATCTTGGTCTCTCCGTAGATCTCAGAACAAATATCTCCATATCATTCAGGTAACCCATGATCAGTAGCATGTGTTCCCGAACAAAAGATCCCTACTTCATCTTGTAGTTCATGAAACTGCAGATAGCTTGCTGCCTTGCCTGACGCCCATGGCATCCGAACATCTCATGGAGATTGAATAAGATTTCATATGCTGTGGGGATGTCTCGATGAGATTGTTGCAGCACATTGCTCATCGATGCCAATATGTAGCATCGAGCAATCTCGTCAGACCTCATCCACGCATCGTTGGCGTCCTAGTCTTCCTTACTCGAGTCAGCACTCGGAGAAGGAAGACATGGGATCGTGAGGACATACTTGTGCTTTTCCACTATCAGTACAATATCGAGCTTACATTTCCAGTCAACGTAAGTCCCACCCTTGAGTTTGTTAGAACATAAAATCGTTTGTAGTGGGTTAAATGACATTTTGCTGAAAACATAAATAAAATAAAAAACTTTAATTGCTACTTTTTCAAATTATATGCATGCATGAAAAATCCTAATATAGTGAGGAAAGTGTTAAATAAATCATGGTATTATGCACAATAATAGTTAATTACTTTTCCTATGGAGAAACCATAATTAACCGCCTTTCAAGGTCGTGACACATCACTATTTAGTTTGAACCATCCAAGAAATTGCAACTTCTAGATCTTAAGTTAAAGCATAAGTTTAAAACATAAGTTTAAGTGTGCAACCGACACGTGGGTCTTTACTTAAGTTACTTTGAAGACGGTTCACCTATGTGGAGACCACGCTTCATCGTTCCTCTTTAAGACTTAGTTCGTAACAGTATGATTAACTAAATATTGTCGAAGTACTCCCATTGAAGGGAGGGCCACTATGTGTGACTCTTAGTTCATCGTATATTTAGTTAATCATACTCGTGTTGGGGACCTTCTGTTGCTTCAATGATAAACAACACTCCCACTTAGTATTTGCAAAGAATCATATTCTTTTAAAATAATTTATAATTGTTATAACTCTTTATTAATTACAAAATATATGAACAATTCATTTTCAAATGATGTGGGCATTCTATCCTATATGACATGTGAGGTAATATGCAATGAGTTTAAATAATTTAAAGCATAAAATATTTAACTCACTAAATGGCCCATTTTTAAATAGAACCCAATAAGAAAATAAAATGAAAATTAAACTATTTAATCTTCAAGAGGGAATCCAGCAATGGGGTCTTGTGACGCGTCATCGGATGTTTCGGGTTAGCCCCCACACGTTCTCCAACGTGCGGCCAAGCCCGAGGTGTTGCCTCCCTTGTCTTCTCGTCGTCGAATTACAATGAATATAATTACAATTTAAATGTCCTTATAATTTAAAAAGATAAAAATAAAACCCGAGACGATAATCGCAAACAAAATTCTAGAGCCATATTAAATGATGATCAATCCATAAACACATTCACACAATTTATAACATTCATAATGCAATAAATTATCATACAAAAATGCCAACACTAACTAGTCAAACAAATTTCAAAACTAGTCATTAAACCTAAATTTTAATACCTTTAAATAGTTTTGATACCATTTGTTGGAATTTATTTAAAAATTTAAACAATTTAATTATATAATACATGCTATATGGCGGAAATATATAATTAGATATAATATATTAAAAACTATTTTTAATATATTTAAACAATGTAGGCATTAAAATTTATTAACATGTTAATAAACTAATTTAATAAAACATGTTAAGTAACAATTGAACACACTATCAACCTATATAAACAATTTATATAATTATAGGCATCCAAATTGTTGAGAATTACTTACAGTTGAGATTGTAAACAATCTCGACGTTGCTCGCTATCTCCGGAATGCCACACTGAGTCAAAACGATGAATAAAGCTCGCCGGATTTCCCTAGACGCACGTTGACTGGACATGGAGGATTCACCGTACTGGGAGAAGCGGTGAGATTCTCACCAGACTGGGATGCTTGCTGGGATCCTCGCCGGACTAGAGCTAGGGCGCCTAGAACTTCACTGGACGCAGGAAGGCACGCCGGACAAGGAGCGCGTCTTGAGGTCTCGTCGGACAGGGAGACGCACTAGCCGAACTGGGCGCCTGACTGGGATTTTCGCCGGACAGGGACACCTGACTGGGATTTTGGCCGGACTGGGACGCGCGCAGGAAGCCTTCGCCGGACAGGAGATCTGGCTGGGATTATCGCCGGACAGGTATTTCCAAGACCTTCGGGACTTCTAAATTATTTCTAAGATTTGAAATTTATCATAATTATATCACCAAACACCATAACAAAGAGTAAAAAATAATACACAGAGAATTTTATGAGAAGGAAATGGTGGGCTCTTCTACGAATACTCGGGAATAAGGAAAACTCTTAGAGAATGAAGAAAATAAATTTTCCTCCTTGCTCTCACTCAAAAGAGTAGGCCGAATCACACAATGGGAGAGGGAATCTTTTGGCCTAGTGATTTGATTAGGGTTAGATTAATTGACTAGGGTTTACTTAAGCCTTTATATAAGCAAGTTAAACGGGCTTAAGTTGGGTCAAACCCATGACCCAGTCACTTAAAATACTCGCCAACACACTTCTTTTTACTCGGCCATATTCAATCATTTTATTCTCAAATTCTTTTGATTTATTTCTAAATTTAATTAATTTAGAACTTTCATTTATTAAATACATTTCATTAAATAATTTCATACTTCTCAAACAAGTACGAGACGGAAAATTATTAATTTTCTTCTTTTATTTATTTGAATTATCTAGCTGCAATATTATCAATATAATAACAATATCTGACTCATTAAATAAATGTAACGATAAATGACTAATTATTTATCCAGTTACTTGGAAAATAACTTTCTCGATATAAATCACAATTTATATTCAATGAGTAAATCAAATATTCGTATTCATTTATTCTCTTCTAACTGTCTATCATTGAGACCTTATGTACTCACTTGAACGAAGCTTTATAATAAAGATCGGAATCAAAATTTCACAAACCTTTTCCCTCTTTTAATTCTTAATATTAGTCAATTCCACAAAATGACTAATACTGAGACTCTCTAAGTTCATGTGTGTATACTTTTCATTTGATGTGATAAAACAATTTCTAACACGATCCACAGAGTACTTTACGATATTACCCTTCATGTGTATCATTAACTAAAAGGAATGTAAAATTACCGTTTTACCCTTGAGTTATTATTTCACTAACTCCTTTGTTATTTGTGAATGAGAAAAACATAGAGTGAGATGTCTTTACATGTCCCATGTTTTAATAGAAGAATGTTCTTATTTGATGAATACATGGCCAGGTGTATTCATTCACACTCTCATAACAAATCATAGTGCTATACTAATGCGTTTGCAGTGTTTCAACATGAATTCCATATCTGTTTATTCATTCACCCAATATGAGAACGTTATGACACCAGCCTTCGGGTCAGATGCAATTATAACTTAGTCGTTGCCCATTGACAAATTAAATGTCATAATGTGTAATAAAAATTATGTATTCACTTTGGGATTTAGGTAAGTACCAAAGTACCCCTCGTATGTGATCTTGAAGCTTCGAGTGATTTAACGGTTTTATCTCGAGCTTGAAAGTATCACAGGTCTTGTTCAATATCTTCTTCAAGATATCAAGAATGAAACACAGAGTCACAACTCTCTTTATCACAGGATAGGATATCATGATTCATTCAAACAATGATAATTTAGACTCGATTGCTCTATCGGTCTTAAGATTGCAAACATATGTTTATACTAGTCACAAGGGGATATCTTGTCAGGTCTACACTTAGCACCCCTTTCATTGATGATAGTTTCCGAGTGTAACATTCATACATAAACATAAACATCATAAAGAATGAATATTTATTTATATTAATGTCTCTGCAAAATTAAATACAAATGTATTTTAAGGTCTAATATCTCCTTTGTGGGTACCAATCCCAACAGATTGGTGATGTATTGGGTTGTGAAGTTTACATGAGTATACTTTGTGAAGTCCTCATAGATATGGAATTCATGTATAAGATTGCTAAAATGTAATGTATATCACCTCATGCTTTATTACTTGGATTGTGAATAAATGAACCGCGCGGTATCCAAAATTAAGTAGCGACTTTGTTTGGATAAAATAATGTGAGTTGTTACGTCATCGTCAATACATTGATTCTAACTTATTCACAAGTAACAAATGAGTTGATGAAATAACAACTAGTAGGGTAAAATGGTAATTTTATAAATCTCATCTAGTTGATGATATTCATGAGGGGTAATCATTCGATAATATATAGTGGATCCGCTCATTAGAAATAAGTAGATTTTTTAGTAGAAAATATATTTATTTAAACCGAGAAATTTTTAGTGTCAACTCTTTAATGGAGTCATTTGACATTAAACTAGACTTTGAAAAATTTGTGAACTGTGAGTCCAGGAGTCCTAGTTAGCGCTTTGTTCATTTGGGTCTATGAGTTCACTATCACAAGTCAAAATAAATTCAATTGTTGAACTAGACGTATTTTCCGAAAATGGTCTAAAGTGTATTTTCGTCCTTAAGGATAATTGTATAAAATGTCAATATAAGATTTTGAATGTCAAAATGATATTTTGAATTATCTCACAAATTAATTTAAAATCACACGGCTGAAAATTGGTTTTCATGCTTAGTGAATTAAATTTTGTGACATGTTATAGTATGGGCAATAAAGCGAGGGCTTTTCCGTAATTTGTTATGAACAAATTAGGAATTAGGAAATAAATATGTGTGTGTAGACACCCATATGGCTGGCCACTTTACATCAAGGGAGGGAGAGAAATATCTTCTTTTATTTGGTGCATTATTGCATATTGGTAATTGCCCAAAAGAAAAGAGGAAATGAATTTCTGAGAAGGAAACAAATCTACTAAGTGAGGAAACAAATTTCTCTCACTTATGACATAGGGTGGCCGACTATTTGGAAGAGAAAGGGAGGAGGAAATCAAATATTGTGTCATGAATACACAATAGAAAAGGGTAATTACTTTTTTTTGTATTTTCTTCTCCTATAAATAGAGCCTCACATAGAGATGTGAAAATAAGTTTTTAGGTATTGCTCTCTCTCTTCTATCTGACCATGTTCCTGTTGCCATTTATGCCCACAAAGAAGATTTTTGATATTGAATATTTTTGTATTTGTTTTGTTTTGAATTTAAATAAAAATTGAATAT
The DNA here is from genome assembly GCA_958296335.1 of Urtica urens. Classification (NCBI taxonomy): domain Eukaryota; kingdom Viridiplantae; phylum Streptophyta; class Magnoliopsida; order Rosales; family Urticaceae; genus Urtica; species Urtica urens. Next base: position 39,038,236 of record OY282520.1, read on the forward strand.
CCATTCTTATTTAAGATTGTGTTTATGCATGAATGTGTATGCTCTGAAATTTTCATTAACGCAAGAAGTGCTAAGTACAGACTTGACAAGATACCTTCTTATGACTAGTTTAAATAATAGTTCCCAATCTAAATATCGATAAGGCAATCGACTCTTAGTAATGATTGTTAGAATAAATTAAACGATATCTTATCTTGTGATATGGAGAGTTGTGACTCTGTAATTCATTCTTGATATCTTAGTGAAGATATTGAACTAGACCTGTGAAGTTTTGAAGTTCGTGACAAACCGTTTAATCACTCGAAACCTCAAACTCACATACGAGATGTATTTTAGTAATTACCTAAATCCTGAAGTGAGTACATATCTTCTTGTAACACTTTATGACGTTTGATTTGTCAATGGTCAATGACTAAGTGAAGTTTCATTGACCTGACGGTTGGTGTCATAATATTGTTTCATTGAAATATGTGATTCACATATATGGAATTTGTGTTGAAACAATGTTAATACATTAGTATTACACCATGCTCTGTTATGAGAGTGTGAGCGCATAAATCAGGCCTGGTATTCATCGAATAAACAATTCTTTGAAATAAAACATCTGACATGTTGAGACATCTGACTTTATGTCTTTCTCGTGCACAAATAACAGAGGACTTGGTGAAATAATAACTCAGGGGTAAAACGATAATTTTACATTCCTCTGAGTTAATGATACACACAAAGGGTAATATCGTAAAATACACTGTGGACCGTGTGAAGAATATTTTTGTCACATCAAACGAAAATATAAACGCATATGAACTTAGTGATGTTCAACATTTGTCCTTTAGTGGAATCGATTAATATTAAGAATTAAAAGTCGGAAAAAGTTTGTGAACTTTTGTGTCCGAGCTTTATTCTAAACCTTCGTTCATGTGGGTCCATAAAGTCTCAATGATAGACTCTCGGACGAGATTTTGGTGAACAATAAATTATTGATTTTCTCATTCAACGTAAATTGTGATTTACGCTAAGAAAATTATTTTCTAACTAATTAAATAAATAATTGGTTATTTATTATTACATTTATTTAACGAATCATATTATGTTTTTATATGATAATAATATAATTTGATGATTCAAATAAATAAAAGATGAAAATAAATATTTTCTCGTTTCGTACTACATTTATTAGTATGAAAATAATTAAGAGAAATTGCCCATAGTACCACCATTTGTATTTGATTTTCCCAAAATCCATTAAAATTAATTGTTTCCCAAAATACGAGTATAAAAGTCTAAAAAACCCCTAAAACAATATATTTACATTTTAGGTCATATCCATATTACTCAGTTATTATTTATTTATTTTTTTAAAAAATTAAACTTCAAAAGGTAAAAACTACTCCAACCCTAAAAAAATTAATTTTTTAAATTTTTTTCTTAATTATTTTGGCCGGTAGTATAGTGTAAAGCATTTTTGTTAGTTTTATATTTTTAAACGGTATTTCGTCTTTTCACATATAATTTACTTGTATTTTGGGAAAAAATTATGTTTGGGTGGATTTTGGGAAAATAAAAAATAAAAGGTGGTATTTTGGACAATTCCTCAATAATTAATGAGTTGTCATTAAATAAATAAGATGTTTTAAATTAATTAAATATTATTTTAGAAATAAATCAAATAAATTTGGGAGATATTTAAGACAATATGGCCGGCCATAATAAAAGTTTTACTGGCTGGAAAAATTGTTTAAACTCATTAATAGGAGTTTTGGGCTTAAGTTTGAGTAATGGGTCTTAATTGGATTTTAACATAACTTAAGCTCATTCTCTCTGATATAAAATGAGGCTATCTCTTTGGTAACCCTAGCCTAATTTGACCAGCACTTAGACGAACCTCTCCCTCCTTGTGCTTGAGAGGTTTTGGCCGAATTTTAGAGAGAGAGAGACAGAGAAAATTAGTTTCCTCACAACCCTTCCTTTTCTTTGAGTTTCCCTTTCTTCCCTTGTTCTCACAAAGAGCCCACCCTCTGGATCTCCTAAAAACTCCTAGAGAATTATCATTGATTCATCTTGTGGTTGTTTGAGTGACATTTGATCCACAGGGCCGGCGACTTCTTAGAGCATCGGAGCAAGGACGGATTTCAGGACATCCTAGACGCGCGTGGGAAGGAGTTTTGGCCGTGCTTGTTGATGCATCCCTGGGGCCGATTCTCGCTGATCCGAATTTACTGTAATTTTCCTATAAACGAGTTAGATCTGAATATTATAATCATTGTAGCATTGTTAGAAATTTTAGATCACTCGTTTGCATGTTTGAATGAATTTATTAATATGATTAGAAATTTATTGACATGCTAGATTAGATTTAATGACATGGTTATTGAATATGTTTTAAAACGTTTTAACATGTTAAATTGAATTATGAATTTCCTCCATATATTGATATGTTTCATAATTAATTAGGTTAATTTTTAACTAAATTCCAACAGTTCTTCCCTCCCTCTCTAAAATACTCTCTTTTTTGGCACCTATATCTTCACTTGATCTAGAGAATTAGCTTATGATCCAAGAATTGTTCTTGGTTCATATTGTTTAATAGTACTCACTCACTAAAATCTTTAAACACTCGAAGTCTCTAGTGGTAGAAACTTTTGTTTCGTGGTTGCGCGAGAATGTAAAGACGAAAGGCAGCGAGAAAAGGAGAAGGATATTCAAGCAACAAGAGAAAGGTTAGTATTCAAATATTTAAATAACGTTTTTAAATAAAATTGTTTTACTAGTAAAGAAATATTTATATTCCGCCATTAATGTGTTAATGATATTTACCCCTAGACCTATTCCAACAATGATTACTTTAAAACATAAGTTTAAGTCTACAACCGACATGTGGGCCTTTAATCAAGGCTTAGTTCACAACAGTTTAATTGACAAAATGCTTCCGAAGTACTCTCATTGAAGGGAGGGCCACTATGTGTGACCCTTAGTTCATCGCACATTTAGTTAATTAAACTCATGTCAGGGACCGCGGGTTAGTTCAACGATAAATAACCCTCCCACTTAGTGTTTGCAAAAAATTGAAAAACAGTTTACATTTTTAAAACTCTTTTATAAATTATAAACTACATGAATAGTTAATTTTAATATGATGTTGGCATTCTATCCTATATGAAATGTGAGGTGATTATTTATATGAGATTAAATAAATTAAAACATAAAATATTTAACTCATATAATGGCTCATTTCTAATTACAACTCATAAGAAATACTTAGAGAAAAATAAACTATTTATTTCTTAAGTTTGATCGGCCAAGGAGCCTTATTACACGTCATCTGATGTCTCGATTGAGTCCCCACACGTTCTCCAACGTGCGGCTAAGCCCGAGGTGCTGCCCTCCTTGTCTTCTCATCGTCGAATTACAATTAAATAAAATTACAATTTAAATTGTCCTTGCTAACTGAGGATCACAAATTTAAATATATTAAAATTTAAAAATAAACCCAGGACGCTAACCGGAAAAGTCTTAGGGCCATAATAATGAGGATCCACTCATATAAGCACACACACAACATTCATAATGCAACAATTTGTCATACAAAAACGCATACACCAACTAGCCAAACAAATTTCAAAACTAGTCATAAACTTAATTTTTAATGCCTTTAATTAGCTCTGATATCATTTGTTGGAATTTAATTAACCTAGGCATTAAAAATTACTAGATGTCAATAAATAATTTATTCTAGACATACAAATCAACAATTGAACGAAATAATCTAGCAACTTTTAAACACATTTATATTGCATATCCAAGTCGGTTAGAATGCTTACAATTGAGATTGTACGTAAACAATCTCGGACGTTGCTCGCTAATGTCGGAAGGCCTCGTCAAAAAAATTCTTGAAAAAAGGTCCCTGGTCGGAATGGACAGATTGGCCCGCCGGATTGGATTATGGCCGGCCGGCCAGAAATGGGCATTAGACCCTGTGACTTCCTCCGACCAAACGAAGCTCCGGGACCTGTGCACCAGGGTCGGTGGGACCTAGGGCTAGGTGCTGGTGAAGTGGCTGGACCTGATTCCTCATCAACCTTCTGTGGTCGCCTAGACACACTTTGGGCCCGGTAGAAATTCAGTCTGGCGAGGCAATCTGGCGACTGTAATTCGGCTGGGAGGCTGAATTGAGCCTTGCTTTGTTTCGCTCGATTTCTTCGCGTTTCGAGTGAAATCCTGCAACTAAAACGTCACTCAAATACCAATAAAAGATTCAACAATAATTCCCTTTGATTTTTGGGACATTTAAAGGGTGGGCTCTTCAATTGAACAACGAATAATATTCGGGATTACTCAAGAATATTCGGGAGATCAAGAAAAAAAAATTCTTTCTCTCTTTATTTACCTTGGCCAAAAACAAGAGCTCACAGGGAGGGACTTATCCCAGTATGTGTGTTAGCGTTAGGGTTATTAGGGTTTCGAAAATCCCTTAAGTAGAGAGAGAAAGATGGCTTTTCTTAGGTCAAACCCATTAGTCAAACTTAAGGTCGTTGTTCCTTTAAATTAATTTCAAAAATTAATCTCTTGACCTAATTCATTAATTTGGTCGAGTGATATCTTTGTATTCTCGAAAATATTCTTTTGATTTATTTCTAAAATAATATTTAATTACTTAAAAAAATCTCATTTATTTAATAACAAATCATTAATTATTTTCATATTATTCAAAGTACTACGAAACGATAAAATATTTACTTTCATCTTTGATTTATTTGAATCACTAAAATATAATATTATCCATCTAATAACATGATATGATTCAATAAATAAATGAAATAATAAATAACCAATTATTTATTAAATTACTTAGAAAAATATTTTCTTAATGTAAATCACAATTTACTTTAAAGGAGAAAATCAAATCGTCCTAGTTTAATAAATCTCGTCCGAGAGTCTATCATTGAGACTTAATGGACCGATATGAAAGAAACTTTAGAATAAATATCGGACTCAAAAGTTCGCAAACCTTTTCTGTCTTTTAATTCTTAATATTAGCCGATTCCACTAAAGGACTAATACTGAAACTCTTAAGTTCATATGCATTTATTTTTAGTTTGATGTGACAAAAAAATTCTTCACACTATCGACAAAAGTACTTTACTTACCTTTCATGTGTATCAGTAACTCAGAGGAGTGTAAAACTACCGTTTTATCCATGAGTTATTATGTCATTAACTCATTTTTTATATGTGAATGAAAAAAAACATAGAGTGAGATGTGTGATACTAATGCATTAGCATTGTTTCAACACGAATTACGTATCGGTGAATCACATAAGCCAACATGACAATGTTATGACATCAATCGTCGGGTCAGATGCAATTATAACTTAGCCATTGCCCATTGATTATGCACTCACTTCAGGATTTAGGTAAATACAAAAATACCCCTCGTATGTGATCTTAGAGCTTTGAGTGATTAAACAATTTTATCTTGAGTTTTAGGATATCACTGGTCTTGTTTAATATCTTTTATAAAATATCAAGAATGAAACACAAAGTCACAACTCTCTATATCACAAGATAAGATATCATGATTCATTAAAACAATCATTATTTAGATTCGATTGTTCTATCGATCTTAATATTGCGAACAAATGTTTAAATTAGTCACAACGGGCTATCTTGTCAAGTCTATACTTAGCACCCTTTTCGTTGATAACAATTTCAGAGCGTAGCATTTTTACATAAACACAAACATAATATAGGATGAATATTTAATTTTATTAATGTTTCAGGAAAATCAAATATAATATGTCTTTACAATGTCTATTATCTCTTTTGTGGGCACCAAATATACATAAACATAAACTTAATAAAGAGTGAATATTAAATTTTATTTAATAATTCAGCAAAAACCAAATACAAAATATTTTGTTTTTGTTGAGAAAACGTGGGCGGCACCATGGGAAATGTATTAGAAACCCTCACTTAAGTGGCGGAGAAAAATCGTGGTTACATGTAAGATTTTTTATCTCTTAAAACTTCTACTTAAGCACAAGACGGAACTAAACTCATCCACAAGACGTCCGACCCAACCCTTAACGCATAACGGGCAAGGTTGAGGGCAATCGAATTACACTCTCGAGGGGTGAAAATAAAGCTAAAATTCGAGAAATTTAAACAAACCTTTTTTATTTCGTCAGTGAACGTCCCCAACTTCGTCAAGGCTCCCGATCGGCTATTCAACTCACGGATAACCGTTAGACAATCCGATTGTAGAATCACATCGCGTGCACCAATGAAGATGGCCAACCAAGCTTCCCGAAGGATGGCCATGGCCTCGGCAAGGAGTGGGGTGAACCTATGAGTCTTCGTGGCAATTTCCGAAACGACGAAGAAATCTTTGTGGTTCTGAATCACACAACCAATCGCAAAACATGTTGGCAGAGATGCCCACAAGAAGATTGTTTATTTACATATTGATGTAATATATAAATCTTGGTAAAGTCCTTATTGAAAGATTGTTTATTTACATACTGATGTAATATATAAATCTTTGTAATTTGCTGATTGAATTAATAAAAGTTGAAACCTTCATTCATTCCTTTTAGTTTGATTGAAGATTTATGATATTCAATAGTCTTATAGTCCTTAATCAAACCTAACAATGTATGAAGAGACAAATGTAGATTTGCGTGAACAAACTCTTCATGGTTTGACTAAAACGGTATATTCGCAATCTAAAGATCAACGGACTATTGATCCCAGTATGATTGTTGGAAGAATCTAGGATGTCTGGTTACAAGGCATAGAGAGTTAGGAACTATGTTGTTCTTCCAGTGTATCTTTCGAAGATACTGAATTGATCAGTGCACCTTTAGAGACAATAGAAGAACAAACCATTTAACATGTTCTATCTCAAGGTCACTACGTATGAATCGCATCATGCTTACCTAAATCCTGAAATGAGACATGTCATTTCATAGCATTAATACTCTCATTTGAGAAACTCAAATTCTAGGTCCCATGTGTGATCTAGACAAGGCCTATTGGTGAGATATTAAGTTATGAAGATGTCATGAACCAACTTTGTGAAGTTCTCATAGATATGGAATTCATGTATAAGATTGCTGAGATGCAATGTATATCACCTCATGCTTTATTACTTGGATTGTGAATAAATGAACTGCACAGTGTCCAAATTTAAGTAGCGACTTTATTTGGATGAAACAATGTGACTTGTTAGCTCCTCGTCAATACATTGTTTCTAGCTTATTCACAAGTAACAAAGGAGTTGAGGAAATAACAACTAGAAGGGTAAAATGGTAATTTTATAAATCCCAACTAGTTGATGATATTCATGAAGGGTAAACATAGATAACATTCAATGGATCCGCTCAATATAATTAAGTTGAACTTGAGTAGAAAATAAATTCATTTGAACCGAGAGATTCTCAGTGTCGACTCTTTAGTGGAGTCAGTCGACATTAAGCTAATACTCGGAAAAGGTTTGTGAACTTTTGAGTCCGAGTATAGAAGCTCAAGCTTTGTTCATTTGGATCCATAAGGTCACTATTACAGGTCATTAAAGTAGGATTGTTAAACTAGAAGCTAAGTCAAAATAAGTTCAAATGTTGAACTAGACTTTTTCTCGGAAAATGTCTAAAGGGTATTTTTGTCCACTAGGACATAAAATGATGTGAATGTCAAAATAAGATTTTGAATGTTTTCATTTGATGAAAATATAAATTACTTTCTAAGCCGAAAAGTCGTTTGAGGCATTATGAAATTAATTTCGTTATTTGTGCAATTATAATTCTACAACGGGTATTTTAAGAATTGTCTTAAAAGAAATAAGGAAGCATCTAGATGCTCCCTCACCCTATGAAGAATTCGGCCAATATAGCATTAAAGAGGAGAGTTTTATTTCCTTTTTCTTATAAGGATAATTACCCAAAAGAAAAAGGGAAATGAATTTCCTTGAGAAGGAAACAAATGTGCTAAGTGAGGAAACAAATTTCCTCACTAATGCACCCATATGGCCGGCCATACAATGAGGGAAAGGGGAAGGGAAAATCAAATATTGTGTCATGAATACATTATTCATTCAGGAATGAATAATTGACCTTTATAGATTTTTCCTTCTCCTATAAATAGAGCCTCACATAGAGATGTGAAGGTGAAGCAATTTTCTTCTTCTCTCCCTATTGTGGCCGAACCTCCCTCTCTCTCTCTCTACAAAATACTCTTCTTATTTTGCACCTAGATTCACATTCAATCTAGAGAATTAGCTTATGATCCAAGAATTGTTCTTGGTTCATATGGTTTAATTGTGCCCACACACAAATCCTTCTTAAACCTCTTTTGACTCATGTAATAGAAATCTTAGGTTTCTCGGGTTCAAGATTAGGTGCGAAGGTGACGAGCGAGCCAAGGAAGAAGACCTACCTTCTCGAGACGCTTCAAGATCAAGCTTCGTAGAAAGGTTCGTGTTCTAGTAAATTAAATAATGATTTTAATATATAACTTGTATATGCTTTTTTCTAGGTTAGTAAAATTGTTTTACTTGAAAAAGAAATTTTTAAATTCCGGCATTAATTTGATTAATGTTAAATTTTTCTTTAACCCTAGACCTATTCCAACACAACAGCCCGCCCGAGTATCAATCAAAGCATCCACGCAGACCAAGAGAAACCCCTCCTCCGGGGGAAGCCAAACCCCAAATGCGACTTCACCACTATCCGAATCGGGCCCGCGGGTCGCTTTTTTGTAGGTGTCCAAAAAACCCCCGCCCTTTCCACAAGGTCTTCCGGAGCCGACCTCCTCTCACCCGCGAGAACCTTATTTCTATGATTCCAATTATCGCAAGCCACGAAGACAAAGAAATCAACTTTACTGATCTCGATCGACGCACCCAGATCAGCAAAAATGCTCAAGGCACCCACGAAGGCTCTTGACCAGCCCCCTAATCTCCATTATCTTCCAAACTTTTGGGGCCGGCTTGCATTCCCAAATTGAGTGCGATACCGTCTCAGAGCTGAATAGACACACAGGGCACCTCCTATCGTGAGTAATTTTCCGTTGGGTGAGCTTAGAGCGGACCGGGAACTAACTCTTTACACACTCGCCAAGCGAAAAGCTTCACTTTAGGGGGGACGTTGAGCTTCCAAAGCTTTTCCCACCACATCGTCGTTGAGGATCGGGACGAGGAGCTTGCGGCCAAGTGGGAGGACATCGCCACTCTATACCCGCTCTTGACCGTGTAGTTGCCATCCTTGGAAAAATGCCATCTCATTACGTCGCCAGCCCCTATCCCACTCGTGGGGATTCCGAGGATGACCTCCGCATCCTCCGAGACGAACATGACTCGGACCAAAACTTTATTTCAATCCTCATCGGGGGACTTAAGTTCAGTCACTCTCATGTCTTCGGGCAGCGGGGAGGTTCGATGAAGGAGAATGTATGGGGACGAGGGATCCACCTATCATCACGCACCGAGACAGACTCGCCATTGTTGATCCACCACCTAGAGTCAGTCTTAAAGATCTCCATTCCCCACACGAGGCCCCGCCATATAGAGGACCCATTGGACCCGCATTTGGCACCAAGGAGATCCTCATTGGGGAAGTAGCACTCGCATATTTATAATGTCTAATATCTCATTTGTGGACATCAATCCCAACACCTACATCCATTGATGGTTTTTCTCCAGTTAAGTCTACAAGTTTCCATGTTTGATGCTTTTTAAGTGCATTCATCTATTCGAAAATAAATTTCTTCCACTCAGGCATAGATAGAGTTTGTTGTATAGTTGCAGAGAGGAGATACCAGCAATGAATGTGGCAAATGAAGAGGACAATTTATAATTAGAGACATAGTTTGAAATGGGATATATGGTACGTGATATTTTCTCTTTCTTTAGGCAAATTGGCAAGTCAAGGTGAGAGGAAACAGTGTCTTCTACTTTTTTATTCATCGGTCAGATTCTTGGGCAGGTGCAAGATCATAGATTTCTTCTTGTCTATGATTCTAGTTTCTTCTCTCATAAACTTTAAAAATGAATTTTCTTATTTGTTGCTCTTCTTTTTCAACTGATTCATCAATTATAGTTATATCATTTTTCTAGGTCCCGACTATTATTGATGTACCTAGAGTTCTAGTAAGTTGTATATGTACATCAGTTTCAAGTAAATACATATTCACTAGTAGAAAAACTGGATCCCACAACCCTTAATAAGGGGTGTGGAATTTTCCCACAAGCCTTAATAAGGGGTGTGAAATTCAGAGTTGTGGAATTTTCCACAACCTTTAAACTTCCGATGTGTAATGTTCATACTTCCTACACCGAATGTCTATGAGTTGTGGAAAATTCAACAACCAATCAATTATCGGTTGTAAATTTTTTTTTTTTGAACATTCGTCGCCGCGGCGACCTTTTATGGCGACGCGGCCCCAAGTCCCACAACAAATCCAAATATCCGTTGTGGGACTTGGTGCCGCGGCTCCATAAAGGATCTCTGCGGCCCCATCGCGCCGCGGCCCAGCCACTTCGCGCCGCGGCCCCGGCGTCCCATAACGGATCCAAACATCCGTTGTGGGACTTTGTGCCACGGCACCGTAAAGGGTCGTCGCGGCCCCAGTTGAACACAAACGGGGCCTCGGCGTAGTCACTCGGGGCCGCGGCTCTGGACGTATGTCGCCGCGGCGCCATTGCTCAGAGAGTGCATCCCTTCAAAATTAATGGATTAAACCCAACATATCATAAAATACCTGCATAATACATGCACAATCAATCCAAAAACATACTATACATTCAAAATCATCATAATCATTCAAAATCCTCCGAAAAATATACATTCAATATCACAAAATGTAACTAATCATCACATTTAATATCACAAAATTTCGGAGGCATTTTAACCAACAATTTCAACATAAACATAAACATAAACAGAAACACAATAAAAATTATTTCAACATAAACACAAACTATTAACCTACAATTTCAACATCAACATAAACATAAACACAATTTCAACATAACCTACAATTTCAACATAAACGTAAACACAAACACAATTTCAACATAAAAATATAAACACAACTTCAACATAACCTAGAATTTCAACATTTACAATTTCAACATATAAACATACACATACCTAGAATTTCAACATTTACAATTTCAACATAAACATAAACACAATTTCAACATAAACACAATTTTGGATTCAATTCACAATAACAAAAAATTCGGATTCAATTCACAAAAATCTAAACCAAAACTCAAACAAATCTACAAATCTAAACTTAAACAAATCTACGGGTCGAATTAAAAATCATCAAAACCTAAACGAATCTACAAAGATAAACCTAAATGAATCTACAAATCTAAACCTAAACAAATCTACAAATCTAAACATAAAAAAATCTAACAATTATCTAAACCTAAACAAATTAAAAATCATCGAAACCTAAACATGGAAGAGAGAGGAATTTACCTTAGAAATATGGAAGAGGGAGTGAGACCGGTGGCGACATGAAGGCGCAGGAGAGAGGCGGCGACGTGAAGGCGCGGGAGAAGGCGGCGACGTGAAGGCGCGGGAGGGAGGGGCGACGTGAAGGTGCGGGAGGGGCGACGTGAAGGCGAGGGAGGGGCGACGTCAAGAAGAGGGAGGAGGGGCGTCAAGGCGAGGGAGGGGCGACGAGGAACGGGGACAGACTCGGCAGAAAAGAGGTTTGGGAGAAAAATAGATTTTGGGTAAAGTGAAAAAACCCTAAAAATTCGAATTTATAGAGTGATTTCGGCGCCGGCGCCGCGGCCCCATCATGCGTTGCCGCGGCGCCGACAAAAATATCGGGCCCAGATTTCATCTGGGCGTCGGCGCCGCGGCCCCATTTTCCGTCGCCGCGGCGCTGCCTCCCACAACGGTTGTACAAATCCGTTGTGGGAGGCGGCGCCGCGGCGACGACATATGGGGCCGCGGCACCGACGTCCAGAAAGACCCTTTTCCCACACCGGATCTTTGGATTCGTTGTGGGACGTGGCGCCGCGGCCCCATTTGTCGTCGCCGCGGCCGTAGTCCCACAACGGATCTATTAAGGGTTGTGGGACCTTTTAGATTAAGTAAAATTAAACAACTCTTAGAACAATGGTTGTAGAATAAACTATTTTGCACAACCGATATTTTAAGAGTTGGGAATACGCTGAAATTAAGCCCTTCCCACAACCCTTAATTATAAGGGTTGTGGAATACCTGAAATCAAACCCTTCCCACAACCCTTAATTATAAGTGTTGTGGGATCTCGAAGTCCACAACCGTTAGTAATAAGGATTGTTGAAAGTCGGTTGTGGGATCCAACATTTGTAGTAGTGATTTTTATTCCTAAAATTATTGTCTCAATTACCATCTTCAATTTAATTCTCCCCTTAAGATGATTGTGAAAAATGGTTGATTTTCAACAAAATTGTTGTCCATTGTGATAAATAGTTTTTTAGTTTTAGGCTAAAAAAATTTATAACCTTTTGGGCTAAAGTGATATCGATGAAAATACAATTTGTTCCTTGATGATCAAATTTACTAGCTGTTATATCAGGGTTTTTAATGAATGCAGTACAACCAAAAAAATTCAAGGTAGCTGATTAATCAATACGTAGAAAATCACTCTTGAAGTGGTTTAATATAAATCTTAATAGACGAAGTGTTGTCAATTGGATATGTAGTCTATAAAACAACATGTCCTCATAAGTATTTTGGAATATTAGTTGAAAACATTACATCCGGAGTTTTTTTTTCTCATCAGCTTTGATGGACTATTTCGTTTTCACCAAAAAATGTGTTTACAGTTTGAGAAAAATATTCTTGACCATTGTCACTTACTATTTTTATTTTGGTATTGAATCGAGTTTGAACTATTGCATAAAAAAATTAAACACATTTTTTATTTTAGATTTTAATTTGAGTATACTTGTCACCCGTGTACAATCATCAATGATTGTGACAAACTATCTATTTCCTTTTAATGTAAACAATCTAGACGCTCCCCAAATGTCACTAGGAAAAGAAATAGTTTGCAAATAGTCATTTCTTTGACATTTTTTATTTGATTCAGATCCATTATAAAAATCTAGTTCATATTCTCTCTAGCACCACCAATAGTCTTCCTCGATGCTAGATCTTGAAAAATTCAACAGGTAGGATAGAATTTAGCACAATATTGGAGACCGTTAGTTAATTTGCTGACATTGGCAAGGTTACAAGATAGTTTAGAAACGTATAGGACTTTAGAAAGGTCAATGGATGTCGAAATTTTAACATTTCATATTCCTACAATGGCTGCAAAGGAGTCATATGCAATTTTGACTTTTTATATCTTGCACAGGATTTATATGTGTTAGGAATATAACCCGTTTGAAATGACGTGTGAGTAATTACTTAATCCGATAATTAGATCACTATAGCATTATATTATTAGTGTGTTAAGTTATAAATAATTAATTAGAATAAATAACAATTGTATTCCATAGCCTCCGTATTAAACTAAGTCACGTGTTGGGCACCTGAGTTCGGGCGGTGTGCTAAAACAAGGTCGATGGCTGATATATGCCTGGAAAGCTATATCTAAAGTCATATATGTGAAACACATGAGTGAATGCTGATCATCAGATGCGAGCATTCTACACTTGTGGTAATTGTACGACCTGGATATGATTTGGGGTAGATGCATCATTTAAAGACTGTTAGGACTCACTAACCAAGGCCACTTTGATGGTCATTGTGAGACTTGATCTAAATACCGAAGTGGTCATGGACACTAGTTCATGTTTCTCAGCTCTTTAAGTCATTCGATAAAACTAAATGTTTATAGCATAATTATTTATTATTGTTGGATCAAATAAATAAATAATTAATTTGATTGTATGCAAACAGTCCTTGGAAATTCTTGGGTTGGGCCTTGGCACTAGGGTGGTAGAAATTCCCCTAGGGGAATGCCCTAGGATGGCCGAACTTCTCCCTTGAAGTTTTCCTTGGATTTCTCTTTGAAAGAGAGCAAATATCTTCCATAGATATTGATATGATGGATGAGATAGATTGTAGATTCACTATTAAGATCTAATGGCTCAGATTAAATTCAAAATGAAAGAAAATCTCTCAAATGAGTGAATATCTCTAGAAGGAGGGAATATCTCCTAGAAGGAAAGAATATCTTAAAAAAGGAGAGAAAATCTCTCAGGGGTTATCTCCCTACCAATTCTATATATAGGGATAGAAGGGAAGAGGAAAATGAAATCTCATTCTACACTGAAATAGTTGGCCAGTCTCTCTCTCTCCCTGGTCCAATTTCTCTTCCCCCTTTTCTTGGGAATTACAAATTTTGATCCTAAATAATAGGAGTTAGATCTGTAAACAATATAATTTCGAGCTCTAGTGAGATATGGACTGTACCCACTCATCTTTTTTGTTCACCTCGGAGATTATGTTACGGGAGACTACGGTGTCATGGTCGAGTACTATATTCAGACGAAGGAAGAAACAGAGTACATTAAGAAGAAGGACGAAATAGAATCGGTTGAGAAGAATGACGAAACGGAGCGCCCGTTGGATCTGGGTGTTCTGTAGTTGATCCGAAACCCGTAAATTTTTTATAAACTTCTTCTCTTATATTGGTTGCTGAAAATTCTTTCGTTGTTTATTAATAAAGTTAATCTAGTTTTTGTTTAGTAACCATTATTATTGATTGGCTATTGTGAGTGCAATCAATATTATTATGCACTTATATGGTTACTTATGTGAATAAATCACCAACAAGTGGTGTCAGAACGATTGTTCGTGTCTTATACCATAGACGTTGTACCAACATGTGGTGTCAGAACGATTGTTCGTGTCTGATACCACACTGAATTCACAAACATGAGCTATATTCAAAATCTATGTAGTTTATATGGGTAGTAATTACATTAACCTAATTAAAACTAGTGCAACTTAAATAAAGTCGTTTTTTGGATCCCAAAATATGATGTTTTCTTGATTGTTTGTGGTTATTGTAACTCGTATTGGTCTCAGATATTGTTCAAATATGTCGACAATAACCACGGACCGAAAATAACACCTCTTTCAAAAGAATGAAGCTTTGGACATAAAAACGAATTAAAAAGGGGAAACTCTTTGGAAATAACCTTGGTCACTAAATGCATTAACTGTTGTATGAGCATAACGATATCATTATCAGATAACGAGTTATCGTTACCCAACACATTAGACTACTATTACGGAAGTTCAAAATTTCAGTGAACTTTCCATAAAATTAGGTTTGACCAAATTGGTCATCCAGTATACATAGCATGCTGACCATTACATAGGATATATGTTATTACCATGGAGAGTCTTATTACCATGTTTCCAATTATGTTTCTTGTGTTAAGCAGCCAAACCCTTCCTCCTAGATCTGTCAAATTGGTGGGTAGGGAGTTTCTTTCCTAAAGCGTCTTTAGTTCATTTTTACTTTTTTGTATTGATTTTCGACATTTTCATCGTGTCTTGTTTATTTGTAATGAATATGTAGTAGCCTTATTTAAGATATTTTTTTTATTAAATTCTTCATCGTGCAGTGTACTTAAATCTTGATCTTTTTTTTTTAAACACTCCGATTTTTTTATCTGAGTGTTTGGATTCGTTCAATAACCTTTGAAGACATTATGAAAACATAGTTACATTAATTTCATTATGTGATGCATTTTTTGTTCGTTAGAAAATTACACAAATATGTTATAGTTCGATCGTGGATACGGTTATGTAAGGTCGTATATTTTTGTTAATTTTGTATACCAATTCAATTTTAAAATAAATCAAATGTTCCGTTATTTTATATTTTCCTTTCAATTTTAAGATATCCCATAATTTATGGTTTCTTAATATTTTTTTTATCGTGTCTTAATATTCTCTTTTATTATATGATTATGTGTTCAAATTTATTTTATTCCTTTTATAATTTTCTATTACAAATTTTGAATTTTCAAATTAGTTTAAAAGTCATAAGCATGTTTACAATACTTAACATATTGCATCATAGTTAATTTGGTTTATTTTTCAAAATTAAGATTTAGTTTTTGAATTTCAATAAATGTCGTTATTAATTGGCATAATCATTTTAGCCCTAATTAATGCATAAATTTCAGGATATATGCGATTTAAAAGTGATTAATCTCTTAAATTAATTGTTATCTTTTATACGTTTAAATGTTTGAATTATGGCGGGACTATAATATGACGTCTCTCATACTAATTCGAAGTCACTTTTAGATTTTAGAGTTATACTTAATAGTTATTCTTTTTTACAAGTACACACGAACATATAAAATTTGATTAATTTTTGCTTATCTTTATTTTAATACTTTTTCATTTTTTATTTTGCCGAGTATTATTGTAAGCCTTCATGCGCTCATAAACGTTTATAAATTCAATCACAACCTTAGGACCACCGAATCAAAATTATTTATTGAAGAATATGAGAATGAGTTTTCTTTCTTTTTTGACGAAACAGAGCTTTGGGTCTCTTTGTTTCAAAAAACTAATGTGAGGTAGACTTAAAGCGTTTGTCAAATCAGTTTATAGTTAAATTTAAATTTAATAAAATTATTAATTAATGTTCTTCCAAAATTTTAGAGTAATTAACATTCAAGGGTGTTTCTGACTTTGTTTTGTTGGACTAAACCATCCGGCCTTATATTCTTAGAAGGACTAAGTCAACCTGAAAAGATGGCAAAATGATGGAAAGTTGCTGAGAAAATGGGAAGGAAAAAAGTTGCAAAGAAAGGACTTCGTATAATTCTCCAATACAAGGGAGTAGTTGATGATTTATGAATATCCCCAAAGTGAAATGACTCCCCTGTTTTTAGGGAGAGTTACGATGAAATAATTCTCTAAAAACTTATGGTAAAAAGTACAAAAATGCCCCTTCTAATGAATCTAGACACCTTATATAAGATGTTTGTCTCTTGTAAGCTTGGAGAAGCATTTAGAGTGTTTGGCTGAAATATTGCCTAGGCTGAGAGTACTTGTAGAGATGGGTCAAGATGGTCACGTGTCCTGGTCCGAAGATATGGGCACGTGACATTATGCCCCCTTCCTTAATTGGCATCGTCGCTTGGCGTGCGAGATACTAAGGGGGAACATTCGGAAAAAAATCATTCATGAGGGGCATATATGAAAGTAATATGATTTTCGGCCAAATTTGTTTACATCTGATACATATATTTAGGCTATATTTATAATTTTCAATATTTCAGAGGGGGTATATGACTGGCTTAGGGTATGAAAAAGAAAATTAAAAACAAAATGGGATTTTAGGACACTTCTATTACACTATACGTTATATTTTTTTTAATGGGGGAATTATAAATGTTAGAGAAAACATAAGTATAATCTCTATTTAAAAAAAAAATTATACGAATAAAAAGCAATTAAAAATACATATAAACCGGAGAAAACGAGCATAAACTAGACGATTCTAAAAGTCAAATGTTTAATTTTCTATGTATATATGAGCATTATTGTTGATTTTATAAATTTCTAATCAATCCAACACTAAGGAGATTTGAGCTTGCCCGACCCGTGAGTTGTTACGTCGCATCGCCATCATCACATTAAATGTCTTTTTGATTCTTTTTAAAAGGTTGTTTTTCGATACTTTGCTATATGATAAATAAGAGCCTGCATTGAAACATAATTTATTTCTAAAGTAGTTTGGGAACCGGGAGCGGCGAGCGGCTATGAAATAAATTACTATCTGGGGAAGCTGGTTTCGTGAAGAAAGACCGTTTGTGACTTTGAAAGTATTGACATTTTGATTAACTTTACATATGTTGAACTTCCATATAAAGATAAAGATATACAGAAATGATATCAGTTTAAGAAATCTTTGGTGCGTATAATTGAATTTAACACCATTCTATGAAATTAAGTCTACTTTAAGTTTCTTTGCTATTACCTAACATATTATTTATTTTATACCTGATCCGTCCTTGTTCTAATTGATGATTTTGACCACTATTTTGAAAACTTAGAACAAAAATACCTTTTAATACGAGAGACTTAGGTGTTAGACATATTTGAAAATGATGATGGATGTATGTTAGTTATGGTTAATATGGTAGAAAGTAGAGTAGGAACTTTTAATAGCGGAGACGAATTTAGTCCCACATCATGTAATAGGAGCTAAATGTTTTACTTTCTATTCATCCTCAAATTGATAAATTCGTAAAGCAACTTGTTCTAGTCAGTGTATTTTGAAAATGTGTGAGAGGTGTAATGTTGGAAGTGAAGCACACAAATGAGATATTAGACATTGAAATACTTTTGTATTTGATTTTGCTGAAACATTAATAAATTTAAATATTCATTCTTTATAATGTTTGTGTTTATGTATGAATGCTACGCTTTGAAACTGTCATCAACGAAAAGGGTGCTAAGTACAGACCTGACAATATAGCCCCTTGTGACTACTTTAAACATTTGTTCACAATCTTAAGTTCAATAGAGCAATCGAATCTGAGTAATGATTGTTTGATTGAATCATGATATCTTATCTTGTGATATAGAGAGTTGTGATTTATATTTCATTCTTGATATCTTACAGAATATATTGAACAAGACCTGTGATACTCTGAACCTCGAGATAAAACCGTTTAATCACTCGAAACAAGATCACATACGAGGGGTATTTTGGTAATTACCTAAATCAAGAAGTGAATGCATGATCGATGTGACACCTTATGACATTTGATTTGTCAATGTGAATCTGACGGTTCGTGTCATAATGTTGTCTTGTTGGATTATGTGATTCACGGATACAGAATTCATGTTGAAACAATGCTAATGCATTAGTATCACACTATGATTTGTTATGAGAGTGTGAATGAATAAACCTGGCCATGTATTCACTCTATGTTTTTCTCATTCACAAATAACAAAGGAGTTACTGAAATAATAACTCAAGGGTAAAATGGTAATTGTACGTTTCTCTGAGTTACTGATACACATGAAGGGTAATATCGCAAAGTAATCAGTGGATCGTGTGAAGAATTTTTTTATCCAATCAAATGGAAAATATACGCATATGAACTTATAGAGTTTCAATATTAGTCTTTTAGTGGAATCGACTAATATTAGGAATTAAAAGATTGAAAACGTTTCTGAAATTTTGAGTCCGATCTTTATTCTAAAGTTTCGTTCATGTGGGTCCACTAGGTTTCAATGATAGACCCTCAGACGAGATCTATTGAACTAGGATGATTTGATTTTCTCATTTATAGTAATTGTGATTTAAAGAAAGCAAATGTTTTTCTAAGTAATTAATAAATAATTGGTTATTTATCATTACATTTATTTAATGAATCATATTATGTTATGACATGGATAATAACATATTTAAATGATTGAAATAAATAAAAGATGAAAACAAATACTTTCTCGTTTCGTACTACTTTGAAGAGTACGAAAATAATTGATGATTTATCATTAAATAAATGAGTCGTTCTAAAGTAATTAAATTATTTTAGAAATAAATCAAAATAATGTTTTACGAGTATTTTTGGATATCACTCGGCCAAAATAAAGATTTAGGTCGAAAATTAATTTATGAAATTAATTTAAAGGAACAACGGGCTTAAGTTTGACTAATAGGTTTAATCCAAAAAAAGCCTACTTTCTCTCTCTTTTTTAAGGGTTTTCGAAACACTAATTGAACTAACCGTAAGTCTAAATCTCGGCCAAACCCTTCCCTTTCATTGTGAGAGTGTTTCCGAGAGTTTCCAAGAGAGAAAAAGATCAAGAAACGTTTTCTTAATCTCCTGAGTGCTACCGAGTCATCCCGAGTACTCTTCGGTGTTCAATTGAAGAGCCCACCCTCTAACTTCCCAAAAATTCATGGAAATTATCATTGAATCCTCTATTGGTGTTTGACTGATATTTTGGTTGCAGGATTTCACTCAAAACGCCAAGAAATCGAGCGAAACAGACCGAGGCTAATTTCAGCCTGCTAACCGGATTGGGTCGCTAGATTGGTCGCCGGATTGGAAGATCTCGTCGGACAGCAACCGTGCCTAGCTTACTACGTGAGTTTAAGGAGAAATCTGGCCAAGCCACTTCACACGCACTTAGCCTTAGGTCCCCTCTACGTTCCTGCACAGATCCCGTGGCTAAATTCCACCTGAGGAAGCCAGAGCACCGCAGACGCGTTCTTGGCCGGCCAGGCAGTGTCCAGTCCGGCGGGTCAGTTTTGCCCATTCCGGCAGGAGGCCGATTTTGAGGAAATTTTTGACGAGACCTTCCCGAGTTAGCTAACATTGTCCGAGATTGTTTACAATCTAAATTTTAAGTTTCCTAAAATGAAATAGATCTGAAAATGAAGTTTGTAAATGTTTTTATAAAGTGTTAGGTCGTTTTTATTCAATTTGTGGACATGTTTAGAACAAATGATTTATTGACATGTTAGTGATTTTTAATAGCTAGGTTATCAGTTTATTAAAATGAGTTTTTATTCATATCATATTATATAAGTCCGCCACATATAGATGTGTTATGTAATATTATTGTTTAAATTGTTAAATAATTTCTAACAAATGGTATCAGAGCTAGTAAAAGGCATTAAAAATTAGGATTTGTTCACTAGTTTAGAAATTGTTTGACGAGTTTGGTGTTGTCGTTTTTTGTATGATTTGAATTGCGTTATGGATGCTTGTGTGTGTGTTTTATGGATGGATCCTCATTGTTATGACCCTCGGAATTTTCCGGTTATCGTCCTGGGTTTAATATTAAAATTTAAATTATTTGAATTTGTGCCTCAATTTGCAAGGACAATTTAAATTATAATTTTATTTGATTGTAATCCTACGACGAGAAGACAAGGAAGGCAGGACATCGGGCTTAGCCGCATGTTGGAGAACGTGTGGGGGATGACCCGAGCCATCTGATGACACGTCACAAGGAGTCCTTGGCCGGTCCTACATTGAAGTTTAAATAATTTAATTTCATTGTATTTTCCTTATGGGTTGTAATTAGAAATGGGCCATAGGATGAGTTAAATATTTTATGCTTTATTTTATTTAATATCATTGAATGAATCACCTCACATGTCATATAGGATAGAATGTCAACATCACATTAGAATGAATCGTTCATATAGTTTAACGTTTATAAAATGTACACTGTTTTTTAAAAAAATACGATTTTTGCAAAAACTAATTGGGAGGGTCGTTTATCGTTAATGCACCCGCAGTCCCCGAGATGAGTTTAATTAACTTGATGTGTGATGAACTAAGAGCCACACATAGTAACCCTCCCTTTAATGGGAGTACTTCAAATGCATTTTGTTATTTAAACCATTTCGAACTAAGCTTTAAAGAGAAACGATGAAGCGAGGTCTCCACATTGGTGAACCGTTATCAAAGTGACTTGATTAAAGGCCCACATGTTAGTTGTACAGTTAGACTTATGTTTTAAAGTAATCCTCACATAGAGGCCCTGCATTAAAAATAAGTGACCAAAAGTTTATGGTAATTAGTAACAACTAGAAGTTGTGACTTCTTGGATGGTTCAAACTAAATAGTGATGTATCACGACTATGAAAGACGGTTAATTACGGTTTCTCGAAAGTGAAAGTAATTAACCATTGTTGTTCATAATACCATGAATTATTTAATGCTTTCCTCACCAGATTAGAATTGTTCATGCATGTAATTCGAAATTGTAGCAAATACTAAAGTTATTTATTTTATTTATGTTTTCAGCAAAATGTCTTTTAACTCACTTCAAATGATTTTAAGTTCAAACAAACTCGAGGGTGAGAATTACGATGACTGGAAACGTAACCTCAACATCGTACTGGCATTGGAAAAGCACAATTATGTTCTCATGACCCCATGTCCTCCTTCTCCGAGTGCTGTCTCGAGTAAGGAAGACAAGGAAACAACGATGCGTGGTTGAGGTCTGACGAGATTTCCAGATGATATATATGGGCATCGATGAGCAATATGTTACAACAATCTCATCGAGACATCGCCACTGCATATGAAATCCTGCTTAATCTCCATGAGATGTTCGGATGTCATGGGCGTTAGGCGAGCCAGCAAGCTATCCGCAATTTCATGAACTGCAGGATGAAACTAGGATCTTCCGTTCGGGAACACATGCAACTGATCATGGTTCACTTGAACGACATGGAGATCCTCGGATCTGAGATTGACAGCGAGACCAAGATCGACATGATCATGAAAACTCTGACGGATTCATTTGATAGCTTCCGTCTCAACTACTCCATGAACGAGCTCGAGTACACTGTTAATGGGCTCATGAAGGAGCTTCGGACTGTCGAGGGACTTCTCCCTAAGAACAAGAAGAAGTCTGGGGAGGTCAGTGTCGTTGAACATAGGGCCTCGACTTCTGGTTGTAAGAGGGTGATGAGAGGTTCCAAAAACGCCTATGTAATGTATTTCGTTACTCAAGCATGTTACATCACAAATAAAGAATCACCCTAGATATTAGATTGTGGGACTTCTGACCATATTTTGTGTAACTAGAATGGTTTCAGGCAAACTAGATGCTTAGATAACAGAGAGTTTATGTTCAACTGGGGAAATAGAACGAATGTTTGAGCGAGATCAGTCGAGACCTTGAAGCTTAGATTTTAGAACAAAAATCTATTATTGAATAATGGTTATCACATTCCAGATTTTAGTAAGAACACAATAGCTCAAGAAAAAGTCTATGAGGTAGAGAGCTAATTAAGACTAAGTCTAATGAGGACTTAGGTGCCAAAATAAAAAGGGATTTTCTAGAGAGAGAGAGAGAGAGGGTCGGCCAAAAGGAGAGAGACAAGAGCAAGAATGCTTATTTTCACATCTCTATGTGAGGCTCTATTTATAGGAGAAGGAAAATCAAGAGAGGGTAATAACCTTTTTCAATTGTGTATTAATGACACAATATTTGAATTTCTTCCTCTTTCTCCTTGTACATAGCCGGCCAACATTTGCATTAGTGAGGGAAATTTGTTTCCTCACTTAGCATATTTATTACCTTCTGAAGGAAATTCATTTCCTCTTTTCCTTTTGGGTAATTTTCTTTATAATTGAAGACAAATAATTCTCTCCCATTTGATGTATCTTCGTCGAACTCTACACTAGGGAAGGGCATCTAGATACTTCCTTATTTCTTTTAAGAAAATTATTAAAATATTCATTGTAGAATTAATATTGCAGAAATAATGAAATTAATTTCATAATGCCTCAAATGACTTCTCGGCTTTAGAAACTAATTAATGTTTCCATCATATGAAGATATTCAAAATCTTATTTTTACATTCGCATCATTTTATGTCCATGTGAAAAAAAAATACCCTTTAGACATTTTCCGAGAAAACGTCTAGTTCAACACTTGAACTTATTTTGACTTAACTTCTAGTTTAACAATCCTACTCTAATGACCTGTAATAGGGACCTTATGGATCCAAATGAACAAAGCTTGAACTTCTATACTCGGACTCCAAAGTTCACAAACCTTATCCAAGTATTAGTTTAATGTCAAGTGACTACACTAAAGAGTTGACACTGAGAATCTCTCGGCTCAAATGAATTTACAATTTTACCCTTCTAGTTGTTATTTCTTCAACTCCTTTGTTACTTGTGAATAATTTAGAAACAATGTATTGACGAGGAGCAAACAAGTCACATTGTTTCATCGTAATAAAGTCGATACTTAATTTTTTATACCGCGCGCTTCATTTATTCACAATCCAATATACATTTCAGGAATCTTGTACAAGAATTCCATATCTACGAGAAGTACATAAAGCTGGTTCAGGACATCTTCTTAACTTAATATCTCACCATTTGGTCTTTACTAGAGCACTTATTGGATCTAGAATTTGAGTTTCTCAAATGAAAATATTAAAGTTATGCAATGACATGTCTCATTTCAGTATTAGGTAACCATGATGCAATTCATACACAGTGACCTTCAAACAGAAGAGGTTAAATGGTTTGTTCTTACATTGTCTCTAAAGGTGCACTGGTCAATTCAATATCTTCGAAAGATACACTGGAAGAACTATAGAGTTCCTAACTCTCTATGCCTCGTAACCATAAATCATCGATTTTTCCAACAATCATATTGGGATCAATAGTCCATTAATCTTTATATTTGAATATATCGTTTTAACAAACCATGAAGAGTTTGTTCACGCAAATCTAGATTTGTCTCTTCATATATTGTTAGGCTTGATTAAGGACTATAAGACTATTTAATATCATAAATCTTCAAAGAGTCGAAAAAGGAACGAAAGAACGTTTCAACTTTTATTAATTTAATCAGCAAATTATAATAAGGGCATCTCTGCCAACAAACTCCCACTTAACTCAAAGAAGATGAGTATAGTCCTTCATGCCTAATCCGTCTCGATGTTGGTCGAAGACCTTGTTCGATAGGGCCTTGGTGAAAGGATATGTAAGTATATCTAACGTCTCCGCGTTGAGATTTTCTTCACCTCCACGTCTCCGCGTTGAGAGAACTTATGGCTTCTAGGATACTTTGAGTTACCAACAGCCCCGCTATTATCACAATAAAGTGTCATGGACTCGTTGACATTCGGAACGACTTCCGAGTACTTAAGGAATTTTCTAAGCCATACAGCCTCTTTGGATGCTTCACAAGCAGCCACATATTCTGTCTCCATGGTGGAGTCAGCAATGCAAGATTGCTTGATACTCCTCCAAACAACATATCCACAATTCAGGATACACACAGATCTTGGTGTGAATTTCCTGGAATCCCTATCCGCCTAAAATTCGGAAGCGGTATACCCCGTCATAGTCAGGTCAGTACCTGAGTATGTAAGCATCAAGTTTATAGTTCTCCGAAGATACTTCAGAGAATGCTTAACAACAACCCTGTGCTCATGTCAAACTACTTAGTTAACCAGATTTTAACCGCAGATAATTTACCTACATCATTACCAATGAGTAGTATACAATACCAGAAACACAACCTTGCCCTCGTGTATCAACTTATAAACACAAGGTTCATCTATTAACTTTTCAAAACTGAAACTTTTTACAGTTTCTTCGAATATAATATTATATGATCTAGATGCTTGCTTTAATCCATAAATAGCTTTAAAAAAATCACAAACCCTGGTTTCTTGACCACCTTCCACAAAACCGTCTGGTTGAGCCATGAAAATGTGATCGTCAAGATTTCCATTCAGAAAAGCACTCTTGATATCCATATGTCAGATCTCATAATCGAGAGCAGCAGCAATGATAAAAGTATGCGGATTGATTTAAGCATTGCGACTGGCGAGAAGGTTTCTTCATAATCGATACCTTTATTTTTGGTGTAACTCTTAGCCACTAGTCGCGCTTTGAACGTCTCAACGTTCCCATCCGGACCCCTTTTTCTTCTTATAGATCCACTTACACCCTACAGGTTTAACCCCTTCATGTAGGTCTACAAGTTTCTAGACTTTGTTGTCATACATCGAATGCATCTAAACTTTCATGGCGTCAAGCCAAAGGTTTGACTCAGAACCAACCATTGCTTGACTGTAGGAACCAGGGTCATCCATGTTAGCGACAGCTACGAGAGTATAGCCATAAAGCATGTACCTGCCGGGCTTTTCAAAAGTTCTCCCATTACGCGATGTACTACTTGATGAAGTTCTGAATTGTTAGGTTGCCTTTCAGTTGGGATAAGAACAATTTTTAAAGATTAGGTAGAAGCTTCCTCACCCAACTTTTCTTCATGCACAATTTTTCTTCTAGGTTTCGTATTCTTCATATACTCCTCCTCAAGCAAACGAGCATTATTGCTGACAAACGTTTTGTCGTCCTCAAAACTATAGAATGTGAAACATTTGATTTGCTTTGGATATCCAACGAACACACATAATTCTGACCTACTAGCCAACTTGCTAGTCTTTTGCGTTAGCACAAGTACAGGGTAACCCCAAATTTTGATTTGGCTTAAACTAGATTTACGCCCAGTCTATCGTTCAGAAGTACCAGGGACCTTCTTAGACGGAACTTGATTCAGAATATATGCGGCAGTTGCGAGGGCATATCCCCAAAATGAATTAGGCAGTGATGAGTAACTCATCATTGATCTAACCATCTCTATCAGAGTTTGATTCCTTCTCTCTTACACTATATTCTGTTGAGGTGTGCCAAGTGCTGTCAGCTGAATAATGATATATTCTTCTTTAAGAAAGTGATCGAACTCTTCAGACAAGTACTCCTAACCTCAATCGGATCGAAGGGTTTTGATATGTTTGCCAGTTTGCTTGACCACTAAAACCCGAAAAACCTTAAATACCTTAAAGGTTTCTGATTTGTGTTTGAGCAAATAGACAATCCATATCTTGAGTAATCATGGCTAAAGGTGACGAGGTATTCGTATCCTCCTCTTGCCTGAATTCTGAGTGGACCACATACATCAGAATGTATTAGTTCCAGCTGCTCAGTGGCTCTTAAACCTTTATCAAAGAAAGATCATTTGGTCATTTTTCCTTCTATACAGGATTCATAAGTCGGCAGTGAGCTTATTGCAAAGGCTTTGTGTCCACAATCTCTCACAAGTCTCTTAATCTTATCTAGACTAATATGACCAAGTTTTAAGTGCCAGAGATGTGTTGATTTTATTAGATCAGAGGAATCATTAGGTTTGATCCTCTTTAGTTCCCTAACTAGATCATTATCTATTTCAGAGTCTAATAGGAAAGGTTGTGTACGATAAAGATAGTATAAACAATTCTTCATACAAGCATCACTAATAAATGAATTTGAAAAAGAAATACGAATTTCATTATCAATAAACCTTAAATAATAATTGTGCTCAACAATTTGAGCTACATATATTAAGTTTTTTCCAAAGGAAGGAATAAATTACACATTATTCAAATTTAAAGTTCTTTCTTTGAAAGACAATGTCACGGATCCCACAGCTTTACCAGACACCAAGCTCCCATCACCTCACTTGAAGTACAAGCTGCCATCCTCTAAGCTTTTACTTTTCCTGAACCCATTCAAGGAACAACAAATATGTATAGAAGTAGCGGAGTCAAGAATCCACGATGATACATTATCAGCAACTAAACAACCTTTGGTAATAAGTACAATAACTATTCCCTTTAGCCTTGAGGTAGGTAGGACAGTTCCTACGCTGGTGTCCGGGCTCATTGCAATGGTGACAATTGTCCTTAGTTTTGTCCACTTTGGCACTCCAGGGGACCTTCTTCTTGAACCTTTCTAGGGTTCTTCTTGTCGGCTCTATGAGATCTCTTCTTATATCCGGAGGTAGAGGCTCTGTGCTCAATAGCATGAGCCTCTCCAGTAGCCCTCTTTTTATTTAAGAGTCCATCAACAATGTGAAGCTCATTCATTAGCTCTGTAACAGTGTACCCTAGTTTATTCATGGAGTAGTTCAGCTTGAAAGTATCAAAAGATTCAGGGAGAGTTTCCAAGATCATATCATTCTTGGTATCTCCATCAATCTCTAATAAAAGAATTTCCATCTTATTTAGATAACTTATGATCAACATCATATGTTCTCTAACGGGAGTCCCTGCTTTCATACGACAGTTCATAAACCATCGAACCGCTTGTTGTCTAGCCTATAGCCATTGCCCTCTAAACAACTCTTGGCGATTAAATAGCATATCACGGACTAACTCAAAATCATGATGTTGCTGTAACACATTGTTCATCGATGCTTAAATATAGCATCTCGCAATCCCATCGGATCTGAGCCAGGCTTCTAGGGTGTCCTTGTCCTCTTGAGTCGAATCACTATAAGTACAACCCTAGTGTTGGGGATCGTGGGTTGAAAACAATAAGTACAGCCCTCCCACTTAGTTTTTGGAATAAGGCACATCTTCTCTTGTACGTTTGGAAACACATTTTTATGAGTAAACAGAGGTAGAGTGGATCACTAGAAACAAAGAACCCTAAAATCGATATTTTTGAGGGGAGATCAGTGTTAATACACTAACGCACAAGGAACATACTCGGATCTTTTTATCTATTAATTAATTTTTCCAAAGGAAAGTTTGTGAGATTAATAAATCATCACTTTTGCACTTGAAAGTATTTGAGATTCAAAATCTCCTAAAACTAATTTCTTCATCTTTAGGACATCTTCCTTGAAGACATCTTAATGGTGGTTGAGCGCGTGAACGTCGAAAATCCACGATAGCATCAAGAAGAGGGGAAGAAGTTAAGAGTCGCAAATTCGTATTCAAAATCTTAGACTCGCGGACTGCCGTACACCTCAAATCTAGGCGTATTGAGAAAGAGGTTTATTGAAACATTTTATTTGTATATTTTGATTTCAATTGTGTGTTATATTAACACGTTAATAATTTTCACAAACTAAAACAGACAATATTCTATAAAATATTCAATAACTAATTTAAACTAAAAGTGTTAAAAACTAGTTTAAACTATGTACACAATTTTTCAAACTTGTCAAAAAATAGATTTCAAGTATGCTAAACATAAAATAGGTGTAGGGTTAAGAAAAAGTATCATTAATCATATTAATGGCGGATATAAAATTTCTTTACAAGTAAAACAATTTTACTAACCTAGGCAAAGTGCATGAACAGGTATAAATTTAAAAACATTATTTAAAGTGTTTGAGCGCAAACCTTTCTTGTACCTTGATTTGGAGGAGTCTTATTTAAAGGATTGGCCAAATAGAGTGAGAAAAGAGCAAAAATGCTTATTTTCACATTTCTATGCGAGGCTCTATTTATATGAGAAGGAAAATCAAGAAATGATAATAACCATTTTCAATTGTGTATTCATGACACAATATTTGATTTTCTCTCCTCTTTCTCTTTGTACATGGCCGGCCAACATATGCATTAGTGAGGGAAATTTGCTTCCTCACTTAGCATACTTATTTCATTCTCAAGAAAATTAATATCCTCTTTTTCTTAATGGTAATTATCTTTATAATTAAAGGCAAATAATTTTCTCCCCTTTGATGTATCTTGGCCGAATTCTATACTAGGGAAGGGTATCTAGACGTTTCCTTATTTATTTTAAGACAATTCTTAAAATACCCAATGTAGAATTATTATTGTACAAATAACGAAATTAATTTCATAATGCATCAAATGACTTCTCGACTTTAGAAACTAATTTACATTTCCATCACATGAAAATATTCAATATCTTATTTTGACATTCACATCATTTTATGTCCATGTGGACAAAAAAACCCTTTAGACATTTTCCGAGAAAACGCTAGTTCAACACTTAAACTTATCTTGATTTATCTTCTAGTTTAACAATCCTATTCTAATGACCCGTAATAGTGACCATATGGATCCAAATGAACAATGCTTGAGCTTTTATACTCGGACTTAAAAAGGTCACAAACATATTCCGAGTATTAGCGTAATGTCAACTTACTCAACTAGAGAGTTGACACTAAGAATCTCTCAGTTCAAATTAATTTAATTTCTACAGAAATTCAACTTAATTATATTGAGCAGATCCATGGAATGTTATCAATGTTTACCCTTCATGAATATCATCAACTAGATGAGATTTATAAAATTACAATTTTACCCTTCTAGTTGTTATTTCATCAATTCCTTTGTTATTTGTGAATAAGTTAGAAACAATGTATTGACGAGGAGCTAAAAATTCACATTGTTTCATCCAAATAAAGTTGCTACTTAATTTTGGATACTGCGCAGTTCATTTATTCACAATCCAAGTAATAAAGCATGAGGTGGTATATATGAGAACTTCACCAAGTTTGTTCATGACATCTTCATAACTTAATATCTCACCAATTGGTGTAGTCTAGATCACTTAATGGATCTAGAATTTGACTTTCTCAAATGAGAATATTAATGCTATGAAATGACATGTCTCATTTCAGGATTTAGGTAAGCATGATGCAATTCATACAAAGTGACCTTGAGATAGAATAAGTTAAATGGTTTGTTCTTCCATTGTTTCTACAGGTGCACTAGTCAATTCAGTGTCTTCGGAAGATACATTGGAAGAACTATAGAGTTCCTATCTCTCTATGCCTTGTAACCAGACATCATAGATTCTTCCAACATCTATACTGGGATCAATAGTCCATTGATATTTAGGTATGAATATATCATTTTAACCAAACCATGAAAATTTTGTTCACGCAAATCTACATTTGTCTATTCATATATTGTTAGGCTTGATTAAGTACTATAAGACTATTTAATATCATAAATCTACAAACAATCGAAAAAAGAATGAGTGACCGTTTAATCTTTTATTAAATTAATTAGCCAATTATAATAAGGACTTTATGAAAGATTTATAAATTACATCAATATGTAAACAAATAATTTTCTTGTGGGCATCTCTGCCAACACTTACGTCTTAGACATATTGGCCTGGATAGGATTAAGAGGTTAACAAGTGATGGTCCTTTGAAATCTCTTACCATGGGATCCATTCCCACGTGTGAATCCTGTCTCGAGGGCAAAATGAACAAGAGACCTTTCTCTTTGAAGGATCTAAGAGCCACACAGGTGTTGGAACTCATACATAGTGATGTGTGTGGTCCAATCAACATTCAGGCAAGAGGAGGTTACAAATACTTTGTAACCTTCACTGATGATTACTCCAGGTTTGGTCATGTTTACCTTATGCGACATAAGTCCGATACTTTTGAAATCTTCAAACAGTATAAGGCTTTAGTTGAGAAGCAGACGGAGAAACAGATCAAAACCAATTCGATCAAATCGAGGGGGAGAGTTCTTGTCTAGAGAGTTCGAAGACCTTCCTACAGAAGAAGGCATTCATTCTCAGCTTACAACACCTGACACTCTACAGCAAAACAGTGTATCATAGAGAAGAAATAAAACTCTGCTAGATATCGTGAGGTCGATGATGAGTTACTCATCTCTTCCCAACTCATTCTGGGGATAAGCCCTAGAAACAGAAGCTTACATTCTGAACCAGGTTCCGTCAAAGTCGGTTCTTGATAATCCCGTTGAGAGATGGAGTGGTAGAAAATTTGTTTTACACCATGTTTGTATCTGGGGTTGTCCAGCACATGTACTAAGACAAAATACTAGCAAGTTAGCTAGTCGCTTAGAATTATGCCTTTTTCGTGGAATATTCTAAGGAGAAAAAAGCATACATCTTCTATAGTACTGCCTATCACAAAATGTTCATTAGCACGAACGCTTGGTTTCTGGAAGAAGACTATATGAAGAATTCCGCACTGAGAAGCAAACTTGTGCTGAAGGAGCTTATTGGGTGAAGTAGCTGGTACTTCAAAAGATAGGACAAGTCCTATACGAATAGTGGAAGAACCATGTTCGGAACCAGAGCCTCCTGTGATTCGTCACAGTAACAGGATTGTACGACAACCTGATCGATACATGGATATCTTAGAGACTTTCACCGTTGTCACGAATAAGGAGGAAGATGATCCAGTATCATTTTCCCAAGTGATGTAGGGTTCCGAAGCAAACCTATGGCAAGAAGCCATAAACGTTGAAATGCATTCGATGTATTTCAACGAGGTCTGTAAACTTGTAGATCTACCTGAAGGAATAAGGCATGTTGTGTGTATGGATCTCAAGAAGAAAAGAAGAGTTTATGGAAATGTTGAGATATTTAAGGAACGACTTGTGGCGAAGGGGTTCACACAAAAGGAAGGTATCAACTATGTGGATACCTTCTCCCCAGTCGCGATGCTGAAGTCCATCCGTTCTCTTTTATCCATTGATGCCGCCCTTGATTATGAAATCTGGCACATGGATGTCAAGACTGCATTTATGAATGGAAGTCTCGACGAGCGTATTTATATGACTCAACCAGACGGGTTCATGGAGAAAGGTAAACAGGGCAAGGTTTGTGAGTTGCTGAAGTACATTTATGGACTGAAGCAAGCATCTAGATTCGACGGGACTATGAAAGGCTACGGCTTTGATTAGTCAGTAGATGAGTCATGCGTTTATAAGATGATAAACCATGATAAGGTGGTCGTCTTAGTCCTATATGTGGATGACATACTACTCATTGGTAATGATGTAGGGAAGTTATAGGAGGTTAAGATCTGGACGTCAAAGAAGTTTGAGATGAATGATCTAGGAGAAGTTGCTTACATTCTGGAGATTCAGATCTTCAGAGATCAGAAGAACCGGAAGTTAGCACTTTCTCAAGCATCTTATATTGATAAGATAATGGATTGCTTCAGTATGCAGGACTCCCAGAAAGGAAAACTACCTTTCAGACATCGAGTGCATCTCTCAAGTGAGCAGTCTCGCAAGACTCCTCAAGAAGTTGAGGAAATGAGTCTTATTCCATACTCTTCAGCCGTAGGAAGTCTTATGTATGCTATGCTTTGCACGATGAGAGATAATTTCTACGCAGTGGGCATGGTGAGTAGGTTTCAGTCGAACCCTGGACCCGAGCACTGGGTTGCTGTCAAGCATGTTCTCAAGTATCTCCAGAGAACGAGAAACTATATGCTTGCATACGCAAGTGGTGACCAAAATATGACAAGATATGCCGATTCTGATTTTGAAGCGGATAAGGAATCCAGGAAGTCCACATCAGGGTTTGTGTTCATCCTGAATGGTGGATCCGTGGTCTGGATGAGTGGCAATCCATCTTGAGTATGTGGTAGCTTGTGAAGCTGCAAAGGAGGCCGTGTGGCTGAGGAAATTCCTTATGTACTTCGAAGTAGTTCCAAGTGCAAGCGAGCCTCTCACACTTTATTGTGATAACAGTGGGGCTATCGCTAACTGTAATGAGCAAGAAGTCACAAGCGCTCTAAACACATTGAGTGGAAGTATCACCTGATATGAGACATCGTTCACAGAGGAGAGAACTGAAAGATCATTAGTATCTCCTTTGAGTCAAGTGGGATTTTTTTGGGATTGGTGTCCACAATGGATATATTGGACATTGAAATACTTTTGTATTTTATTTTGATGAAACGTTAATAAAATTAAATATTCATTCTTTATTATGTTTGTGTTTATGTATGAATGCTACGCTCTGAAGCTGTCATCAATGAAAGGGGTGCTAAATAGAAACTTGACAAGATAGCCGCTTGTGACTAGTTAAAACATTAGTTCGCAATCTTAAAATCGATAGAGCAATCGAATTTGACTAATAATGGTTTGAATGCAAAATGATCTCTTATCTTGTGATTTAGAGAGTTGTGACTCTGTGTTTCATTCTTGATATCTTACGGAAGATATTGAACAAGACCTGTGATACTCTGAACCTCAAGATAAAACTGTTTAATCACTTGAAACTCCAAGATCACATATGAGGGGTATTTTGGTAATTACCTAAATCCTGAAGTGAATGCATGATCGATGTGACACCTTATGACATTTGATTTGTCAATGGGCAATGGCTAAAGTTATAGTTGCATACAACCCGACGGTTGGTGTCATAACATTGTCATTCGGGTTATGTGATTCACAGATACGGAATTCGTTTTGAAACAATGCTAATGCATTAGTATCACGCTATGCTTAGTTATGAGAGTGTGAATGAATAAACCTTGCCAGGTATTCATCGAATAAAAACATTCTTTGATTAAACCATGTGACATGTAAAGACATCTCACTCTCTGTGTTTCTCATTCACAAAAAACAAAGGAATTAGTAAAATAATAACTCATGTGTAAAACGGTAACTTTACTTTCCTCTGACTTACTGATACACATGAAGGGTAATATCCTAAAGTACTCCATTGATAGTGTGAATAATTTTTTTGTCACATCAAACGGAAAATCTGCGCATATGAACTCAGAGAGTTTCAATAGTGAAATAGACTAATATTTAAAATTAAAAGACGGAAATTGTTTGTGAACTTTTGAGTCCGATTTTTATCCTAACGCTTTGTTCATGTGGGTCCATTAGGTCTCAATGATAGACCGTCAGACGAGATTTATTGAACTAGGACGATTTGATTTTCTCATTTAAAGTAAATTGTGACTTAAAGTAAGAAAATGTTTTTTTAAGTAATTTATAAATAATTGGTTATTAATTATAACATTCATTTAATGAATCATATTATGTTATTACATGGATAATAACATATTTAAATGATTGAAATAAATAAAAGAAGAAAATTAATATTTTCTCGTTTCGTACTACGTTGAAGAGTACAAAAATAATTGATGAATTGTCATTAAATAAATGAGACGTTCTAAAATGATTAAATGTTATTTCAGAAATAAATCAAAATAATATTTTCGAGTAGTTTGGGATGTCACTAAGCCAAAAAAAAGATTAAGATAAAAAATTAATTTATGAAATTAATTTAAAGGAACACCGAGCTTAAGTTTAACTAATTGGTTTGACCAAAGAAAACTCCACTTTCTCTATCTATTCAAAGAGTTTTCGAAACCCTATTTAAACTAACCCTTACTCTAAATCTCTGTCAAACCTTTCCCCTCCCTTATGAGAGAGTATTGGCCGAGAGTTTCGAAGAGAGAAATAGATCAAAAACCGTTTTCTTAACCTCCCGAGTGTTCCCGAGTCATCCCGAGTACTCTTCGTTGTTCAATAAAAAATTCCACCCTCTAAATCTCCCAAAAACTCGTGGGAATTATCATTGAATCCTCTATTGGTGTTTGAGTGACGTTGAGGTTGCAGGAGTTTTTGCAGGAGTTCACTCGAAACGCGAAGAAATCGAGTGAAACGGACCGAGACTCATTTCAGTCTACTGGCCGAATTGGGTGGCCGGATTGGTCGCCGGATTAGAGCATCTCGCCCGACACCAAACGTGCCTAGCTCACGACGAGTGTTTGACGAGGAATCTGGCCAAGCTACTTCGCAGAAACCTAGCCTTAGGTCCCCTCTATGTCGTGCACAGGTCCCGCGGCTAAATTCCGCTGGAGGAAGCCACAGCACCGTAGGCGCATTCCTGGCCGGCCAGCCAGTGTCCAGTCCGGCGGGTCAGTTTTGCCCATTCTGGCTAGAGGCTGATTTTGATGAAATTTTCGACGAGGCCTTCCGGAGTTAACTAGCAATGTCCGAGATTGTTTACAATCTCAATTGTAAGTTTTCTAAAACGAACTGGATCTGAAAATGAAGTTTATAAATGTGTTTATAAAGTATTAGGTAGTTTTTATTCAATTTCTTAATATTGACATGTTAGTGATTTTTAATGACTAAGTTATTAGTTTATTAAAATGAGTTTTAATTCAGATCATATTATATAATTCTTCCACATATAGATGTGTTATCTAATATTATTGTTTAAATTTTTCCAACATGTAAGTCCTAAAAGTATTTGTCTATGTGTATTTGGGTGTTAGCGAAATTTAATAGACCATTTCCTGTTCGATTTATAATGAAAAGCCGAAATAGAAAAGGTGGATGTAACCCGCATTTAAGTGAACCAGTATATACTGGGTGTTCTATATTGCTTTTATTTCGATTTTTTTATCCGCATATTATTTGAACATGTATGTTAATAATAGTTTTCAGATACTGATAAAAACTGTAGATTTTAATGCAGTTCTATAATTCTTAGTGTTTAATGATTATTCACCCCTTTTTTCATTATATATGAATGAGATTATTATGACGTAAAAATATCATAAATATACGTCCAGGAATCCGTTTACATCACAATCAAGCATATATGTGCATTAAAAAAAGCATAATTATTTAGGCATATATTGTTTTTTTTTTCTTTTTGACAACTACATATATAAGTTTATTTAATCAAACATATCCAGTGCATAGGAAGGTGCTCAAAATCCAAAATTATCATTATTGTCGAAGGGATATTAAATGAATGTTATAAAAAATAGCTGTTAAATTTTGTGCGCTGATTTGAAAAATAATGGCTCCGTTTGGAATTTTAAAACTAATTTTAGATTTATTGTTTGAAAAAACAATTGTTTTTAGGAATAGATCAATGTTTGGTACTAATGTAGAAATTTTTAACTATTGCGCAATAGTTGTAATTGTTAATAAAATGGTATTTAGTATTTAGTAAAACATATCTTTATATTTCCAAATAATAATTTTTTAAACATATCTTTATAATAAAAAGTATTTTTTTATATATAAGTGAGTGTCTGTAGATTGCAAAAAAATATTATAAATTCCGGTGATGTCAAAAAAATTATTTGATAAAATATGATAAAATTATTCAAATCAGGAACCGGAAGCGCGAAATACGATGAGATTTCGTGAACAAATCGGCAATCTGAAACGAAGACGGAACGTATGGCAACGTGATCGTACCAATCAGGAAATGATGCCGAGTGAAATGACAATCAATCTCAATATGCTTCGTTCGCTCATGAAAGACAGCAGTACGAGCAATCTCAATGGAACTCCGATTATCGCAGGACAACGGTGTAGGATGATCAAAAGTAACACCCAGATCAGCAAGTAACCATCATAATCAAACAATCTCACTGGTAGTCGTGGCCATAGCGCGATACTCAGCTTCAATGGAAGAGCGAGAAATAACATCCTTCTTCTTGCTCTTCCAAGAGATGAGTGAATATCCAAGAAAAACACAAAATCCAGTGGTAGACTTGCGATCCTCAACATCACCAGCCCAATCAGCATCAGAATAGTCACTAAACTCTAGCGAAGATGAAGAAGGAAACAGTAATCTCTGAAACTGAGTACCATGAAGATACACGAGAATACAGAGAACAGTAGCCCAATGAAATGCGGTGGGAGCAGTGACAAACTGACTGACAATATGAACAGCGTGCACAATATATGGCCGAGTAAACGTGAGATAAATCAAGCTTCCAACCACTGTGCGATAGAGACTAGGATCGGGTAGAGGAGACCCGTCAGATGAAGAGTAGCGAGCATTGGTTTCAAGAGGAGTATCAACATTCTTGTTGTCAGTGAGACGAGCGCGGTCAAAAGATATGGTATATACTTTGACTGAGATAGAAGATAGCCCTTCGAAAAAAAAATCCACCTCTATACTCAGAAAGTAACGCAACGAACCAAGATCTTTCATAGCAAAGCACCAAGGCAAGTCAGTCTTCAAAATTTCAATCTCATCATAATCATCCCCAGTAATAATCATATTGTCAACATACAAGGATAGGATGATACGACATGTACTAGTATGCTTGACAAACAATGCATAATCGTGCTGACTGGGAATGAAACCAAGCGATGTGATCACAATGGAGAACTTCTCAAACCAAGACCGAGGAGCTTATTTGTGACCATAAAGAGCTTTGCGCAGCTTCACACATGGCCTGGCTGATGCACGACACCAGGAAGGGGGTGTCATATACACCTCCTCGTGAAGATCTCCATACAAGAACGCATTCTTCACTACATCTGAGATATCTTCCAACGGTGGGCAGAAGCCACATCGATCAGAGTGCGGATAGTCGTCATCTCAGCAACTGATACAAAGGTGTCATCATAATCCATACCATACTC
Organism: Urtica urens; assembly: GCA_958296335.1. Classification (NCBI taxonomy): domain Eukaryota; kingdom Viridiplantae; phylum Streptophyta; class Magnoliopsida; order Rosales; family Urticaceae; genus Urtica; species Urtica urens. Next base: position 39,075,693 of record OY282520.1, read on the forward strand.
CTTAGAGTAACCTTTAGCAAAAAGAAGAGCCTTATACCGCTCCACGGACCCATCAGAATTGGTCTTGATCTTATAGACCCAACGTGAGCCGATAGCACGCTTTCCCGAAGGCAATGATATGAAGTCCCACGTGTGGGTCTGATGTAGAGCAGTAAATTCCTCAGCCATAGCATTCTCCCAAAGGGGGTCAACAACAGCTTCTCTATACGACAAAGACTCAGATAAGGAGTGAAGTGACACAAGGAAGCAAACAAAGGTGGTAGAGTATGAAGAATAAGATAAATCGAGAAGTTTGGTGGACTTACGAGGACGACTAGACTGGCGGGGAGGTGGTGGATCCAAAATCTCAAGCGATGGCTGAGCATCGTAGCAGGAGAGGTCGAAGGCGTGTGTATCGGAGAAACCAAAGTATCAATGTGTACAACCTAATCGATGTCAATATCAAAATGATCAATATGAATAAGATCATCATGAGTCATGTGATGAGAACTAGCAGGAACATAGAAGAAATGGATGTGCTCTACAAATCAACATGACGAGAGACATACAATATCTAGCTGACTTGATCAAAACAACAATACCCCTTTTGACAAAAACCGTAACCCAAAAAGACACACAAAGCAGACTTAGGCGACAATTTATCGCGCTCGACGTGAGGTTGAAGTATGAAACAAGTGGAACCAAAGACACGCAAAGATGCATAATCAGGAGCAGTTCCATATAATTTTTCAAAAGGTGACATACCTGAAGTATGAGAGGATGGGACTCTGTTTATGACAGAGGCATCAGTATGGATTGTTGGCATTTATGCCCACAAAGGAGATATTTGATATTAAATACTTTTGTATTTGTTTTGTTTTGAATTTAAATAAAAATTGAATATCCATTCTTATTTAAGATTGTGTTTATGCATGAATGTCTATGCTCTGAAAATTTCATCAATGAAAGAAGTGCTAACTACAGAGTTGACAAGATACCTTCTTATGACTAGTTTAAGTAACAGTTCGCAATCTAAAGATCGATTGGGCAATCGAATCTTAGTAATGATTGTAGAATAAATGAAATGATATCTTATTTTGTGATATGGAGAGTTGTGACTCTGTAATTCATTCTTAATATATTAAAGAAGATATTGAACAAGACCACTGAAGTTTTGAAGTTTGAGATAAAACCGTTTAATCACCTGAAATCTCAAACTCACATACGAGGGGCATTTTAGTAATTATCTAAATCCAAAAGTTAATACATATATTCTTGTAACACTTTATGACATTTAATTAGTCAATGGGAATTGGCAAAATGAAGTTTCATTAACTCGACGATTGATGTTATAGTACTGTTTCGCTGAAATATGTGATTCACATATATGGAATTTGAATTGAAACAATGCTAAGGCATTAGTATCACACCATGTTCTGTTATGAGAGTGTGAGAGAATAAACCAGGCCGGGTATTCATCGAATAAAGAATTCTTTGAAATAAAACATGTGATATGTTGAGACATCTCACTTTATGATTTTTTCATTCACAAATAACAAAGGACTTGGTGAAATAATAACTCAAGGATAAAACGGAAAAAGGGTAATATCGTAAAATACACTGTGGACCGTGTGAAGAATAGTTTTGTCACATCAAACGGAAATAAAAACGCATATGAACTTAGAGATGTTCAATATTTGTCCTTTAGTGGAATCGACTAATATTAAGAATTAAATGTCGGAAAAAGTTTGTGAACTTTTGTGTCCAAGCTTTATTCTAAAGTTTCGTTCATGTGGGTCCATAAGGTCTCAATGATAGAATCTCGGACGATATTTTAGTGATCAAGAATTGTTTGATTTTCTCATTTAATGTAAATTGTGATATACGGTAAGAAAATTATTTTCTAAGTAATTAAATAAATAATTGTTTATTTATTATTACATTTATTTAATGGATCATATTATGTTATTATATTGATAATATAATTTGATGATTCAAATAAGTAAAGTGCAAATGAGATATATACCCTTCTATAGTATAGAGTTTGCAAAATACCCAATTTATTAAAAAGTTTGGTTAATACACAGTTGGAAAAATTAACGGAATTCTTTGGACTACTATACCCTTAACCGATTTATATAAGGGCTAATAAACATGAAATAATAATTTCTTGAAGTTAACTACATACCCAATAATGACCGATTTTTTTTCACTCTCTCCATTTATATCTCTCCTCTCTTTCTCTCCCTTACACACACAAAAATTGGAACTACATGGGAATCTCTCTATCGCACAAAAAGTGGAACTACATGGGACTCTCTCTCTCTCTCTCTCTCTCTCTCTCTCTCTCTCTCTCTCTCTCTCTCTCTCTCTCTCTCTCTCTCTCTCTCGCTCTCTCTCTGCGAAACACAGTACAAAAAGTGGAAACTACATGGGACTCTTATTTTGAAATTAATTATAAGAAGAAGTGCATAAAAAGATAGTTTGAAGATTTTTGCCATAACTATTTGTCTATATGGTGGCGTTCTCTACTTAAATCTCTTCCCGTGGATGCTTCCTTCTCTTTTTCACACTTTCACAATCCCGTCGGCGAAACCAGAGAGGACAAGATCCCCCGTCGCGGCGATCACCGCGTTGATGTGCTTGATGGTGTCGCTGTGGCTGAAGCTGAGGCACGAGATCGTTGTGAGGCTTGTAAATCCCAAATTTTTTGGGTTTCCGTTCCATACCCTAATCTTTTAAGGTACATGTGTAATTAAGGCTTTATTATTAAACAAAATTAATAGAAGTTAACTAGTATTTTATTTGGACGAATTTATAAACAAAATTAACAAAAATTAACTAGTATTTCATCTAGACGAGTTTATAAACAAAATTAACAAAAAAAACTAGTATTTCATCTAGAAGAGTTTATAAACAAGATTAACAGAAATTAACTAGTATTTCATATGGACAAGTTTATAAACAAAATTAACAAAAACAAACTAGTATTTCATCTGGCCGGGTTTATAAACAAAATTAACATAAATAAACTAGTATTTCATCTGGACAGGTACTAAGAGAACTCGAAGACCCCACGACAGTTAAGGGACGATCCGGGACACCGAATTCGACATGCTAAGGTCGAAGCGAGGGTCACTTACCCTGAGTGGGGATCTGACCGCTTAGGTCTCTGAACGTAGTCAAATTTTCAGCAACAACAGTTCCCATAAAAATGCCCAACCTCTTAGTGTCCTTAAAACTCCTAAAGAATTATCATTGATTCAACTTGTGGTTGTTTGAGTAAAAATTGATAAACAGGTCCGGACACTTTTTGGAGCAACATAGCGAGGACAGATTTCGTAACATCCTAGATGCGCGTGGGAAGGAGTTTCGACTGTGGACTTTGACGCACACCCGAGGCAATTTCTTGCATATCCGAACCCACTGTAAGTCTTCTTAAAACGAATTGGATCTGAATATAATAATCTTTGTAGGATTGTTAGTGTGTTTAGATCATTCGTTTGCATTTTTAAATAAATTTACGAATATGTTTATAAATTTATTGACATGCTAGATTAAATTTAATGACATGGTTATTGAATATGTTTTAAAAAGTTTTTTAACATATTAAATTGAATTATGAATTTCCTTCATATGTAGATATGTTTCATAATTATTTAGGTTAATTGTTAACTAAATTCCAACATGGGTAGCCTCCCCACGAAAAACATTAGGAACCTCCGCAGATGAAAGGAACGACCGAGCGGTCTCAACAAGATGTCGGTGTTTCCTTTCAGCAACACCGTTTTATTGAGGCGTGTCAGTACATGAAAGTTTGGCGGACGGTCCATCAGAAGCAATTAACTGGAAAAAAATCATTAGAAGTGTATTCACAACCTAAATCTCAACGTAAACATTTTATGCCAGCAAAATGTTGTGTTTTTATGAGAGTCCCAAAATCATGATAAATGTCCAAAATGTCAGATCTATGATTCATTAAATAAACTCAATATAACGAGTAAAATCATCAACAAAAGAAACGTAGTATCTAGAACTACCCTTAGTAGACACAGGAGCTGGTCCCTAAACATCAGAACGCACAAGATCAAAGGGAGAATCAGAGGACGAAACACTTTGATTAAATGGTAGAGTATAAAATTTTGCGAGTTTACAACCACTACAATTGGAAATATCATGAGATTTCAAATCTCCTAAAGCTCCCGTAGAAGCCAAAAAACACAAACGGGATGATGAAACATGATCCAAACGAGAACTCCACGAATAAAAATCAGACGACAAATGACTCAAACGAAATGTAGATAAATTTATCGCAGAGGCTGCGACACCGGATACTTTAAGTTCATCCAACACATAGAGTTTCCCTGCTTACGTCATGTCCCAAACACCCTTCGAGACTGCGGGTCATGCACACAACAAGTCGAAGAAGAAAAGGTGACTATGAGACCAGATTCGGTTAATTGATTGATAGACCCGAGATTTCTAGCAAGAATCAGAATATATTAGACAATGGGAAGTGAAATATGAGATGTGTCAACAAAATCGACACCTTCCAATTGTATAGGAGTGCCATCGGCGGTCATAATGGGTAAGGATGAGTGAGAAGACAAAGGCACAAAGGAGGGAAAATGGGATGACATATGGTTGGAGGCAACAAAATCAAGTATCCATAAGGAGGATGGTTTACCTGATGTGGATGATGATGACAAACCTTTAGAGGAAGAGGCGAACATGGCATGAGGCTGCGAGGTGAGGAACTGTCGGAACTAGTGAAACATGTACGGATCCACAGATGGGGCAGCAGCATCGTTGGCGAGCGGAGGTGCCCACAAAGCGGTCTGACGGGGTGTGGATGGAGCAGATAGGAAATGTGCCAACGGAGTCGTCAGGCGAGGTGCCCACAGAGTTGTCGGGCGAGGCTGAGGCTGAGGTGCGCCATGTTGTTGCGGCTGCCCTTTGTCTCTGCCTAATCGCGTGAATCGAGCCTTCCAATGCCCTTTCTCCTTAAAAACGGTACATGTATCTGTGGAGACTGTCATCAATGACTTGGGTGCACCAGTACCGGAAGGACGATATGGGGCAGTGAGGAAAGCAGGCACTGCAGGTGGTAGAGTCTCCTTTGACTTGAGATGAGACTCTTCAGCCAGAAACTCATTCACCACAGAATCCACAGAAGGCAGAGGACTGCGATGAAGGATCGCACCCCGCAGTCCCTCAAAGTCACCACAGAGAGCCATTAGAAACAGGTCCAATCGCTGCTCTTCACGTCGGGAGATGTAGGCTTCCACTTTCTTCAATTCACCCGACTCTGTCAATGCTAATTGATCCCACAACAAAGACATATTATAATAAAACTCCTGAATACTCATACCTTTATGCCGAAGTGCACAAATATCTATCTCCAACTGATACTGTTTGGAAAAATAAGACTGAGTATAGAATCTCTCCAAATGTCCCAAGACCGCCTTCGCAGTCTCGTACTTTGCCAACTGAGCATCGATCGAGTGGGTAGCAGAATTGCTAATCCACGTGATACTCTTAGCATTATCAGCCTCCCAAGCATAATCTATCGCGGTTGCATAATCTTCAGCTTTCTCGTTGTTAGGCTTAACGCGCACACCCGTACTCCAGATCGACTTTCCGCGCATTAAATTCCTTATAACATTACTCCAATATGAGGAATTTTTTCCATCCAATTGAACACCAATAGCCTGCAAAGAATCATCCCTACGACCCTCCATCTCAAAGGGAAAGTAAGGAAAATCGAAAATCCCTAAATTGAAAACTACAACGAAATAAAAAAAAATCCCCAAATTCGGAATTGCAGAACACCCAATAACACTAAAACAGACGAAACAGACTAATTGACCAATGAAAACCAACATTTACAGATCCAAGGAAAGTACGGATTGCACGGACGGCTCCAAAGAAAAATTGGTGGTAATTTCGATCCGCAACAGTGTGCTTTGGTGTTAATAAACTTTCAATTAATCACCAAAGGCCATAGATGAAACCTTGCTCTGGTACCATGTTGAATTCCAACTCAAAATCAATTGGTATTAAGGGGTGAGGCACTATCAATATATAAACACACGACTATTCACACACAAACGATGTAGGATTCTTTCCCACTTCAATACTATCCCTCACGCGTAGCGTGACTGGGCAGAGCAACAACAATCTCCGCACGCATGAGCGGGGCCAACATGTGTGTGAATAGTCAAGACTCTTATACCATGTAGATATAGAGATTTAGAGAAGAAAAAAATTGACAGTTTAATGAAATAATGATACAGATTCTGAATATATAACCCTAAACTAAAAAAGATAATAAAAAACAAATATACTCTTATAATTATGCTAATAATAATATCATATAACTTCTAATTGAAAAGTCGTGAGACTTATTAGCGTGTATTGTAAAAACATAATATATATTATTACTGTCATTTTTATTATTGTATTGGATTTCCTTTTTCGCAATTAGCCTGTAAACATAATACATAACTAAACTATTTGAGAGTATATTTTATGTCATCATAATGTCCGAGCAATAGATAGGTGTAAGCGACTGAATAATTTGTTATTTTTTTCCCCAAAATAAAAATTACAAAAATTATTTCTCTCTAAAACAAAGTATTTGAATTTATCCAATTTCGTAAACGACTAATTCTCATCAAATAATTAATAAATAACTATCTGAAACTAGTTTTCACATTTAGTCACAAGATTACCATCTGTCGAGCTTTTCCTTTTTCAAAGAAATTCATGTATATCCTGCATACACATAAAAAAAGAAATGCACAAACTATCGATAATAATATTTGGGGTTATATAGGAGTTTATCAAACTATGTAATTACTCTTTATATCGATATTATCGGTAATCCAATTTTCAATAATTTTTTTTTATCAATAATAGTAATTAAAATAAAATTAATCGTAATAATGGTAGTATTTTTAGTGTACGCACGAGAAAATAAAACAGGAATATAAAGTAGTTTTCTTAGTTGAATAATAGTACAAATGAACAACTTAAATTAATTCATTTTAATTTTCGTTTAATGCAAAAATCATTTTCGGTGAGTTGATAGTTGATTACACACAAAAAAAGGGTTAAGAATAATGTCGAACGGATAATATCTTATATGATCATGAACTAAAGCTAAAACCGCGTCTTAATTTTAAAAGGATTTAAACCATGTAAATTAACGGTTACAAACGACTTGATAAGCAGTTATATCACTGTAAATCGTTTTCTTGGCGTTCATTGTATATATCTTACATGAACATTCATATCCAAAACAAAATAAATCTGATAAAAGATACCATCTACTACCTTCCTAAACATACATCATACATTATACATTATGAAGAATATATGTTTTTACTTAGAAAATAAGGTTATGCGATGATCATAACCAGGGCCGGCCCAACCACTGTCGAAACCTTAAGCGGAATTCAAAAGTGAATCCTCAACATATTTAAATTAAAAAATAATAGTACACTTTTTTGAAACAATTTTTAATATTATTTTCGTAAATTAAAAAAAATTGTCATCAAGATCTTTGTGAGCGCTCATTTTAATTTATCCATTTTTCGCTTTAAATACCTAACAAATTATCTAGCAAATAAATATTATGGAAACTGAACTTTCCTAACTTTTTGTGATGCAAACATATTGATTAGATGTTTGAACTCAAGGTCGGATAACATAGTTTTTCAATTGACAACATAGCTAACCGTTCAAACCACTCTTGCAACATAGTTGATCCCAAATATGATTTTATTAATTTTGGCAGAAGCCACGGTTACGAGAATAGTTAATAGTATCATATAAACAATGCAAGCATTTAGAAAAGAATCCACATTTTAATATTGAGAGTTGAGACACAAACGTGCTCATTTTTTATTCCAAAAATAACTTCAATGTATAAGTTAAGTAGGAAGAATATTCGACTTTATTTTTTCTTCAATTTTTGGGGTCTTAAACCATTGCTTATTTGGCTTAGTATATGGGCCAGTCCTGATCATAACAGATAATTGGTGATAAGTCTTAAGCCAAAATGAATCAGAGTTATTACTAAAAACGTGTTTACACAGTTTAAAGAATGTTACTTAATATTTTATAGACATTCAATCAAACATTAAGAGACTTTACTTGTAAGTAAAAACACACACAACGTTGTTAACCCAATTCAGCAATTGGTTACATCTGGGGGAATATCTTATCCTGGTGAAAAAGTGTAATCTATGATGGAACAGTAAAGTTACAAAGGATTTACAAGCGAATGATCAATTTCCTAAACCTAACACTTTCTTTCCGAAATATCACTTTGCCTATATCTCCTCCTAATTGTGAGCCTCACTCACTATTTCACCTTAACACTAGTAGTGTTACCAGTAGTGTTTTTACACTAATGGTAAGAAGTAAATTCACTTAGAGAATAGAGTTCATTTAAAAAGCTAAATCTTACAAATGACGCGTGAGAGGAGAACTTCCTTTGTTGTTAATGTTAGCCGCAAAGTAGAAAAGGTGCATAAACCCTGGTAAAGTGCAACTTAAGGTTTATATAATGCCCATAAGGACGAAACACTTTTAACCCGAAGAGCACAACTGACAAAAAGGCAGCGGCGAACAAACAATGAAGTATGTATTTTGCGTCAGACAGGAATACACATAGTATATGAACATGTTCTTTAAACATGGTAAGGACATCTTGGAGAACATCAGAATTTTGACGAAATAATCAAGCCAACATAAAATTAACAATTACTAATCGATTTTCAAATTAGTGTGCGAGTGGACTCTGATTCTATGAGAAGTCCAACCAAGTCTATCAAAAATATCCAAAAACATATTTTATTTTCTTAAACTAATTTTTTCTTTGTAAGAGCCTTATTCTTAATATAGTAAAAAAATTAAATAACAGAAAATATTAGCTCCCCACTATAAGAAATCACATATAAAAAGTAGTTTACGTAGAAGTACCAATCTGTCCAATAAATAACTTATTCAAATTTCAAAGAGGAATATGAAACTTTTCACTGCCGGCTACCCTATGATTTGATTAATTGAGTTTAGCTGGTTATATTCTCAATTAATAATTATTTTAAATAACATGTACATGTTTATACTTTGACCTATGCTCTGATACCATTTGTTGGAATAGGTTTACGATTAAAAAAAATTATCATTAACAAGTTAATGGCAAAATATAAAAATTTCTTACAAATAAAACTATTTTTCTAACCTACGCAAAGTGCATAAATATCAAATTATTTAAAAACATTATCTCATTATTATTTACTTGAGACTAACTTTTCTTGTAGTTTGATCTTTGAGAAGCCTTAGGAAAAGTTTATTGTCTCCTCTCGCTCCAGGCTTTATCCACACGAAATGCTCGTCTACTTCGCACCTAGTCGTGAACTCGAGTAACCTAAGATTTCTATTACAAGAGTCTATAGATGGTTTGAAGGTTTTGTGTGTGAGCATAATTAAACACAATGATTTAAGAATAAGTTTATGAGCTAAAGAACTAATATAGGTCTAAGTCTAATGAGAAATTAGGTGCCAAATTAAAAGAGGTATTTTAGAGAGAAAGAGAGACAAGATGGTCAGCCATATAGAGAGAGAGAGAACAAGAACAAAAAACTTATTTCCACATCTCAATGTGAGACTTTATTTATAAGAGAAGCAAATACATCAAAGGGTAACTACCATTTCTTATTGTATATTTATGACACAATATTTGATTTCCTCTTCCCTTTCTCTATATGTTTGGCAGGCCCTCTATGTACATTAGTGATGTAAATTTGTTTCTTCACTTAGCACATTTGTTTCATTCTCAAAGAAATTCATTTCCACTTTTCTATTTTGGCAATTTTCTTCATAATTTAAGGCAAACGAATTTCTAGATATAATTTCTCTCTTCTCTTGATGTTTGCCGAATTCTACCTATGGGAGGAGCTTCTAGTTGCTTCCTTATTTCTTTTAAGACAATTATTAAAATACCAATAATGAAATTAATTTCATAATGCTTCATACGACTTCTCGGCTTTAGAAAATTAATTTTATGTCCATGTGGACAAAAATAACCTTTAGACATTTTTCCGGGAAAACGTCTAGTTCTACACTGGAACTTATTTTGACTTAACTTCTAGTTTAACATTCCTACTCTAATGACTTGTAATAGTGAACTTATGGATCTAAATGAACAAAGCTTGAGGTACTATACTTGGACTCAAAATATCACAAACGTTTACCGAGAATTAGTTTAATGTCAATTGACTCCACTAGAGAGTTGACACTGAGAATATCTCGGTTCGAATAAATTTATTTTCTACTCAAATTCAACTTAATTATGTTGAGTTGATCCATTGAATGTTATCTATGACTACCTTTCATGAATAACATCACTAGTTGGGATTTATAAAATTACCATTTTACCCTTCTAGTTGTTATTACCTTAACTCCTTTGTTACATGTGAATAAGTTCGAAACAAAATATTGACGATGAGCTAACAAGTCACATTGTTTCATCTAAATAAATTCGTTACTTAATTTTGGATACCGCGCGGTTTATATTTAATGAGAAAATCAATCGTTCTGTTTCAGTAAATCTCATCCGTGAATCTATCACTGAGACCTTATGGACCCACTTGAAGGTAGCTTTAGAATAAATATCGGACTCAAAAGTTCACAAACATTTTCTTTCTTTTAATTCTTAATATTAGTCGATTCCACTAAAGGACTAATATTGAAACTCTCTAAGTTCACATGTGTTTATTTTCTGTTTGATGTGAAAAAATAATTCTTCACACATTCTACAGAGTATTATACGATATTACCCTTCATGTTAATGGGAAAAACATAGAGTGAGATGTATTTACATGTCACATGTTTTAATCAAAGAATGTTCTATTCGATGAATACCTAGCCATGTTTATTCATTCATACTCTCATAATAAAGCATAGTGTTATACTAATGCATTAGCATTGTATCAACAAGAATTCTATATTTATGAATCACATAACCCAACATGACAGCGTTATGACACCAACCGCCAGGTCAGATGGAACTTCAATTTAGGCATTGCCCATTGACAAATCAAATGTCATAAGGTGTCACATCGATTATGCATTCACTTCAGGATTTAGGTAAGTACCAAAATACCCCTCGTATGTGATTTTGGAGCTTTGAGTGATTAAACAGTTTTATCTCAAACTTCAGAGTATCACAGGTCTTGTTATTTATCTTCTGCAAGATATCTAGAATGAAACATAGAGTCACAACTCTTTATATCACAAGATACGATATCATGATTCGTTCAAACAATCATTACTCAGACTCGATTTTTCTATCGATCTTAAAATTGAGAACAAGTGTTTAAACTAGTCACAAGGGGCTATCTTGTCAAGTCTTTACTTAGCACCCATTTCGTTGATGACAGTTTCAGAGCGTAGTAAACATACATAATCAAGAATGAATATTTAATTTTATTAATGTTTCAGCAAAATAAAATACAAAGTATTTACAATGTGAAATGCCTCCTTTGTGGGCACCAATCCAAACATTTAAATGCTCACAAGCAGCCACATATTCTACCTCCATGGTGGAGTCAGCAATAAAAGATTGCTTGATACTCCTCCATGATGGAATTTAGTTAACAATTAACCTAATTTAATTACGAAACACATCAATATGTGGCGGAATTTCATAATTCTATTTAACATATTATAAATGTTTTAAAACATGTTCGATAACCATATCATTAAATCTAACCTGACATGTCAATAAATTTACAATCATATCAATAAATTTATCTAAGCATGCAAACGAATAATCCAAATACATATAATTATTCTAAAACATTATATTATTCAGATCCAATTCGTTCAAGGGATACTTACATAAGATTCGGATCTGCGAGAGTGAATCCCGGAGTGCGTCAAGGTGGTCGGTCGATCCTCTACGCCACGCGCGTCCGGGAGATCCTCAAAACGGTGGAGTCTTCGTTGCTCCAAAAGTGGCCAGCCCTGGGGAGAGAAAAATCACTCAAACAACCACAAGTTGAGTCAATGATAAAACTCAAGGGATTTTAGGAGACAAAGAGGGTGGGCTTTTTCGTGGGAACAAGAGAAGAAGGAATAAAAGGAAACACTCTCAACGATTCACTCTCTCAATTCTCTTTGGGATTTTGGCCAAGTATTTTTCTCTTGGGAGAGAGCAAATAGTCGGCCAAGATGGGAAGGGGAGAGAGAGCTTATGGCCGTGTGAATGCTAGGTCAAAAGAGAGAGAGAAGAGCTCCTTTTATTTCAGGGAAAATGGGCTTAATTAGGTCAAAAACAATTAATGACCCATTAATCAAACTTAAGCCCGATAAATCATTTAAGCAATTTTCCAACTCACTTATTTGTGTTAAGTGTCCGGCCACCTTATACTATTTATCTCCCAAATATTTTCGATTTATTTCTAAAATAATATTTAATTAATTTAGAACATCTCATTTATTTAATGACAAGTCATTAATTATTTTCATACTAAACACTGTAGTATGAAACGAGAAAATATTTATTTTCATCTTTTATTTATTTGAATCATCAAATTATATTATTATCAAAATAATAACACAATATGATTCGTTAAATAAATGTAATAATAAATAACGAATTATTTATTTAATTACTTAGAAAATATTTTTCTTAGTGTAAATCACAATTTACGTTTAATGAGAAAATTGATCTTTTCTTGTTCACTAATATCTCATCCAAGAGTCTATCATTGAAACCTTATGGACCCATATGAACAAAGCTTTATAATAAAGATCGGACGCAAAAGTTCACAAACTTTTTCCGACTTTTAATTCTTAATATTAGTCGATTCCACTAAAGGACCAATATTGAACATCTCTAAGTTCATATGCGTTTATATTTCCGTTTGATGTGATAAAAATATTCTTCACATGGTCCACGGTGTATTTTACGATATTACCCTTTGTGTGTATCACTAACTCAGAGGAATGTAAAATTACCGTTTTACCCCTGAGTTATTATTTCAACAAGTCCTCTGTTATTTGTGAACGAGAAAAACATAAAGTGAAATGTCTCAACATGTCACATGTTTTATTTCAAAGAATTCTTTATTCGATGAATACCAGGCCTGGTTTATTCACTCACACTCTCATGACAGAGCATGGTGTGATACTAATGCCTTAGCATTGTTTCAACACAAATTTCATATCTGTGAATCACATGTTTCAACGAAATAGTATTATGACACCAACCGTCGGGTCAATGAATCTTCATTTAGCCATTGCCCATTGACAAATCAAATGTCATAAAGTGTTACAAGAAGACATGTACTCACTTCAAGATTTAGGTCATTACTAAAATGCCCCTCGTATGTGAGTTTGAGGTTTCGAGTGATTAAACGGTTTTATCTCGAACTTCAAAACTTCACAGGTCTTGTTCAATATCTTCATTAAGATATCAAGAATGAATTACAGAGTCACAACTCTCCATATCACAAGATAAGATATCGTTTAATTCATTCTAACAATCATTACTAGGAATCGATTGCCCAATCGATCTTTAGACTGCAAACTATTATTTAAAGTAGTCATAAGAAGGTATCTTGTCAAGTCTGTACTTAGCACTTCTTTCGTTGATGAAAGTTTCAGAGCGTAGACATAAATGCCTAAACACAATCTTAAATAAGAATGGATATTCAATCTTTATTTAATTTCAAAGCAAAACAAATACAAAAGTATTTACTATCAAAAATCTCCTTTGTGGGCATAAATGCCAACACTCCAAACAATAGATCCACCATTCAAAATGATCACAAATCCTGAAGTGGATTTCTTGGAATTCTGATTTTCTTGAAAGTCGGAATCAATATATCCCGTCATAGTCAGGTCAAGACCTGAATATGTAATCATCAAGTTCTGAGCTCTACGAAAATACTTAAGAACATGCTTAACAACAATCTTGTTCTTGGGTCCAGTATTTGATTGGAAACGGATAACTACGGCAACGGAAAATATATATCTGGTCTAGTGCACAACATAGCATACATGAGGTTTACTCGGCCAAAGCATAGGGAATCTTTCTCATGTCCTCAATCTCTTGTGCAGTCTTGGGGATACTGTGTCTAAAGGGGGTATTGCCCTTCTTATATTCTTGCATACCAAATAGATCGACCACCTTATCTATATAAGATACTTAGGAGAGTGAAATGGTCAGGTTATTTAGATCTCCAAAGATCCGAATCCTGATGATGTACGCAGCTTCCCCTACATCCTTCATATCAAATTTCTTTGCTAACCTGATTTTAACCTCAGATCATTTACCCACGTCATTACCAATTAGTAATATATCATCGACATACAATACCAGAAACAAAATCTTTCCATCGTGTATTAATTTGTAAACACAAGGTTCATCTATTGGCTATTCAAAACTGAAGCTTTTTATAGTTTTATCGAATATAATATTCCATGACCTAGATGCTTGCTAAAATCCATAAATGGAATTAAGAAACTCACAAACCTAGGTCTATTGATCACCTTCCACGAAACCGTCTGGTAGAGCCTTAAAAATGCGGTCTTCAAGATCTGCAGGTATGGATACAGATAGATTTAAGCACTGCGACATGCGAGAAGGTTTCTTCACAATCAAGACCTTCCTTTTAGGTGTAACCCTTAGCCACTAGTCGTGCTTTCAACGTCTTAACAATCCAATCCAAACCCCTTTTTTCTTATAGATCCAGTTACACCCTATGAGTTTGACCCCTTCAGGTAGGTCTACAAGGTTTCAAACTTTTTTGAAATACATCAAATGTATCTCAACTTTCATGGCGTCAAGCCAAAGGTTTGATTCATAACCAGCCATTTCTTGGCTCTAGGGAACAAGGTCATCCATGTTGAAGAAGACTACTAGAGTATCACCATAAGACATGTACTTGTCGGGCCTTTGAGAAGCCCTCCCACTTCTTCGAACAAATACTTGACGAGATTATGAATTTCTAGGTTGTGCTTCAGTTAGGGTAAGAACAGTTCTTGCATATGAGGTAGCAGCATCCTCACCCAACTTTTCTTCAAGCACAATTTTTCTTATAGGTTTTGTATTCTTTATAAAGTCCTCTTGAATGAAACAAGCATTAGTCCTAACAAACGTGTTGTCATCCTCTGGACTACAAAATGTGAAACCTTTGATTTCCTTTGGATATCCAACGAACACACATTATTCTGACCTACTAGCCAACTTGCTAGTCTTTTTCCTTAGCACATGTTTTGGGTAACCCTAAATTTCTATGTGGCTTAAACTAACTTTACACCCAGTCCATCATTCATAATGAGTAAAAGGGACCGTTTTTTACGAAACATGGTTCAGAGTGTATGCGGAAGTTTCGAGAGCATATCCCGAAAAGGAATTAGGGAGTGTGGAGTAACTCATCATTGATCTAACCATTTCCATAAGAGTTAGATTCATACTCTCTGACACTCTATTTGGCTGAGGTGTGCTAGGTTCAGTAAGCTCAGAAGCAATACCCTCTAAAGAGAAAGTCATCGAACTCTTGAAACAAGTACTCCCCACCTCGATCAGATCGAAGGGTTTTGATTTGTTTGCCAGTTTGATTTTCCACTAAAGCCCGAAAAACCTTAAATACGTTAAAGGCCTCATATTTATGTTTCAGACAATAAACAAATCCATATCTTGAGTAATCATCAGTAAATGTAACGAAGTATTCGTATCCACCTCATGCTTGAATTCTTGGCGGACCACATACATCTGAATGTTCTAGTTCCAACAACTTAGTGGCTCATTGACCTTTATTAGAGAATGGTCGCTTTGTCATTTTTCCTTCTAAACATTATTCAGAAGTCAGTAGTGAGCCTATTGTAGAGGCTTGGCGTGGACCGTCCCTCACAAGCCTTAAGTGCCAAAAATTTGTTGATTTTATTAGATCCGAGGAGTCATTAAATTGGATCCTCTTTAGTTCCCTAACTAGATCATTATCTATTTCAGTGTTAAATAACAAAGGTTGTGTAGGATAAAGATAGGACATACTATTCTTCATACAAGCATCAGTGACAAATGAATTGGAAAAATAAATGCGAATTTCGTTATCAATAAACTTTAAATAATAATTTTGCTCAACAATTTGAGCTACAAACATTAAGTTTTTCCCAAAGGAAGGAAAAAAATACACATTATTCAAATTTAAAGTCTTGTCTTCAAAAGACAATGTCACATATCCCACATCCTTAGAAGACACCAAGCTCCCATCACCCCACTAAAAGAAGAAGTCGCCATCCTCTAAGTTTTTGCTTTACCTGAACCCATTCATGTTGGCATTTATGCCCACAATGGAGATTTTTGATATTAAATACTTTTCTATTTGTTTTGTTTTGAATTTAAATAAAGATTGAATATCCATTCTTATTTAAGATTATTTTTATGCATTATGGTCTACGCTCTGAAACTGTAATCAACGAAAGAAGTGCTAAGTACAGACTTGACAAGATACCTTCTTATGACTAGTTTAAATAATGGTTCGCAATCTAAAGATCGATTGGGCGATCGATTCCTAGTAATGATTGTTAGAATGAATTAAACGATATCTTATCTTGTGATATGGAGAGTTGTGACTCATTCTTGATATCTTGATGAATATACGAGGGGTATTTTAGTAATTACCTAAATCCTGAAGTGAGTACGTATCTTCTTGTAACACTTTATGACATTTGATTTGTTAATGGGCAATGGCTAAATGAAGTTTCATTGACCCGATGGTTGGTGTCATAATACTGTTTCATTGAAATATGTGATTCACAGATACGGAATTTGTGTTGAAAGAATGCTGAGGCATTAGTATCACACCATGCTCTGTTATGATAGTGTGAGCGAATAAACCAGGCCTGGTATTCATCGAATAAAGAATTCTTTGAAATAAAACATGTGTCATGTTGAGACATCTCATTTTATGTTTTTCTCGTTCACAAATAACAGAGGACTTGGTGAAATAATAACTCAGGGGTAAAACGGTAATTTTACATTCCTCTGAATTAATGATACACAAAAAGGGTAATATCGTAAAATACACCGTGGACCATGTGAAGAATAGTTTTATCACATCAAACGAAAATATAAACGCATATGAAAGTCCTTTAGTGGAATCGACTAATATTAAGAATTAAAAGTCGGAAAAAGTTTGTGAACTTTCATATCCGATCTTTATTCTAAAGCTTCGTTCATATGGGTCCATAAGGTATCAATGATAGACTCTCGGACGAGAAATTGGTGAACAAGAAATGAATGATTTTCTCATTAAACGTTATTTGTGATTTACGTTAAGAAAATTATTTTCTATGTAATTAAAAAAATAATTGGTTATTTATTATTACATTTATTTTACGAATCATATTATGTTATTATATTGATAATAATATAATTTGATGATTCAAATAAATAAAAGATAAAAATAAACATTTTTTCGTTTCGTACTACATTGTTTAGTATGAAAATAATTAATGACTTGTCATTAAATAAATGAGATGTTCTATATTAATTAAATATTATTTTAGAAATAAATCGAAATTATTTGGGAGATGAATTAGAAAATATGGCCGGCCACTTATGATGCATAAGTGAGTTGGAAAATTGTTTAAATGAATTTTTGGGCTTAAGTTGGATTATTGGGCCATTAATTGTTTTTGACCTAACTTAAGCTCATTCTACCTGAAATAAAAGGAAGGCTCTTCTCTCTCTCCCTTGACCTAATTCACACGCTCATCTCCCCCTCTCCCTTGTGTTGGCCGATTATTTTCTCTTCCCATGGAAGAAAATACACGGCCAAATTTCCCAAACAGAGAAATTGATAAGTCTTTCCTTTTATTCCTTCTTCTCTTGTTCCCACGAAAGAGCCCACCCTCTTTGTCTCCTAAAATCCCTTGAGTATTATCATTGACTTAACTTGTGGTTGTTTGAGTGATTTTTCTCTCCCCAGGGCCGGCCACTTTTGGAGCAACGGAGCTCGACGATTTTGAGGATTTCCTTGACGCGCGTGGTGTAGGGGATCGGCCGACTCCTTAGATGCATCCCAAGACTCGCCTTCGCAGATCCGAATCTCATGTAAGTTTTCTATAACGAGTTGGATCTGATTGTTATATTTATCATAGGATTGATAGAAATTTTAGATCGCTCGTTTTGCATGTATGAATGAATTTATTGATGTGTTTGTAAATTTGTTGAGATGCTAAATTAGATTTAATGATATGGTTATACAATATGTTTTAAAACGTTTTTAATATGTTAAATTGAATTATGAATTTCCGCCACAAATTGACGTGTTTCATAATTAAATTAGGTTAATTGTTAACTAAATTCCAACAATTTAAGGAACAACAAATATGGTTAGTAGTAGCGGAGTCAAGAATCCATGATTATACATTATCATCTAGAAAACAAGCTTCGGTAATAAGTACGATACATTTCCCTTTAGCTTTGAGGTAGACAGGATAGTTCCTACGCCAATGTCCGAGCTCATTGCAAAGGTGAGAATTCTCCTTAGACTTGTTCACCTTGATAGCCCGGGACGCCCTCTTCTTTTCGGCTCTATGAGTTCTCTTATTAGATCTAGAGGTGGAGGCTTTGTCCTCAGTAGCATGAGCCTCTCCATTAGTCTTCTTTTTCCTCAAGAGTTTGTGAGTGGTGTGAAACTCCTTCATTACCTTGGTAATAGTGTACCATAGCTTATTCATGTAGTAATTCATCTTGAAAGTATGAAAAGATTCAAGATAATGTCTATTTTTGTATCTCCATCAATCTCAGATCCAAGGATTTCCACGTCATTGAGATAATTTATGATCATTATCATGTGTTCTCTAACAGGAGTCCTAATTTTCATACGACAGTTCATAAACTGTCGAACATCTTGTTGTCTAGCTTGAAGCCCTTGCCCTCGAAACATCTCTTGGAGATTGTAGAGCATGTCATAGGTCGACCCAATATCATGATATTTTTGTTGCAACACATTGGTCATCGATACTCAAATATAGCACCTTGCAATCTCATCGGATGAGAGCCAGGCCGTTAGGGCGTCTTTTACCTCTTGAGCCAAATCATCATTCGTTTTAGGAGGACATGGGGTGTTGAGTACCCATTTGTGCTTGTCCACATTAAGAATGATGTCTAGGTTACATTTCTAATTTACGTAGTTTTCCCCTTCCAGTTTATTTGAGGAAATGATAGTTGAGAGAAGGTTTAGAGACATATTTTGAAAGTTGAACCAATTTATGATTAGTATTTTGTTTAGGATTTGAAGTTTTTAAGTTTGAACAGGAAAAATCCAAAGGTATTATGAATGAATAGACACTTTAGTCGTTCGAGGGAAGGCTGCAAAGATTCCCCTTTCAAAAGTAAATGACATATCATTAATGATAGTCATGATGTCAATACATCAATGTTTGACTAACCATGTAATAAAGAGTTTGATAACTCAAATCTTTTCGCAAGGCCTCGAGGGATGATTAATAGTGATTGAGTCTAAGTTTGTAACCAACCACGTAGTTCAATTTTGAACATTGTTTCAATTTTGTAACCGAGGGGAGGCCTTGTCTCATTGTTTTAATTTTGAACATAGCTCTACAAACAATGTTAAGAGCAAAGCGATGTAGAGTACTCTCATTAAAGAGACGGTCACGAGGGTGACTCTTAGTCTAACGCCAATTTCACTTATCATTAGTGTTGGGGACCGTGGGTTGCAAACAACAAGTTTAACTCTCCCACTTAGTTTTAGAGTTGGCACTCTTGGTGATCGATGCACCTTAGCAACCAGATTAAATGCAAAAAATCATTAATTGCACTCACAATAGCCGATTAATAATTATGATTTCTAACAAGATCTAGACTTATTAATGTAATGCAATTATGAAAGAAATTTCGCAACCAATAATAGAAGAGACGATCAGAACAGTTACATGGAATTCGGCCTAGCTACATAATGCTCCATTCCAATGCTTGTTCAGTCTTCAAGCTTCTAACTCCTTCTTCTAATTTATTACTCGATGATGACACCGTATTTTTTCGAAACTTAATCTTTGAGACGAATAAGAAATATGAGTGGGCACAATCGATATCTCACTAGATCTCAAAACCAGATTATTTCGGGATATCGCTCCTATTATTTAGGATTAAAATTAGCAAGTTTGAGAAATAGAGGAAGGGAATTAGTTGGCCAGGAGAAAGAGAGAGATGGCAATTTTTTTTGTAAAGAATGGCATGAATTTTCCTCTTCCCTTCTATCCCTATTTATAGCATTTACGAATGGATAACTTTTGAGAGATTTTCCCTCCCATCTGTTAAGATATTCTCTCCATATAGAGATTTAATCTAGGCAATTAGATCTCAGTAGTAAATCTAAACTCTCTCTCAACCATCATATTAATATCTATAGTTGAGAATTTTTCTCTTCAGAGAGAAATTCAGGGTGAGAAAGGGGGAAAGAGTTCGACCATCCATAAAATCTATCCCTAGGGGATTTTTGTCCACTCTCTATGCTGGCAACCATATTAAATGCGAAAAATCATTAATTGCACTCACAATAGCCAATTAATAATTATTATTGCTAACAAGATCTAGATTTATGAATTTAATTCAATTTTGAAAGAAATTTAGCAACCAATAATATAAGAGACGATCATACCACTTACATGGATTTTGGCTCAACTATAGAATGCTCCTATCGAATGCTCGTTCCGTCTTCATGCTTTCACAACTCTTTCTTCTGGTTTAGTACTCGAGGATGATATCATTATCTTCCGAAACGTAATCTCCGAGACTAATAAGAAATATGAGTGAGCACAATCGATATCTCACTAGATCTCGAAACCAGATTATTTCGGGATCTTGCTCCTATTATTTAGGACTGGAATTAAGAATTCCGGGTAATAGGGGAAGGGAAATAGTCGGCCAAGAGAGAGATGGCCGAATTTTCTGTGAAGAATTGAATAAATTTTCCTCTTCCCTTCTATCCTTATTTTTAACATTTAGGAAGGGATAACCTTTGAGCAATTTTCTCTCCTTTCTCTTAAGATATCCTCTCATTCTAAACATATTTTCTCCTTTGGAATTAATCTGGGCCATTAGATCTCCGCAGTGAATCTAAACTCTCTCTCATCCATCATATCAATATCTATGGTTGAGAATTTTTCTTTTCGGAGAAAAATTTAAGGAGAGAAAGACGGGGAGAGTTCGGCCACCCCTAGAGTTTATCCCTACGGGATTTTTGGCCACTCTATAGGACAAGCCCAATCCGAAATTCTCAAGCCGAAAAATGCAATTAATTATTTATTTACTTGATCAACAATAAATAAACAATTATGTTATAAACATTTAGTTAATTATGCGAATACCCATTTTTCAGAATTAATGTTGTCAATCCCCATTATAACAAGTGAGATTTAAATAGTAAATAACATTATTATTTGAAAGTTCTTATCTGCCTTTATCAGAGCTAAATCAGGGACTATGGACCTAGTAGTAGAAGCTTAATAAACTCGATGAAAAAGACAATATAATCATATCTCTCTTTCATCAATTCATTTAGTCTTTATCAATACTCCACTGTGTAATCAAGCACTAAACAATTCTTTAATACTTGAATTTTATTTACTCATCGTAACAAGTGTCCACTGATATAGTCAGTTTGTGATCAAGATCCTCCAGGTGCAACCCGTGCCAAGAGAAGTCAATTTATTATGTTATACTTCTCTTGATACATATCAGCCCTAAGTATTGTTGCTTCCCTAGCGAAAGATTCTTTTAGAATGTTAACTTATTTCGGAAGTGCGCGCAATTAATCAGTTCTGAAATTAACCTTTAGAACAGTGAAGATTGACATCCTTGCAGGGAGGCTGGATTTTGTGTCTATATATCACTTCCCACTAGAATCATGCTCTGAGAAGACTTCCAATGGAAGACTTGTTGGTAGAGATGCTCATAAGAACATTATTTATTTACATATAGATGTAATATATATCTCTCTTGAGTCATTATTGTAATTTGTTGATTAAATTAATAAAAGTTGAAACGTTCATTCATTCCTTTTTTGTTTGTTTGGAGATTTATGAGATTCAATAGTCTGATAGTCCTTAATCAAAACTAACAACGTATGAAGAGAAAAATATAGATTTACGTGTAAAACCTCTTCATGGTATTCTTAAAATAAAATATTTACAATCTAAAGATCAACGGACTATCGATCTGATGGATGAGATTGCTGAAATGCAATGTATATATCCTCATGCTTTATTACTTCAATTGTAAATAAATGAATTGTGCGATATCCAAAATTAAGTAATGACTTTATCTGGATGAAAAAATGTGACTTGTTACCTCCTCGTCAATGCATTCATTCTAACTTATTCACAAGTAACAAATGAGTCGAGGAAATAACAACTAGAAGGGTAAGATGGTAATTTTAAAAATCTCATCTAGTTGATAATATTCGTGTAGGGTAATCATAGATAATATTCAATGGATCCATGCAACATAATTAAGTTAAATTTAAGTAGAAAATAAATTCATTTGAACCGAGAGATTCTCAGTGTCAACTCTTTAGTGGAGTCAAATGACATTAAGCTAAAACTAGGAAAAGGTTTGTGATTTTTTGAGTCTGAGTATTTGTAGCTAAAGATTTGTTTATTTGAATCGATTAGGTCACTATTACAGCTCATTAGAGTTGGATTGTTAAACTTGAAGCTAAGTCAAAATAAGTTCAACGTCACTTTTACATGAACATAAAATGATGTGAATGTCATATTAAAATATAAATTATTTTCTAAAACTTAAAATTCGCTTGAGGCATTATGAAATTAATTTCATAATTTGTGCAATATTAATTCTACAATGGGTATTTAAGAATTGTCTTAAAAAAATAAGGAAACATCTAGAAGCTCCCCTCCCCCTTTGTAGATAGAATTCGGCCAAACATCAAAGAGGAGAAGAAATTATATCTAGATATTCATTTGCCTTTAATTATGAAGATAATTTACAAAAAGGAAAAGTGGAAATGAATTTCTTTGAAAAGAAAAAAAATTTGCTAAGTGAGGAAACAAATTTCCTCCACTTATACATACTCCATGGACGGCCATATACTAGGGAAAGAGGAGAGTATATCAAATATCGTGTCATGAATACACAATAGGAAAGGGTAATTACCCTTTCTTGTATTTCATTCTCCTATAAATAGAGCCTTGCATTGAGATGTGAAAAAAAACGTTTTTAGACTTGTTCTCTCTCTCTCTCTCTCTCTCTCTCTCTCTCTCTCTCTCTCTCTCTCTCTCTCTCTCTCTCTCTCTCTCTCTCTCTCTCTCTCTCTCTCTCTCTCTCTCTCTATGGCCGACCAACCTTCTCTCCCCCTCTCTAAAATATCTCTTCTATTTTGGCACATAAATGCTCATTAGACTTAGTCTTAAATGAGCTCTTTAGCTCATAGATTTGTTCTTGATTTATTGTGTTTAATTGTGCCCACACAAAAATCCTTCAAACCCTCAATAAACTTTTGTACTTAAAAACTTAGGTTACTCGAGTTCACGACTAGGTGTGAAAGAAACAAGCAAGACGAGACGATGAAGCCTTCATAAGGCTCCTCAAAGATCAAGCTAGATAAAAGGTTAGTCCGAAATAATTATATTATGTTTTAAATAATATGATGTTCATGCACTTTGCTTAGGTTTGTAAACTTGTTTTACTTATGAAGAAAGTTTATATTCCGGCATTAACTCGTTAATGATAAATCTTTTTTAACCCTAGACCTATTCCAACAAGACTCCCGAGACAGAAGTTGTGATTTGCTTGAATACCCTTTTAGCGAAAGAGTTGAAGAGCTAAGAGACATGATTCAGTGATCATGACCACTTTAGGATTTAGATCAAGTCTTATTGCGACCATCACAGTGGCCTCGATTAATGCGTCGTAATGGTCCTTAAACGACAGATCCAGGTCGTACACTTATCATAAGTGTACAATGCTGCCACATTGTGATCAACCTTCACTCATGTGTTCCACATATATGACTTTTGATATAGATTCTCAGGCGTATATAAGTCATAAACCTCGTTTTAACACACCACCCGAACTTAGGTGTCCAACACGTGACTCTGTTTGATACGGATGCTATGAGATGATGAATGTTCTATAAATCTTAATACATAAAAACAACCATTTCAATTCGAATAAATTATAAATTTTAAACTTTATTTTATTATAATATCAACGAGAGTTTACATGAAAATCTTCTCATGCGGACAAGATTTCCTAACAGGTACATCTTCTCTTGTACGCTTCGAAACATGTCTCGTTGAGTATTAGAGAGACAGACTAGAATTCTAAAAAAAAGAGCACTAAAATGATATTTGTTGATAGGAGAGCAGTGTTAATGCACTAAGGCACAAGGAACGTACTCGAGATCTGTTTCCTAATTTTTTACTAAGGAAAGTGTATGAGATACACTGTCTAACTTTTGCAGGTTAGAATTTTTGAGATTATAAATCTTCCTAAAACTAGTTTTTATGTCGTCTTGTCATCTTCCTTCAATGAATCTTCATGGTGGTTGAGTGCGTGAACGTCGATAAGCCACAGTTGCATCAAGAAGAGGGGAAGAAGGTTGGAGTCATAAATCCGGATTAAAAAATCTTTGACTCGTGAACTGCCGAACATTCGGACTTAAAAGGTTTTAAATGACACATCTTGTATCCAAATGAGCTGAAACAAATTGCATTGGATAGATGACATCTCTATCTTTAAAAGTGAAAACAATTAAAAGTGCGTTGGATCGAGGTGTTTGAGAAACGAAGTTTATTGAAGGTGTTGAAGGTGAAGATTAGTATTAGTTATGTGTTATATTAACATATTAATCACAAAGAATAATAACAAAAATCAACAACAATTAAACATAATTATAAACATAATAAAGATAATATAACTACTTTATTATTTCATCTAAAATTCAAACGATTTCAAAAAAACGTTTTTGAACATGCTATCCATAAAATTATTTAGAACCGATTCGAATATAATTTAATAGAATCTCTATGTAGTATAAAATCAACATGTTATTTATTTTAAGGTCACACAAAATAAAATAAAAATATGGAAAACAAACATAGCATAATCATTACCTAAGAAAATTTCATAAACAATTTCTTTTATTATAGTTTTAAAACATGTTCATGTTTAAACTTTGAACCGCTCTCTGATACCATTTGTTAGAATCGATCTAAGATTTAACAATTAATTATCATATCATATATGGTAAATTGTTTTTAAGATGTTTAAAACGATTTTACTACCTAGATAAAGTGCATGAACATTTTATTATTAAAACACATAATACATATGAAAAAAAGTTAATACATTTTTCTTGTCGCTTGATCTTCAAGACCCTTCTTGGATGAAGATCGTTCGCCTCACCTTGCTCCTTCTCATCTTTTGATCCTTGAGTAACCACAAGAGTTTCTATCACAAGATTCTTCTAGTGTTTATAGAGTTTGGTGAGTGGGAACTACTAAACGCTATGAATCAAGAACGAGTCTTGAATCAAGAACTAATTCTCTATATCAATTGAGGAACTATGTGCCTAAATAAAAGAGTAATTGAGAGTATAAAAAGAGGGAGAAGTTCGGCCAAGAGAGAAAAAGAATGTGTGTGTGTTTGTGAGAGGGTTGGTCTATTTATAGGAGAAAGAAATAACCTAAAAGAGTAGTTACCTCTTTATATTACTTTCCTATTCTCTAAATATACCAATAAAAAAGAACAATTCTCTTTCCCCTTAAACATATTTGGCAGAGTATATGCTTGCCTAATATCCAATTTTGGCCGAGCATCATTGTTCAAATTGATCCCATATCAACTTGTTTCCTATTTTCTTTTGGCAAGTTTCAATATACAATAATGCACAAAATAACAACAGATTTTTTTTCTCTCTCTCTCTCTCTCTCTCTCTCTCTCTCTCTCTCTCTCTCTCTCTCGACATTATTCTAGCCAAATAGATCCTCCCTTATTGATGCAATATTGGCCGAGTATAAACTTGTGTGTACGCACAAATTTAATCCTAATTTGTTCACAAAAAAATAAGGAAATGCATTTATATTATTGCCCATACAATAACAGGTCACTATGGTTAGAAAACAATTTTCAGCCGAGCATCATTGTTCAAATTGATCCGGTATCAACTTGTTTCCTCTTTTCTTTGAGAAAGTTTCAATATACAATAATGCACAAAATAACGACAAATTTCTCTCTCTCTCTCTCTCTCTGACTTTATTCTAGCCAAAGAAATCTTCTCTTATTGATGCAATCTTGGCCGAGTATAAACTTGTGTGTACACACAAATTTAATCCTAATTTGTTCACAACAAAATAAGGAAATGCCTTTATATTATTGCCCATACAATTGCATGTCACAAAATTTAATTCATTATGGTAAAAAAACAATTTTCAGCCGAGTAACATTAATTCTTTTTGTGGAAAAATTAAAAATCTAATTTTTACATTTTTACATCAATTTTCCTTATGGACAAAATTATCCTTATTTTGACTTAGCTTCTAGTTTGACAAACTCTACTTTAATTACTTGTGATAGGGACCTTATGAATCCAAATGAACAAAGTTTTAACTAGAACTCTTATACTCAAAGTTCACAAACTTCTCCAAGTCTAGTTTAATGTCAACTGACTTTATTAAAGAGTTGACACTTAAAATCTCTCAGTTCAAATGAATATATCTTCTACTAAAAAAATCTACTTATTTGTTATGAGTGGGTCCACTGAATATTATCGAACGATTACCCTTCATGAATATCATCAACTAAATGAAATTTGCAAAATTCTCATTTTACCATTCTAGTTGTTATTTCCTCAAGTCATTTAACACTTGTGAATAAGTTAGAAACGATGTATTGACGAGGAGCTAACAAGTCACAATGTTTTATCTAAATGAATTCTTTATTCTATATGGACACTGGCCGGTACATTTATTCACAATCCAAGTAATAAACGATGAGGTGGTATACATTGCCTTTCAACAATCATTTACATGAATTCCATATCTATGAGAACTTCACAAAGTATACAAAATTGGGATCTAGAGTTTAACTTTCTCAAGTGATTACAAATCTGGGATCTAGAGTATAAATTTCGCAAGTGAATATGTTGAAGTTATGAAATGACATGTCTCATTTCAGGATTAACGTAAGCACGATGAAATTCATACATAGTGACCTTGAGACATAAGAAGTTAAATTCTTTGATATTACATTATCTCTAAAGGTGTACTAGTCAATTCAGTATATTTGGAAGATACACATGAAGAACTATAGAGTTCTCAACTCTCTATACCTTGTACCAAAGATCATAGATTCTTCCAACAAGGATCAATAGTCCGATGATCTTTAGATTGTGAATATTTCGTTTTAGGTCAACCATGAAGAGTTTGTTCACGCAAATTTACATATGACTCTTCATACGTTGTTAGGTTTGATTGAAGAGTATAAGGCTATTGAATATCATAAAAGTACAAACAAAAAATGAATGAAAGTTTCAACTTTATTAATTTAATTAGAAAATTATAATAAGGACTCATGAAAGATTCATATTACATCAATATGCAAATAAGTAATCTTTTTGTGGGCATATCTGCCAACCGTACTTTCATATATAATTGCGGAAATGTCGATCATAAGTAACTAAATTTATTAGTTACATGAAAATTTGAAAATTGCCTTATTAGATAAAATATTTAAATGAATTTGTCACTGATAAATTTTTAAATTAATATTTCATTTTGCGACTAAAACAATTTTAACGAATTAAACTGAATATAACATTTTAGGAGATGAAATCTGCGATTATGAAAATTGGTTTCGACATGAACAATTACCCCCATATAAAATTGAAAATCTTTTATACAAATATCGACTCGTTATGGGACGACCATAATTTGTTCGGTATATGAGTTACACCTTTAAAGCTTACGAGAACCATTAGTATAGCAATTTGTTGCATACATTATCTATACCCAATTAACATATGCTATTTACCTAAGAATCGCAGATCAGTATTTATTTATATTATTTTAAGCATAGGGGCTATATATTTTTATTACGTCACCAAGAGAAATTTAAAATGTGATTGTGCACTAGCAACTTTCATATTATTTTATAGCATGGAATGGTTGTCCTATGATTCTTGTAATTTAAAATCGAGATAAGAACAGAAATAAAAATACATAATACATATGTATCCTTGGATATATATTCGCACACTATGATCAAACCATTGAGTCTAGAAAAGATTCTTTTAATACGAGGATCAAAGATATAATAGCATTAAATTTTCCCAAGGTAAATTCTTTCCATAGAAACTTGCGGTAAAAATCACAAAGAAAGATGCAATTCATACTTAACGTTCTTATATTTATGTTTTAAAACTTAACGTTCTTCGGGTGGTTCATAACATGTAGTTTATTTTCCAAAGTGTATACTGAAATTTGAACGATTGCTTTAAAGAATCCCGAATAATATATTAAATATTATTATATGATATCTTATGTAACGACTAAGTTATAAAATATTAATAATCGATTCATGCATGTTTGTCACTTTTGTTTTGTGTTTTATAAATATAATAGTTGAGCGCTTGCTCATTCTACATATATCAGTCCGTGTTGTAGACAACAACCTATGGACAACTGAGGAGGACGATCAACGACGACTATAGTGAGAGAGTTGGATTATGATTACCTTTGATGAAATAAAAGATTTTTAACTTTGCTATATCTTACAAATAGCCCAAATCTATTTTTTTAATTTTTTATGGTTTTATGTTATACCTTTTCAATTTGGCCGAACAGTATGACCTTATTTGATGTAATATCTACAATCATTTATTTTGTTTGAAATTTTAATTGTGAAATTTCTCGTTTGGTTGCATCTTTTAATCGACTTTTTAAGTAAAACTTTATTTTAAACTAATTAGTTTTTAAATTATAGAACAAGTTAAGTTATATGTTTTCAATTTTTTATCATAATTTTCTAACGATTTAAAAGGTAAGATAAGTAAAACGGTAAAAAAATGTTGGGTCGTGACACAAGTGATTCGTATAAATAATTTGCTTGAATATCCAAGAGCTACATATTCTTCATCACTGCTAGGGTGATCAATATCCGTATAAATAATTACATCCATTACATGGGAATGTGTTTCTACAAAACGAATCTTGAGCCGTGGGGAAAAGATTTGGAGAACTAGTTTAGCTTTGTATTTAACAATGTCACTTTTTTGTTTATTTTGTGTATAAATACTCATTTGTATCCAACATATTTGTACATGACATGTCAGGCTATAAGATAATTGTATAATAGATTTCACCTTTTAGGTTCCTTTCTATAACAATATTGGAATAATTTGTTAATATTTCCAACTTTCGTTGTTTCTATTCATGACTACATTCCTCATTTAGGTCCGCCTGTTTCTCTACTCATTTTCACTTTTAATCATTTTTTATCTTTGAAACCGAATAATGTTCCTTGCTCTAGACGTGGTGTGACCAAGTGACTTTATTTTGCAGTTTTTTTTTACATCAATTAGAGCAAGAGTACTTGTTGCTATAATATACGATATATTCACTATATTTGTTCACATAAACGCATCAATAAGCTGATTTGAAATACCTTTAAAAGGACAATCCTTTCCGCGTTTGCTTCACAATGCGTTTTTTTTGGGTTGAGATGCAAAAATGTTGGTTTAGACCATGTAATTTCTATTTCCAGTTATTTTTTTCTCCTCAAAATGCTTGAAAATATTATTTTCTTTCTCCTCCCAATCCTTTTCTGCTTTAGCTTCACATTCCGTTTTATAGGGTGAAGATGCAAAAATATTGCTTTAGACCAAGTAATAACCATTTTGAGTTATTTTCTTTCTCCTCCTAATGCTTGAAGATATCATTCATCAGAGCAAAAATCATCAAAACGTATTGTTTACATTACCAATTTAAGGTTCAATGTATCTTATAATAAATGAACTTTCACATCCTACATAAATTTCAAACCTAAATCAATGTGACATATTTGTTATTCAATGTGTACCTATATGTATATAAACAACGCGCCCAAAAAATTATCTAAGGAAGGATGAGATATATTTGATACTCGGTTGAATGCAAGTGGTACATGAGCTTATTCATGATGTTTATTTTGTTCAATGCGAGGTAATGCATCAATGAGGAATATTGCTTATATAATAAATAACATAAATGATAACTAAATTCGATAACAAGTTTACTTTGTAAGCATTTTAGTCAGTGAGTTTTTTTTTTCTAAATTAGAATCAGTAACAGCCATAATCCATGGCATCAGTATTAAAGTGACATATTTAAAATAGTATATGTGAAATGCATGTTTATTTGTATCTAAAATTAGATATATGAAATACAAGTGAAGGCTAATCACTTTGTGGAAGATTCTACATTCCATACGTGCACATCATATACAAACTTTGGTTGTTATGTCGCTTAAATACTGTAATGACACATTAATCAGGGTCGATGTGATGGTCATAATGAAACTTAATATAAATCATAAAGTAATCATGTACTTTTTAGGTTCTATTGTTTGACTCGTACGCCAAAGGCTACTATATGCCAAGAGTACTTATGTCTTGAGTTTGATATATGATATAAGCATAATATGATTCACATGCATGGAATAAACCCATCTGAAAGTAAATCAATGTTTACTCACCTAAGATCGATTTTAGAACCCATTACTTGTGCACATTATCATAGTATGCATGTATGAAAAATATTTTGATATGGAAGGAACAATGTTTAGCGCTTATATATACCAAGAGATGTATAACAGAATAATTGACATTTCTCAAAACCAATTAAACCTATGGGATTATGATCATGTATTAACTACATCAGTGGATGCTTTTACGTTGAGTAAAATATAATACTAGTAAATAAAAAAGTGCAGTCTTGTATTATTTTGTGAGTATCCCTAAGATTGATGAATATGATAAAAGATAAATAATTGTCTTTTTAATATGATTTTGATGTGCTTCTGGTACTAAGTCCATCGTCTCTGAGCCACCTCTGATAAAAATGAAGAAAAAATTTAAAATAATAAATAATTATGTATTATTATATATAATTATTTATTTATTTATTTTATGATTAAGTAAATAATTTACTGAATTTTAAGTTGGACCGTACCTGCATTGCAAAATTAGATAATCCTAGGCCTTCAGTTAATGGGGTCCCAGAGTATGTATTACCCAATAATTTATAAATATCTAATAGAGTTTTTGTAAATATAATATATCTCGATTTGAAGAAAATGAAATATTACCTTTTGGTTCTTTCATAAATACACTCTTAATATATAGGAGATAATATTTAGAAATATATTATCATCGTATTTATAAACAACTAATCATTTCCTAAGGAAATTACCCCTTTCTCTCTAATCACGAGAATTCTCTTCTGACGGGATGAATTCTCCCTAAAGATCCGAGACCTGAGCCCCGAGACGCCGGCAATCCAAGCATCCTCATTTCACTCGGTCCTGTCGATCCCTCCTTGTCATCCTATAACTCTGCTTACATTCTACTAATATTGAGCGTCAAAGAGGTAAACAGAGGACCCCCCTCTGTTTTCCTTTCTTAGTTCACATCTATTCATCTATTTCAGATACTAGAAGAACTTGAAGAATCGAATACAGCTAAGTGACGATCCGAGATCTGACCGTTGAGGTCTCTAAACGTCGTCCAAATTTCAGCGACAACATTTTGGCGCTAGAAGGAGGGGCCTTCAATCTTGAAGCTCATCCAATCCACATCTCTCTATTTCATCTCCTTTCTTGTCCACTCGTTGAAATAATGAGTGACGCTCCGGCAGCTTCCAAAGCTGCCCGATCGAGTAATCTGATTGCTCGAACCACTAGCTGGTGATACGAGTTTCGGCAACTCCCCCACAAAGGAACCGAGCGAAAGCCAACGTCCAGGAGTTTCGAAAACAATCCCTCTGCCCTTCATGATAATGTGAGTGGCCTAATGAGGGAGACGAAGAAGCGCTTGGAAGAATTGCTAGCGTAACCGGCGGTAAACAAGAGATTACTCGTGAACCTTCTCGGATACAAGGAAGAAGACAGTTTGACCTGGGGCGAGAATTACGTCTAAGACGACATTTTCCCGGAGACTGACATGAGTCATACTTTCACCCACTCTCCCATGTGCTCCGGAGCGGCGCTCCACGAGTTCCCCGGTAACGTCAAGCCCAAACCGATTCGCGACGCGAAGGTTCGAGCAACCCTCGAGCGAGGGTTACCAGTAAAAACTCCCACATTGAGAGATCCTGAAGTGTGCATCATGCGTCATCCCGAGGGGGCAACGCCGGCATAGATAGTTCAGGGGTCCGTCACTAGGGTCGCCCGCCGCTGACTAGAACCTCGTGCGGCGCCGGGGAGGATCTTAGGACCCGTCTGATCTCGCGACAAGGTCCTTGCAAGGAGGATCTATGGCAAATTTTGGACGCTCGACGAGCGACCACCAAATCGACTAGTATCGGGAATTCTCCTATCAACGCTATGGACCATGGGTCCGGTGAACGGCGAGTTCTGATGCCAGCAAGGCCAATGGCAGGGATCGCCAATGAGCTCGAAGTGATCACCATGATTCAGGGACTCCAGAATCATATCATCGAGCTCCGTGAAGCGGGCTATGGCGGCTCCAGGTCCTACAATGCCTTGGAAGTCTCGTATTCGCCCTTCCCGGTGACGGTGCTTGCACAACCACCCAAAGGCAGATTCAAACTCCCCACCTTATCTCCATTAAATGGGTGCTCCGACCCCTATTTCCACATCCAACACTATGAAACTTGGATGATGATGCAAGGGCAGTCGGAAGCAATGCTCTGTCGAGCATTCAGTCTAACCCTGATAGGGTCAGGCGTCAAGTGGTTTCTGAGCCTAAAACCGGAGAGTATCGGTTCATTTTGAGCTCTCCGAGAGGCTTTCCACACCCGCTTTTCCACGCTAGTGGAGCAAAAGTAGTTCAAGTGCTATCTTTGGACGATTAGGAAAAATAATGGCGAGAGCCTTCGCCAATACCTTGCCCGATTTACCGAGGAGTCGCACAAGGTCGAAGACTTCGATGACCGAGACGCCATAGCCCATCACTGAGGGAGCTGAATCTAGTGACTTACTCAAGTAGATTGTGGGAAGATCCCTGAGGGACATGGAGGAGCTCATGGCATGTGCGAAGACACATATGAGAATAGAGGATTACCTTGTCGGTAGAAGGGGCAAGGGGCGGAACAACCGCCCTCGCACCAATGACCGTCCCGACACTCAAAGCAAACGTGGAAGGGATAATTATGTCACGACGACACCCCCCGGTCAAGGCCGAAGAGGACTTTCGCCGATGAGTTCCGGGGAGAAGCCCTCACCCCACTCAATGCTCCTCCCGCCCGAATCTTGGCTCTTCACCGAGACAAGCTCGGGTCCCCGGCACCATTGCGGAAAGGTTCTGCAATGCGGGACAAAAGCAAGTTATATGAATACTATCGTGATCATGGACACATGACCTTTGATTTTTTGAAGCAAGATGGAAGACTAAAAGACTTCATCACATGCTCTCCCAAATCAAGTAACTCGGAAGAAAGCTCGCCTGCAACTACACCTTCCACTTTGATGACATAAGGAGACACACGCTCACCCTATAGCGGACTATAGTTTCCTGGTTTCCATGAATCCATGAGACTTGGGGCCTTGCGTAGGTCAACGAAAAAGTTGATAATTAATGATGAAAATAAGTTGTTCCAAAACAACGTCTGCGTTTGCCTCTCAAGGCCACTCGATGCAAAAACGTCGCTCCAAAAGTGACATTCGAGTTTGCCCCTCGAGGCGACTTGATGAACATACGTTGCTGCGAAACAACGTCCGAGTTTGCCTCTCAAAGCCACTCGATGAAAAAACATCTCTCCAAAAGCGACATCCAAGTTTCCCCTCAAGACGACTCAATGAAAATACACTATTCCGAAACAACGTCCGAGTTTGCCTCTCTAGGCCACTCGATGAAAAAATGTCGCTCCAAAAGTGACATTTGAGTTTTCCCCTCGAGGCGACTCGATGAAAATATGTTGTATCGAAAAAACGCCCGAGTTTGCCTCTCAACGCCACTCGATGAAAAATCGTCGCTCCATTTAGTCATTGCCCATTGAAAAATTAAATGTGATAAGTTGTCACATCGATTATGCATTCACTTCAGGATTTAGGTAAGTACCTATATACCCCTCGTATGCGATTTTGGAGTTTCGAGTGATTAAACGGTTTTATCTCGAGCTCTAGAGTATCACAGGTGTATTCAATATCTTCTATAAGATATCAAGAATAAAAGACAGAGTCACAACTCTCTATATCACAAGATATGATATCATGATTCATTCAAACAATCATTACTTAGATTCGATAGCTCAATCGATCTTAAGATTGCAAATCAATGTTTAAACTAGTCACAAGGGGCTATCTTGTCAAGTCTGTACTTAGCACCCCTTTCATTGATTTCAGTTTTTGAGCCTAGTAAACATATATAAACACAAAAATAATCAAGAATGAATATTTAATTTTATTAATGTTTCACCAAAATTAGATACAATGTTTTTACAATGTCTAAGATCTCCCTTGTGGGCATCAAGCCCAACACGTAAAACTAGGAATTTGATGCTTACATATTCAGCAACTGACCAGACCAGAACATATCGATTCCAACTTTCTGGGGGATTGGGTTTCCAGAAAGTCCACTTCAGGATTTGTGTTCCTCTTGAATGGTGGATTTATTGTTTGGAAGAGTATTAAGCAATCTTTCATTGTGGACTCCACCATGTAAGGATATTTGGCTGCTTGTGAAGCATCCAAAGACGTTGTATGGCTTAGAAACTTCCTTAAGTATTTGGAAATTGTTCCAAATGATAACGAGTCCATGACACTTTATTGTAATAATAGTGGGGTTGTGGCTTCCTCAAAGGAATCTAGTAGCCACAAGGGCTCTAAGCATATTAAGAGGAAATACCATTTCATTTGAGATATTGTGTAGTGCAGGGACGTTGACGTGAAGAAGATCTCAATGGTGGCCAACTTTGCAGATCCATTCACCAAGGCCCACAAGAAGATTATTTATTACCATATTGATGTAATCTAAATATCTCATTAGTCCTTATTTTAATTTGTTGATTAAATTAATAAACGTTGAAACTTTCATTCATTCATTTTTTGTTTGTTTGAAGCTTTATGATATTTAATAGTCTTATAGTCCTTCATCAAACCCAACAACGTATGAAGAGTCAAATGTAGATTTGCGTGAACAAACTCTTCATGGTTTACTTCAAACAAAATATTCACAATCTAAAGATTATCGGACTATTGATCCTATTATGATTGTTGAAAGAATCTATGATGTCTGGTTTCGAGGCATAGAGAGTTGAGAACTCTATAGTTCTTCCTAAATTGACCAGTGCACGTTTAGAGACGATGAAAGAACAAACCATTTAAACTCTTTTGTCACAAGGTTACTATGTATGAATTGCATCGTGCTTACATAAATCTTGAAATGAGACATGTCATTTCATAGCTTGCATATTCTCATTTGATAAAGTCAAATTCTAGGTCCACTCTATGATCTAGACTAGACTAATTGGTGAGATATTGAGTTATGAAGATATCATGAACTAGCTTTGTGAAGTTCTCATAGATATGGAATTCATGTAGAGGATTGCTGAAATAAGTAACAACTCTATGATATGGAATTCATGTAGATATGAAGTTCTCAGGATATATTACTTGGATTTTGAATAAATGAACCGCGCGGTATCCAAAATTAAGTAACAACTTTATTTGGTTGAAACAATATGGTTTGTTAGCTCGACTTCAATACGTTATTTATAATTTATTCACAAGTAAAATGGTAATTTTATAAACCACATCTAGTTGATGAAATTCATGAAGGGTAATCATAGATAACATTCAATTGATACACTCAACATAATTAAGTTGAATTTGAGTTGAAAATAAATTCATTTGAAACGAGAGATTCTCAATGTCAACTCTTTAGTGGAGTCAGTTGACATGAAGCCAATACTTAGAAAACGTTTGTGAGCTTTTGAGTCCAAGTATAGTAGCTCAAGTTTTGTTCATATCGATCCATAATGTCATTATTACAGGTCATTAGAGTAGGATTCTTAAACTAGAAGGTAAGTCCAAACAAGTTTAAGTAACAACTAGACGTTTTTTCGGAAATTGTCTGAAGGGTATTTTTGTCCACATCGACATAAAAGGATGTGAATGTCAAAATAAGATTTTGAATATTTTCATATGATGGAAATATAAACTATTTTCCAAAGTTGAAAAAGACGTTTAAGGCATTATGAAATTAATTTCATTATTTGTGCAATATTAATTCTACAATGAGTATTTTAAGAATTGTCTTAAATAAGGAAGCATCTAGAATCCCCTCCGATGCATAAAGAATTCGGCCAACATCAATGAGAGAAGGAAATTATATTTTGAAATTATTTTGCCTTTAATTATAAAGATAATCGCCAACAAAGGAAAGATGAAATGAATTTCTTTGAGAATGAAACAAATCTGCTAAGTGATGAAACAAATTTCCCTAACTAATGCACTAATGTGGCCGGCCATGTACTTGCAAAAGTGGAGTAGAAATTAAATATTGTGTCATGAATACACAATAGGAAAGGGTAATTACCCTTTCTTGTATTTCCTTCTCCTATAAATAGACATGACGTTGAGATATGAAAAAAGGTTTTTGCATTTGCCCTCTCTCTCTCTCTCTCTCTCTCTCTCTCTCTCTCTCTCTCTCTCTCTCTCTCTCTCTCTCTCTCTCTCTCTCTTCAATATCTCTTTTATTTTGGCACCTAAGTCCTCATTAGACTTAGACCTAAATTATCTCTTTAGCTCATAGATTTGTTTTTGAGTTATTGTGTTTAATTGTGCCTACACACGAATCCTTCAAATACTCTGTAGACTCTTGTAATAGAAACATTAGGTTACTCGAGTTCACAATTCGGTGCGAAGGAGGCGAGCATTTCGTGGAGATGAAGCTTGGAGCAAGACGAGACGTTTAACCTTTCCTAAGGCTTCTCAAAGATGCTACAAGAGAGGTTAATACCAAGTAAATAATAATTAGATAATGTTTTTAAAATAATTAGATGTTCATGCATTTTTCCTAGGTTATTAAAATAGTTTTACTTGTAAAGAAATTTTTATATTCCACCACTAACTTGTTAATGACAATTTTTTCTTAACCCTAGACCTATTCCAACAGTTCAAACAGAAGCTATCGAAGGAGTCTGACAGAGTCTCCAAAATCATGTCGATCTTGGTGATTCCATCAATCTCAGACCCAAGAATCTCCATATCATAAAGATGCCTCACGATCGCTAGTATGTGGTCCCGACCAGGAGTTCTCGCCTTTATTCGGCAATTCATAAAATTTTGGATAGTTTGTTGCCTTGCCTGACGCCTGTTACAATTGAACATCCCTTGGAGATCGTAGAGCATGTCTGATGTCCCGGTGATTGTTGTTACACATTGCTCAGGGATGCTAAAATGTAGCATCTACCGACCTAATCATATCTAATCTAAGCATTATAGGCGTACTTGTCCGCTTGGCTTGAGTTAGTACTCTGAGCCTCGGGACATGGGGCGGTGAGAACATATTTGTGCTTTTCCATCATCAGTACGATGTCGATGGTATGCTTCCAATCTGCATAATTCTCATCGTCGAGTTTTTTTGTGCTTAAAATAGTTGCGAGCAGGTTTAATGGCATGTTACTAAGAATCATAAAGTAAAATAAATTTTGATGTATGCTACATGTGGAATTATTAAGATGCATGAACAATCCTAATAAGTATAGGTGAAAAAATATTCCATCGTATTATGAATGGAATGATTAATTGCTTTTCCTAGGGAAAACCGTAAACAATCATCTTTCATAGTTGTGACACATCACTATTTCATTTGAACCATACAAGAAGTAACAACTCCTAGTTCTTATTAATTACCATAAACTTTTGTCACTTATTTCTAATGCATAGCCTCTATGAAGGATTACTTTAAAAATAAGTCGAAGTGTCTACCCCACATATGGGTCTTTTTCCAAGTTACTTCGAGAACGGTTCTCCTAGGGAAGACTCCGCTTCATCATTCCTGTTTAAGGCTTAATTCATAAACAATTTAATTAAAAGACTGATTTCGGATTACTCCCATTGAAGAGAGGTTCACTAAGGTGATTCTTAGTCCATCACACACACCGTGTATTAATTTTTTGTTGGGAACTATGGGTCATCTCGTCGATAGACAACCCTCCCATTTAGTTTTTACAATAATTAATTTTTTTCGTTGAGTTAATTTAAACTACAACGATGCATCAATATGACATAGTTTATATAAGTGTTGGCATTCTCACTAGTACACAATCGGTATCAAAATGACTTTTGCAAGCGAGTATAGTCGCATCGAAATATACATTTGACTGCGATTGGTAGCATCTAACCTTCGTTTTTGGCGATATTATTTTTTGTCTTGGAAAAACTTTTAGATGCGACAAGTCATATACAAATATTTTGTAGGAATCATTGGATGTTGCATATAAAAGTCCCAAAAAATTAGGCGGGACAAAATTTCCACCATTCGCATTATTTATCTGACTTGTAAATTCAATTTTTTATTTTTCAGAGCAATAGTTGCGACATAGTCACATCTAACAATTAGGTTTTTTAATTGACGTGGCACTTAGATTTTTTATTATGGATGCGATCTATCATATATGACATTCGACGTGAAATGAGAAAAGCATAAATAAATCAACCATAACTTTAACTTTTCTAATGGCACATTTCTAAGTTACAACTCAAAGACAAAACAACAACAACAACAAAAATTACACTTTATTTTCTTCTCTCTCGCCGTGATGCCAAGTCTCCGTTTTTTAAAACTAAGAGATCTATATCTCTCACTCAAATAATTAAACACGCTTTTATTATTTCAAAAATAATATAAACGCAGTTTAATTATTCAAAATTTTTAAAAAATTCATTTGGAACAAATTCCAATTTTTTGTACAAACGGAGGTGACCAGGAGCAGCTCACGCGAGATCAAAAATCACGGCCATGGCTGAGTCGTAGGTGACCCGGACTAGCTCACATATGTTAAAAAACACAAGGCCATGTCCGGGTACCGTATCCTCTATTCTTCTTATTGGAATTGATCTACGATTAACAATTAATTATCATATCGTATATGGAAGAATATTAAAAAAAAATTAAAATCTGTAAAACTATTTTACTACCTAGACAAAGTGCATGAACATATTATTTAAAACACATAACAAACAAGAAGAGAGCTTATTATCTTTATTTTGTAGCTTTATCTTCGAGAGCCTTCTCGGATGAAGATCGTTCTCTTTTCCACGCTCCTTCTCGTCTTTTGATCCTCGAGCAACCACAAAAGTTTATATTAGTACAGTCTTCGAGTGTTTATAGAGTTTAGTGAGTGGGCACTATTAACGCTATGAATCAAGAACGAGTTTTGAATCAAGAGCTAATTCTCTAGATCAATTAAGGATCTAGGTGCCTGAATAAAAAGTAATTGAGAGTGTAAAGAGAATGAGAAGTTTGGCCAAGAGAGAATAAGTGTAAGTATGTTTGTGAGAGGGTTGGTCTATTTATAAGAGAGAGAAATAACTGAAAGGAGTAGTTACCTCTTTCTATTACTTTCTTATTCTCTAAATATACCTATCAAAGAGAACAATTCTCTATCCCCTTAAAGTATATTTGGCCGAGTATATGCTTTCCAAAAATCCAATTTTGGCCGATCATCATTGTTCAAATTGATCCCGTGTCAATCTGTTTCCTCTTTTCTTTTGGCAAGTATCAACATACAATAATGCACAAAATAATAAGATATATATATCTCTATCTCTTTGAATTTATTCAGCCGAATAAATCCTCCCGTTTGATGTATTATGGCCGAGTATATGCTTGTATGCAAACACAAATTTACTTCCTAATTTGTTCTGAACAAAATAAAAAAATGCCCTTCATATTATTGTCCATACAATAACATGTCACAAAATATAATTCACTAAGCTTAAAAAAACTCAGACGAGTAACATTAATTCATGTTGTGGAAAAATTCAAAATCTTATTTGACATTTTTACATTAGTTATCCTTAAGGAAAAAATTACCCTTTAGACTACTTTCGTAAAATACGTCTAGTTCAACAATTGAACTTATTTTGACTTAGCTTCTAGTTTAACAATCCTACTCTAATGACCTGTAATATTGACCATATAGATCCAAATGAACAAAGCTTGAGCTTCTATACTCGGACTCAAAAGTTCACAAACTTTTTCCGAGTATTAGCTTAATGTCAACTGATTCCACTAAAGAGTTGACACTGAGAATCTCTCGGTTCAAATGAATTTATTTTCTACAAAAATTCAAATTAATTATATTGAGTGGATCCATTGAATCTTATCTATGTTTACCCTTCATGAATATCATCATCTAAATGGGATTTATAAAATTACAATTTTACCCATTTAGTTGTTATTTCCTCAACTCCTTTGTTACTTGTAAATAAGTTAGAAACAATGTATTGACGAGGAGCGAACAAGTCACATTGTTTCATCCAAATAAAGTCGATACTTGATTTTGGATACCGTGCAGTGCATTTATTTACAATCCAAGTAATAAAGCATGAGGTGATTTATATATTGCATTTCAGCAATCTTGTAAAAGAATTCCATATCCATGAGATCTTCACAAACCTGGTCATGACATCTTCATAACTCAATATCTCACCAATTAGTCCAGTCTAGATCACTTAAAATGAGAATATTAAGTGACTTTCTCAAATAAGAATATTAAAACTATGAAATGACATGTCTCATATTAGGATTTAGGGAAGCATGATGCAATTCATACATAGTGATCTTGAGACAGAAGATGTAAAATAGTTCGTTCTTACATTGTCTCTAAAGGAGTACTGGTCAATTCAGTATCTTCGGAAGATACACTTGAAGAACTATAGAGTTCCTAACTCTCCATGCCTTGTAACCAGACAGCATATATCCTTCCAACAATCATACTAGGATCAATAGTCCGTTGATCTTTAGATTGCGAAAATTTATTTTTAACCAAACCATGAAGAGTTTGTTCAGGAAATCTACATTTGCCTCTTCATACATTGTTAGGTTTGATTAAGGACTATAAGACTATTTAATACCATAAATCTTCAAAGAAACAAAAAAGGAATGAATGAACGTTTCAACTTTTATTAATTTAATCAGTAATTATAATAAAGACTTATAAAGATTTATATTATATCAAAATATGTAAATAAATAATCTTCTTGTGGGCATCTCTACCAACAAACTCTTACTTGACTCAAAGAAATATTAGAGTAGTCCTTCAAGCCTAATCCGCCTGATGTTGGTCGAACACCTTGTTGGATAGGGCCTTGGTGAAATGATCTGCAAGGTTGTATACCGTTGAGATCTTATTCACCTCCACGTGTCCGCGTTGCACGATCTCTCTAATCAAATGGTATTTCCTCTCAGTATGCTTAGAGCGCTTATTTTTTCTAGGTTCCTTTGAGTTAGCAACAAACCCACTATTATCACAATAAAGTGTCATGGGCTCGTTAACATTTAGAACGACTTCCATGTACTTAGGGAATTTTCTAACCCATACAGCCTCTTTGGATGCTTCACAAGCAGCCACATATTCTGCCTCCATGGTGGAGTCATCAATGCAAGATTTTTTTATACTCCTCCAAACAACAGATCCATCATTCAGGATGAACACAGATCCTTATGTGGATTTCCTGGAATCCCTATCCGCCTAAAAGTCGGAATCGGTATACCCCATCATAGTTAGGTCAGTACCTAAGTATGTAAGCATCAAG
Source organism: Urtica urens (assembly GCA_958296335.1). Taxonomy (NCBI): domain Eukaryota; kingdom Viridiplantae; phylum Streptophyta; class Magnoliopsida; order Rosales; family Urticaceae; genus Urtica; species Urtica urens. The sequence continues at coordinate 39,117,727 of OY282520.1, forward strand.
TTCCTAGTTCTCCGAATATACTTCAGAACATGCTTAATAGCAACCTTGTTTTCGGGTCCAAGATTTGATTGGAAGCGGCTAACTATGCCAATGGCGAAACATATATCCGGTCTAGTGCACAGCATAGCATACATGAGACTTCCCACCGCTGAAGCATAGGGAATCTTTCTCATGTCCTCAATCTCTTGTGCAATCTTGAGACACTGGTCTTTAGTGAGTGAGACTCCATGTCTAAGGGGGGGCGGGTTGGCGCTTCTTAGAGTCTTGCATAGCGAAGCGATCCATCACCTTATCTATATAAGATGCTTGGGAGAGCGACAGACTCTGGTTCTTTCGATCTCTAAATATCTGAATCCCCAGAATGTTCGCAGCTTCCCCTAGATCTTTCATGTCAAACTGCTTAGCTAACCAGATTTTAACCTCAAATAATTTACCTACATCATTACCAATGAGTATTATATCATTGTCATACAATACCAGAAACACAACCTTTGCCCTCGTGTATCAACTTATAAACACAAGGTTCATTTATTGACTGTTCAAAGCCGAAGATTTTTACAGTTTCATCGAATCTAATATTCCATGATCTAGATGCTTGCTTTAACCCATAAATGGATTTAAGCAACTCACTAACCTTGGTTTCTTGACCACCTTCCACGAAACCGTTTGGTTGAGTCCTGAAAATGCGTCATCAAGATTGCCATTCAGAAAAGCAGTCTTGACATCCATTTTCCAGATCTCGTAATCGAGAGCGGCAGCAATGGATTTAAGTTTGCGGATAGAAACTCTCGGTTCAAATGAATTTATTTTCTACTCAAATTTAACTTAATTATATTGAGCGCATCCATTGAATGTTATCTATGATTACCCTTCATGAATATCATCAACTATATGAGATTTATAAAATTATCATTTTACCCTTCTAGTTGTTATTTCCTCAACTCCTTTAATACTTGTGAATAAGTTAGAAACGATGTATTGACGAGGAGCTAACAAGTCACAATGTTTCATCCAAAAGAATTATTTATTCTATTTGGACTCCATTTAGTACATTTGTTCACAATTCAAGTAACAAAGCATGAGGTGATTAACATTGCATTTTAGCAATCTTTTACATGAATTCCATATCTATGAGAAATGCAAGAAGTATGTTCATGTGAGCTTCAAAACCCAATACATCATCAATAGAGTGCATCTAGTTCACAAACTTGGATCTAGAGTGTACTTTCTCAAATGAATATATTGATGTTATGAAATAACATGTCTCATTTCAGGATTAAGGTAAGCACGATGCAATTCATACATAATGACCTTGAGACAGAAGAGGTTAAATGGTTTGTTCTTACATTTTCTCTAAAAGTGCACTGGTCAATTCAGTATCTTCAGAAGATACACTGAAAGAACTATAAAGTTCCTAACTATCAAGTTCCTACCACAGAGATACCATCTCATTGTAAAGAATAGTGAAATCTCTATTACCTTTTTTAGATTGCCAAAAGAATTGTTATTTACCTCAAAGACCTTAGAAGAATTCTAAAGATCAAAGTACGTTTCTTTTATGGTATCCAACACTTCCTTTGTTGTCTTCGTGAACATATGAGGCAAAAATTGAGGCATGCTTGGAGCGAAAGATCCAGGTTGTCACTATGGAAGTTTCAGATCTCCAATTGATATAGCCATCCTCTTCGATCACCTTCTCTTTGACTCTCCAGTTTGGTATCCCAATTTTCCTCTAACATGAATTGCTAACTTGGCAGATTGAGACCATTCTAGATAATTCTTTCCATTCAATCTATGAATAGTAATTAGTATAAATGAATGAACAAATTGATACTATTGTTTTACAATCGAGTTAATATGTATGGTAGGGGTAGGACTAGTGTGTGTTTGGGAAGAAGAATTAGGGCTATTAGTTTCCATCGTTTCAAGGAATCTGAGGTTCTGATACCACGTAAGTTTGAGTAATTGATAAATGGATTGAATAATAAAAGCATACGGTGTCTACAATTCATATAAATGTAACATACTAACATAATTAAGGCATTAATATAGAAAGTAATTAACTAACTAATGTCGCTAACTAATAACATGCTAATTATTCTAACTAATTGACTATTAATCAATAGTTTTTCAAAATATTCTATTTGTATATGTGTAATGAAATTTATTGGGAATTGATTGTTCTTTGAATGTCTAAGAAATATATAGTTCTTAGTACATTTTGTTGGGATTGGTGCCCACAAAGGAGAAATTTTACATTACTATGAGTGAATGATACACACGAAGGGTAATATCGTAAAATACTATGTGGATCGTGTGAAAAATTGTTTTGAAACATCAAACGGAAAATAAATGAACTTAGACAGTTTGAATATTAGTCCTTTAGTGCAATCGACTAATATTAAGAATTAAAAGTCGGAAAATATTTGTGAACTTTTGAGTCCGGTATTATTCTAAAGTTTCGTTCATGTGGGTACATAAGGTCTCAATGATAGACTCACAGACGAAAATTATTGAACTAGAACGATTGGTTTTCTCATTAAATGCAAATGGTGATTTACACTAAGAGAATTATTTTCTAAGTAATTAAATAAATAATTGATTATTTATTATTACATTTATTTAACGACTCATACTATGTTATTATATTGATAATAATATGATTTGATGATTCAAATAAATAAAATATGAAAACAAATATTTTCTCATTTCGTACTTCCTTGAGAACTATCAAAAGAATTAATGACTTGTCATTAAATAAATGAGATGTTCTAAATTAATTAAATATTAGTTTAGAAATAAATCAAATATACTTTTGGGGAAAATAAAATGTAATACTCGGTCAAATTAATGAATTTAGGGCTGAGTTTGACTAACGGGCCAAAATTGAATTTTAACCTAACTTAAGTCCGATCTCTCTGTTATAGAAGGGTTTTTCGAAAACCCTAACCTTAACCCTAAGAGAATTCACTCAGCCAACATATCACTTCCCCTTGTGTTGTTCTTGGCCTAGAAAAAGTTTCTTGATTTCTCGAATCGTTCTTGAGTGTTCCCCTTCCGTTGTTCGATTTAAAAGACCCCAGCCTCTTATTCTTCCTCAAAATTCCGAGAATATAATCATTGACTCAACTAGTGGTATTTGAGTGAACTTTTACCTCTAGTAAATTGGCCAAGAATCAAAGAGAATCGAGCTAGGCTCATTCTATGCGAATATGCCTCACAGAGAAGCTCACCGGCTAGACAGCATTCCGGACGGCCAATGAGTTCCAGGTGGGTCTTCTCTCCCACGTGCGTCCTGTCACCTCTGCCATGTGGCCAGAAGTGTCCTCTACCATCCTGCACAGGTTTGGTGCTTCAAATAGGTGCGTGGAATTTGTAGGCTAACATGCCCACAGACTTTATGCGGCAGATCCATTCTGGCCGGCCAGCAGTCAATCCGGCTAACCTCTTCTTGAAGCATTCCGGCGAGCTTGGTTCACCCATTTCGGCAAGTCAAAATCTCCATTCCGGCGAGCAAAATTGACGAGACATTCAGGAGTGAGCTAGCCACGCACAAAATTGTTTACAACCTCACGTGTAAGTCATTTCTAAATGAGTTGGTCTGCAATTATAAATTGTTTACAGGTTTCTAGTGTGATCAATTTGTTGATAACATGTTTAGAATAAAAAGTTTATCGACATCTTTGTAATTTTAATGCCTATGTTATTGAATATGTTAATCAATATGAGTTTTAATATATATTAGATCTTATTATATATTGTCACCATGTATTGATATGTTATATAATAATATTTGTTAATCGTTAATCAAATTCCAACAGTGTAAACAATAAAAAATACCCTTTTATTTATTGATTTAATTATGATTATCAATTTTAAATTTTGGATTTGAATTTGGAATTCAAATTTCAAATTTTGCGAACATGGGTTGACCATCAACTGCGAGATTTTTGATTAATTATCAATAATATTTACTTTCCCTAATTAGTTGTGATACTATATTAAAGGAAACTATTAATTTATAATTAAATTCTCATTATTTCTTGATATTATCTACGTTGCAGTCGTTTCTCTCTCATTTGACCGGCCAAAACAAAAACAAAAAATAGTTTGTTACTGTTTCTGATCGGAAATAAATTGTTATGCGGCTATGGGGTTGTTTGATGAAGATCATTCGCTTGAAGAATCAGGTACGTGTTTGTATGCAGTATAGATTACATCGTGTTTCATTCTATTCACACTGTAATATTATTATAGTTTATACCGTGTTTACGTTCACACTGTAGTATAGTTTACGTTCTATTTAGAGAACGAGTTTTGTTTTTTGAAAACTAAACACTGAAACCGAACCGCATCATTCAATGCATATCATCATTATTTATTGCGGTTAATGCACTCGTTTTCGGAATATTAATTTATTTAATATTAATTACGTGTTATGCGATATACATTAGGCGGAAAAAAAAATTGGTGTATTTTTGTCTCCAAAATTTTGTAAACGAATTCGCCTGAATATTTACAATAAGTTACAAAATCTTGTATAAAACAAAATTAGCTATAGTTTAGATGACTATACATCAAATTTCCCTTTATTATATGATAATGTGTTCAAATTATTTGATTCCTTTTATAATTTTCTATTACAAATTTTGATTTTCAAATTAATTTAAATATTATAAATATGTTTACAATACTTAACATATTGCAACATAGTTAATTTGGTTAATTTTTCAAAATTAAGATTTGGTTTTTGAATTTCAATAAATGCGGTTATTAAGATAGAACTATTCATACTAAAGCACAAACTCTCTCCGTACTAAATCTTAAATTAGTTCCGGTCACCGAAAACTTTCCCACCCTACTTTACTTCACTCAGCTTTCTTCACCAAGATCTAGTCTGAGCCGTCGCCAAGCCATGGAGGAACTGTGCGAGAAGTGGTCGGATTTGGGAGTGGAAGATGAAGATGACGAAAATGTGGTCATCTTTGACGACGACAACCTTACTCCGACAAACGTCGACCTTTCGAAGCGCCTGCTGGGACGCCTACTAAGAAAGAAAAAATTTAACAGGGGCGCTTTTAGATCGGTTATAACGAAGCTTTGGAGACCTTCGGGTGCTCTTACCATTACCGAAGACAAAGACGAGGTTTTCTGCTTTGTGTTTGGAAATTCGTCGGATAAGAAAAAGGTCATCGAGTTGAGCCCGTGGTGCTTCGACCGCTCGCTGCTGGTTCTCCAGGACCCGGACTGTGATGCCCCACCTGACAATGCCTTTCGTTACGTGGATTTCTGGGTTCAGCTTCACGGCCTTCCTCTGAAGAACCGATCTGCAAAAATGGGCGAAATTCTTGGTCAGAAATTAGGGAGAGTGATTAAGGTGGACTCTGGCAAAAACGGTATTATCTCTGGTGATTACATTAGGCTGCGAATCGTGGTTGAAATCAGAGAACCTCTGAAGAACGGAGTCTACCTCCAGCTCGGCTCTACGGCGAGTAAGTCTTGGGTTAGCTTTCGTTACGAGAGGCTGCAGGACTTTTGCTACTGCTGCAGGAGGCTCGGCCACAGCGAAGGTGATTGTGCTGCCGCCACAGCTCCGGTACCGGAAAAGCCTAAATTTGGTGTCTGGCTCCGGTGTGAGCCCCCAACATCACCACCCAATCTCCTTGGCGGTTCAAAGGCTTCGGCGATCGATCCTCCAGTGGCTGGGAGGGCCCGGGGTCCCTGAAAAAAAATCTTTTGCAATCGGAACCAACAATCAAGAACTCACCGGTCAGGCCCAAGTACTCCTCCTCGGCCTGTCACGAGTCCCCTCAGTCTCCCTCTGCGCGTTCTGCCTCGGAGTCGACTCCCATGGCAGTGGAGACACCCGCATCAACGCGCCCCTCTCCCTCGACACCTGACCCGCTTATGAAGGCCTCGAAGCCCGCGACGGTGCGCCCTCTTCCCTCGACACCTGACCTGCAGACGAAGGCCTCGAACCCCGCGACGGCGCACCCCTCACCCACGCATAGCGACCTGCAGAAGAAGCCCTCGAAGTCTGCGACGGCGTGCCCCTCTCCCTCGCCCCCCGACCTGTTGAAGACGTCGTCGAAGCCCGCGACAGCGCGCCTCTCTCCCTCGAGGCCAGATCTGCAGACCCCGCTCGCTCCTGTCCCTCCCGACGACGGCAGACTTGGTGGCTCGAGCTCGAGACTCCTCCCCCCTATACCCTCGGCTGCTCCGACGCCTGCTGCTCTCACCTCGCCGGAGAAGGATTGCTCTGAGGGCGCGTCTTCGGTGGACCCACGCGTGCCTCCTCCAACGGCTCCTGACGTAACGACTACCCGACGCCCTGCCAGAAAAAAGACCCTCTCTGCCACTCGCCGTGTCAGATCTGGGAGGGTTGCTGCGTTGGGCTTTCGTCCAACCCCCCTTTCGTCTTCGCCAGAGATTGCCCCTTCCTTTTCGGGAATGGATGTCCTTGAGCTCTGCACCGCTGCTCTGCCAAAGGGAATAAGGTCTCCCCAGGGTTTTTCCCATAACCCTATTCCCGGCCCAAGCCTCGCCTCTCATCTGGACCAGCCCAATCGCTTAATTCTCCTCCCTCACCTTTCCTCGGCTGGGCCCCATGAGATCTGCTCGATGGGCCCTCGTTCTTTGGGCCAGGACAAAGAATACCAGCCTACTCTGGCTGATTCTATTGAATGTGATGATGGGCCTCCCTTGGATTATCTTCCCTCTTTTGGGCCTGAAAGTCATTTGGGCAAAAGGAAGCTCCCTGCACTGGGCAAGGAGTTGGAGACGTTGCTGATGTCCACCGGCCCGAGTGGATCTGAGCACGTGGGGAAACTTTAAGAAAATGGCGCGTCTCCTCCCACTTCCCCGGAGGTGCGAGTTCTTCGTTTGCAAGGAAGCCTTGTGTTGGAGGGCAATGACGAGGAGCTGTTTCTCGGGTCTACCCTAACGGATGAAGATCGGAGGCCTCCACCCACCTCCTCGGGTATTCAGGTACGCACTTTGTGCAACTCTTCACACCTTACTTCTCATGATTCCTTAGGTTATAACGACTTACTTCCCGCTGCACACGATGACCTAGGAAGTAGAGACTTATTTTCTGTCACACATACTTTAGGAGTTTCTAGCACCGTAGATTCGACTTCAGTAGTTACCTATGAGAGAGCGGCACCCCTCGAGAGCGAGGGCCGCCGAACGCGATGATAGGCGTTACGTGGAACGTCCAGGGGCTTGGAAACCCCGGGACGAGATCGGCCCTTCTTGCCCACTCTAGAGAAAATAGACCCAATTTTATTTTCTTATCGAAGACTAGACTTAGGCAAGAGGGGGCCGAGAGGATTCGTGTTCAGTTGGGTTTTGATGGTTGTATGACAGTTGATTGTCTTGGTAGGAGTGGAGGCTTGATGTTACTTTGGAAAGAGCCTGTGAAATTCCTACTTGGGACCTTTTCGAGATTTCACATTGAGGGGGACCTAGTTTGTGAGTCAGGTGAGAGTTGGAGATTTGTTGGGATATACGGGGACCCTGTGAGTTCTCAGCGGCGGCATACTTGGGAGCTCCTTCGCCGTCTTCGAAGTTCTTTCACTGGCCCGTGGTTAGTTGGGGGCGACATGAATGAAGTTGCCTCCAACTCTGAGAATAGAGGGGGCAGAGACAGAGGCCCCGGTCAGTTAGCTGCTTTCAAAGATATGATCTTTGATTGCGACATCCACGATCTTGGCTTCGAGGGTGATTCCTTCACTTGGCGCAGAGGAGGGATTGAGGAACTCCTTGACAGATTCCTTGCGAGCCATGATTGGAGCAATCTCTTCCCTTCGGCCACTGTTCGTCACTTGAGATTCTGGAGATCGGATCATAGACCTCTCCTTCTCCTCACTGCGGGCTCTATGGATCGTCGACGGAGTAGGAGGCCGAGGAAATTCTTCTTCGAGGAGTTTTGGATAGGAGAGCCAGAGTGCGATGAGCGGATCCGGAGAGCTTGGAGGAGCGACTAGAGCGACGAAATGAGACCCGGCTTAGCGGATGCTATCAGCTCGTGCAGACTGAGCCTCACCCGCTGGGGCGGTGTGAGTAATAGAGAGGTCCGAGATCAGATCGAGAAACATAAGAAGGCCGTCGAGCTCACGGGTCGTTCGGGGCCTAATTTCTGCATGGATTCCTTCAGACGGGAGAAGAGACAGCTTGACGCCCTTATTGAGAGAGATGAGCCGTACTGGCGCCAGAGGAGCAGAGTGTCCTGGATGCGGTGCGGGGATAAGAACACGAAGCGCTTCCACCGCAAGGCCTCTTCTAGGAGGAAGAAGAACGCCATCAGAGGATTTGAGGACGAGCATGGCGTTTGGCACAGTGGAGACTCTGAGATTGAGAGGCTCGTCTCGGGTTACTTTGGGGACATCTTCTCTTCGGCGAGGCCCTCTCTTCAGAGCATTGAGTTAGTGACGGCTGGCATACAGCCTAGGATCTCGGCGGCGTCGAACGCCGATTTGGAGTGCCCTTTTGATATGATAATAGGAGCAACAAAACAGAGATATTTCAAAGATTCAATGCCGAATTTAGTTCAAGACTTTAATGAGGAATTTCATGGTTTAGGAGAAGATGAATGGAAGAAATATAAGGAATTGGTTTGTTCTGCTTTTACACACATCAAATTCACGTGTTTAGAGTCAAAATGTCAATCAGAATGCTACTATGAATCAAGAAAACGTGAAGAAGAAGATCTGATTACAAGTGGGCATGACTCTTAGGTTTCCATATTACTTTCAGCTTTATTTAATGGCGTTAAGTGGGCTGAATTGTAAAAGGTGTCATTATTTGTTCTTTTAATTATTTAAGTGTGTTTAATGGGTTTTTAAGTGTGTTTAATTTACTTAATGGTTCCTTTATGAGCCCTTTGGTTTTCCTAGCATGAAGGGTTGTTTCATGCCTATAAATACTCTTTCATTTTAATAGAAAAGGAGATCCAGATTTGAAAAACGAAATATGAGAGTCTTCTCTTGAGTTCTATATGAACTTTTATCGAACTTATCAAGACTAGTCTTGTGGCGTTCAAACTGACTTATCAATCGGTCTTCCGCATCCGATCGTGGCGTCATTCAATCCCCGACTTATCAAACGAGCTTCCACCATCGTTTGTGGCGTCTTCATTATTCCAAGGTTCGCGTCTCTCTAGGCGTTGGGTCGCGGAGTCACCAATCTTGTGGAGAACGACCCGTTTCCGCTGAAAATTGTGTTCCTCGTGTTTAGGATCACATCATTTGGTATCAGAGCGCAGATTTCTCCCAGGTGTTTATCAGTATTAATTATTTTTGTTAATTTAAAAGAAAAAAAATATGTATTCTGAGAAGATTTTCAGTGAGGTGAAACACATTCTTAAAATAGAGAAAATTAAGATAGTCAAGAGATTGGATAGAATTGAAGAAAAATTGCAATTAAGAAGTGAGAACCAGAAAAGGTTAGAATCGCTTGACAAAAGTTGGGATGTTTTGACAAAACAAATGTGCGACATGTTTGAACAACTAGCCTATAAGGAAAAGAGAGAAGAAGACGTTAAGAATTTTGAAGTTGCGAAAGAAGAAGAAAAAGTTGTCGAGAAGGAGAATCTAGCTACACCGAGTGAGGAGTCTCTTGTCATAAACATAAATATTTCAAACTTGAGATATACTCATTTTGAAGTGAACAAGAAGCCAGAGAATAAAGAGATTTTGTCTCACACAAAGAAGTTGAAGATGTCTACATCCATCGCTGAGATCAAGAGCATGCAAGATTTGAGGACAAATCTTCTCCAAGAGAGAGAGAATGATATGATAATAGGAGCAACAAAACAGAGATATTTCAAAGATTCAATGCCGAATTTAGTTCAAGACTTTAATGAGGAATTTCATGGTTTAGGAGAAGATGAATGGAAGAAATATAAGGAATTGGTTTGTTCTGCTTTTACACACATCAAATTCACGTGTTTAGAGTCAAAATGTCAATCAGAATGCTACTATGAATCAAGAAAACGTGAAGAAGAAGATCTGATTACAAGTGGGCATGACTCTTAGGTTTCCATATTACTTTCAGTTTTATTTAATGGCGTTAAGTGGGCTGAATTATAAAAGGTGTCATTATTTGTTCTTTTAATTATTTAAGTGTGTTTAATGGGTTTTTAAGTGTGTTTAATTTACTTAATGGTTCCTTTATGAGCCCTTTGGTTTTCCTAGCATGAAGGGTTGTTTCATGCCTATAAATACTCTTTCATTTTAATAGAAAAGGAGATCCAGATTTGAAAAACGAAATATGAGAGTCTTCTCTTGAGTTCTATATGAACTTTTATCGAACTTATCAAGACTAGTCTTGTGGCGTTCAAACTGACTTATCAATCGGTCTTCCGCATCCGATCGTGGCGTCATTCAATCCCCGACTTATCAAACGAGCTTCCACCATCGTTTGTGGCGTCTTCATTATTCCAAGGTTCGCGTCTCTCTAGGCGTTGGGTCGCGGAGTCACCAATCTTGTGGAGAACGACCCGTTTCCGCTGAAAATTGTGTTCCTCGTGTTTAGGATCACATCACCTTTCGAGCCAGGTAAGGTGAAAATGGCGTTTTTCTCTATGGATGCGATCAAGGCTCCGGGGAGCGATGGTTTCCCTGCGATATTTTTTCAGAGATACTGGGACATTATTGGCGAGTCGGTCTTGAAGACCTGCCTCGGGATTCTTAACGATGGGGAGGATGTGACCACCATTAATGATACTGTGGTCACCCTCATACCCAAAGTTGAGGACCCGAGACGAGTCCGTGACTTTAGACCGATCAGCCTGTGCAATGTGATCTATAAGATAGTGGCCAAATGCTGGGTCAACCGTCTTATTGCCACTATGCATGACACTATTTCTGAGTCCCAGAGCGCTTTTGTTGGAGGTAGACTGATCTTCGACAATGTTATGGTTGGATTTGAGGCTCTCCACATGATGAAGCGGAAACGCTTCGGAAATGGAAATTGTGCAGCTCTCAAACTCGATATGGCGAAGGCATTCGACAGGGTCGAATGGGTCTACTTGGAGTCGATGATGTTGAGACTGGGGTACAGCACGCAGTGGGTGCACCTTATCATGAGATGTGTTACCTCGGTCAGATTTTCTTTCAACATCAACGACTCCACTGGTGGTAGTGTGACTCCTTTTAGAGGCCTCCGCCAGGGGGACCCCCTCTCTCCCTTCTTATTCCTCTTTTGCTCTGAGGGTCTCTCGAGCCTCTTTCGAGCGAGCGAGGATGCTGGAGAGATTTCTGGAGTCCGATTCCGGGATCTTCACGTGTCTCACCTTCTTTTCGCGGATGATAGCATGGTATTCTGCGGAGCGATTCCTGACGAGTGTGAGAGAGTCACTTACATTCTACGGACTTATTATGAGGCCTCGGGCCAGTGAACTTCCAAAATTCCGATGTTGTTTCGGTATGGATGTGAGTCAGGATGAGGGGGAGGCCTTAGCGCGGATCCTTGATGTTAGGAGGACTGAATGCCACGAGCGATACTTGGGTCTTCCCGCATTTACTGGTCGGAGCTCGACGGAGCTCTTCGGGTTTGTGAGAGACCGTGTTTGATATAAGATCAAGAGTTGGAACGGTCTCTCCCTCTCACAGGCCGGCAGAGAGGTTCTCATTAAGTCTGTCCTCCAATCGATTCCTAGCTACGTGGCTTCATGCCATAGGATTCCCAGCGTTTGATTAGAGACATCCACTCGGCGATTGCCAGATTTTTGGTGGGGGGGGGGGGGGGGGTGGCACGACGACTAAGAAGATCCACTCGTGCAAGTGGAAAGCTCTCACGAGACACAAGTCAGAGGGTGGGTTGGGCTTCAGAGATCTGGAGAAGTCCAACCAGGCCCTTCTGGCTAAGAGTGTCTGGAGACTCCTCAGGAGACCTGAGAGTCTTGTTGGACGTGTTTACAGACAGAGCTACTTCCCCAATGGGGATATTATGAAGGCTCGTCCTGGCTCTTTTTGTTGGAATTTGATTTACAATTAACCTAATTTAATTACGAAACACATCAATATGTGGCGGAATTTCATAATTCAATTTAACATATTATAAACGTTTTAAAACATGTTCGATAACCATATCATTAAATCTAACCTAACATGTCAATAAATTTATAATCACATCAATAAATTTATCTAAGCATGCAAACGAATAATCCAAATACATATAATTATTCTAAGACATCATATTATTCAGATCCAATTCGTTCGAGGGATACTTACATAAGATTTGGATCTACGAGAGCAAGTCTCGGTGTACGTCAAGGTGGTCGGCCGATCCTATACGCCACGCGCGTTCAAGAGATCCTCAAATCCGTCGAGTCTTCGTTGCTCCAAAAGTGGCCGGCCCTGGGGAGAGAAAAATCACTCAAACAACCACAAATTGAGTCAATGATAATACTCAAGGAATTTTTAGGAGACAAAGAGGGTGGACTCTTTCGTGGGAACAAGAGAAGAAGGAATAAAAGGAAAATCTCTCTACGGTTCGCTCTCTCAATTCTTTTGGGATTTTGGCCAAGTATTTTTCTCCTTGGGATAGAGCAAATAGTCAGCCAAGATGGGAGGGGAGAGAGAGAAAGTGGTCGTGTAAAAGCTAGGTCAAAAGAGAGAGAGAAGAGCTCCTTTTATTTCAGGGAGAATGAGCTTAATTAGGTCAAAAACAATTAATGACCCATTAATCAAACTTAAGCCCGATAAATCATTTAAGCAATTTTCCAACCCCTTATTTTCATTAAGTGGCCTCCCATCTTATGTATTTATCTCCCAAATATTTTCGATTTATTTCTAAAATAATATTTAATTAATTTAGAACATCTCATTTATTTAATGACAAGTCATTAATTATTTTCATACTAAACAATGTAGTACGAAACGAGAAAATATTTATTTTCATCTTTTATTTATTTGAATCATCAAATTATATTATTATCAATATAATAACACAATATGATTCGTTAAATAAATGTAATAATAAATAATGAATTATTTATTTAATGACTTAGAAAATAATTTTCTTAGCGTAAATCACAATTTACATTTAATGAGAAAATCGATCTTTTCTTGTTCACTAATATCTCATCCAAGAGTCTATCATTGAGACCTTATGGACCCACATGAATGAAGCTTTAGAATAAAGATCGGACGCAAAAGTTCACAAACTTTTTCTGACTTTTAATTCTTAATATTAGTCGATTCCACTATAGGACCAATATTGAACATCTCTAAGTTCATATGCGTTTATATTTCCGTTTGATGTGATAAAACTATTCTTCACATGGTCCACGGTGTATTTTACGATATTACCCTTTGTGTGTATCATTAACTCAGAGGAATGTAAAATTACCGTTTTACCCCTGAGTTATTATTTCACCAAGTCCTCTGTTATTTGTGAACGAGAAAAACATAAAGTGAAATGTCTCAACATGTCACATGTTTTATTTCAAAGAATTCTTTATTCGATGAATACCAGGCCTGGTTTATTCGCTCACACTCTCATAACAGAGCATGGTGTGATACTAATGCCTTAGCATGTTTCAACACAAATTCCATATCTGTGAATCACATGTTTCAACGAAACAGTATTATGACATCAACCGTCGGGTCAATGAAACTTCATTTAGCCATTGCCCATTGACAAATCAAATTTCATAAAGTGTTACAAGAATACATGTACTCACTTCAGGATTTAGGTAATTACTAAAATACCCCTCGTATGTGAGTTTGAGGTTTCGAGTGATTAAACGGTTTTATCTCGAACTTCAAAACTTCACTGTTCTTGTTCAATATCTTCATTAAGATATCAAGAATGAATTACAGAGTCACAACTCTCCATATCACAAGATCAGATATCGTTTAATTCATTCTAACAATCATTACTAGGAATCGATTGCCCAATCGATCTTTAGATTGCGAACCATTATTTAAACTAGTCATAAGAAGGTATCTTGTCAAGTCTGTACTTAGCACTTCTTTCGTTGATGACATTTTCAAAGCGTAGACATAAATGCGTAAACACAGTCTTAAATAATAATGGATATTCAATCTTTATTTAATTTCAGAGCAAAACAAATACAAAAGTATTTAATATCAAAAATCTCCTTTGTGGGCATAAATGCCAACACTTTTTGCTCTTCGATTTGGGCAGTCTTCTTTGGGGTCGTGAGATTATTCAGTCCGGTTCGAGATGGCGGATTGGGGATGGCGAGTCGGTTCTGGTCATAAGAGATAGTTGGGTTCCCAGAGACAGATCTGCCTCCTGGGTCGATCCCCCATGGATTCCTCCTGATATGCGGGTTGCCGAGCTTATGAGATATGACGGCAGCTGGGATGTTGATCTTATTACTGCGATGTTCGGAGAGGAGGACGATGCGGCGATCTTGAGCATCCCGTGTGGGGGTGAGGGCCTCCCCGATGTGCGTTGCTGGCACTTTACCGAGGACGGAGAATACTCCGTCAAGAGCGGGTACCGCGTTGCGATGATGAGAGCCAGTAACCCGACCGCCAGCACTTCTGATCCGTCGGAGATGGAGAGATGGTGGTCTAAGTTCTGGAAGCTGAGAGTTCCTCCCAAGGTGAAACTCTTCTGTTGGAGAGTCTGTTCAGGCCAGATCCCAGTCAGAGCAGTCTTAGCGAAGAAGAGGATCACCTCCGACGACAGTTGCCCTGTCTGTCGGGAGGCGAGAGAGACAGTTTTTCATGCGATGTGGGGTTGCAGGTGGAGTAGACGGGTTTGGAAGGAAGCGGGCTTTGGTCACATCCTTCCACCCTTCAGAGACGGCGATGCTTTCGACGCTATTATCAGAGCGACATTTGTCCTTGAGGTTCGTTTCCATGAGCTTTTCGTTACTATTCTTTGGGAACTTTGGAACCACAGGAACAATGTCCTCGCTGGGAGAGGAGCCAGCCTCAGCTTGTCCAGTGGACAGTGAGCTTTCTTGAGGAGTATAGAGCGGCTAAGACTGGGGATACTCAGATGAGCACGAGGCCGACTTTGACCCCCAGATGGACCCCCCCAAGGGACGGGACCCTCTCGATTAATGTTGACGCGGCTCTAGCTCGCGACCGTGGAGGATTCGGAGACCACACCGGAGAGGTGATCGCCTCGCGTACGCTTTTCCTGTCTTGGGGGTTCTCCCCCCAGCTTGCGGAAGCGTATGCTGTACTCTGTGGCATAGAGCTAGTTTGCAGTGTCGGCGGCAGGAGAGTGGAGATCCAGTCTGACTGCTTGGGGGTGGTGAGGATGATCGATGAGGGCGCGACGCTTGCGACAGAGTTTGGGACGATCTTGCACCGCATCTTCAGAGAGGTGAGGGAGCTCGAGGAGTTCAGTATTCGACATATCTATTGCCATTGTAATGTCGTTGCGCATAACCTTGCGCGCTATTTGGTTAACCATCACTCGTCTTCGATCTGGCTGGGTTTAGTCCCGCCATGCTCGGAGGAGGCCATTAGAGCCGATGATCGCGAGCTGAGGTCCCGCACGGCCACTTAGACCCTTGTCGATTGAGTTTACTTGCGTTTACGTTTCTTTATTACCGTTGGTTTCATTCTATTCATATCTTATAACCACGGTTTTCCTCCGCCATATGTGAGGGCTTTATGATATTTCGTGGCACCAACCACGCTTTCTAAAAAAAAATAAAAAAAAAATAAATGCGGTTATTAAGTGGCTTAATCATTTTAGCTCTAGTTAATGCATAAATTTCAGGATATATGCGGTTTTAAAGTGATTAATCTCTCTTAAAATAATTTTTATATTTTCTACGTTTTCTTTTTTTTTTTGAGCAATATTTTCTACGTTTAAATGTTTAAATTATGGCACGACTATGATATGACGTCTATCAAAATAATTCAAAGTCACTTTTTATATTTTAGAATTATACTTACTAGTTATTTCTTTCACGAACATATAAATTTTGTTTTTTATTTCACCGAGTATGATTGTAAGCCTTTATGCACACATAAATGTTTCATTTCAATCGCAATTGTAGGACCTAATCAAAATTATTCATTGAAGAAACCATAAATTATGCACACATAAATTTTACTTTTATTTTTTGGCAAAACCTTTCTTCGAGTTTTGGGTCAGTTCGTTTCAAAAAACTAATGTATGGGATAATTAATGCGTTTGTCTAATCCGTTTATTGTTAAATTTAAAATTCAATTAAAATTACTAATTATGTTCTTCCCAAAATTTTGGGTAATTAACATTCAAGGGTGTTCATATCTTAACTTATTTAGGCCGGTTTTTATTCTTTTTGCTAAAACTAAATCATGATTAAGCATTTAATAAAATTGCTTTTCTTAAGAGCTAAAAACAGTTTTTACATATTTTAACTTAGAAATCTATAATTTATAACTTTTGAATAACGTAACTTTTATTTTCATTTATCATTTCTCTCTTATTACTTTATTCTCATTTACACTAATTACAAATTTAATTTATCTTCACGTGCTTTTATCAAATAAATTTTTTATATCACCAAAATTTATACTACATTTATTTTTCAATATATAAACACCCACTTTATGTATTTATATGCACCAAAAAATATCTTATAATTATTAATAATTATATTTTACATAAATAATTATTATTTACAAATATTAATATATATTGTACCAAACATTAAATCAGTTTTTATTAACAATTACAATGATTTTATAAAAATTTACCAAACATTCATCAATTTTTATAAAAAAAAATTCAAAATCACTTTTTAAAATATAAAAACTTCGTCAAACGGAGTTCAAATCACATCATGGTTAAAAAGAAAGATCGACAACAACAAATAATCGGTTATTTTTTTATTCACATAAGGGGTATTTCAGACATTTTGCTCTCGTTTATTTTTGTTTATTGCTATTCACGTAAACTATAATTAACACTGCTTAGTTAGAATGCAATTAAAATATTTCAAATGAATAATTTGCTCAATTCCCTATAAACGAGGTTTTATTGTTTGACATATTATATTGCTATAATTGAGTGAAGTGTCTGTGTATTATGTCCATTATCTAACAGTAGAGCCTACTGTTATCTTAGGGAAAAACATTTAAAACTTAAAATATTTTATGTAGTCCATAAATATGTACATTTCTACAGAAAAAATACGGTGTTAGCGTATATACTAAATCGTTGTTAGACTAGACTAATATTTTTTACTTGCAGCATAGTTAAATTACGTATATTATTTGAACCAAAATTTTTTGACCTTAATATATATTAAAAAAAAATTATGGAATAATCATTAAAAACATATTAATTGTTATATAGCTGACTAGTTTATCTCTTTAAGTTTTGAAACCGCTATAATAACTGTTTATTTATAGTGAAATAACAACTACAAGAACAAAGATTCTCTCTTTTAAATAAATGAAATATAAAAAAAAGAGAAAATGGTAAGAAAAAATATCCAATAAGTGACACCTTATCAAGTATGTATATACTAAATAAATAAAACGATTTGAATGTAATTTTAATGCTTTTGTTGATTAATTAGAACAATTTTTTGTTTTTTATTGACTCTTGCGACTCTATTTTAACTCTCAATCACCCGGTCGAAGATATTTAACGACTAAGAGACTGGGTTGTTGCCACCCGTCGAAGATTACGTCACAGATAGGGTTCGCAATGAAATATCGTAATAATATATCTGGTTATTTAATTTTTAATTACTTATTTTCATTATTATTTTTGTTACAAAAGAAAATTTCAATGGGGTTGGAGGTAGTGGCGGATCTAGGAATTACGTTCGGGAAAATTTGTAAATACTTTGAAAAATATGTATCATATCATTTTGAAAAAATAATGATCAAAACTTGGAGTAAATTTAATACTTAACATATTTCATGGGAGCGTATGCCCCCTCCTTAGCTGGCATCGTCAGGGTGAAATATTGGGAAACAAATTATTCATGAGGGGCATATATGAAAATAATATGATTTTGGGCCAAATATGTTAACATCTTATAAATATTTAGGTAATATTTATAAGAGGAATTGCCCAAAGTACCACCTTTTATTTTTTATTTTCCCAAAATCCACCCAAACATAATTTTTTCCCAAAATACTAGTAAATCTCATGTGAAATGACGAAATACCCTTTAAAAAAATAAAACTAACACAAATGCCCTACATTATACTACCGGCCAAAATAATAAAAAAAAAATTAAAAAATTATAAAAAATTAAAATTTAGGATTGGAACAGTTTCTACATTTTAAAGTTTAATTTTAATAAAATAAATAAATAAATAATAACTGATTAATATGGATATGAAATAAAATGTAAAGAAATTGTTTTAGGGGTATTTTAGACTTTTGTACTAGTATTTTGGGAAAAAATTAATTTTAGTGGATTTTGGGAAAATCAAGTACAAATGATGGCATTTTGGGCAATTTCTCTATTTATAATTTTCAATCTTTCAGAGGGGCATATGACTGGCTTAGAGTATTAAAATGAAAAATGAAAACAAAATGGGATTTTAGGACACTTCTAGTACACTATTTATTACTTAATTTTTTGAACGTAATATTTTTCTTAATGGGGTAATTATAGATGTTTAGGGAAAACATAAGTATAATCTATATTTTTTTAAAAAGATCAACATTTTACGAATAAAAAGAAATTAAAAATACATATAAACCGGAGAAAACGAAACACAAACTAGACGATTCTAAAAATCAAATGTTTAATTTTCTATGTATATATGAGCATTATTGTTGATTTTATAAATTTCTAGTCATTCCAACACTAAGGAGATTTGAGCTTGCCCGACCCGTGAGTTGTTACGTCGCATCGCCATCATCACATTAAATGTTTTTTCGGTTATTTATAAAAGGTGTTTTTTCGATACTTTGCTAGATGATACATAACAGCCTGAATTGAAACATAATTTATTTCCAAAGTAGTTTAAGAACCAGGAGCGGCTATGAAATAAATGACTATCTCGGGTAGCTGGTCTCGTGTAGCTATATATATTGAGTTTGAAAAAGAGCTTTTGTGACTTTGAAAGTATTGACATTTTGAGTAACTTTACTTATGTTGAACTTCAATATAAAGATATATGTTTATGTCGAAAAAATATGATAAATTAACAACGATTTAATGGATTTTGGGTGAAAAGATAATAGAGGAGGTCTCGAAAAAATTTCGTATTAATAATATAGAATACTTTCGATAATTAAATATAGCGAACTTAAAATAAACAAACAAAATTTATTGATATAAAATAATGAACGCGCAATATGCTTGATTGAATGTAAATAAGAGGATGAATCGAACCCGACAAAGATGAACTTCAGCGAGATCGAAATGAATTCAAATGTTTTAGGTAAATGATAGTTGAGAATAATAATAAGATCACAATCAGCCCTCCTATCGCAGTCTATCTCTTCATTTATAATCTTAATCGATCGAGATCCGAAATGAACGGGTCTCCGGAGATTTCCACATGTGGCTCGACGAATTCTGAGGAGGTGCTTGATCTCGTGTTCGGTCCTAGTCTCGAGGCGAGAAAAGTGCTGACTGGGTTTGGTTTGGGTTTCGGGATTCTTTGTCTCAGGCTTCGGGCTTCTTCGTTTTGAACTTGAGGAGGTCCAAACGTGATTGGGTCAATTTTATACTCCCACAATATACAGAAATGATATTAGATTAACAAACTTCTCGTAGAATCTGTCGAGGATCGCTTGGAGAGCCGAATGGCTCGATTCCGGGATCTCGGCGGGTGATCGGGGAGAAGACATCGAAGTGAAAGTATGAATATTACCGTTGAAGTTGATTTTGTCGATCTGAAACTCTCCACAGACGGCGCCAAATTGTTGATGTCGAAATCGGACTCAACAATCACGAAGTAAAATATGATAAATTTACTACGATTTTATGGATTTTGGGTGAAAAGATAATAGAGGAGGTCTCGACAAAATGTCGTATTAATAATATAGAATACTTTCGATAATTAAATATAGCGAACTTAAAATAAACAAACAAAGTTTATTGATATAAAATAATGAACGCGCAATATGCTTGATTGAATGTAAATAAGAGGATGAATCGAACACGACAAAGATGAACTTCAGAGAGATCGAAATGAATTCAAATGTTTGAGGTAAATGATAGTTGAGAATAATAATAAGATCACAATCAGCCCTCCTATCGCAGTCTATCTCCTCATTTATAATCGTAATCGATCGAGATCCAAAATGAACGGGTCTCCGGAGATTTCGACATGTGGCTCGATGAATACTGAGGAGGTGCTTGATCTCGTGTTCGGTCCTAGTCTCAAGGCGAGAAAGGTGCTGACTGGGTTTGGTTTGGGTTTCGGGCTTCCGGCTTCTTCGTCTCAGGCTTCCGGCTTCTTCGTTTTGGGCTTGAGAAGGTCCAAACATGATTGGGTCAATTTTATACTCCCACAATCAGCCCCCAATATTTTTAATATTGTGAAATATTAAAGATACTTATTGCTGATGCCGATCCATTTAAATTATACAAAAACGACGTAGTTATGGACACGTGTTCCTTACGTTGTCTCGTCGAAGTCGAAGGGTCGAAAGCAGTTTTGTCTTTTCGCGATTTTTGAGGCGAATCATTATGATATGTCAGTTCGATGGGACGCAATTTTCTCGAATTTGTTGAAGCATACCCAGTATAAATAACTCAAGGGTCGTGGTCGTTCATTTATACTGCTCTTCGTCAAAGTAATAAGGTAAATTTTATTTTCTTTCATCTCTCTAACTTTCTCTCTCTAGATCTTGTCTCCGTTTAATCAAAATCCTGTGTTCGACATATCCCTTCAAAAGGAATATTATATTTTTTTTTGTTTCGCTCGAGTTCCTTATTTCGATAGTCTTTGTTCTTAGATTCTGTCCCTTGTATCAATATGAGTTCATCTGATATCGATCGATCCACTAACGTGGATATGTTGAATCCTACGGCCATTACTCCTGATGAGTTTGAAACTTTTCGATTTCGCTACGATATTTCTCCCGGTCTTAGGGCTTTCTTACCAACTTCGAGTACGACCGCTGATACCATTATAGATGGTTATTGTTGCGTTTACGAAGTCTGGTTCCAATCTTGTGGTCTTCGGTTTCGGATCCATCCTCTTCTTCTCAATTTCGCAGATGCTCTAGGCATTACAGTGCCTCAGATGTGTCCGAATTTTGTTAGGATGCTACTCTGTTTTGGACCTTTTCGATTTGGTCTGGTTGTGTGTCATGAGAGCGAACTCCAAAGATTATCCTAGATGTTTTTATCTTTCTCAACATCCACAAAAGGGTCGTCCTCGAGGGTCTTCCGAAGAAGGATTTCTCCTAGGGTCATCGCTATTTCTTTGTAGCAGTGAACGAATTGTCCATGGGAAATCGGGTCGTGTCTTTTTAGGTCAAAATGGGCCGGATCTGCGAGTGCGTTAGGTTATGTTTTTAGAGTATTCTCTTTGTTTTGGATTTCAATCTCTAAAGATTTTTTTTTATTTCAGGAGTTATCAAGGCTCCTCCTGCTAAGATTCGATTTGGACTGATGATCAAGCAAGTGTGTCGAGGTCGAGTCAAGTGGTCAGAATTCACAGCTTCTCGATACGCTGAATCGGGGTTTTGGCCTTCTCCGGACGTTCCTGAGGAAGAAGAAGAAGAAGAAGATGGGGTTCGATTTCAGCAAACCTTCGTATTCATTGTTTCATTAGTTTTTAAAATTTAATTTTTATGTATGTTTGCATACGTGCAGTCGATATGGATACCGAAGTATCAACTCGCAGTGCTCGTCGCGAGAAAAAGAAGCAAGCTACGTCTGCTGAACCCTCGGCCTCGGTGGTCGTCAATCTCGACTCCGAGATCAAAGAGAGTCTGGCTCTCGCTGTTCCTCACGTTGTGCCGACTATTGTCGAGACCGCTGGAGGAGACGTTGACGAGGTCGAGGGGAATGATCCGATTCCTCGTAAGAGGAAGCAAGCGGCTGTTCGCCCCGAAGGAGCCTCTTCTTCTGGCAACGAAGTTGAGAAGAGGAGGAGGAGGAAGAAAAAGGGGAAAGAGAAGGAGGTCGGTAAGGAGGTTCATCAGCTTGTTCTCGAGGCTGGTCAGACTCCTTCTACTGAACTGGGGGCTTCAAGGGCTACCTCGTCGAGAAGTACCGGTTGATCTCGCCAATCGACCCCAAAAAGATACTACCATACCTTCGGCTACAACTCTGAGGTGATGTTGGCCGAGGATTCCTATCAGTCGATCGGGTTGGTTCGAAAGATCACGCACGAGAATTACCCACTTCTGAAGGTTCCTGATCTTGCTAAGCCTGCATGGTATAGGATCATGTCTTCGCAGATAACCTTGGTATGTATATATTTTTTTTATATATATATCTCTTTGTATTTCAGCTCGCTTCACATATGAATCGCGGCGTCCATATCTATGAGCGCCGAGTTCGTGAAGCCGAAGAGAAAGCGTCTCGGTTTGCCAAAGTGCAGGACGGGACAGAGTCCTTGATGAAGGAGCAGGAGGAGATGAAGGCCAAGCTGGAGGGTTTATCTGAAGAGATTTACGCGAAGGAGGCACTCGTCGCTAAGTACAAGGCTGCTCACAAGGATCTAGCGCTGGAGTTGAGCATGGTTCAATCCAACTACAAGGCGAAGGCCGACCGGCTTAAGTTGGTTGATCAGGCGAACTACAGGCTTGAAATGGAGCGAGATTAGCTGAAGGTCGAACTGGAGAAAGTTCAGAGGACGGCGAAGTCTGAGAGGGATCGGGTCGTGTATGCGGCGAAGAAGGCTACCTCGCTTCATTACCGGGAGCATATTATCAAGTATCGGGCTCAGAAAGAGAAGATGGACGAGGCCATCGTGGTTCTGAGGAAGCTTGAACATTGCAAGGGGAACAAGGAGCTCATCTCGGAGGTTCTGGGGGGCGAGATGCCGGATTGGTCGAATGAGCTTAAGGATACTGAGGCCGACATTAAAGCGTACAACGCCCAGTTCGTCTCCATCAAAATCCCGATGATCAACGATGTTCCCTTTTCCCCTTACCCCGACGTGTCGCCTTCAGAACTTCCCGACGAGGAGATTGCTCGGTTCCTGGAGGAAGGTCCTTTGGGCGAGGCGCTGGCTCCAGTCCCCGAGGTCGACGAGGAGGGGGCGTCGGTGTGAAGATTTTGTTTGTTTGTTTTTTTGGGCTCTTCCCCTTGATTTGGCGAGCTAGATTTTGCTTTATGTTTTTATATTTCTGGTTCTTCTGAATGTTTGAACTAATTTCTTATGGGATTTTTGTTGAATTTGATGGAAAATTTCGATTATTTGTGAGGTCATTTTTCAAAACCTTTTTTAGATAACTTGTTTCGATTTGGGATTTCTAAAATTATGCTAAGTATTTCAGTTCGATTGTGAAGGTACTTGCCGAAATCTGTTTGAGTATCTCATTTCGATTTGAGATATCTAAAATTATGCTAAGTATTTCAGCTCGATTGTGAAGATACTTCCCGAGATCTATTTAAATAACTCACTTCGATTTGAGAAATCTAAAATTATGCTAAGTATTTCAGGTTGATTGTGAAGATACTTGTCGAGATTTATTTAAATAACTCACTTCGATTTAAGAAATCTAAAATTATGCTAAGTATTTTAGCTCGATTGTGAAGATACTTGCCGAGATCTATTTAAATGACTTACGTCGATTTGAGATATCTAAAATTATGCTAAGTATTTTAGCTCGATTGTGAAGATACTTGCCGAGATCTATTTAAATAACTTACTTCGATTTGAGATATCTAAAATTATGCTAATTTTTTTTTTTTTGGAATGTGCCTCTTGAGGAGAGCTGCCTACGTACCCTTTGCGAGATCAAGTCCTACGTAGTTCGGATTTCGATCTGTCTATTGGTGATATTTTTTTAAATTGCTGACGTTCCATGATCTTAAGACGGGCACCTCGTCTAAGGTTGTCAGTTCGTACACTACGGGGTGAACTGCTCTGACTACCCGGTAAGGGCCCTCCCAATTAGTGCTTAACTTTCCCGCGTTTAGCTCCGCGGTTCTGAAAGACTTTTCTGAGGACTAAATCGCCTGGTTGGAAATTTCGTGGGTTTACCTTTTTGTTGTAAAACTTTGCGACTGACTGTCTATATTGCGAGAGTGGTACAAGGGCTTTTTCTCTTTTCTCTTCTATGAAGTCGAGAGAATCTCGGAGTGCTGTGTCGTTTCCCAATTCGTTTGTTGTCATGGTGCGAAGTGTATGTATCGCTTGTTCTATTGGGCTGACAGGTTCTATGTCATAGACTAGCAAAAAAGGGGTCTCTCCGGTGGGGCGTCGGGGGCTAGTTCGATATGCTCAGAGGACCCCGAGTAGTTCTTCGGCCCACCGTCCCTTTTTTGTGGTCAGTCTTTTCTTTATGGAGCCGATGATTGTTTTGTTTGTTGCTTCTGCGTGTCCGTTGCCTTGAGGGTATCTCGGGGTCGACATTTTTAGCTTGATATTAATCCCAAAGCAGAAGGTCTTTAGTCTTTTTTTTATATGAATTGAGGTCCGTTATCTGTTATTATTTCGCGGGGGGATCCGTGTCGACATATGATATTCTGCCATATGAAAGTCTCCACATCGGCGTCTTTGATCATGGCACAGGCCCCTGCCTCTACCCATTTCGAGAAGTAGTCTCTCATGATTAGTAAGAACCGTAGTCCACCGGGTGCGGTTGGCATCGGTCCTACTATATCTATCGACCATTTCATAAATGGGTAGGGGGCCGAAATCGAAGAGATCATCTCGGCCGGTATTTTAATATTTGGAGCGTGTCTTTGACATTGGTCGCACTTTCTCGAGTGGGTCTCGCAGTCTTTTAGCATTGACGGCCAGAAGTAGCCTTGTTTTTTGTTTCTGAGAGCGAAAGCTCTTCCTCCGGCGTTGTTTCCACATTCTCCTTCGTGGATGTCGGTCAATATGGCGTGTGCTTTGGTCGTTCTTACGCATCTCAGGTACGGTCCGGAGAAACTTCTTTTGAATAGTGTCCCGTCTGTGATTGTGAACCTTGAACTTCGTCCGACGAGTTTTCTTCTTTCTTGTTTGTTCGCCGGGGTTGTTCCCTCAGATATATAGTTGAATATTTCGTCTCTCCAATCACCTTGATGTATGGTCGTTACGGTTTTTAGGGTGACATCTATGGAAGGTTGTTTAATAGTCTCCACTTGTATGATTCGTTTCAAGTCGGGGTCCGAAGTGGAGGCTAGATCTGCCAAGGCGTCTGCCCTTGCATTCTCACTTCTGGGGATCCGGGTCAATTCGAATGCGTCGAGTTGTTCTACTTTATTTTTACTAATTTTAAGTAGGCGTCCATTCGTTTGTCTCTGGTTTCGTACTCTCCCGAGAATGGGCAAGCTACAAGTTGAGAGTCCCAGAAGGCGTGCACTCGCTTGGCGCCTAGGGCCTCGGTCAATCAAAGTCCTGCTATGAGGACTTCGTATTCGGCTTCGTTATTTGACGCCGTGAAGTCGAGCCTGAAGGACTGTTTGATAACTTCTCCGTGAGGCGAAGTTATGTGGATTCCCAGCACTGCTCCTGATTTCGAAGATGGTCCGTCTACTTTGAGTATCCATGTTCCCTCTGTCGAAGTGGTGGATAGGTCGTTTTTTGGTAGTTCGATCAAGAAATTGGCCAGTACTTGCGATTTCGTGCAAGTTTTGGTGCGATATTCTATGCCGTACTCATTTAATTCGACTGCCCATTTGGTTAGTCTCCCCGATTGATTTGGGCTGTGAAGGAAACTGCGTAATGGTTGTGCGGTCATTATTACTATTGGGTGAGCTTGGAAGTATGGCCTCAATTTTCTTGTTGTGGAGACGACTGCTAGTGCTAGTTTCTCCACTACGCTGTATCTAGTTTATGCGTCTATCAGGCTTCTGCTCACATAGAAGACTGGTTTTTGATCGCCTCGATCTTCTCTGACGAGTACTCTGCTCACAGCGGCGTGTGACACTGGTACATATAACTATAATGCTTCTCCGTTCTCTGGTTTCGCCAAAACCGGTGGCATTCCCAGATATTCTTTTAGGTCTTTGAACGCCTCTTTGCATTTCTGGTCCCATTCTACATTCTTATTGGCTTTTAGTAGCCTGTAGAATGGGAGACATTTGTCCGTGGAACGGGAGATGAATCGGTTGAGGGCTGCGATTCTTCCCATTAGTCTTTGTATTTCTCTACGGTTCCGTGGTGAGGGCATTTTGCGTAACGCACGTAATTGGTTACGATTGGCTTCTATTCCTCTTTGGGTCAATAGATAGAAGAGGAATTTCGCGGATGATACTCCGAAGGAGCATTTTGACGGGTTGAGTTTCATTTGATACTTGTTCAGTATCTCGAAACATTCCTCCAAGTGGGCTACATGGTCTTCTTCTTGCATTGATTTGACTAACATATCGTCTATGTATACTTCCATGGTTTTGCCTATCTTTTCGGTGAACATTTCGTTCACGAGTCGTTGGTAGGTAGCTCTTGTGGTTTTGAGTCCGAAGGGCATTACCTTGTAACAATATGTTCCCTTTTCCGTTATGAATGCTGTTTTTTCTTGGTCTTTAGGGTGCATCAGGATTTGGTTGTATCTTGAGAAGGCATCCATAAAGGATAACATTTTGTGTCCGGCGGTGGCTTCTACGAGTTGATCGATGTGTGGAAGGGGGAAGCTATCTTCCGGGCATGCGCGATTTAGGTCGGTGAAATCGATGCATACTCTCTACTTCCCGTTTTTCTTTTTGACGACGACCGTATTCGCTAACCAGTCGGGATATTGTACGGGTCGGATGGAGCCGGCTTTTAATAACCTTTCAACTTCTTCTTCGATGATTCTGACACAGTTTGGGCCTAATTTTCTCATTTTTTGCTTTACCGGCTTGAAGCTAGGGTCGACGTTTAATTGATGCGACGTTATGTTCGTGTCGATGCCGGACATGTCTTTGATTTACCAGGTGAATGTAGATTTATTTTTCTTCAAGAAGTTGATCATATCGCGTTAGGTCTTTCCTTTGAGTGTGGAACCGATTTCTACACATTTGGTTTTGTCGGTTTCATCGAGTCAAATCTATAGGGTCATTTCGATGTTTCCTGGTTCGTCTTCTTCCAGATCGTCGAGTCGCGTAGGACTTGAGTCATTCTTGGTCGGCTCGATGTTCATTAATTGTTAATCTTTCCTTGTATTTTATTTATGGCCTACGAGGTAACAGCTTCGGGATGCGGCTTGGTCCCCACGGATCTCGCGCACTCCGTTCGAAGTGGGGAACCGGGTTCTCTGGTGATAGGTGGATGGAACCGCCTTCATCCCGTGGATCCATGGTCTGCCCAATACGGCGTTATAAGGGGATAAGCAGTCCAGAACTTGGAATTCGACAATCTTATTTACCCCTTCGATCTTTATGGGTAGTTTAATTCCCCCGAGAGATGGGGTATTTACGCCGTTGAATCTCGTCAGGTGGCTCGATTCTCTCTCGATTTCCGATTCGTTGATCCCCATTCTTGACAGGGTACTCTTGAATCTTAGGTCAACCGAACTTCCTCCATTGATCAGTACGCGGTCTATGTCACAATTCGAGATTTTGATTGTCACGACTAGAGCATCGTCATGCGGGTTCGCTATCTCGGAAGCTTCGCTTTCGAGGAAGGCGATTTGGATCTCTTTGATCAGTCAGTCGCGACAGGACGAGCTGCGTGATTGTCGCTGATATGCCTTAATGGAGTCAATCGAATTACCACAATACTTTGATCCTCCGGTGATGAAATCTACCCGATGCTTGACAGGAATTTGTACGGGACCTTGTTCTCCTTCCTCTTCGTCAGGGCGAGATCGCTTTGGTGATGGGTTCCCCCTTCCGCTAGGGGTGAAGATCTTTCTTTCCGGGAGAGGTCCTATGTCGACGTCCTTTAGTTCTCCTTTAGCGTATTTTTCTGCGAGAACTTTTCTCATGGTTTCGCAGTTAATTGTAGCGTGGCCATTGCTTTTATGGAATTCGCAATAGGCCTCGGAGTCTTGGGTCCATTTCTTTCCTTGGAATTCGGACTTTTTGGGTTTGTCCCCCACTGCAAATGCGAACCCAGGGTGGTGACTGCTCCAAGTTCATGAGAACGTGTCGGGTTTCTTAGGCGGGGCAGACGGCTCTCCGTTAGTTCCTCTTCTTAAATTGGTTCCTGGCCTGGTCCAGGAAGTCGTTTGGTTCGGCTGGAATTTTCTCGGAGGGAATTTTTTTGATAACGAGCTTATTTCATCTTTCGCTCTCGCGAAATTTACAGCTCGATGTAGCGCGTCTTCGATAGAGGGGGGTCGGTTGACGGTCATTTCCAAGCGGAAGCGAGATTCGTGCCACAGTCTGTTTTAAAGTGCTGTTAAGGCGGAGAATCCGTCTACGTTCGATATTTTTGACAATACTTCTTTGAATCTGGCCATGAAATCTTTCAGGGGCTCGGATTCTTTCTGCTGTATGCTCCATAGGTCAGCCATGGTTAGTTTTTCGTCTATGAACATCGAGTAATGTTTGAGGAATGCGGTCGACAAGGCGAAAAAGCTGTCGATCGAATCGACTTCTAATCGCGAGAAATACTCCAAGGTGGCTCCTGAAAGACTTTCTGCGAAGAGCTGGCAATATCCAGCGTCGCGCTCCCAATCCCTCAATTGAGCTCGTCCCATCGCAATTCTAGATGACATTAGGAATGCTTTTGGGTTCGACATACCGTTGTACTTCGGTAACCGGACCTTTTCTAGCGTCTCCAATGAAGATTTCGCTGATATTTTTGGCGAATGGGGTCCGACTTGCTTCTGCCACCAACCGGTTGAAGTTGATTTTGTCGATCTGAAATTCTCCACAGACGGCGCCAAATTGTTGATGTCGAAATCGGACTCAACAATCACGAAGTAAAATATGATAAATTTACTACGATTTTATGGATTTTGGGTGAAAAGATAATAGAGGAGGTCTCGACAAAATGTCGTATTAATAATATAGAATATTTTCGATAATTAAATATAGCGAACTTAAAATAAACAAACAAAGTTTATTGATATAAAATAATGAACGCGCAATATGCTTGATTGAATGTAAATAAGAGGATGAATCGAACCCGACAAAGATGAACTTCAGCGAGATCGAAATGAATTCAAATGTTTTAGGTAAATGATAGTTGAGAATAATAATAAGATCACAATCAGCCCTCCTATCGCAGTCTATCTCTTCATTTATAATCTTAATCGATCGAGATCCGAAATGAACGGGTCTCCGGAGATTTCCACATGTGGCTCGACGAATTCTGAGGAGGTGCTTGATCTCGTGTTCGGTCCTAGTCTCGAGGCGAGAAAAGTGCTGACTGGGTTTGGTTTGGGTTTCGGGATTCTTTGTCTCAGGCTTCGGGCTTCTTCGTTTTGAACTTGAGGAGGTCCAAACGTGATTGGGTCAATTTTATACTCCCACAATATACAGAAATGATATTAGATTAACAAATCTTTGGTGCGTATAATTGAATTTAACACCATTCTATGAAATTAAGTCTATTTTTAGTTTCTTTGCTATTAACTAACATATTATTTATTTTATACCTGATCCGTCCTTATTCTAATAAATGATTTTGACCACTATTTTGACAACATAGAACAAAAATACCTTTTAATACGAGAGACTTAAGTGTTAGTTATGGTTTATATTGTAGAAAGTATACTGGAACATGTATGTCAAAAATAGTTTTCATATATTAATATAACTTGTGGATTTTAATGCAGTGCTATAATAATTAGTGTTTAATGATTATTCACCCCGTTTTTTAATTATATATGAATGAGATTATTATGAAATAAAAAATCATAAATATACGACCAGAAATTTGTTTATATCACAATAAAGCATAATTATCATTTTTGTCGAAGGGATGTTTAATGGCTGTTATCCAAGATAGCTGTTAAATTTTGGGCGTTTATCAGAAAAGTAATGGCTCCTTTTGGCGTTTTAAAAATGATTTAAAATTAATTTTTCGAATTCACGTTTGTTTTTAAAAATAGATGAACATTTCGTAAACTAATGTAAAATAATGTAAAATAGTTGTAATTGTTAGTAAAATGTCAGTGGTAAAACATATGTATATTTGTAAAAAATAGTTACTTAAATAAAATGTAATTAATCATAATAATATGTTTTTTTATATAAAAAGAATATATAATTAAGTGTTTATTGATTGCAACTAATATATTATATATTCTGATGATGTTAAAAAATTATTTGATAATAATATGAGAAAATAATTAAAATTAAAATTAATGCAAAGAAAAAATAAAGTATGAAATCTTAAGCGTTATGGAAGCGTTTAAAATGAAATTTTTGACGAGTTTTTAGTTTCTGCCTAAAAAAATTTCGACCTAAAACTATATTATGACTTTTCTCCTTCATATTTTTCATACATTCATTCTTCTCTCTCTCTCTCTCTCTCTCTCTCTCTCTCTCTCTCTCTCTTTCTCTCTCTCTCCGGCCTCCACTCCTCTCCTCGCCCTCCTCTCTTCTCGCCCGCTCGCCCTCCTCTCTCTCGCCTCTCGCCCAAATCTCTCTCGTCTCTTGCCCTCTTCTCTCTCGCCTCTCGCCCAAATCTCTCTCGCCTCTTGCGCTCTTCCCTCCCGCCTCTCGCCTCTCGCCTCTCGCCACTCGCCACTCGCCACTCGCCCTCTTCTCTCTCGTCGGTTCGCCCTCTCGCCCACCCTCCATCTCTCTCGCCCGCCCTCCATCTCCGGTCTCCCCTTAGGTATATTTTTCTTTCTTTTTGTTTTTGTTTTTAAATTATGTATGAGTTGTGTTTAAATTAGTATGTTAATGTGGATGGATTGTGTATAAATTATAATTCTAATGTGAGTGTGAATTATAATGTTAGTGTGACCTTAAATTATAACGTTTTTTGTTGAAATTTAAGTAGAATGTTTTTTTGTTATAATGTATGTTTGTTGTAATTGCGTTTTAATTTGAATTTTACTAGGTTCAATATTGTCTACTACCACTAGTACTAGCGATAATGGCCTTAAGAAAGTTAGAAGACTCTTATCGGTAGACTTTAAGGAATCCATAAAACAAAAAAAATACTCTTATGAGTCGAGTTAATAAGGTCAAAACTCTAGGTAGAAAGATACCGTTATCATCTGATGAAAAAGGTAAACCAATACGTAAAGCGGGGGACGAATTGTTGAGTTATTTTGGTGTGTTAGCTTGAGAGCACGTTCCTATTTCGATGCACGATCAGAGATTAAAAGAGAATAATCAAATAAAAGAGCGTATTTGGAATGAAATACAAGAAGGATTTAAAATTCCGATCGAACGGAAGCATGATTGTCTTATGAGAGTTGGAGAAGCAGCAAGATTATTTCGTCATGAGCTGTATCATGATCAAGCCAAAGACACAATAAACGAACCGAGCATTTCAAAGAGACCGATTTGTGTATTGAAATTCTTCACAAGTATTATCGAAGAAGACTGGATTAAGTTTGTTGAGTATAGAAGAACCGAAGTATTCAAACAATTATCAGATAGTGGAAAAGCAAATACCTCGAAAATCAAATACAAATTGCCAATCGGCCGAAATGGATATCGAAAACTCGATCAATAAAAGGTTAGGTTTATACTCAATAAAAGTTCATATTACTCAATTCTTTGTTAATCGATTGTATTCTTGTAGTACCTTGACATGGGATTATAGGCTACAAAAGAGGAATTGTGGGTTGATTCGGGGAAGAAAGACGAAACAACCTTCAAGGACAATGACACCAAATAAATGGCGGAACTTTTTTTTAAGTCTTATATATTTTATACTATTAGTATTACAGTATAAACTGAAAATAATATGTGTATAGAAATTGTTATTGCAACAAGCAATGGAAGGGTCTTGGAGACCGGAAAATGGAAAAAATATATTACAAGAAACTCTTGGAACATGTCGTCAATGCGGTCAATCTAAGTACTCTACGCGATTCAAGTATTATGTTCGTCCAAGTTCGAGCAAAACTGAAAAAGAATATGAACAACAATTCAATATGCTTACGTCATTACTCATGGAGAAATTAGGAGGAAATGAAGGCATAAATTTGAATGAGTATGTGTCTAGTTGTGATAATGTGAAGGAGCATAGTCATAAGGATGTGAAATATAATATGAGTTTTGACAAGATACCAAGTGAAAAGATACTCAATCTCGACAAAGAGATTGTCAACGATGAAGTCCCAATTATACCAACCACGAATTTAGGTAAGTGTTTTGTATTCTTATTAGTATATACTTAATAGATGTTTATGTATTACGTTATTAATGTATTTATTTATTTCGTAGAACACGATGATGTGTGCATGGATATTCTTCACGGCAAAGGAAATCTCCAAGGGTTTAATAAGCCAAATAGTGTTCGTGCTAGTAACTCATGGAATCCAACCACGTCGGTGATTCCAAGTTCGGAAGAAAACGTAGAATGTAGTCTCTTTATTGATGATGTATCGAATGCCGACATGATTCATGTTGCGGATGGAAGGGCCTACAAGATAAGAGCCATAATTCACTTTACACCAACGGAGGAAGAAAATATACAAGTAAGTATATTAGGAGTTTTGGTTAAAAAGGCGATATTGCCAATCCTTACCGAAGAAGCCATCATCGTTGAAGATGCCATGGGTAGGTTCGTTGAGTGGCCAAAGAGGTTGGTGGAATTTGACACGACAAAGTGGAGTCGCGGTCCAATTGTCAAACAAATCTCAAAAACGACTAATGAGAACCAATTGAGTCCCGACGACGGTAAAAAAAATTCAATACAAGGTTATTAATGCAAAATTTTTATTGCTCGCTCAACATGCCAACAAAATCATCTTACCTCAAGGGATGTAATTATTGTTTTTTCAAGTCTCGGCGTGATCCCAATTTCGATATGCTTTGATGATATTTTCAATTTTTACGCTACGACGAAATTGGCGCGGGATGCATATTGATATATATATAGAGTAAATCTTTATTCTACACATTTTTTTTTCATAAATATCTAACTTTTTGTGTCTTGATCAAATTAAATTTTATTTATTATAGTTATCTACGTTCAATGTTAGAAAAGGTAAAGAAAATAACAGTTATCTAATTTTTGATCCGAGTGCAAGCTCTCACATGCCAACAAACAACGAAGATGAGTTTTTTTCTAAACGAGTCAAGGACGCTGGGAACATTGTACAGAAATGTAGGATCAATCAATTAGTTTTGATGCTGTATAACATAAATGCGCAGTGGCTGCTCGTTGTTATTGAAATTTTGAGAGATAATGCCATGTTTTGCAACGTGCAATTAACTTACATCAAGCAATTCATAGCTCCAAGACAATACATAAACACGGAATGCGGGTATTTTGTGTTATCGTATATATGTGATATATTTGTAGGAGGTATAGCAAAGTTACAAATAAAGAAATCATATCCGCCAGAAGAATGGGTAACTTATATTCAAACGTTTGTAAAATATGATGATAGATTATTTGTGGATTGATTTTGATTTTTGGATGTAAATAATATATTTTGGATGCTAAGTTTGGTTTATCAGGTATATTCGCAATTGTGCATTTTTTATGAATTTGGAATTTGCAGGTTATAGTAATTATGTTGACGTCGTCACCGCAGCGAGATTCATCCGTCGCTGTGGAGAAATTTAAGAAAATCTTAAATTTTGTCCCACAACGCTTCAACTATCCGTTATGGAAAATCTCGCCGCAGCGAAAACTTTAAACAGCTGCGGCGAGATTGAAAAAAAAACTCACCGCAGTTATGTACAATCTCTGCTGCAGCGAGATTTCCCACAACGGATATTTGAAGCGTTGTGAGATATCTCGCCGCAGCGGAGATTGTCCATGGCTACGGCGAATTTTTTTCAACGGTTTGGGCATCCGTTGTGGGAAATATCGTTGCCATCATGATTGTACATTGTGACGGCGGAGTTTTTTTGGAAATTATAAATGTCCCACAATGGATAGTAAGCATTCTGGGACGTCAAAACTCCCACAACGGATTCTAAACATTTTGGGAGATCAATTTTCTCAAAACAAATAGCTAAACATTGTGGGAGCTTCTACAATGCAGGATCCCACAACGCTTAATAACCATTGTGGGAGATTTCTATAACTGTAAATAAGCGTTGTGGGGACCAGTTTTTGTAGTAGTGTGGACGACATCGAGCGCGGAGGTATCGAACTACAGCCCATATACGATTCGACGAGACCGACGACACTAAGTGTGTCGATATCGGGGTCGTACTAAAAGGAAGAATGCGGCGTGAAATGATTACATTCTGGAAAATGAATAAATCAACTTTCACTCGGAAGACCGAAGATATACCTGGAATCGACACCGATATAATATCGCATCACTTAAACGCCGACCCCAGCTTCAAACCCGTGAAAAAAAAAGCTCGAACCAGATTGAGCCAAAATCATAGAAGAAGAAGTCGAACGGCTTCTCAAAGCCAACTCCATTCGCCCCGTGCAATATCCATATTGGTTAGCAAATACCGCAATGGTAAAAAAGAAGAATTGAAAATAAAGAGTATGTATTGACTTCACAGACCTAAATAGAGCATGTCCAAAGGATAGCTTCCCACTACCACATATCGACCAACTCGTAGAAGCCACCGCCGGACATAAAATTCTCTCCTTCATGGATGCATTCTTAGGATACAATCAAATCCCGATGCATCTAAACGACCAAGGAAAATCGGCATTCATAACGGATAAAGGAACTTATTGTAATAAACTAATGCCATTCGGACTGAAGAACGCTGGAGCCACTTATCAAAGGTTCGTAAATCAGATGTTAGCAGAAAATATAAGAAAGACCATGGAAGTCTATATCAGCAATATGCTCGTAAAACCTTTACGAGAGGAAGAACACGTAGCCTAATTGGATGAATGTTTTAAAATCTTGAACAAATATAAGATGAAGCTCAACCCCTCCAAATGCTCCTTCCTAGTATCATCCGACAAAATCCTCGGATACTTAGTAACCAAGAGAGTAATAGAAGCCAACCCCGACCAATTACATGCTCTGCGAGAAATGCCTTCGCCTCAGAACCGAAGAGAAATACAAAGATTGACAGGGAGGATTGCAGCCCTAAATCGATTCATCTCTCATTCCACCAACAAATGTCTCCCATTCTACAAGTTACTTGAGGCTAACAGAAATGCACAATAGGACGGTAAGTGCAAGGAGGCATTCAAACAATTAAAAGAATATCTAGCGACCCCACCAGTTTTGAAAAAGCCGGAAAAGGGTGAACCAGTTTATCTATACGTCGCCGTATCCCACGCCGCCATAGGTGCAGTGTTAGTCAAAGAAAACCGAGGAGACCAAAAAACAGTATTCTATACCAGCAGATCACTCGCAGACGCAAAAACTAGATATCAAGCAATGGAAAAACTCGCACTAGCAGTAGTTTCAGCAGCATGAAAAACTAAGACCGTACTTTCATACCCATCCGATAGTCGTAATGACGACGCAACCTCTACGTAGTTTTCTACACAGTCCGAACCAGTACGGAAGAATGACCAAATGGGCGGTCGAACTCAGCGAGTACGACATAGAATATCGCGCTAAAAACAACACAAAATCGCAATTATTAGCGAACTTCCTAATCAAATTCCCAAAAGAAGACTTATCAATCACCACAACCGACGGAACCTGGACACTCAAAGTAGGCGGACCATCATCAAAATCGGGGGCCAGAATAGGAATCACCTTACCTCACCGCAGGGTGAAATCCTAGAATAGTCCTTCAGATTGGACTTTGCCACATCCAATAGCAAAGCCGAATACGAAGCCCTTATAGCCGAAGTCCGGCTGACCCAAGCTTTAGGAACCAAACAAGTGCACGCTTTCTGTGATTCTCAGCTAGTAGCCTGCTAGTTCTCCGGCGAGTATGATGGGGAGGACGAACGCATGGAAGCCTACTTAAAAAAACTCAAAAGTATGACAGATCAAATCGGAAAATTTGAACTGACCCGCATCCCGAGAAGCGAGAACGCCACCACTGACGCCTTCGCATCACTAGCTTCCACCTCTGACCCAGAGCTCAAACGAGTTATACCCATTGATACGATCAAACAACCATCTATAAGTATCTCACATAGAACCGCGATAACTATAAATGAGGGGATTAAAGAAACGAGATATTAAACTACATTTTTGCCGGTATAACCTAGACAGACAAACAAGGAAGAAGAAAATTAATTCTGTTGAGCGCACGATTTTCAATATTAAAAGGAGTCCTGTTCAAAAGAAGTTTTTCAGGACCATACCTACGATGCATCAGAACGGCCAAAACTTTAATCAATACCAACAGACGTCCACGAAAGAGAATGCGGGAATCACGCAGGAGGAAGAGCCCTGACCATCAAAATAAAAAGACAAGGTTACTTCTGGCCAACAATGCTCACCGACTGCAAGAATCACTCCAAAAGTTGCGACCAATGCCAAAGACGCGTGCCCAACATTAAGGTACCAGCCGAAGAAATTTCTTCGATATCGGCGCCTTACCCG
The DNA here is from genome assembly GCA_958296335.1 of Urtica urens. Lineage (NCBI taxonomy): Eukaryota > Viridiplantae > Streptophyta > Magnoliopsida > Rosales > Urticaceae > Urtica > Urtica urens. The sequence goes on from OY282520.1 coordinate 39,154,264, forward strand.
TTTATGAAATGGTCAATGGATATAGTAGGACCAATGCTTATCTCCCCAGATGGATTACCTTACCTACCAGTTCTCACAGACTATTTCTCCAAATGGATCAAAGCAAAGGCCTTTGCTCTGATTAAAGACTCAGACATGGAAATATTTGTATGGAAGAACATCATATGATGAAACAGGCCCCCCCCAAGAAATAGTAACTGACAATGGGTCCCTATTGATATCCAAGCGACTAATAGCTTTCTGCTCTAGAAACAACGTCGAATTTAAAATGTCGACTCCAAGATATCCCCATGGAAATGGACACGCCGAGGCGGCAAACAAAACGATAGTGAATTCTATAAAAAAAAGACTAACCCTCAAAAAAAGACGATGGGCCGACAAATTACCCGACGTACTTTGGGCGTACTAATCCAGCCGTAGACGCCCCACCGGTGAGACTCCATTCTCACTGGTGTATGGTGTCGAATATGTAATCCCCATAGAACAAAAAGTACAAACCCTCCGCACGATGACGACATACAACCCTGACAATAGCGCCTCCCTCTAGAATTCTCTAGACCTTATTGAAGAAAGAAGAGAAAAGGCTTTGATAAGACTTTCACAATATAGACAATCTGTAGCAAAGTTTTACAACAAAAATATTAGCCCACAAAAAAACCAATTAGAAGACTTAGTCCTTTGAAAAGTTTTTCAAAATACCGCAGAGCTGAATGCTAGGAAACTTGGAACAAATTGGAAAAGCCCATACCGAGTTACCCGAGTTATTCACTTAAGCGTTTATGAGCTCTAAACCTTGAACGGAACGCCCGTCTTAAGGTCTTGGAACATCATTAACCTAAAAAAGTACTCTTGCTAACCACAATAAGAATCAAACTATGATTGACATGATCCCTTCAAAGGGTATGTACGCAGCTCTCTTCGGAAGACACAATCTCAACCATACATAAAGTAAATCAGCTCGAAACTGATTCGTTAAAAAAAATTGTCAAGTCATTTCACAATCCAAGTTGAAATACTTGAATCATATATTAAATAAATAAACTCGAACAAATTTGTTTAACATAAAAATCGTCGAGTTATTTCACAACGGAGCTTAAATACTTGAATTATATAAATCAGATCGAAACTGATTTTTTTAACAAAAAATAATTGTCGAGTTATTTCACAAACGAACTGAAATACTTGAATCATATATTAAATAGATCAACTCGAACTGATTTGTTCAACATAAAAAATCTTCGAGTTATTTCACAACCGAGCTTAAATACTTGAATCATATATTAAATAAATCAACTCGAACTGATTTTTTTAACATAAAAATTGTCGAGTTATTTGACAACCAAGCTGAAATACACGAATTATATAAATCAGCTTGAAACCGATTTGTTTATCAAAACAAATCGTCGAGTTTGTTTAAAACCGAGCTGAAATATTTGAATCATATATTAAATAAATAAACCCGAACTGATTTGTTTAACATAAAACATCATCGAGTTATTTCACAATCGAGCTGAAATACTTGAATCATATATTAAATAAATCAACTTGAACTGATTTGCTTAACATAAAAATCGTCAAGTTATTTCACAACCGAGCTGACAATTGAATCATATATTAAAAAAATCAACTCGAATTGATTTGTTTAACATAAAAGTTGTCAAGTTCTTTAACAACCCAGCTGAAATACTTGAATTATATAAATCAGCTCAAAACTGATTTGTTTAACATAAACATCGTCGAGTTATTTCACAAACGAGCTGAAATACTTGAATTATATACTAAACAAATCAGCTGAAATTGAAAATAAATAAGCATGCCCAAAAATACCCGGGCCCAAATTTAGTTCGATAAAATGGAAATGACTTCATTGGGCCACACTCGTCCCAGCCTCATCGCCTCTGGGAACTGACGCTAGAGTCTCGATAACAGGTTCTTCGCTGAGAAGGCGAGCAATCTCTTCACCTGGAAGCTCAGAAGAAGAAGCGTCCGGATAAGGGGTAAAAGGAACCTCGTCAACGACAGGGATTTCGATCGATGCATACTCAGCTGAGTATTCTTCAATTCGCTAAATCAGTATGGCATTTCACCACCGATGACTTCATATATCAGCTCCCTATTTCCATTAAACTGCTCCAATTTCTTCAAGATGATCACGGCCTCATTGATCCTTTCCTTCTGCGTCCGATACTTGAGAATATGCTCCCGATATCGCATCGAGGTGGCTCTCTTGGCTGCATAGACGACCATATCTCGATCAGCCTTTGGCAACCTATTGGGTTTCTCTATTTTAGCCCTCAGTCGCTCACACTCCCTCTCGAGCTGAAAATGAGTCTTATCCAGGCGCTTACACTTGTCGGCCTTATTTGTTGGAATAGGTCTAGAATTAAGAAAAAATTATCATTCTCATTAATGGCGGAATATAAAAATTTCTTTATAAGTAAAACAATTTTTACTAACCTAGGCAAAGTGCATGACCATATCTATATATATTTAAAACCATTATTAATTACTTGAACACTAACCTTTCTTGTAGCTAGATCTTTGATGAGCCTTGGGAAAGGTAGATCGTCTCATCTTGCTCGTTACCTTCACGCCTAGTCTTGAACTCGAGAAACCTAAGGTTTCTATTACATGAGTCTATAGAGTGTTTGAAGGATTTGTGTGTGGGCACAATTAAACACAATAGTTCAAGAACAAGTCTATGAGTTAGAGAGCTAATTAACCCTTGTCTAATAAGGAGTTAGGTGCAAAAAATAAAAAAGATTTTAGAGAGAGAGAGAGGTTTTGGTCGACCAAAAACAAGAGAAGCAAGAGGAAAAAACTTGTTTTCACATATCTATGTGAGCCTCTATTTATAGGAGAATAAAAATCTATAAAAGGTCAATTATGCATTCATGAAAGAATAATACATTAATGACACAATATTTTATTTTCTCTCCCCTTTCTCTTCTAACATGGACGGCCATCTCAAGCTCAAGAGGGAGAAAATTTGTTTCCTCACTTAGCTTATTTATTTTCTTCTCAAGGAAATTCGTTTTCTCTTTTCCTTTTGGATAATTATCATTATAATTAAAGGCAAAGAATTCTCTCCTCCTTTGATGTGTCTTGGCTGAATTCTTTAGCTATTGAAAGGGAATCTAGATGCTTCCTTATTGCTTTTAAGACAATTCTTAAAATACCCATTTTAGAATTATTATTACACAAAAATAATGAAATTAATTTCATAATGCCTCACACGACTTTTCGGCTTTAATAAATATTCAAAATCTTATTATGAAACTCACATTATTTTATGTCCATGTGGACAAAAATACCCTTTAGACATTTTCTGATAAAAAGTCTAGTTCAACACTTGAACTTATTTTGACTTAGCTTCTACTTTAACAATCTTACTCTAATGACCTGTAATTGTAACTTTATGGATCCAAATGAAAAAAGCTTAAGCTTCTATACTCGGACTCAAAAGTTCACAAACTTTTCCGAGATAGCTTAATGTCAACTGACTCCACTAAAGAGTTGACACTGAGAATCTCTCGGTTCAAATGAATTTTTTTCCTACTCAAATTTAACTTAATTATATTGAGCGGATCCACTGAATGTTATCTATGATTACCCTTCATTAATATCATCAACTAGATGTGATTTATAAAATTACCATTTTACCATTCTACTTGTTATTTCCTTAACTCCTTTGCTACTTGTGAATAAGTTAGAAACAATAAGAAATTTTACAATTTAAACGTCCTCGAAAATTGAGGCTCACAATTTAAAAGAAAAATAAAATAACCCGGACGTAACTGGAAATAAATTTCTAAGGCCGTTTTAATGAGGATCCATCCATAAACACATTCACAATTTTATTCACATCATAATGCAATAAAACAATCATATCACAAAAACGCAAACACCAACTAGTTAAAACAAATTTTAAAACTAGTTACGACCTAGATTTTAGTACCAATTATAGCTTTGATACCATTTGTTGGAATTTATTTAACAATTTAAACAAAATAATTATATAACATATCAAATATGGCGGAATTATATAATAGACCTATACATATTAAAACACTTCTAATATGAATAACAACTTATGGCATTAAAATAAATTTATAAGTTTAATAAACAATTTATTAAATCATAAGACACTCAACAATTAAACACACTAACAACCTATATGAACAATTCATATATTTAATTTAGCATTTCCATTCGTTGAGAAAACACTTACAGTTAGGATAATAAATTATCCCGACGTTGCTCGCTAGCGTCGGAAGGACTCACCGAATCCTCATCGAAAAACAAGCTCGTCGGATTGCCCAAAAAACTTCTTCGCCGGACTGGGAAGAAGAGGGTCGCCGGAATAGGGTTTCGCAGGACGGGGAGTCTTTAGGAAACTCGCCGGAATGAGCTCGCCGTATTGGGTTCGCCATATTGAGCTCGCCGGATTGGGATCACCGAAATGGGCTCGCCGGACTGGGTCTCTGAACCTGGGACCGCCGGACTGGGATGAACCTCGCCAAACTGGGAAGTTCGCCGGACTGGAGTAGGTCGCCGGACTGGAGCAGCTTCACCGGATTGAACACCTTCGCCTGACAGGGAGATCCTCGCCGGTCAAAATGCCTTCGCCAGACTGGAAGTCCTCGGCGACTAGAAGCAATCCGGCAGAGTGGAAAAAATCCAAAAAAAAAAAATTTAAAAACGATTTCAAAACAATTTTTCAGAATAAAAAAGAACACCAAACACCACAAGTTAGAATCAACGATAATATACAAGGAATTTATCGAGATTGAAAGGGTGGGCTTTCAAGAACACTCGGGATTGACAATGGAAACTAGAAAACAAGTTTTTTCTTCTTTTCCTTTTCTTGGGATTCGGCCAACACACTCAAGGGGAGGGAGAAGAGTTTTGCCGAAAATAATAGGGTTAGGGTTAGAAGTGACTAGGGTTTAGTAGCCTTTTTATAAACAGCTTCATAATGGGCTTAAGCTGGGTTAAACCCATGACCCTATCACTCTACTTTTCGGCAAAAACACTCTCCTCATACTCGGCCATTATTCAATTTATTTATTCCCAATTAATTTGATTTATTTCCAAATTTAATTTATTTAGAACTCTCATTTTTATTTAATGACATTTCATTAAAATAATTTCATATCTTCCAAATAAGTACGAAACGAGAAATTATATATTTCTTTCTTTATTTATTTGAATATTACATACGTATTATTATCATTATAATGATGCTCTATAATTCAATAAATAAATGTAACAATAAATAACTAATTATTTATTAAGTTACTTAAGAAAGATAATTTTCTCAATATAAATCATAATTTATATTCATAGAGTAAATCAACAATCCTTGTTCTTTTGATCTCTTCCAAGTGTCTATCATTAAGACCTTATAGACCCACACGAACGAAGCTTTAGAATAAACATCGAACACAAAAGTTCTCACACTCTTTCCGTCTTTTAATTCTAATTATTTTTGATTCCACTAAAGGACCAATATTGACACTCTCTTTGTTCGTATGCGCATATTTTATGTTTGATGTGACAAAATAATTTTTCACACGATCCACGGAGTACTTTATGATATTACCCTTCATGTGTATCACTAACCAAGGGGAATGTAAAATTATCGTTTTATTCCTTGAGTTATTATTCACTAACTCCTTTGTTAATTGTGAATGAGAAAAACATAGAGTGAGATGACTATACATGTCACATGTTTTAATCAAAGAATCGTCTTATTCGATGAATACCTGACCAGGTTAATTCATTCAGACTCTCATAACAAAGCATAGTGTGATACTAATACATTTGCATTTTATTAACATGAATTCCATATCTGTGAATCATATAACCCAACATCACAACATTATGACACCAATCATTAGGTCAGATGAAACTAAGATTTAGTCATGGCCCATTGACAAATCAAATGTCATTAAGTGTAGTGTCAATTATACATTCACTTCAGGATTAAGGTAAGTATCCAAATACACCTTGTATGTGATCTTGAAGCTTCGAGTGTTTAAACGGTTTTATCTTGAGCTTCTAAGTATCACTGGTCTCGTTCAATATCTTCTATAAGATATCAAGGATGAATCATAGAGTCACAACTCTCTATATCACATGATAAGATATCATGATTCATTCAAACAATCGTTGATTAGACACGACTGCTCTTTCGGTCTTAAGATTGCGAACAAATGATTTAAACTAGTCATAAGGGGTTATCATGTCAAATCTATATTTAACACCCTTTTCGTTGATGACAGTTTCAGAGCGTAGCTAACATACATAAACATAAACTTCATTAAGAATGAATATTTATTGATATTAATGTTTCAGCAAAAATATGAATACAAATGTATTTCATTGTCTAATTTCTCCTTTGTGGGCACCAATCCCAACAATAAAGTCGCTACTTAATTTTAGATACCGCGCGGTTCATTTACACAATCCAAGTTATAAAGGATGAGCTGATATATATTGCATTTCAGCAATCTCGTACATAAAGTCCACCCTTTTCGTTGATGACAGTTTCAGAGCGTAGCTAACATACATAAACATAAACTTCATTAAGAATGAATATTTATTGATATTAATGTTTCAGCAAAAATATGAATACAAATGTATTTCATTGTCTAATTTCTCCTTTGTGGGCACCAATCCCATTAATAAAGTCGCTACTTAATTTTAGATACCGCGCGGTTCGTTTACACAATCCAAGTTATAAAGGATGAGCTGATATATATTGCATTTCAACAATCTCGTACATAAAGTCCATATCTATGAGAACTTCACAAAGCTAGTTCATGACATCTTCATAACTTTATATCTCACCAATAAGTCTAGTCTAGATCAGTTAATGGATCTAGAATTTGACTTTCTCAAATGAGAATATTAAAACTATGAAAGACATGTCTCATATCCGGATTTAGGTAAGCATGATGCAATTCATACATAGTGACCTTGAGACAGAAGAGGTTAAATGGTTTGTTCTTACATTGTCTCTAAAGGTGCTGGAAATTAGTTAACGTTTTAACCAATAGTATTATATAACATATCATTATATGGGTGAATTATATAATAAAATCTAAATATATTTAAACACATTTTAACATATTAAACAACCTAGGCATTAAAAATTACTAACATGTCAATAAATATTTTATTCTAAACATGTTGTCAACAAATTGATCACACTAGCAACCTGTAAAAAAATTTATAATTTGCATCGGAGCTCCAATTCGTTAGAGGAGGTTACATGTGAGGTTGTAAACAACCTCGTGCGGTGCTAGCTATTGCTAGAATGCCTCGTCAAGGTTTTTGAAAATTGTGTCGCCGTATTGGAAATCGAGGGTCGTCGGATTGGAAGCTGTCCGGCCGGCCAGAATTGCGCCTGCGAAGCTGTGATTTCCTCCGGCAGAATTTGGCCATAAAACTTTGCAGGAACGTGGATGAGACCTATAGGAAGGTCCCTGTAAAATGGCACGACCTGGATGCAAGCGATTCACTCGTGGTGGCCTAGGCACAACGTTATTTCAGCCAGTCAGGCTCGACGGTTGGCTGTCAGGCTAGAAATTTGCCTGCGATGTTGGGGCTGCATCCGGAGGAATATGACCGCAAAACATTCCAGGAACATGGAAGAGACCTAGGGCTAGGTCCCTGTAAAACGGGTTGAGCAGAAACCGTGCAAGTCACATGTGGTGGCTTAGGCACTCTTGGGGTCCGGCGAGTGTTGTCTGGCCTGCCAAAAAGGCTCACGTTTCGCTCGATTTCTTCACGTCTCGAGTGGATACATGCGTGTAAAAAGTCACTCAAACACCAGAAGAAGAGTCAGAGATAATTTTCTCAGGTTTTTCGGAGATCAAGAGGGAGGACTTTTTGATTGAACAACGAGAGAAGGGGAACACTCAAGTATCAAGATCAAAAATCAAAAAACATTTTCTTGATCTTTCTTTCTCTCTCTAAATCTCGGCCAAGCACACAAGGGGGGAGGTCTGGTTGAAATTCATATTCTCTTAGGGTTAGGTTTCACAAAGTCTCTTTTATATCTGAGAGAATGAGCTTCAGTTAAGTCCAAATCAAATTTTGGCCCATTAGTCAAACTTAAGCTCAAAGATCTTTTTAATGAGTTTTAAAATAATTTCTCAGCCCAATTCTCTTAATTATGACCGACCAAAATTATTTATTTTCTCCAAAACGTATTTGATTTATTTCTAAAATAATATTTAATTAATTTAGAACATATCATTAATTGAATGACAAGTCATTAAATCTTTTCATACTATGCAAACAAGTACGAAACGAGAAAATATTTATTTTCATCTTTTATTTATTTGAATCATCAAATTATATTATTATCAATATAATAACATAATACGATTAATTAAATAAATGTTATAATAAATAAAAAAATTATTTATTCAATTACATTGAAAATAATTTTCTTAGTGTAAATAACAATTTATATTCAATGAGAAAATCAATCGCCCTAGTTCAATAAATCTCGTCCGAGAGTCTCTCACTGAGACCTTATGGACCAATATGAACGAAACTTCAATATAAAGATTGGACTCAAAAGTTCACAAACTTTTTCCGTCTTTTAATTCTTAATATTAGTCGATTCCACTAAAGGAGTAATATTGAAACTGTCTAAGTTCAAAGGCGTTTACTTTCCGTTTGATGTGATAAAATAATTCTTCACACGACGCACAGATTATTTTACAATATTACCCTTCATGTGTATTAGTACCTCAGAGGAATGTAAAATTTAGCGTTCTACCCCTGAGTTATTATTTCACTAACTCATTTGTTATTTGTGAATGAGAAAAACATAGTGTGAGATGTCTTTACATGTCGCATGTTTTAATCAACGAATATTCTATTCGATGAATACCAGATCTGGTTTATGCATTCAGACTCTCATAACAACACATAATGTGATACTAATACATTAGCATTGTTTCAACATAAATTTCGTATTTGTGAATCATATAATCCAAATTAACTACATTATGACACCAACCGTCGGGTCAAATGCAACTGTAACTTAGCCATTTCTCATTGACAAATCAAAGGTCATAAAGTGTCACATCGATTATGCATTCACTTCAGGATTTAGGTAACTACCAAAATACCCCTCGTATGTGATCTTGAAGTTTCAGGTGATTAAACGATTTTATCTCGAGCTTCAGAGTATCACATGTCTTGTTCAATATCTTCTGTAAGATATCAAGAATGAAACACAGAGTCACAACTCTCTATATAACAAGATAAGATTGTATGAATAGGTCTAGGGTTAAGAAAAATTATCATTAATCATATTAATGGCGGAGCATAAAATTTCTTTACAAGTAAACAATTTTACTAACCTAGGCAATGTGAATGAACAAGTTATAAATTAAAATATTATTTAGAGTGCTTAAATATTAACCTTTCTTGAACCTTTCAATTGAAGCGTTTTGGGAAAGGTGGATCTTCTTCCTTGGCTCGATTCCTTCACGTCTAGTCTTGAACTTGAGAAATCTAAGGTTTCTATTACAAGAGTCTAAAGAGAGTTTGAAGGATTTGTGTGTGGGCACAATTAAACAATATGAACCAAGAAAAATTCTTGGATCATAAGCTAATTCTCTAGATCAAGTGAGGATCTAGGTACCATAATAAAAAGGAATTTCTAGAGAGGGAGAGAGAGATTGGAAGGCCACAATGAGAGAAACAATAGAAAAATACTTAAACTTCACATCTCTATGTGAGCCTCTATTTATAGGAGAAGGAAAATCAAGAAAGGGTAATTACCCTTTCCTATTATGCATTCATGACACAATATTTGATTTTCTCTCCCCTTTCTCATTGTACATGGCCGGCCATTCTATGGCATTAGTGATGAATATTTGTTTCCTTCTCAAAGAAATTCATTTCCTCTTTTCCTTTTGGGTAATTATCTTTATAATTAAAGGTAAAAGAATTTGTAAAAATAATATCCTTATCTCTATGATGCTTGGCCAAAATTCTACCTAGGGGTGAGCTTCTAGATACTTCCTTATTTCTTTAAAAAAAATTCTAAAAATACCCATTGTAGAATTATTATTACACAAATAATGAAATTAATTTCTTTATGCCTCAAACGACTTTTCGGCTTTAGAAAATCATTTATATTTTCATCATATGAAAATATTCAAAATCTTATTTTTAAATTAACATCATTTTATGTCGATGTGGACAAAAATACCCAGCCATTTTCCGAGAAAACGTCTAGTTCAACACTTGAACTTATTTTGACTTAGCTTCTAGCTTAACAATACTACTCTAATGACCTGTAATAGTGACCTTATGGATCCAAATGAACAAAGCTTGACCTTCTATATTAGAATTGGTTTGTGAAATTTTGAGTCCGATCTTTATTATAAAGCTTCATTGATATGGGTCCATAAGGTCTCAATGATAGACACTTGGAAGAGATTAAATGAACTAGAATTGTTGATTTACTCATTGAATATAAATTGTGATTTATATCGGGAAAGTTAATTTTCTAAGTGACTAAATAAATAATTTGTTATTTATTGTGACATTTATTTATTGAATCATAGAGTATTATTATATTGATAATAATACACTTGAGAAATTCAATTAAATAAAAGGAGAAAATGATTAATTTTCCATTTCGTACTTATTTGGTAAGTATGAAATTATTTATATGAAATGTCATTAAATGAAATGAGAGTTCTAAATTAATTGAATTTACAAATAAATCAAAATGATTTGGGAATGAATTAAATGAATATGACCGAGTATGTTGAAGGTGTTTTGGCCGAGAATTACAAGTCAACGGGTCATGAGCTTGACTCAACTTAAGCCCACAATAAACTGTTTATAAGTGAGCTTAAGCAGAAACCCTAGACTAACCCCTAACCCTATTTGACTCGGCCAAACTCTCCCTCTCTCTCCCTTGGGGCCTCTCGGCCGACTATCCCCAAGAAAAGAGAAAAGAAAATTGGTTTTCATGTTCTTCACTCATTCACGAGAATTCATGAAAGCCCACCCTTTCAATCTGAATAAATCCTCATGTTATATTGTTGATTCTTAACTTGTGGTGTTTGGTGTGTTTTTCAATTCAGAGAACTGTTTTTAAAAATTGTTTTAAAAATTTTTTTGCAAGTTTCCAGCCGGCCGGACACTTTATTTTCTCCCTGTCCGACGACTTGCAGTCCAGCAGATCCCATCCGGCGAGTCCTTCCCAGTCCGGCGAGTACCTGTCCGGTGGACCCCAATCCGGCGAGTTTCTAGTTTGAAGACTTCAGTCCGGCGAAGGTTCCCTGTTCAGCAGGTTCCCTGTCCGGCGAGCATCCAACACGGCGAGAAGTCCCTGTCCGACGTCTCTGTCTTCCCAGTCCGACGAAGACGCGTCCAATCTTGTTTGGAGAGCCTCTTTCCAGTTTTGGATTCGTTGTGGCCTTCCGGAGATAGCTAGCAACGTCGAGGTCGTTTACCATCTCAATTGTAAGTTTTTCATCAACGAATTGGACTGCTTAAAATATATAAATTATTTATATAGGTTGTTAGTGTGTTTTAATGTTGAGTGACATGTTTTAATAAATTTTTTATGAACATGTGAATAAATTTTAATGCCTTAGGTTGTTTAAACATATTAAAATAGTTTTAATATGATAGATCTAATTATATTTTTCCGCCACATAAGATGTGTAATGTAATGAAGTTATTTAATTTCTTAAATAAACTCCAACAAATGGTATCAGAGCTAATTAAAGGCATTAAAATTTAGGTTTAATGACTAGTTTTGAAATTTGTTTGACTAGTTGGTGTTGGCGTTTTTGTATGATTATTTATTGCATTGTGAATGTCATAAATTGCGTGAATGTGTTTATGGATGGATTATAATTTAATACGGCCCTAGGATTTTGTTTTCGGATATTGTCCCGGATTTTAAATTTATTTATTTTAATTGTGAGCCTCAATTTGCGAGAAATTTTGAATCGTAAATAATTTTATTGTGATTCGACGACGAGAAACAAGTAGGCAGCACCTCGGTCTTGGCCACACGTTGGAGAACGTGTGGGGGCTAACCCGAGACATCCGATGACGCATCACAAGTCTCCTTGGCCGATGAAGATTAAATTAGTTTAATTTTTATATAATTTCATTTTTGGGTTGTATTTAGAAATGGGCCATTTAGTGAGTTAAATATTTTATGCTTAAAATTATTTAATCTCATTACATATCACTTCACATGTCATATAGGATAGAAAGCCAACATCATTATGACATGAATTGTTCATATAGTTTATAATTAAATAATGAGTTATATAATTATTATCTGTTTTAAAAGAATAAAAATTTTTGCAAAAACTAAGTGGGGTGGTTATTTATCCTTGAAGCAACCCAAGGTCCACGACACGAATATAATGAACTAAATATGTGATGAACTAAGAGTCACCCATAGTGGCCCTCCCTTCAATGGGAGTACTTCGGAAGTATTTAGGTAATTATATTGTTAAGAATTAAGTCTAAAAGAGGAACGATGAAACGAGGTCTGCACATAGGTGACCCGTTTTCAAAGTAACTTGAGTAAAGACCCATGTGTCGGTTGCACACTTAGGCCTATGTTTTTAGTAATCCTCACATAGAGGCCCTGCATTAAAAATAAGTGACCAAACGTTTATGGTAATTAGTAAGAACTAGAATTGTGACTTCTTGGATAAATCGAACTAAATAGTGATGTGTCACGACTATGAATGGCGGTTAATTATGATTTCCCCATAGGAAAAGTAATTAACCATTGATGTTCATAATACCGTGAATTATTTATCACTTTCTTCACCATATTAGGGTTTTTCATGCATGCATATAATTCGAAAAATTAGCACATACTATAGTTATTTATTTTATTAAAGTTTTCTGCAAAATATGTTTTAATCCACTTCAAACGATTTTAAGTTCTAATAAACTCGAGGGTGAGAATTACGTTGACTGGAAACGTAACCTCGATATCGTACTGACGATGGAAAAGCACAAGTATATTATCACGACCCCATGTCCTCCTGCTCCGAGTGCTGACTCGAGTAAGGAAGACAAGGACGCCTACGATGCGTGGATGAGGTCTGACGAGATTGCTCGATGCTAAATTTTGGCATCGATGAGCAATGTGTTGCAACAATCTCATCGAGAAATCTCCACTGCATATGACATCCTATTCAATCTGCATGAGATTTTTGGATGCCATGGGCGCCAGGCGAGGCAGCAAGCTATCCGCAGTTTTATGAACTGCAGAATGAAATCGGGATCTTCTGTTCGGGAACACATGCTACTGATCATGGGTCACCTGAATGATATGGAGATCCTGCATTTTGAGATCGATGAAGAGACCAAGATAGATACGATCTTGGAAACTCTGACGGAATCTTATGATAGCTTCCATCTGAACTACTCGATGAACAAGCTCAATTATATAGTAATTGAGCTCATGAAGGAGTTGCTGACTAAGGACTTCTCCCTAAGAACAAGAAGAAGTTGGGAGAGCTCAATGTTGCTGAACACAGAGCCTCGACCTCAGGTTCTAAGAGGGTGATGAGAGGGCCCAAAAACGCCAACCGTGCGGGTTCCAAGAAGCCTTACAAGAAGGCTACGGATGCCAAGGGCAAAGGCATCGCAAAGGTCGACAAGTCTGAGCACAAATGTTACCGTTGCAGAGAGGCTAGCCACTGGCGGAGGAACCGACCTACCTACCTCAAGAGCGTAAAGGGGAAAGGTACGATCTTTGTTACTAACGCTTGTTACACTACAAACAAGGTATCACCCTGGATCCTAGATTGTGGGGCATCTGACCATGTTGTATGTAATTTGAATGATTTCAGGAAAAGCTGGAGCTTACGTGACGGGGAGTACGGATTTAACTAGGGTGATAGAACGAAGGTCGGAGCAAGATCTGTCGGACCATGAAGCTCAAATTAGAGAATAAGACTTTATTATTGAATAATGTTTATTATGTTCCGGATTTTAGCAAGAATTTCATTTTTTTTGGTCGTTTAGAAGAACAAGGTTTCAATTTTAAGATCAATAATGGTATTGATATTTATATTGATGATTATTTTATAACTAAAGTTCAGAGAGTGGATTCTATTTATTATTTATATCCTATTGAGCCGACAATCTTGGACACCGAAGTGAACAGGGATTCACTCGGGAAGCGTAAGACGTTTTATACTTATGATACGGACGACACATATCTATTGCACTTATGTCTTGGACATATTAGCCTAGATAGGATTAAGATTGATAAAAGATGGTAATTTGAAGTCTCTAACCGTGGGAAACCTTCCCACGTGTGAATCCTTTCTTGAGAGCAAGATGACCAGGAAACTCTTCTCTTCAGAGAGTCTGAGAGCCTTGCAAGTAAGGGGAGGTTACGAATACTTTGTAACCTTCACTGATGACTACTCAAGATTTGTCATGTTTACCTTATGCGACATAAGTCGGATACCTTTGAATTATTCAAATTGTATAAGGCTTTAGTAGAGAAGCAGACGGAGAAAAAGATCAAAACGCTTCAATCTGATTGAGGGGGAGAGTACTTGTCTGGAGAGTTTGAAGACTTTCTTATAGAAGAAGGCATTCATTCGCAGGTTACAGCACCTGGCACACCATAACAAAACGGTGTGTCAGAGAGAAGTAATCGAACTTTACTAGATATGGTGATATCAATGATGAGCTACTCATTGCTTCCTAACTCATTCTGTGGATATGCCCTAGAAACGGCAGCATACATTCTGAACCAGGTTCTGTCTAAGACGGTACCTGGTTCTCCTTATGAGAGATAGAGTGGTAGAAAATCTGTTTTACACCACGCTCGCATCTGGGGTTGTCGAGCACATGTGCTGAGACAAAAGACTAGCAAGTGGGCTAGTCGTTCAGAAGTATGCCTTTTCGTGAGATATTCCAAAGAGAGCAGAGGGTACATCTTCTACAGTGCTGCTGATCAGAAAACGTTTGTAAGCACGAATGCTAGGTTTCTTGAAACAGACTATATGAAGAACATTGTACCGAGAAGCAAACTTGTGCTTAAGGAACTGTTGGGTGAAGTAGCTGGTACTTCACAAGATAGGATGGGTACTATACCAACAGTGGAAGAACCACACTCGGAACAAGAACCTCATGTGCTTTGTCACAGTAACAGGATTGTACGACAACCTGTTCGATACATGGGTATCGGAGAATCTTTCACTGTTGTCGCATATCATGAGGAGGATGATCTAGTATCATTTTCCTAAGCGATGCAGAGTTCCGAAGCAAACCTATGGCAAGAAGCCATGAACATTGAAATGCATTCGATGTATGTGTACGAGGTCTGTATGCTTGTGGATCTACTTGAAGTCATCAAGCCTGTTGGGTGTAAATGGATCTACAAGAAGAAAAGAGGATCGGATGGAAATGTTGAGACATTTAAGGCACGAATTGTGGTGAAGGGATTCACACAGAAAGAAGGTATCGACTATGAAGATACCTTCTCGCCAGTCGCGATGCTGAAGTCCATCCGTAATCTTTTATCCATTGCTGCCGCCCTAGATTACGGAATCTGGCAATGGATGTCAAGACTGCATTTCTGAATGGAAATCTTAACTAGTGCATTTATATGGCTCAACCAGACGGGTTCATGGAGAACGGCCAACATGGCAAGGTTTGTGAGTTGATGAAGTCCATCTATGGACTGAAGCAAGCATCTAGATCGTGGAATACTAGATTCGACAAGACTGTGAAAGGATACGTCTTTGATCAGTCAATTGTTGAGCCATGTGTTTATAAGATGATAAACGATGGCAAAATGATTTTTCTGGTCCTATATATGTTGGCAGAGATGCCCACAAGAAGATTGTTTACTTACATATTGATGTAATATATAAATCTTTATAAAGTCCTTATTGTAATTTGCTGATTAAATTAATAAAAGTTGAAACGTAAATTCATTCCTTTTTAATTTAATTGAAGATTTAAGATATTCAATAGTCTTATAGCCTTAATCAAACCAAACAATGTATGAAGAGACAAATGTAGATTTGCGTGAAAAAACTCTTTATAGTTTGACTTAAACGATATATTCGCAATCTAAAGATCAACAGACTATTGATCCTAGTATGATTATTGGAAAAATCTATGATGTCTGGTTACGAGGCATAGAGAGTTAGAAACTCTATAATTCTTCGAGTGTATCTTTCGGAGATATTGAATTGATCAGTGCATCTTTAGAGACAATAGAAGAACAAACCATTTGACATCTTCTATCTAAAAGTCACTATGTATGAATTACATCATGCTTACCTAAATCTTGAAATGAGACATGTCATTTCATAGAATTAATACTTCCATTTGAGAAAGTAAAATTCTAGATCCGTTATGTGATCTAGATTAGGCTAATTGGTGAGATATTAAGTTATGAAGATGTCATGAACCAACTTTGTGAAGTTCTCATAGATATGGAATTCATGTACAAGATTGCTAAGATGCAATATATATCACCTCATGCTTTATTACTTGGATTGTGAATAAATGAACTGCGCAGTATCCAAGATTAAGTAGCGACTTTATTAGGATGAAACAATGTGACTTGTTAGCTCCTTGTCTATACATTGTTTCTAACTTATTCACAAGTAACAAATGAGACGAGGAAATAACAACTAGAAGGGTAAAATGGTAATTTTATAAATCCCAACTAGTTGATGATATTCATGAAGGGTAAACATTGATAACATACAATGGATCCACTCAATATAATTAAGTTGAATTTAAGTTGAAAATAAATTCATTCGAACCGAGAGATTCTCAGTGTCAACTCTTTAGTGGAGTGAGTTGACATTAAGCTAATACTCGGAAAAGGTTTGTGAACTTTTGTGTCCGAGTATAGAAGCTCAAGTTTTGTTCATTTGGATCCATATGGTCACTATTACAGGTCAGAGAGTAGGATTGTTAAATTGAAAGTTATGTCAAAATAAGTTCATATGTTGAACTAGACTTTTTCTCGAAAAATGTCTAAAGGGTATTTTTGTCCACATGGACATAAAATGATGTGTATGTCAAAATAAGATTTTGAATATTTTCATATCATGAAAATATAAATTATTTTCTAAAGCCGAAAAGTCGTTTAAGACATTATGAAATCTATTTCGTTATTTTTGGAATTATAATCCTACAATGAGTATTTTAAGAATTGTCTTAAAAGAAATAAGGAAGCATCTAGAAGTTCCCCCTCCTAGATAGACTTTTGGCTAAAACATGCATCAAGAGGAGAGTTTTATTTCCCTTTAATTATAAGGATAATTACCCAAAAGGAAAAGGGAAATGAATTTCCTTGAGAAGGAAACAAATGTGCTAAGTGTGGAAACAAATTTCCTCACTTATGCATAATGTATGACCGGCCATCTTACGAGAGAAAGGGGAAGAGAAAATCAAATATTGTTTCATGAATGCATTATTCTTCATGAATGCATTATTATTTCATGAATGCATAATTGACCTTTATAGATTTTTCCTTCTCCTATAAATCGAGCCTCACATAAAGATGTGAAAACAAGGTTTTTCCTTGCTCTTTCTTGCATAGTGGCCGACCCTCTCTCTCTCTCTCTCTAGATCCATACTTGATCTAGAGAATTAGCTTATGATCCAAGAATTGTTCTTGGTTCATATCGTTTAATTGTGCCCACATACAAATCCTTCTAAACCTCTATAGACTCTTGTAATAGAACCGTAGGTTTCCCAATTTCAAGATTAGAAGTGAAGGAATCGAGCCAAGGAAGAAGATCCACTTTTCTCAAGACGCTTCAAGTTTGATGATACAAGAAAGTTTAGTATTCAAGTACTTTAAATAATGGTTTTAGTTATAACATGTATATGCACTTTGTTTAAGTTAGTAAAAATTGTTTTACTAGTAAAAGAAATTTTTATATTCCACCATTAATGTGTTAATTATAATTTTTTCTTAACCCTAGACCTATTCCAACAATATTCAGATGACATACTACTCATTGGGAATGATGTAGGAAAGTTATCAGAGGTTAAGATATGGCTGTCAAAGCAATTTGAGATGAAGGATCTAGGAGACGTAGATTATATTTTGGGTATTCAGATCTTCAGAGATCGGAAGAACCGGAAATTAGCACTCTCCCAAGAATCTTATATTGATAAGATCATGGATCGCTTCAATATGCAAGACTCCAAGAAAAGACAGCTCCCTTTCAGACGTGGAGTGCATCTCTCAAGTGAGCAGTCTCCCAAGACTCCTCAAGAGGTTGAGGACATGAGACACATTCCTTACGCTTCAGCCGTAGGAAGTCTCATGTATGCTATGCTTTGCACGAGACCAGATATTTGTTACGCAGTGGGCGTGGTGTGTAGGTTTCAGTCAAACCCTTGACCCGAGCCCTGGGTTGCTGTCAAGCATGTTCTCAAGTATCTTCGGAGAACTAGAAACTACATGCTTGCATACTCAGGTGGTGACCTGAATATGACGGGATATACCGACTCCGATTTTCAAGCGGATAAGGATTCCAGGAAGTCCACATCAGGGTCTGTGTTCACCCTGAATGGTGGATCCGTGGTTTGGAGGAGTATCAAGCAATCTTGCGTTCCTGACTCGACCATGGAACCCGAGTATGTTGCAGCTTGTTAAGCTGCGAAGGAGGCTGTGTGGCTGAGGAAATTCCTTATGTACTTGGAAGTAGTTCCAAATGAAAGCGAGACTATTACGCTTTATTGTGATAATTGTGGGGCTGTTGCTAATTGTAAGGAGCCAAGAAGTCACAAGCGCTCTAAACACATAGAGCTGAAGTATCACCTGGTACGGGAAATCGTTCACAGAGGGGACGCGAAAGTCATGAAGATCTCAACGTTAGACAACCTTTCTGATCCCTTCACGAAGCCTTTAACGAGTAAAGTCTTTGAGGGACACCTAGAAGGTTAGAGACTGAAAGATTATTCGCATCTCCTTTGAGTCAAGTAGGAGTTTGTTGGGATTGGTTCCCACAAAGGAGATATTAGACAATGAAATACATTTATATTTGATTTTGCTAAAACATTAATATTAATAAATATACATTCTTTATTATGTTTGTGTTTATGTATGAATGCTACGCTCTGAAACTGTCATCAACGAAAGGGGTGTTAAGTACAGACTTAACAAGATAGCCCCTTGTGACTAGTTTAAACATTTGTTAATCTTAAGATCGATAGAGCAATCGAAACTAAGTATTGGTTGTTAGAATGAATCATGATATATAATCTTGTAATGTAGAGAGTTTGGACTCTATGATTCATCCTTGATATCGTATAGAAGATATTGAACAAGACTGTGATACTTAGAAGCTCGAGACAAACCGTTTAAACACTGGAAACTTCAAGGTCACATACGAGGGGTTTTTGGTACTTACCTTAATCCTGAAGTGAATATTTAATTGATATTACACTTTATGACATTTGATTTGTCAATGGGAAATGACTAAGTTTTAGTTTCATCTGACCCGACGATTGGTGTCATAAGGATGTGATATTGGGTTATATGATTCACATATATGGAATTCATGTTGGAAAAATGAAAATGCATTAGTATCACACTATGCCTTGTTATGAGAGTGTGAATGATTAACCTGGCCATGTATACATTGAATAAGAACATTATGTGATTAAAACATGTGACATGTAAAGATCTCTCACTCTATGTTTTTCTCATTCACAAATAACAAAAGAGTTAGTAATACACATGATGGGTAATATCGTAAAGTACTCTGTGGATCATGTGAAAAATTTTATAGTCACCTTAAACGAAAAATATACGCATAGGAACAGGGAGAGTGTCAGTATTGGTCCTTTAGTGAAATCGACCAATATTAAGAATTAAAAGACGGAAAATGTTTGTTAACTTTTGAGTCCGATATTTATTATAAAACTTCGTTCATATGGGTCCATAAGGTCTCGATGATAGACACTTGTAAGAGATTAAATGACTAGAATTGTTGATTTACTCATTGAATATAAATTTTGATTTATATTAGAAAAGTTATTTTTCTAAGTGACTAAATAAATAATTGGTTATTTATTGTTACATTTATTTATTGACTCAAAGAGTCTTATTATATTGATAATAATATACTTGAGAAATTCAATTAAGTAAAAGAGAAAATGAACAATTTTCCATTTCGTACTTATTTGGTAAGTATAGAATTATTTTAATGAAATGTCATTAAATAAAATGAGAGTTCTAGATTAACTGAATTTAGAAATAAATCAAAAGTATTTGGGAATGAATTAAATGAATATGGTCGAGTATATTGAGGGTGATTTGGCCGAGAATTTCTAAGCCATACAGCCTCTTTCGAAGCTTCACAAGCAGCCACATATTTTGCCTCTATGGTGGAGTCAGCCATGCAAGATTGCTTGATACTCCTCCAAACAATAGATCCACCATTCAGGATGAACACAGATCCTGATGTGGATTTCCAGGAATCCCTCTCCGCCTGAAAATCGGAATCGGTATACCCCGTCATAGTCAGGTTAGTACCTGAGTATATAAGCATCAAGTTCCTAGTTCTCTGAAGATACTTCAGAACATGATTAACAACAACCCAGTGCTCAGGTCCAGGATTTGATTGGAAACGGCTAACTACGCCAACGACGAAACATATATATGGTATAGTGTACATCATAGCATACATGAGACTTCCCACGGCTGAAGCATAGGGAATATTTCTCATGTCCTCAATCTCTTATGCAGTCTTGGGAGACTGGTCCTTAGAGAGTGAGACTCCATGTCTAAAGGGGTTTTGGTCCTTCTTAGAGTCTTGCATAACAAAGCGATCAACCACCGTATATGTAGAAGATGCTTGGGAGAGCGACAAGGTCCGGTTCTTTCAATCTCGAAAGATATGAATCCCCTGAATATACGCAACTTCCCCTAGATCCTTCATGTCAAACTGCTTAGCTAACCAGATTTTAACGTTTGATAGTTTACCTACATCATTATCAATGAGTAGTATATCATCGACATACAATACCATAAACATACCTTGCCCTCATGTATAAACTTATACACACAAGGTTCATCTATTGACTATTCAAAACCGAAATTTTTTACAGTTTCATCGAATATAATATATCATGATCTAGATGCTTGATTTAATCCGTAAATGGATTTAAGCAACTCACAAACCTTGAATTCTTGACCACCTTCCATGAAAATGCACTCGTCAAGATTTCCATTCAGACTAGCAGTCTTGACATCCATTTTCTAGATCTCGTAATCCAGAGCGGCAACAATGGAGGGAAGTATGCGGATGGATTTAAGAATTGCGACTAGCGAGAAGGTTTTTTCATAATTGACACCTTCCTTTTTGGTGTAACCCTTAGTCACTAGTCGCGCTTTGAACGTCTCATCATTCCCATCCGGAACCCTTTTCTTCTTATTGATCCACTTACACCCTACGAGTTTCACCTCTTTAGGTAGGTCTACAAGTTTCTAGTCTTTGTTGACATACATCGAATGCATCTCAACTTTTATGGCATCCAGCCAAAGGTTTGAATCAGAACCAACCATCGCTTGACTGTAGGAAACAGGGTCATCCATGTTAGTGACGGCTATGAGAGGATTGCCATAAGACATGTACCTGTCGATTTTTTCAGAAGCCCTCCCACTACGTCGAAGTACTAGTTGACCATGTTCTAAATTGTTAGGTTGCGTTTCAGTTGGGGTAAGAACCTTAGAGATGAGGTACAAGCTTTCTCACCCAAATTTTCTTCAAGCACAATTTTGCTTCTAGATTTTGTATTCTTCATATAGTCCTCCTCAAGGAAACGAGTATTAGTTCTGACAAACTTTTTGTCGTCTTTAGGACTATAGGATGTGAAACCTTTGGATTCCTTCGGATATCCAACGAATACACATAATTCTGACCTACTAGCAACTTCCTAGGCCTGAGCACATGTGCAGGGCAACCCCAAATTTTGATGTGGCTTAAACTAGCTTTACGCCCAGTCCATCGTTCATAAGGAGTACCAGGGACCGTCTAAGACAAAACTTGGTTCATAATATATGCGGCAGTTTTGAGGCATATCCCCTAAAGGACTTAGGGAGTGATGAGTAAGTCATCATTGATCTAACCATCTCCATCAGAGTTCGATTCCTTCTCTTTGACACTCCGTTCTGTTGAGGCGTGTCATGTGCTGTAAGCTGATAATCGATACCTTCTTTTTTAAGAAAGTCATCAAACTCTTTAGACAAGTACTCACCACCTCGATCGGATCGAAGGGTTTTGATCTGTTTGCAAGTTTTCTTTTGCACTAAAGCCCGAAGAACCTTAAATACGTTACAGATTTCGGATTTGTGTTTGAGCAAATAAACAAATCCATATCTTGAGAAATTATCGGAAAAGGTAACGAAGTATTCGTATCCTCCCCTTGCCTGAATTCTGAGTGGACCACATACATCAGAATGTATTAGTTCCAGCAACTCAATGGCTCTTCGACCTTTATCAGGGAAAGGTCGTTCAGTCATTTTTCCTTCTATACAGGATTCACAAGTCGGCAGTGAGCCTATTGCAGAGGTTTTGAGTGGACCATCACTCACAAGTCTCTTAATCCTATCTAGACTAATATGACCAAGTCTTAAGTGCCATAGATGTGTTGATTTTATTAGATCAGGGGAATCATTAGTTTTAATACTCTATGGTTCCCTAATTAGATCATTATCTATTTCAGTGTCTAATAGCAAACGTTGTGTGGGATAAAGATAGTATAAACCATTCTTCAAACATGCATTAGTGACAAATGAATTGGAAAAAGTAATACGAATTCCATTATAAGTAAACTTTAAATAATAATTCTGCTCAACAATTTGAGCTACATATATTAAGGTTTTCTTAAAGGAAGGAACGAAATATACATTATTCAAATTTAAAGTTCTGCCTTCAAAAGACAATGTTACAGATCCCACGGCCTTCGCAGACACCAAGCTACCATCACCCCACTTGCAGCAGAAGTCGCCATCCTCTAAAATTTTATTTTCCTGAACCCATTCAAGGAACAACAAATATGGTTAGTAGCAGTGGAGTCAATAATCAACGATGATACATTATCAGCTACTAAACAAGCTTCGGTAATAAGTACAATTCCTTTCCCTTTAACCTTGAGGTAGGTAGGACAGTTCCTACTCCAGTGTCCGGGCTCATTGCAATGGTGACAATTGTCCTTAGACTTATCCACCTTGGCAGTCGGGGCACCTTCTTCTTCTGAACCTTTCTAGCGTTCTTCTTGTCGGCTCTATAAGATCACTTCTTAGATCTAAAGGTGGAGGCTATGTGCTTAGTAGCCCTCTTTTTCTTTCAGAGTCCCTCAGTGGTGTGAAGCTCCTTCATTAGCTCGGTAACAGTGTATCCTAGGTTATTCATGGAGTAGTTTAGCTTGAAAGTATCAAAAGATTTTTGGATTCTTTCCAAGATCATATCTATCTTGGTATCTCTATCAATCTCTGATCCAAATATTTCCATCTCATTAAGATAACTTATGATCAGCATCATATGTTCTCTAACGGGAGTCCCTGCTTTCATACGACAATTCATAAACTGTCGAACCGCTTGTTTTCTAGCCTGACGCCATTGCCCTCCAAACATCTCTTGGAGATTGAAGAGCATATCACTGGCTAACTCAAAATCACAATGTTGTTGCTGCAACACATTGTTCATCGATGCTAAAATATAGCATCTCGCAATCTCATCGGATATGAGCCAAGCTGTGAGGGCATCCTTCTCCTCTTGAATTGAATCATTATTCGTTTCAAGAGGATATGGGTGTTGGAATAGGTCTAGGGTTAAAGAAAAATTTAACATTAATCAAATTAATGGCGGAATTTAAAAATTTCTTTTTCAACTAAAACAATTTTTACTAACCTAGAAAAAACAGATACATGTTATATATTAAAAACATTATTTAATTTACTAGAATAACAACCTTTCGTT
The DNA here is from genome assembly GCA_958296335.1 of Urtica urens. NCBI lineage: Eukaryota > Viridiplantae > Streptophyta > Magnoliopsida > Rosales > Urticaceae > Urtica > Urtica urens. The sequence goes on from OY282520.1 coordinate 39,178,284, forward strand.
GTAGCTTGATCTTGAAGCGTCTTAAGAAAGGTAGATCCTCTTCCTTGGCTCGCTCGTCACCTTCACACCTATTCTTGAACTCGAGAAACCTATTATTTCTATTACAAGAGTCTATAGAGGTTTAGAAGGATTTGTGTGTGGGCACAATTAAACAATATGAACCAAGAACAATTCTTGGATCATAAGCTAATTCTCTAGATCAAATATGGATCTATGTGCAAAATAAGAAGAGTACTTTCTAGAGAGAGAGAGAGAGAGAGGGTCGGCCACAAGAGGGAGAGAGCAAGAAAAAGCTTAACCTTCACATCGGCTCTATTTATAGGAGAAGGAAAAATCTATAAAGGTCAATTATTCATTCATGAATGAATAATTTATTCATGACACAATATTTGATTTTCCCTTCCCCTTTTCCTCTTAGTTTGGCCGGCCATACACCTTGCATTAGTGAGGAAATTTGTTTCCTCACTTAGCACATTTGTTTCCTTCTCAAGGAAATTCATTTCCCTTTTTCTTTTGGGTAATTATCCTTAGAAGAAAAGGGAAATAAAGCTCTCCTCTTGATGCACTATCTTGACCGAGAATTCCACCTAGGGAGAAGCATCTAAATGCTTCCTTATTTCTTTTAAGACAATTCTTAAAATACCAATTGTAGAATTATAATTGCACAAATAGCGAAATTAACTTCATAATGCCTTAAACGACTTTTCGGCTTTAGAAAGTAATTTATATTTTCATCATATGAAAATATTCAAAATCCTATTTTGACATTCACATCATTTTATGTCCATGTGGACAAAAATACCCTTTAGACATTTTCCGAGAAAAAGTCTAGTTCAACACTTGAACTTATTTTGACTTAACTTCTAGTTTAGCAATCCTACTCAGTGACCTTATGGATCCAAATGAACAAAGCTTGAGCTTCTATACTCGGACTCAAAAGTTCTCAAACCTTTTCCAAGTATTAGCTTAATGTCGACTGACTCCACTAAAGAGTCGACATTGAGAATCTCTCGGTTCAAATGAATTTATTTTCTACTCAAGTTCAACTTAATTATATTGAGCGGATCCATTGAATGTTATCTATGTTTACCCTTCATGAATATCATCAACTAGTTGGGATTTATAAAATTACCATTTTACCCTTCTAGTTGTTATTTCCTCAACTCCTTTGTTACTTGTGAATAAGTCAGAAACAATGTATTGACGAGGAGCTAACAAGTCACACTGTTTCATCCAAATAAAGTCTCTACTTAAATTTGGACATTGTGCAATTCATTTCTTCACAATCTAAGTAATAAAGCATGAGGTGATATATATTGCATCTCAGCAATCTTGTACATGAATTCCATATCTATGAGAACTTCACAAAGTTGGTTCATGACATCTTCATAACTTAATATCTCACCAATAGGCCTTGTCTAGATCACACATTGGACCTAGAATTTGACTTTCTCAAATGAGAGTATTAATGCTATGAAATGACATGTCTCATTTCAGGATTTCGGTAAGCATGATGCGATTCATACGTAGTGACCTTGAGATAGAAGATGTTAAATGGTTTGTTCTTCTATTTTCTCTAAAGGTGCACTGGTCAATTCAGTATCTTCGAAAGATACACTGGAAGAACTACAGAGTTCTTAACTCTCTATGCCTCGTAACCAGACATCCTAGATTCTTCCAACAATCATACTGGGATCAATAGTCTGTTGATCTTTAGATTGCGAATATATCGTTTTAGTCAAACCATGAATAGTTTGTTCACGCAAATCTACATTTGTCTCTTCATACATTGTTAGGTTTGATTAAGGACTATAAGACTATTTAATATCATAAATCTTTAAGCAAACTAAAAAAGAATGAATGAACGTTTCAACTTTTATTAATTTAATCACCAAATTACAATAAGGATTTTATAAAGATTTATATATTACATCAATATGAAAATAAACAATCTTCTTGTGGGCATCTCTGCCAACAATGGGGTGGTGAGTACTCATTTTTGCTTGTACACGGTAAGGATGATGGCTAGAGGGTTGAGAGACGTGTTGCTGAAAGTTGAAACAATTTCTTATTAGTCTTTCTTTTAGGATTTTAAGTTTAAGTTTAAACATGATAAAAATCCAAAGATGTTATGAACAAAATGACAATTTACTCCTTCGAGGGAAGGCTGCAAAGAGTCGCCTTTCATAAGTAAATGACATATCATTAATGCATAGTCATGTCAATACACCAATGCTTTGACTATCCACCTTATAAAAAAATTTGATCACTCAAATCTTTTTTGCAGGGCCTCGAGGGAGGATTACTAGAGATTGAGTCTTAGTGCGTAACCAACAACTTAGTTCAACAAGATCTACTTTGAAATTAATCCTCCGAGGGGAGGCCTTGTCTCATCGTTTCAATTTTGAGATAAAGCAACGTTAAAAGCAATGCGTCTTTGAGTACTCTCATTAAAGAGAGGGTCACAAGGGTGACTCTTATTCTGGCGACATATGCACTTAACATTAGTGTTGAGGATCGTAGGTTGTAAACAATAAGTACAATCCTCCCATTCAATTTTTGGAATAAGGGGATCGTCAGCTGCAAACAATAAGTATAACCCTTCCACTTTGTTTTTGGAATAAGTCACATCTACTCTTGTACGTTTGGAAACACGTTTCCATGAGTAAAAAAAGATAGAGTGGATCATTGGAATAAGGTCATAAATGACACATCTGGCATCCGATTGAGGTGAAACTAATTGCATTGGATAGCTAACTTCCATACCTATAATTTGGATAAAAATCCACTAATTTTCACATTCTAAGCAAATAGTTATGCCCATTTTACTGAGTCATAACAACTTGTCAAGAAATTGAAAAACAATTAAAAGGTACGTCGGATCTAGGCGTAATGAGAAAGAGGTTTATTAAAACATTTTATTTGTATGTTGTGATTTCAATTGTGTGTTATATATTTATGTTAATAATTTACACAAAATAAAACAAACAATATTCTATAAAATATTCAATAACTAATTTAAACTAGAAGCGTAAAAAACTAGTTTAAACTATGCTCACAAATTTTCAAATTTGTCAAAAAATTGATTTCGAGTATGATAAAAATAAAATAACAAAAAACTGTTTTTAATATATTTATATAGCACAAGTGAAAAATCAACATAAATTTAATTTTAGTGGTCCTACCATTATTCAAACAAATTTTTGAATTTTTTTTTGTTATAATGCTTTTAAATAACATGTACATGCTTATACTTTGACCATATCTCTGATACCATTTATTGGAATAGGTATAGGGTTAAGAAAGCACGCGTTATGACCACCAGCTCGGCAGGATCTATAAATAGAAATTCCCATCAAACTGGAGGTTCAATTATTCTCTTTTGTATTAGAAAACTATTCTTCTTCTCGTTCCTTGTAATATCTAGCTCGACTTCTCGAGCTCGTTTCGATCTAATAAAATATAAATTTTGTTTCGCAATTTATTTTCTTATGTTGATATTATAAGTTTACGACATCCTACCGAGATCTTTTTCCATATAAATAAAAAAATCGTATAAAATTTTCTAATATTTTATTTCGTGATTTTTGAGTTCGGATTTCAACATCAATAATAAGTATATTTTTAAAAATTAAACTAAAAAAGGTAAAAACTGTTCCACTTTTTTAAATTTTTTTGTTCATTTCTTTTTATTTTTTTTGCCGATAGTATATTGTATGGCATTTATGTTAGTTTTATTTTATAAAGGGTGTTTTCTCGTTTTCATGTTAAATTTACTTGTAGTTTAAGAAAAAAAATATTTTTTTTGGTGAAGTTTTGGGAAAATCAACAATAAAAAGTGTTAGTTTTGGCAATTCCTCTAATAGTGGTTATAGAGGAGTTTATCAAACAATCTAATTACTCTTTACCAATATTATCGATAATCCAATTTTCATTAAAAAAAAATATGAATAATAATAATAAAAATAGAATTAATAGTAATAATGATAGTAGTGAAAGTATCATGAGATTCTTTCTTAAAACCAATTGGTACCAATTGATAATAAGAAGAGTAATTCATGACCTTTATAAGCTCTTATTAGTTCCCATTCACTTTCAATGTGGGATTCTTAACACGGCCCCTTAAGATGGCGGCTCTTTGCGTTCGCTCATTTTGGGCCGAATCTCAACAATTGGATCGGATACCCGTTTGAGCTTAATAGACTCTGATACCAAGGAGTAATTCATGACCTATATAAACTCTTATTAATTCCTATTCACTTTCAACGTGAGATTCCTAACAATAGTAACCAACATTTTTTAGTGTACGCATAAGAAAATAAAACAAGAACTGACTAGTATTCATTTTTCAATAATGGTAAAAGTGAACAATTTAAATTAATTCAATTTAATTTTCTTTTAATACAAAAATTATTTTCTACGAGTTCATAGTTTGATTGCGCAAAAAAAGATATCGGTTAAGAATAACGTCGAACGGAAAATATCTGATATGATCATGAACTAAAATTGAAACCGCATCTTAATTGTAATAGGATTTACACATGTGAATTAACGGTTACAAACGACTTGATAAGCATTTATATTACTGAAATCGATTTCTTGGCGTTCATTGTATACATGAACATTCTTAATTATGCAAAACAAAAGAAATCTGATCAAAGATCCTCATTACTACATTCCTAGACATGCATCATACATTATGAAGAATATATCGTTTTACTTAGAAAAAAAGGTTACGCTATGACCAGATATCTGGTGATAAGTCTTGAGCCAAAATGAATCAGAATCAGAGTTATTACTAATTGATTTCAAATTAGTGTGCGAGTGGACTCTTTTATTCCATGGGAAGTCAAACCAAGTCTATCAAAAATATCCAAAATGTTCCATTTTCTTAAACTTATTTTTTCTTCGTAAGAGCCTTATTCTTAATTTATTAAATTTTATTTAAAAAATTACAGAGAAAATTAGCTCCCCACTATAAGGAATCCCATATAACAAGTATTTTATGTAGAAGAACCAATCTGTCTGATAGATCACTACCGGGTAATGTATAATTTGATTGATTGAGTTTAGCTGATTAAATTCTCAATTATTATAAGCTACACCGTATTTTTCACAAAAATAATTACAGAAATGTCGATCATAACTAAATTTATTAGTTACGTGAAAATTCCAACATTACTTTATTAAAAAAATTATATAAGTGAATTTTTTACTGATAAATCTTTAAATTAATATTTCATTTCGCGCTAAAACATTTTTAACCAATTATGCTCAATATAACGTCTTAGTATATGAAATTAGCGATTTGTGAAAATTAGTTTTGTCATGAACAATAACTCCCAATATAAAAATGAAAAGCTTTATGTTTTATACAAATATCGACTCGTTATTATACGATCATAATTTGTTCGGTATGAGGAGATGCACCTTAAAAGCTTACGAGAACCATTAGTATTGCAAAACAATTTGCATATATGATCATCTATATCCAATTAATATATGTTATTTTCCTCAAAATTGCAGATTAATATTTATTTATATTATTATTTAGTATAGGGCTATGCATTTTTATCCAGTCACCTAGAAAAATTTAAAATGTGATTCTCCACTAGCACTTTTCTTAACGTTTACCAGTTTTAATATATCCAAAAGAATATACAATGTAAATTGTTAACGAAATTATTTGAACTAATTTGATCTTATTTTGATTTTTCGGTTAAATTTTAAATTTGTTAATTTTCAAATCTTAAATACACGTTAACTGATTGCTTAAAATTTAATAATTTCAAATTCAATTTCAATAACTGAGAAACAATTTTCGAAATTATTATGAAAAGTAATTTAAACTCAATTTAATTGTAAACAATACAGAGTATTTTCTCAAATTTATCCAAAAGTTAAAAGTATATTAAAATTGATAAAGATTTAATATATAGGAACGATTGTCCAATGATTCTTGTAATTTAAAAATCAAGATCAAAAGAAGCCGAGATAAGAACAGAAATAAAAATACATATGTATCCTTAGATGTATATTTGCACACGAGGGTCAAACCATTCAGTCTAGAAATGATTCTTTTAATACGAGGGTCAAAGTTGCAATAGACATTAACTTTTCCCAAGTTAAATTCTTTCCTTAGAAACTTGCGGTAAAAATCACAAAGAAAGAAAAAGAAAATAAAAAAGAAACACGTTACATTGTACTTGACTGATGATAATCCCTGATTGAACGGGTATGATTCATTGACTCTCTAAATGTATTCATATTTTCTATAGTTTAGGAATTTTAGCCCTTAAACCTTCCATTTTATTCCCAAAGTCAATTCATTCATTTCCGCTTTCACACTATCTAAACCGCCAGTGCCACAGTAAGAAAGAAAACCCTAATTAATGCGTGTAATACAATGGCCAATGAGAGAGAAGCGTGACTGCACGCGTGCACAAAGTTGACGAAACAGTTATGGAATAAGAAAGATGTTTGACTTTGGCAAGGACTGTTTGAGAGAAAACGAAAAGAAAAGTCATCAACCTAGATTTTGCCACGTATGATAAAAACAGCCCATGGATGAAATCAACGGCGTCTCAATCGCTTCCGTCAAAACATTTTTTGCCTTCATTTTTATTTTCCCTTTCCCTCGCATTTACCAAACACAGTGAATTCAATAAATTTGGGATTTATGGCCTAGTGTGAGCGTATGCGTGGAATGTGTTTGTGACGAGTGGTGATAAACTTAGAGAGAGAGAGAGAGAGAGAGAGGTCTGAAGAGGAGGGAAACAGATCATTCAGGGTAAGAGATAGAGAGAGAGAAAAAAAGGGTTTTCTTTTTCATATCTTTAGTTTTCTTACACCGACACAAGAGAGTGTGTTTGTGTCTGTGCATGGTTTGTGTTCTGATGATATTTAGTATTTACTTCTCTCTATCTCTCGAGATACACACAATTAATATTATTTTATTTTCATGTGCTTTAAATATTTCAAACCTTCATTTAATCTCCGTTGGCCACGGTTGTACTGAGCTCATATACTGTGGTATTTCTTTTCTTTGTTTTTTTTGCTGTTGTTTTTATTATTAATCCCTTTCATCTTCAACTTCTTCATCGGCTTCTATGTCGCCTTTTATATTTATTTTGCTGTTTTTTCACTTGAAGGTGAAGTTATTATCTTCTAGGTATGAAGAGATTATTGAAATTAAGTACAGACCTTTCATTTCTTCTTCTTTTCCATTTACATATCCACTCCTTTTTTTATGATTCTACTTGGATCTTATATTTTTTGGATTGGTATTTCATATCGAAAATCATGCCATAGATAAAGTTAAGAGCTCCAAAATGCACGGTCTTCAATTTTAATAAAGAAGTTTCTTTTTCTCCTTTCCGTGTAGTGTGACACATCGAAGATCTTATATTTATTTTTCTCCATATATATATATATATATATATATATATATATATATATATATATATATATGCATGCTTGATTTTTTTTCTCAAATAAAAGGAATATAGACAACCCATGGTTTCCCATTCCAGATCATATACATATACGCCAAAATATTGTTTCTCTATTCTCATCCATTTTCATTTACATATAATATAAGCCGTTGAAACCCTTTTCTTTCTGTACTGACAAATCAATTAAATGCAGGTCTAATCAACCGAGGTTCGAGTGAAGAAGCTGTGAAGTAGTACTGAAAGGAAAGAAGAAGAAAAAACGCTTAAATTTAACCCGAAACCCTAGTCAGACAATTTATTTCATTCATAATCTCTTCAAGCCCTTTCCAAAGCCAGACAAACAAAAAAAAACAAAACAAAAGAAATGTATGGAGATTGTCAAGTGATGTCAACCATTGGAGGAGGGAACGTTGTTGTTTCCTCCGACAACCTCTTCGCTTCGCCGATCGGCCAAAACCCTAATAACTACAATTTCATGGCGAATATGCCCAGCTTTCAACCCTTCTCCATGACACCTGTGAGTATCTTTTACAATAATATGATAATATCCGCTTTCTAATTTCTTTAGTTTTTTTAATCGACCATATTTTGTGTGTGTGTTTGGCTGAGAAGGAAGAGAATGGTCTTATGATGAGAGGAAAAGATGAGATGTTGGAGAGTGGCTCAGGGAGCGAGCAATTGGAGGACAAATCAGCGAATGAAGAGATAGAAAACAGTGCCGATCAGAACCCAAAAGCCAAGAAGAAACGGTATCACCGCCACACGGCTCGCCAGATCCAAGAGATGGAGTCGTAAGATTAATTTTTTTTTTCAGTGATTCAACTCACGGAAATGTTCTAGCTCACCGTTTCAGTTATTCTTGTTTCTTGTAACAATCTTTCACTTTTTTGGATAGTTTATTCAAGGAATGTCCACACCCAGATGACAAGCAAAGAACGAAGCTGAGTAATGATTTAGGGCTTAGACCAAGGCAGGTCAAATTCTGGTTCCAAAACAGAAGAACCCAAATGAAGGTTACTTTCTGATCCGATACCGCTTTAATTAATCAGCCAAAAAGAAACCGTATTTAATTAGCTTTTTTTGTTTTGTTTTTTCCTGGCTGACCAAAGAAAAGTGAAAAACCTTTTTGATGTGATCTTTTTTTAAGCCTTTCATCGTTCTTGATATAGCCCTAAAACGAGGCAACATACGAGCTCTTAATTGAGCTGTTAATGGCAAATCTCCTCCCCAATATCCTTGCACGTTTCTCAAGTATTTAACGCGCTTTTTATCGCTTACATTGAAAAACTTTATGATATTCTTTTAAATGATAAACTAGGTGTCATAAATAACATAATCTCGCTCGTGAGTCTTTTGTAATGGAATATACGAATTGGAATCTCATTTACCGTTTTGGCTAATAAAAAATTGGGTAATCGTTTATAAGTATGAATTTTTCACAAATGTGAGCTTTAGTTTCGTAATAAACTCCCTACCTAGTTTTTGTGATTCCCAAAGGTTGCCGAATAAATGCTTTGTTAATTTAGGTTACAGACGACTTTAGTGTCAAACAGAAGTACAAGAAGCGTTTTGAACATTATCCTAGTTACAAAAATGCTTGTTGGATTAACCATGGTTAAGCGATAACAAAAAAAAAATTAGAGATGGGTTAAATTGATAGTTTATAAAAGAATAAACGATTCCATTATTTCTAACTAAGTATAATAGAATTGATAGCTCCTTGTAACTTCAATTTCATTTCATATGCTACATCATTATCTTGTTGAAATATATTTTTTGGTTGAATGATACATTTTTCATGATAATAATAATTTTTTTAATTAGGCGCAACAAGATCGATCAGATAATGTTATACTTCGAGCAGAGAATGAGTCTCTGAAGAATGAGAATTACCGGCTTCAAGCAGCGATTCGGAATGTCGTCTGCCCTAATTGTGGTGGACATGCTATGATTGGTGAAATTGGCATCGACGAACAACAACTCCGTCTCGAAAACGCTAGACTTAGAGAGGAGGTAACTATGCACATTTTTAATTGAGTATAACCATTAAACATTGAATCATGGCAGCATGTATGATTACACCAATAAAAATCAAAACATAAAATAATCCGTTCCAATATGAATTTTCGAAATAACGATTGAGATACTAAATTTTATTTAAAGATACTATTGTACGATATAAAACACAATAATTTTGTGTAGAATGAAGTATTGTTTAAAATAGGGGTGACAACATCAACTTTTTGTAATAATGATGTTTACAAATTAATGCAACTCGTGGCCCATTTTTCTTGTTTGTTTCTTTAAGTTGGACAGAGTTTGCTGTATGACATCGCGGTACACGGGAGGGAGGTCTATGGGGCCTCATATGCCGTCCCTGATTCCTGCGCCTCCGTTGGAGCTGGAGATGGGAATCTACTCGAGGAACTTTGCGGACCCTACGATCCCCGACCACATGATTCCCGTTCAGATGCAGAATCACCATCACCACCACGGCCACAACTTCTCGGCCGGCCCTGAGAACAGCCTCAACGGCCTTCTCTTGGTGGACGAGGAGAAGCAGATGGCCATGGAGCTCTCCGCTTCTGCCACCGACGAGCTCCTCAAGATGTGCCACTCTGGCTCGCCCTTGTGGGTCCCGGGACGCGAAAATGGGCCCTCGCGAGAAATCCTCAACTCCGACGAGTACGGTCGGGCCTTTCCGTGGGCCCTTAAGGGAACCGAGGGAGGCGAGTTCAGGACTGAAGCTACTCGAGACAGCGCTGTTGTCATCATGAATAGCATCACTCTCGTTGATGCTTTTCTTGATGCCGTAAGATTTTTTTCTTTACTTATTTATGTGATTTTGCTTATTCAAATCTATATATGTGACTTATAATGATGTTTTACATCTTTCAGAATAAGTGGATGGACTTGTTTCCTTCAATTGTGTCAAGGGCCAAAACGCTTCAGGTCATCTCCTCTGATCCTTCATGCCAACCTAATGGCTCGCTTCTGCTGGTTAGTATTTTTTACCACGTAATATAATGAATGAAATTTGTTGAAATCAATGAAAAGTATAATCATGAATTCCGTGCGCAGATGTTCGGGGAGCTTCAGTTTCTTTCACCGCTGGTGCCGACTCGCGAGGCGTATTTCCTCCGTTACTGCCATCACAATCCGAAGGAGGGCATTTGGGTGATAGTCGATTTTCCGATGGACACCTTTCGCGACATGGCCTCTCTTCACCAGCCTTCGCTGCCCCGTTACCGCAGAAAGCCCTCTGGCTGTGTCATCCAGGACATGCCTAACGGCTACTCTACAGTACGATTGCTCTAATAGACGCATACGTACATATATATGTTCACCAGGAATTAACGTTGGTGTTTGTTTACATGCACAGGTCACTTGGGTGGAACATGCAGAGATAGAGGAGAAGCCGGTTCACCCGACATTCAACAAGTTCATCCAGAACGGAACGGCGTTTGGCGCTCATCGCTGGCTCGCCATCTTGCAGAGGCAATGCGAACGGGTCGCTAGTCTCATGGCCAGAAACATCTCTGATAACGGAGGTAAGAGAAAAAAGAAATATAGAAAATTGGACTTGTATTGAGTGGAATGTATGAATTTGTGCAGTGATACCATCTCTGGAGGGAAGGCAGAGCGTGATAAAGCTTTCGCAGAGAATGATAAGGACGTTCTGCGCGAACATAAGCACTTCGGGCGGGCAGTCGTGGACTGCGCTGTCGGAGCCGACTCCAGATGACACTGTCAGAATCACTCAAAGGACGATCACTGACGCCGGACAGCCCAACGGAGTCGTCCTCAGCGCTGTTTCCACAACTTGGCTCCCTTACCCTCACTACCATGTCTTCGACCTCCTCAGGGACGAGCGCCGCAGATCCCAGGTAACCCACCTTGAACCCCTTGCCCTAGCCCTAGCCCTAAGACTAGAGCTTGAGGTTTCATCATGGTTTTTTGTTTTCTTTCTATAATAGCTTGAAGTCCTGTCGAATGGGAATTCCTTGCAAGAGCTTGCCCACATTGCTAACGGCTCACATCCCGGAAACTGCATCTCTCTTCTTCGTATCAATGTATGTAGATCCTCATTTTTATTTATACAAAATTTCATTGGAATTTTTAGCATTCACTTGAGACTAATAGGGATTTCACACTATCATCGAATTTTACTCCACTAACTTCGTTTCATTTCTGAATCAACAACCGGCAGGATTAATTACATAAAAAATAATTTTAGTAAACTTGGGGGATAAAACTCTTTTAAAAAGTGCACAAAAAATCCAAAACTTTACTTAAAACCTTTTAATTTAAAAGCCCAATGAGTTTTTTTTTAAGGAAAGACCACACGTAGTTTAAACGCCAAAGAAATGTGAATTTAGTTGGACCAATTTCTTTCTACTTACAGTCTCCAGGAAGTGGATACCAATTTTTTATAAAGAAAACTTGCCCTGGATTTTACGGTATAATCCAAGTGACCCCATTTAATTTATAACTAAGAAGCAAACGAAAATAACTATGTCTTTGCTAGTATCAACAATTGCATTAATTTTCTTAATAATTATGTTTTAAAAATGACAGGTGGCGAGCAACTCGTCGCAGCACGTGGAGCTGATGCTGCAGGAGAGCTGCACGGACGAGTCAGGGAGCCTGGTGGTGTACTCGACGATGGCGGTGGAGGCGGTCCAGCTGGCAATGAGAGGGCAGGACCCGTCATTCATCCCGGTGCTCCCCCTCGGATTCGTGATTGTCCCAGCCGACGGCTCCCCCGCCTCGGTGGGCCCGCCCTCACCGGATAGCAAGCCCGCGGGCTGCCTCCTCACGGTGGGCCTGCAGGTCCTAGTCAGCACCATCCCCTCCGCTAAAGTCCATCTCAACAGCATCGCCGCCATCAACACCCACCTCGCCACCACCGTCCAGCAGATCGCCTCCGCCCTTGCCCCCGCCAATCCCACAAACGACAATGCAAGCACTAGCCTCGAGGACTGTCTCAACGGCTAATCTCGGTAATTTATGCTTGCTTGGTTAATAGTGGGCTAACTAATTAAGTAAAGAAAGACACAGTGGTATTCGGGTTTCTGGTCTAGGTTTTTTTTTTTTTAAATATTTTGGTGGGTGGTAGTTGGAGAATTATTGGGTGTGTGTAGAGATCAATTTTAAAACATGTGTAAAGATCAGGGGGAGTCAAGAACGCACCAGCTAAGACCCTTTGGTTTCTGGCTATAAGGATTTCAAACTTGGAACCTATAAAAAATAAATTTGGAAAAGAAAAAAAAAATTGAAAAAAAAAAGTTTGAATCCAATATAACCAGTAAGCAAGGGTGGGGTGGTTCGGGTATTGACTCCTACTTGTTCTCTCTTTCTCTCTTTTGTCCTGTTGTGTTTATGACATGAATTCAATGCTGTTTCTCAGAACTTAAATGACAATATTTATTTGTGGTTATATTTCTTTTTTTCTTGTCGCCCTTTTTTTAAATCTCTCTCCTCTTAAATTCTCTCTTCACTTGACGGTTTTTGAGTATGGCCTAGCTAGCTCATAGATGACACTTTTGTGATAAGGAGATAGAAGCTTGCTTGGGCATTTGTGTCACTACGCGATATTAATGTGTTTAGATTGTTTAAAAGAGGACGATAGAACAAGAGGGTGCAGTGAAACTTTAATTACACTTTTCCTCGGAAATTTTGATCATACTCAGAAGCAAACTTTAATGCATCTAGAAGTATAGATTAGTGGTGATGAAAAGGGGATCTAGCTTGTTGACGTTTTCTTTATTTGAGTCGGATTTGACACCCATTGTGTCAATGACATTTGTTGGAGCGCAATGTAGACCTATTGAGTTTCCTGATCTCCAAGAACACTAGTGGTACAGTAATTTTAATTTTTTTTAAAGACTTATAGAGATTTACGCGTGAGGATGGAGTATAACTTTAATTTGTCACGGTGTTTTAGACATATATCCCGTCTGTGCGAACCCTTCTCAGCAAGTGTGTGTTGAGATTAGAAGTTACGTCTAAATATTGGTTATGATTAGAGCTGAATGTAACGTATATATAAGTATGCTGTAACTTTATTAATTCATTCAGTCAACAATTCCAAAAGTTTTAACTACCCGCTCTCAATCTCTCTATTTTCTTCAATGTCTCTTCTCTCATTTGACATGATGTTAAAGCTCGTATTCAACAAATTCTGAACTTTTTCAAGCTACTATGATGGCGCGACGACTCTGAAGACCAATGATCTTCAAGTCTAGGATATGGCATGTCAACTGCAAATCACAATAACATTCGTCGCACAAGTTTTCTTTGATCACAAGACTTATAAAAAATGCCGCTCATTGACTTAATGATTTTCTATTAGGATCTGTTACAAATACGACTTAATACGTACTCAAATGACATCGCAACTTGAAGTACAAATCTAGTATATGTACTCTGGCTCTATCACGATCAATTCATGTCTCAGAGTCTATGTTAGACATGTGAATTGCTAGCATAAATCTCTATATTTTCGTTAAATTGCTGGTGTGAGAATTTCAGCTTCAAGTGTCAGTTTCATGTCGCTTTGTTATTATTACTGTTTTTTTTTTTTAAGATGGGAGGCCTCAGCCCCACCAAACACTGCAATAAACTCAGGTAAACAGTTCCCGCACACGGGGCGGGACATCCCGCAGCGTACAACAACCAAACACGTTAGACCTCCAAGCCCATTGACAAAGTTCGTGAGCTTTGAGGTTAACGGCTCGAGGAATCCAAACAAAATAAATCGTATCAAACCAGCCAACCAAACTAGTAAAGAGGGAAAATAAAGCTATTCATTTCCAGAACGGGCATTTCGAATTGTTTCTCAAGCTCTCTACCAACAGTTTGTTGTCGCTCTTGATAGTTAAGACCTTGATACCTCTAAACTTGCCCAGCAGCAACGCCATATGAATAGCTTGCAATTCAGCCTCCTCCGAGGACGCTGCCACAACTCTACTGCGCCAGAGCCAGCAACTCTCCCTCCCAAAAAAAGCCGCGATTCCCACAACTGCCCTTTCCGATTTAAAAGCAGCGTCCACCTCCACGCTCCAGCCGCTGTTGATGGTCTCAGGGTCTGCACCACCAGGCTCTTCAGGGAAAGCCCTCTCCGCTCTCCCGGAATGCATCCTGCAACCCTCTAGATATTCCAGACGTTTCGCTCGGATCCTGGAGAAAAAATCCAGACCTCCCCTCCTCCACCTGTGTTGAAAATTTATCGTGTCTCCATTTCCACGTCGCTTCCAAAATCAAGCTCCCCCTGACAATGAGGTCATCGCAAGATCCTTGGATATTCCATTCTTCATTTTTGTTCAGCAGCTCCTGAATCGCTTCCGCGCCGTCCATCACCTGTGCATTATCCCACCGTAAAGCGCCGCCCTCCACTAGCCAAAGCCTTCTCGTCCAAGAACAAAGAAAGAACAGGTGCAAGATAGATTCCACTTCGGTTCCGCAGATCCTACACGCGTCGTCGGAGAGAATATTCCTTTGCCTGAGAAGCTGAGCAGTCGGAATCACCTCCGAGGCAATCCTCCAAAGTAGAAATTTAAATATGGCGTGGATCTTCAATTTCCAGATTCTCTTCCATAGATCCATTTTTGAAATGAGGGGAGCCCTAGCGATTTTTTGTAGGCCGATTTAACTGAGAATTCCCCATTCTGAGAGCCTGTCCACATCAATTCGTCCTTCGCTGCGTTTTGGTCGATTATGATACTCAGGATTTCTTTGCCTTTGCTTTCTCCAAATCTTGCAAAAATCTTGTCTCTATCCCACCATCTTTTGCCCTCCACCATCAGCTCTTGCACCACAAGCTCTGACTCCACACCAGAGCCATCCCCCCACTGAACCAGACCCGAAACCCCCCACAGATCATGAAAAACTTTGACTTCGCTGCCTGGCCCAATAACGAAACATGAGTTTTCTTTCAGGAGGCTAGAAGTCGCCTTAATTTCTTTCCAGCCTTGCGAACATTGTCGGGGAACTCTATCTTCTAAAAACGACTGATTTCCCAAATATTTACCGCGAAGAATTTGAGTCCATAGTCTGTTACTGTTAGTCGCCAGACTACAACCCAACTTAGCAATAAAAGCATCATTAAAGTCTTCAAATTTTCTGAAGCCTAAGCCTCCAAAATCCACTGGCGAACAGAGTTTCTCCCAACTCTTCAAAGCCAAATCTCCCTAGATTATTGTTACCATTCCACCAAAATTTGCTTGTCATTTTTTCTAAACTTCTGCAGAAAGTAACCGGGAGTTTACAGGACGCCATGGCATACACCGGAATGTTTTGCACCACATATTTAACAAGAGTGGACCGGCCGGCCTTGGAGATACATTTCGACATCCATCCCTCAATCCTCTCGTTGACCTTCTATTTAATAAAATTAAAGGCTTTTGACTTGTTGCGGCCGATATACAGAGGGTTTCCCAAGTATTTCAGATCCTCCGCACACTCCTCCATGCCCAATCTTGCAGAGATGCGGCTTATCATAGTCTCCGAGTAGTTTTTCGAGAAAATGAGTCCAGATTTCGCGACATTCACATGTTGGCCCGACCATGCTTCAAACTGCTGAATATACCTCCAAACTGCACTGACTTCCCTCACATTGGCTTTGCGAAACACAATCGTGTCATCGGCGAACATGAGGTGGGAAATGCTCTTACCTACCGAGTGAAGTTTGATCCCATTGAAATTTCCTCTTGATTCCTCTCGAGCTAGTAACCGGCTAAGTACTTCAGAAGCAATGACGTACAAGTACGGGGAGAGAGGATGTTCCTGCCTCAATCCGCGATGAAGCTCCATTCACCAAGATAGCACTAGAAGCCGAAGAGACACATTCTTTAATCAGCGAAATCACTTTTTCCGAAAACCCGAAGCATTCCATAACTCTGAAAAGAAAGCTCCATTCTATTCTGTCGTAGGCTTTGGAGAAGTCGATCTTGATTCCTACGTTCTTACCCTTTTTTTTCTTCTTCTTGAGTGCTGCCATTACTTCTCTGGCTAATATCGAATTCTCTGCAATCCACCTCCTCGGGATAAATGCGGATTGAAAGGGTGATATTAACTTGTCTAAAGATTTCTTCATCCTCGTCGTGATGATTTTCGTAATAACCTTGAAACTGAAATTACAAAGGCTGATAGGTCTGAATTTGTCTACAGAATCCGCGCAACTAGTTTTTGGGATCAGGACAATCAGAGCGTCACTCATCTCATTCTCCAACTTCCCCGACTCGAAGAACTTCTGAATGCAGTTTACCAGCTCCTTGCCAACATGCTTCTAGATTTTTTTTATAAAAAACGCCTTGAAAACCGTCTGGGCCAGGAGCTTTAAGATTGTTCATTCACCAGATAATATTCTTAATTTCTGCCTCCGAAGGAATCTGCGCCATATGATCATTCTCCTCTTGGGATATAGCCGGGCTAATAAGGTCATGGATACAATCCGGGATAGGAGGGTGAGAGCTGGAGAAGAGGTCTTTGAATTTGATTTCCAAGTGATTTCCAATATCCTTTCTAGCCACCAACAATGCACCTGCATCATTTCTCAGACTTCCAATGTAGTTTCTTTTGTTTATGATGATTGTAGAGAGATGAAAGAACTTGGTGTTCCTATCTCCGTCGACCAGCCACAATTGTCTTGACTTCTGCCTCCAAACCTTTTCAATTCGGGATGCTCCTTCCAAGATGCGAGATTGGAGCCACCCAAGCCTTTATCTGGCCATGAACACTCCTCTCGAATCTTGCAATATGAGTAGCTCTTTTTTGAGTCTTTTCTGCTCTCCATTAACTTCTTTCCAATTATCTGCTTGCCATCTTTACATTAATCTCGCTGTTTTGAAAATTTTGCCCATTTGAGTACCATAAGTTGCACCTGGGTCCCAGACCTGTCTTACAATGGCCAGACATTCCGGCTCATCTGCCCAAGCCTCATAAAATCGGAAAGGCTTCACCCCTTTGGCATCCAAGAGAAAACAATCGAGCACTAACGGAGCGTGATCAGATTGAATGGCAGGGTACAATTTTGCGCCGGCTTGAGGATATTTCAACATCCAATCCGAGCTGACAATAGCACGGTCTAACCTTTCCTTAATTGCTCCTGAGAACCAAGTGAAGTGATTGTTCTTCGCTTTCAAGTCAATTCCTCCTGACTCTCGCAGAAAGGATCTGAGGAAATTTCCTCGGCTCGGTATGAAAGGAGCCCCACCTTCTTTATCTTCAACTGACTCAATTTGGTTAAGATCTCCCAAAAGAGCCCAAGGTCTTCCCATCCTCTGAGTCTTTGCGAGTATCAAGTCCCAAAAATGATTGATACTAATTCGGGCAAGGAGGGCCATAAACACCAAATAGATCCCAACTTGCTTCGCATCATCTTCTCGCACAACAGCCCATATGAAGTTTTTATTCATACTCCAGATATCAAGTCGAATCCCCTTCATCCACCACAGACACAGTCCACCCGCTGAACCTTCTGCAGCAACTGAAACGCCTCCAAAAAAACCCAAAATACCTCTTATTCTATCCATTTTTGAGTTGTCCATTTTTGTTTCCATTAACAGTAAAATATCTGGTCGAACCTTCCCCACGAGTCCTCTCAGAACCCCCACCGCCGCGTCTCTGTTGAGACCCTGACAATTCCATGCTTGTATTAACATAAAGGGGATGTGGGCTTGGATTGACCCGCCTACTCGGTCGTGTAGCTGCGTTGACTTCCGTCATTCCCTTCCCGGAATCTTACAGTATTCTGGGGTGAGGAATGAATCACTTATTTTTCAGAACTATTCCCTCCGGCGAAAGCATCTTTAAACATCCTTGCTAACGAAACTATGTCGCTTGACTGGGTTGAAACTTTGTGGTATTTGGCCATGGTATCTTGGGCTGGCCCGAAATCCTCATCCTGAATTGTTTTCTTTTTTCTAATGGGCCTGGGTTTTCCATCTTGAATCTGAGAACCCTTCACAGCCTCCTGTCGTTTCTTATCTGCTTTCTCAAAGCAAGTCGTTTTGGAACGAGGAGACACGAGGGACCCGCGATAATCCTTTTTCCACGTGGCCTCCTGAGTGATAATTAGCTTTTCTCCAATACCCGACATGTCAAACGAAAATGCTCCACCCAACATGTCAGATACGCGCCGATGATTCCCTGGCCCCAAGTCGCTAAGAGCGAGTGGTCCCTCACCTACAACGGAACTGCGAGCAGAAGCCACGCTCCTACTCTCCTTCTCCGGCACGGCATCCTTAGCGACGTTAGAGACGACGCCTACTTTTGAGCCCACCTTCTCCGATATGGTTCCAATGAGGTGTTCCTGAACTTCAAAACATGATTTAGCGATTGATTCTGTCCTCAACTAGTTCCCATATCTCTTCGCCTGCGGAGAGTGGACTTCTCTCACCATAGCCCAGCTTCTCCTTGAGCAGTCTATTTCTTCATTGCCTACGATTCCACATTTATAACAATATCTCCCAAGGTTTTCGTTTCTCCCTTGGATCCATAACAGACGAAGCTCTTCTCTATCCAGAAAAAAACTTGAGCTAAGCGGTTTGGATATGTCAATCTCGACCCTCATTGACAGCCCATTTTTGGCTCTGTTTGAAAATCTCAAGAATGAGCCAAACATCGGGGCCAACTCTTTAGCACTAGCAAGATTATGAAAGCTTGGAGGGAGACCCATCAATGCAGCCAGAAGGGAGTCTTGTTAAACTCCAGTTCTTCTATCTTCATTAACGACGGACAATGGCTGAGCAAAAGTTGGGCGCCTTTAATCGTCCATGGCCTCCCATCCATCACCCGCTCCAAATCTTCCTTGTCATTGAACGTGAACTGAAACAAACCAGGCTCGAGCTCTCTGACCTTCCATTTCTTCTTTGCTTTCCATACACCAGTAAAAACTTCGTAAATCCTTTTGACTCCGATTGATTTGTCGCTTAGAATTTTGCCTCCCAAGGTTGGAATCCCCTCTCTCTCACCATCTGAATCGACCCTCTCCGAAATGGATAGTTTCCTTGCCATGAACGTCATTGTGGCTTCCAAGTCTTGGTCCTCTTCCTCTTGGTTCTCCATATTGTATCACTCTTGTGTTTCCCTTAAGATTCTCCTTACCGTCTCATGTTTCCCAGATTCCTGTTCCCAGAAAAAAAAACTCCCACCCGACTACTAGCTGGATAGAACCAGAGAGAGAAAAAAATCTCCACAAGGACAAGCCTCACTTTTTATTAATATTTTTATTATTATTATTACTGTTAAAAACAGATTGAAATGTCAAGATCTTACGAGGTGTGTCAGAATTGCTAGCCAAGATTGACTCTGACTTTTAGAGCATACGCCAAGAGTTGTTTAAGGCAGATGTCAAGGAGATTAAGTTCAGTTAGAAGTTATGTGTTGAGAGTCAGGAACTGAAAACAGAGAGAATCAACTCCCAGGGAGGGAAGTCTTTCTTGAGAAACATGAGTAATTGTCAGATTGACGAGAACAAGGAAGGGAAGTTTTTCTTTCTGGATTTTAAAATGTTATTTAGTAAGATTTTATAACTTTAACATTTTAATTTCTTTTTTCATGAATGAATTATTGGAAGTTAAAAAGATTTGTTTAAAATTCCAAATTTACTAAATAAAATAAATTAAAAGTATCATTCAAACAAAAATTAACGTGTTTTTTATTCGTGAATATTTAATTGATTAATTAATTCGTATTCTACGGGGTGAAACGATGTGGTCGGTCCATGGATTTTCCTTCATTTATCCACATTTCGCTAAAAGGGTCGGTTTCCTACCATTGGGGAGGTGGAACGATATAAAATTTGAAAATTCAAGAGAAAGTTAGGACGAGACTAGCTGTTTATTATTGCGACAGGTGTCAAGTGGGGAAATTACAGTACATAATTATTATCGGAGAACTACTTCCAATTGAATTAATATGAGTAACGAATCCATGAAAAAAAAACAATTGAATTTGATCAATAATTGTTAAGGCAGAAAATTGAACCAAGAATTTTCTGTATTTGTCATTGATCGAATTACTGTTTGACAGTCAATAAAGATTGAGAAAGTTGAGTCAAGAACAAATATGACTGAAAGTGCTAAAATAACTTACTTTGGTTTTTTTATCCCATATTGTAGGGTGTGGATCTTGTAATATATGAAATATCTCGCTCCAAGCCGTACATACGACTTTCGTTGAATATAGAGAATTCGACATAATACATTTAGTCAATTGGAAATTCGATCAAATAACAAGATATTGTTGAAAAAAAGTTGACTTTTTCTAGATGAAATGGTAATGAATTGGAATTACAATTGAAACGACTGAAAGGGGATATGCTATTTTGGGGTCAACATTAGGACAAAAAATTATTTAGAAGCAAAAAAAGTCAATTTTGAAGTTCAAAAAATCGCTTATAATTGACATTCAAAAGCGAAGCAACTTTGTTGCTTCTAAAGGTCTGTCGCTTTTAAAATCACATCTAAAAAATTAGAAGCGACTAATCATCGCTAATTTCGCTTCTAAGGTGCAAAAAAGGCGCATAAAATGGCTTCCAAATTTAGCTGGTAAAAATTAGAAGCGACTTTAGAAGCAACATGTCGCTTCTAATTTCTTTCCGCCATATTTGGAAGCGGTTTTAGAAGCGACATGTCGCTTCTAATTTGATGAAAAGGAGTTTTAAATTTAAATTTCGAAGCAACATTAAATACAAATTTTCACTTCTAATGTTAAAAGTTTACTTTTTCTAACTCCAATTGAAATTATTATTAAATAAATTAAATATTAAATTTATTTATAATAAAAATCTATTATTAAAATTAAATTTTATAAAACGTAAAAAATAACATACCTACTCAAATTAAAATATTCGAAACATAGTTATATCATTTGAATAAAGTTGATAATCCATAAAGCGTAAACTAGAAATCTATAAAAACAATAGTTTATAACTTAAACGATAAATTATCATCTTCTTGCACGTTCTTGTCGTAGTCCACCACGTCTTGTTGGGATTCGTGTCCACAAAAGAGATAATAGACATTATAAATAATTTTGTATTTTATTTTCTGGAAACATTAAATAAAATTGAATATTTATTCTTAATTAAGTTTTTGTTTATGTATGTTTGCTACTTGCTGAAACTATCATCAACGAAAGGGGTGCTAAGTACAAACTTAACAAGATACCCTCGTACGACTAGTTTAAATAATAGTTCTCAATCTAAAGATCGATAGAGAAATCAAATCTGAGTATTGATTGTTTGAATGAATCATGATATCTTATCTTGTGATATAGAGAGTTGGGAGTCTGTGATTCATTCTTGATGTATTATAGATGACATCGAACAAGACCTGTGAGACTCTGAAGCTTGAGATAAAACCGTTTAATCACTCGAAACTTCAAGATCACATACTTGGGGTATTTTGGTACTTACCTAAATCCTAAAGTGAATGCATAACTGATATGACACTTTATGACATTTGATTTGTCAATGGGCAATGGCTAATTGAAGTTCCATTTGACCCGATGGTTGGTGTCATAACGTTGTTACATAGGATTATGTGATTCACAGATACATAATTCGTATTGAAACAATGCTGAAGCATTAGTATCACACTATGCTTTGTTATGAGAGTGTGAATGAATAAACCGGGCCTGATATTCATCAAATAGAACATTTTTTTTTGAATAAAAATGTGACATGTGACATTTATTATTTTTTAGAAATAAATCAAATATATTTTTGGGAAAATAAATGATTATGCACGGCTTCATTAGTGAATTAGGCTGAGTATTTATTTTAATCTCAATTAAAAATAACATTGGGCTTAAATTTGACTAACGGGTCAAAATTGGATTTTGATTTAACTCAATCTAGCTCTCTCTCTTATAGAAGGGTTTTTCAGAAAACCCTAACCATAACCCTTATCAGAATTTGGACCACTCTCTCTTCCCCGTTGAGTTTGACTGAGTATTCTTGAGAGAGAAAAGATCAAGAAACCGTTTCTTAATTCTTATTTCGTTCTTGAATATTTCCCTTCTTCGTTGGCCGAGAATCGATGATAATTGATCTAGACCCATTCTAGGCGAATCTGCCTCTTAGACAGGCCCGCTGGCCAGACAGCATTATGGTCGGCCAATGGGTCCAATCTGGGCCTTCTCTCTCATGCGCATTTTGTGCTGTATCTGTGCAGTCCAATTCCTCTACGACGTGGCCACAGGTGTCCTCTACCATCCAGCACAGGTTTGGCGCTCAAAATTAGGCGAGAGGAATCCGTAGGGTCACAGGTCCACTGCACGTGTCCGGTAGACAGCATTCTGGCCAGTCAGTAGATCCGAGGTGGGCCTTGACTGTCACGCGCGTCTTGTTGCATTTCCGTGTGATCCAGTTCCTCTGACACGTACCCCGGACCCTACCTACTTTGGTGCACGGGTCCCACACCTACATCAGCTCTCAGGAACTCGTAGGCTTGCAAGCTCACTTTTCCCGTCTGGCGAGCCAGATTACACCATTCCGGCCGGCGTGTCGCTTCCTGAAGCAATCCGGCGAGCCAGATTACACCATTCTGGCGAGCTTGGGCCTCCTTCATTCCGGCGAGCCAGAATCTCCATCAGGGCGAGGTATTTTGACGAGGCATCCAGGAGTGAGTTAGTCACGCACGAATTTGTTTACAACTTTACGTGTAAGTCCCTTCTAAACGATTTGGTCTGCAAATATAAAATTGTTTATAGTATTGCTAGATTGAATGTGTTCAATTTTTTGATGCTTGTGTCTTGTATAAAAGTTTTATTGACATGTTAGTATTTTTAATGCCATGGTTAATTGAACATGTATAAAATGTGTTTTAACATGTTAGGTCATTTTACGTGTTTCCGTCATATTTAGATATGTCACATAATATTATTGAATAATCGTTAATTAATTTTCAGCAAATGGTATCAGAGCTAAAAATGACATTATAAATTAGGTTTTAATCACTAAATCTGAAATTGTTTGACTAGTTTGGTGTTGGCGTTTTTTGTATTATTGTTGATTGCATTGTGAATGTATTGAGTGTGTTTTATGGATGGATCCTCACTTTTATGGCCTAGGAAATTTCCGGTTATCATCCAATTTTTATTTTTTATTTTAAATTTTAAATTAGTGAGCCTCAATTTTCGAGGAGAATTTAAATTGTAATTCGACGACATGAAGACAAGGAAGTCAGCACCTCGGGCTTGACCGCACATTGGAGAACGTATGGGAGCTGACCCGAGACATTCGATGATGCGTCAAGAGGTTCTTTAGCCAGTCCTTCATTGAAGATTAATTAGTCTAATTTTCAATGTAATTTTTCTTTGGGGTGTAATTAGAAATGGCTATTAGATGAGATAATTATTTTAGGCTTTTATTTTATTTAATCTTATAGCATAACCACCCCACATGTCATATAGGATAGAACGGTAACATCACATTAAAATGAAATGTTCATATAGTTTAAAGTTTATAAAAAGGGTTATAAAATGTAAACTGTTTTCAATAAAAATATGATTTTTTTTCAAAAACTAAGTTGGAGGGTTGTTTATCGTTGACTCAACCCAAGGTCCTCGACATGAGTTTAATTAACCTAATTTGTGATGAACTAAGAGTCACCCATTGTGGCCCTCTATTCAATGGGAGTATTTTGAAAGAATTTTGTTAATTAAACTGTTATGAAGTAGGCCTTAAAGAGAAGCGATGAAGCGGTGTCACCCCTAGGAGAACCATTATCAAAGTGACTTGATTAAAGGCCCACATGTCAGTTTTGTTGACAGAGAATTCCACAAGAAGATTATTTATTTACATATTAATGTAATATAAATCTTTCATAAGTCTTTACTGTAATTGCTGATTAAGTTAATAAAAATTGAAACGTTTATTCATTCCTTTTCCGTGAACAAACTCTTCATGGTTTGGTTAAAATGAAATATTCACAATCTAAAGATCAAGGACTATTGATCCTAAAATGATTGTTGGAAGAATCTATGATGTCTGATTACGGGGCATAGAGAGTTAGGAACTCTATAGTTCTTCCAGTGTATCTTCCAAAGATACTGAATTGACCGGTGCACCTTTATAGACAGAAAGATTATTCACATCTCCTTTGAGTCAAGTGAGAGTTTTTTGGGATTGGTGCCCACGAAGGAGATATTAGACATTATAAATACTTTTGTATTTCGTTTTGATGAAACATTAAATAAAATTAGTTATTCATTCTTTATTAAGTTTGTGTTTATGTATGTTTGATACTCTATGAAACTATCATCAACGAAATGGTGCTAAGTACAGACTTGACATGATACCCTCTAGTGACTAGTTTAAATAATAGTTTGCAATTTAAAGATCGACAGGGCCATCGAATTCTAGTATTGATTTTTTGAATGACTCATGATATCTTATCTTGCGAAATAGAGAGTTGAGACTCTGTGATTCATTCTTGATGTCCTATTGAAGACATTGAACGAGACATGTGATATTCTGAAGCTCGAGACAAAACCTTTAATCACTCGAAACTTAAAGATCACATACTACTGGTATTTTGGTACTTACTTAAATCCTGAAGTGAATGCATTATTGATGTAACTTTATGACATTTGATTTTTCAATGGGTAATGGCTAATGGAAGTTGCATCGGACCCGGCGGTTGGTGTCATAATGTTGTTACATTGGATTATGTGATTCACAGATACGGAAACAATGCTGAAGCATTAGTATCACACTATGCTTTGTTATGGGAGTGTGAATGAATAAACCGGGCCTGGTATTAATCGAATAAGAACATTCTTTGAATAAAACATGTGACATGTAGAGACATCTAACTTTATGTTTTTCTCATTCACAAATAACGAAGGAGTTAGTGAAATAATAACTCAGCGGTAAAATGATAATTTTACATTCCTTTGAGTTACTGATACACACAAAGGGTAATATCGTATAATACTTTGTTGATCATGTGAAGAATTTTTTTGTTGAACTAGAACGATTGATTTTATCATTAAATGTAAATTGTAATTTACACTACGAGAGTCTTTTTCTAAGTA
The DNA here is from genome assembly GCA_958296335.1 of Urtica urens. Taxonomy (NCBI): domain Eukaryota; kingdom Viridiplantae; phylum Streptophyta; class Magnoliopsida; order Rosales; family Urticaceae; genus Urtica; species Urtica urens. The sequence goes on from OY282520.1 coordinate 39,203,786, forward strand.
ATTAAATAAATAATTTGTTATTTATTATTACATTTGTTTAACGAATCATACTATGTTCTTATATTGATAATAATATGATTTGACGATTCAAATAAATAAAATGATGGAAATAAATAATTTATCGTTTCATACTTCCTTAAGAACTATGAAAAGAATTTACGACTTGTCATTAAATAAATGAGATGTGCTAAATTATTTTGGAAATAAATCAAATATATTTTTGGGAAAATAAAATGATTATACACTGCCATAACTAGTGAATTAGGGCTGAATATAATTTTAAACTCAATTAAAAAAAACATTGGTCTTAAGTTTGACTAACGGGTCAAAATTGGATTTTTACCTAACTTATACCCTCTCTCTCTCTTATAAAAGGGTTTTTCTATAACCCTAACCCTAACCCTAATCGGAATTTTGACCTTTCTCCCTTCCCGCTTGAGTTTTGCCGAGTATTCTTGAGAGAGAATGGATCAAGAAACTGCTTCTTGATTCTTGTTTCGTTCTTGAGTGTTTCCCCTCTTCGTTGTTCGGGTTAAAAGAGCCCACACTCTTATTCTCCTTAAAAAATTCTAGAATAATATCATTGACTCAAATTTCCGTGTTTGAGTGAATTTCATTCGCAGGAAATCAGTAAATAATCGAAGAGAATTAAGCTAGGCTCATTCTAGGCGAATCTCCCTCACAGACAGCATTCCGATCGGCAAGTGGGTCCCAAGTGGGCCTTCTCTCTCACGCGCGTTATGTGCAGTATCTGTACAGTCCATTACCTCTTCCACGTGGCCACAGGTGTCCTCTACCTTCCTGCATAGGTTTGGCGCTTAAAATAGGCATGAAGAATCCGTAGGCTCACATGCCCACTGCACATGTCTGGCAGACAGCATTCCGGCCGACAGTGGGTCTCAGGTGGGCCTTGGCTGTCACGTGCATCCTGTTTCATTTTTGGGTATCTAGTGCCTCTGCCACATGTCCCTGGTCCCTACTTACATTGGTGCACCGGTCCCACACCTCCAGCAGCTCTCATGAACTTGTAGGCTAGCAGGCTCGCTTCTCCCGTCTGGCAGACTAATTCAGGCCGACCAACATCCAATCCAGCCAGCAGCTTCCTGAAGCAATCCGGCAAGCCAGATTCAACCATTCCGGTGAGCTTGGTCCTCCTTCATTTTTCCGAGCCAGAATCTCCATCCCGGCGAGGAAATTTGATGAGGTATTCAGACGTGAGCTAGCCACGCACGAAGTTGTTTACAACTTCACGTGTAAGTCACTTCTAAACGATTTTGTTTTCAAATATAAAAATCTTTATAGGATGGCTAGATTGAATGTGTTCAATTTATTGATGCTTGTGTCTTTTATAAAATGTTTATTCACATGTTAGTATTTTTAATGCCATAGTTAATTGAACATGTATAAAATGTGTTTTAACATGTTAGGTCGTTTTACGTGTTTCCGCCATATATAGATATGTCACATAATATTATTGATTAATCTTTAATTAATTTCCAACACGTCTTCCCTCTGGTCCATGTCCTATCTTATCTAGCTTGGGGTTGGTGGGACATGTTGAAGTCAAAAGGTCGTCTAGTCGTCAACGTTGCTGGTCTGGATTGTGCTGGATCGGATCTGAAGAGTTCAAGGGTCCGAATTGAGTTATATATTGGCTCAATCTGGATGCATAATCTGGGTTGATATGTCTGATAGTCCGGCTTAATCTATTTTCCATATCTACCACTACTCCTCGAAGAGCTGCCAACTTCACCTCCATCACAGATGGCATCATCGATCTCGAGTATCTTGCTTTAAAAACCTGCCATGTTGTCTTGGGCCCTGGCTTCTAAAAAATACGAGCATAGGATCGATGGCACAATCCATGTAGCTCAATCACGTTGCATGCCGAGGATCTGAGCCATAGAAGTGTCCTCTAAAGTGCTTTGGTTCATATTTTTCCCTTTTCCACGAGCTTACTGTTGGATATCGGTATGTCGCTCAAAGATGCAAGGCTGCGTATATAATAAGAACAAAATCAAGTATGATAATTATAAATAGAGTGTAAAACCAATATTTATACTAACATGATATTCTCCACTAGCACCGATAATCAATTGACCGTCAATAGTTTAATACAATCTCTCTCACGCAACGAGCGACCCTAGGATCATCCCAAAATAATGTCATCTGCAATGGTATCATAATACATTAGTATATAAACTTGTAAACGACTTTGTATAACCAACTTTTAATTCAATAAAACATACGTTCATCCAACAATACTCTGCGAATGAGATCGCGCCTTGCCGGCTCTTCATGGTTTTCTTGGTTTGATTTGCTTTATTTTGGTTAGATATTTTCTGCAAAAAATAGTGTTTCAAGTAAGAAAACTTAATTTTCAATATAAAACAATTGTTTAAATATTGAATAAATTGTTTCTTGCAACTACTACTGAGTGTCCATCATGTCTATTAGCTCAACTCATTGTTTCTCTGTCAAGCCTTTGGGATTATTAACAAGTTTCAAAGATCAATTACCGCCAAACGTGATTTGGTATTGTGGACTATATAGCTCACATATACGTCATGAAGATGCTTCTTTGAATCTTCTTCTCAATCAGACTTCAACGGCCCACGGGCGTCATCGTAAACAAATTTGTACTCTGCGTGGATACCGGATATTGCCGCTTGTTGTTGCGGTGTGATGATTTTCCACCAGGACGTCTTAGGAGGAACGTGCTCTCGTACCAAAGTCCCTAAACTATTTGCTAATGTGCCAATCCACTCGTCTTTCTTCACCTTTCCCCTTGCTCTCTCCTTACTGGTGGATAATGTTGGTATCGATCTAGTATTTAACAATTCATTATCATATCATATATAGCGGAATATAAAAATTTGTTTTTAACACGTGTAACCTATTTTACTACCTAGACAAAGTGCATAAAAATGTTGTTCATCAAAACATATAATAAATATGAAAAAGACTTAGAATCTTTATCTTGTTGCTTCATCTTGGAGTCCCTTCTCGAATGCAGATCCTTCCCCTTGTCTCGTTTCTTCTTGGCTTTGGATTCTCGAGCAACCACGAAAGTTTCTACCACTAGAGCCTTCGAGCGTTTCAAGAGTTTAGTGAGTGGGAAATATTAAACAGTATGAACCAAGAACAAGTCTTGGATCATACGCTAATTCTCTAGATCAAGTGATGATCTAGGTGCCAGAATAAAAGAGTATTTTAGAGAGAGAGAGAGAAATATGGTTGGCTAGAAGAGAGAGCGCAAGACCAAAAAACTTATTTTCACATCTCAATGTGAGACTCTATTTATAGTAGAAGGAAATACAAGAAAGGGTAATTACGCTTTCCTATTGTGTATTCATGACAAAATATTTTATTTACTCCTCCCATTCTCTTCTACATGTCCGAAAACTTATGTCATAAGTCAGGAAATTTGCTTCCTCCTTAGCGCATTTGTTTCCTTCTCAAATAACATCATTTTCTCTTTTTTTAGGCAATTACCAATACACAATAATATACCAAATAAAAAAGATATATTTCTCTATCTTTCTTGAAATAAGGAAAAACCTTTATATTATAACCTTTATCTCCCTTGCCATATGGGTGTCTACACACACATACTTACTTCCTAATTTGTTCACAACAAAATAAGGAAAAACCTTTATATTATTTCCTATAAAATAACATGTCACAAAATTTAATACACTAAGCTTGAAAACCAATTTTTAGCCATGTGAATTTAAATCAATTTGTGAAAAATTCAAAATCTTATTTTGACATTTTTACATCAATTATCCTTAAGGACAAAAATACATTTTAGACCATTTTCGTAAAATACGTCTAGTGCAACAATTAAACTTACTTTTACGTAGCTTATATTTTAAAAAACTCTACTCTAATGACTTGTTATAGTGACCTCATGGACCCAAATGAACATGATTTTACTAGGACTCTTGGACTTAAAGTTCACAAACTTTTCCAAGTCAAGTTTAATGTCAAGTGATTCCACTAAAGGGTTTATATTGAAAATCTCTAGGTTCAAATGAATATTCTTTTTTACTAAAAATAATCTACTTATTTGTGATGAGCGGATCCACTGAATATTATTGAATGATTACCCTTCATGAATATTTTCAACTAGATGGGATTTATAAAATTACGATTTATCTTTCTAGTTTTAATTACCTTAACTCCTTTAATACTTGTGAATAAGCTAGATACGATGTATTGAGTACAAGCTAACAAGTCACAACTCTTTCCAAAAGAATCTCTTATTTTATTTGGACAGCGGCCGGTACATTAATTCATAATCCAAGTAATAAAGCATGAGGTGATATACATTGCATTTCAGCAATTTTGTACATGAATTCCATATCTATGAGAACTTCATAAAGTATATTCATGACAACTTCATAATCCAATACATCACCAATAGAGCGCTTCTAGTTCACAAACTTGGATCTAGAGTGTAACTTTCTTAAATGAGCATATTGAAGTTATGAAGTGACATGTCTCATTTCAGGATTAGCGTAAGCATGATAAAATTCATACATAGTGACCTTGAGACATAAAATCTTAAATGATTCGTTCTTACATTGTTTCTAAAGGTGCACTGGTCAATTCAGTATCTTCGGAAGATACACTTATAACCGGACATCATAGATTCTTTCAACAATCATACTATGATCAATAGTCCATTGATCTTTAGATTATTAATATTTCTTTTTAAGAAAAACATGAGAAGTTTGTTCACGCAATTCTACCTTTGTCTCTTCATATATTTTTAGGTTTGATTAAGGACTATAAAAATCTTCAATCAAACAAAATATGAATGAATGAATGTTTCAAATTTTATTAATTTAATCAACAAATTACAATAAGGACTTATGAGAGATTTATATTACATAGATATTCAAAAAAATAATCTTCTTGTGGGCATCTCTGCCAACAAACTCCCACTTGACTCAAAGAAGATGAGTATAGTCCTTCATGCCTAATCTGTCTCGATGTTGGTCGAAGACCATGTTGGATAGGGCCTTAGTGAAAGGATTTTCTAGGTTGTAAACCGTTGAGATCTTCTTCACCTCCACGTCTCCGCGTTGCACGATTTCTCTAATCAAATCGTATTTCTTCTCAATATGGTTAGAGCACTTATGAATTCTAGGTTCCCTTGATTTAGAAACATCCCCACTATTATCACAATAAAGTGTCATGGTCTCGTGGTAATTTGGAACGACTTCCAAATACTTAAGGAAATTTCTAAGCCATACAGCCTCTTTCGATGATTCACAAGCAGACGCATATTCTACTTCCATGGTGGAGTCAGCAATGCAAGATTTCTTGATACTCCCATACAATGGATCCACCATTTAGGATAAACACACGTCCTTAATTGGATTTCCTGGAATCCCTATCTACCTGAAAGTCAAAATTGGTATACCTCGTCATAGTCGGGTCAGTACCCGAATATGTAAGCATAAAGTTCCTAGTTCTTTGAAGGTACTTAAGAACATGCTTTACAGCAGCCCAATGCTCGGGTCAATGATTTAATTGGATATGGCTAACTACACCAACGGCAAAACATATCTCTGGTCTAGTGCACATCATACCATACATTAGACTTTCTACGGCCGACGCATAAGGAATCTTTCTCATGTCCTCAATCTCTTGTGCAGTCTTGAGAGACTCCATGTCTTAAGAGGGTTAGGCCCTTCTTAGAGTCTTGCATAATGAAGCGATCCATCACCTTATCTATATAAGATTCTTGGTAGAGCGACATGGTCCAGTTCTTTCGATCTCGAAATATCTGAATCTCTTGAATGTACGCAGCTTCCCCTAGATCCTTCATACCAAACTGCTTTGGTAATCAGATTTTAACCTCATATAGTTTACCCATGTCATTACCAATGAGTAATATATCATCGACATACAATACCAGAAACACAACTTTGCCCTTTCGTATTAATTTGTAAAGACAAGGTTCATCTATCGATTGTTCAAAACTGAATCTTTTTACAGTTTCATCGAATCTAATATTCCATGATCTAGATGCATGCTTTATTCCACAAATGGATTTAAGAAACTCAAAAATCTTGGTCTCACCACCTTCCACGAAACCGTCTGGTTGAGCCATGAAAATGCGCTCGTCAAGATTGCCATTCAGAAAGGCAGTCTTGACATCCATTTTCCAGATCTCCCAATCGAGAGCGCATATATGGATAGAAATATGCGGATAGACGTAAGCATTGTGACAGGCGAGAATGATTCTTCATAATGGATAGCCACTAGTCGCGCTTTGAACGTCTTAACGTTCCCATCCGGATCCCTTTTCTTCTTATAGCTCCACTTACACCCTACCAGTTTAACCCCTTCAGGTAGGTCTACAAGTTTCCAGACTTTGTTGACATACATCGAATGCATCTCACTTTCATGGCGTCAAAGCCAAAGGTTTGATTCAGAAACAGTCATTTCTTGACTGTAGAAAACAAGGTCATCCATGTCTGAGACGACTACGAGAGTATGTGTTGAGATTGAAGCCCATAAAGGAGATATTAGACATTGAAATACTTTTGTATTTGGTTTTGCTGAAACATTAATAAAATTAAATATTCATTCCTTATTATGTTTGTGTTTATGTATGAATGCTATGCTTTGAAACTGTCATCAACAAAATGGGTGCTAACTACAGACTTGACAAGATAGTCCCTTTTGACTAGTTTAAAAATTTGTTCGCAATCTTAAAATTGATAGAGCAATCAAATCTGAGTAATGGTTGTTCGAATGAATCATGATATCTTATCTTGTGATATAGAGAGTTGTGCCTCTATGTTTCATTATTGATATCTCATATTAGATATTGAACAGGACTAGGGATGCTCTGAGGCTCGAGATAAAACCGTTTAATCAGTCAAAACTTTAAGATTACATACGAGGGGTATTTTGGTAATTACCTAAATCTTGAAGTGAATACATAATCGATGGGACACCTTACGACATTTGATTTGTCAATGGGAAATGGCTAATTTTTAGTTGCATCTTACCCCCTGGTTGGTGTCATAACGTTATCATGTTGGGTTATGTGATTCACAGATACGGAATATGTGTCTCAACAATGTTAATGCATTAGTATCACACTATTCTTTCTTATGAGAGTGTGAATGAATAAACTTGGTCAGGTATTTATCGAACAAGAAAATTCTTTGATTAAAACATGTGACATGTAAAGACATCTCACTCTATATGTTTTTCTCATTCACAAATAACAAAGAAGTTAGTGAAATAATAACTCATGGGTAAAACGGTAATTTTACATTCCTCTGAGTTACTGATACACATGAAGGGTAATATTGTAAAGTACTCGGTGGATCCTGCGAAGAATTGTTTTGTCACATCAACCTGAAAATTGACGCATATGAACTTAGAGAGTTTCAATATTTGTCATCTAGTGGAATTGACTAATATGAAGAATTAAAAGACGGAAAAGGTTTTTGAACTTTTGAGTCCGATCTTTATTCTAAAGCTTCGTTGATGTGAGTCCATAAGGTCTCCAATGATAGATAGTCAGACGAGATTAAATGGACAAGAATAATTGATTTACTCATCAAATATAAATTGTGATTTATATCGAGAAAGTTATTTTCTAAGTAACTTAATAAATAATTAGTTATTTATCGTTACATTTATTTAGTAAATCATATTGTATAATTAAATTGATTATAATACATTTTAATGATTAAAATAATTAAAACATGAAACTAAATATTTTCTCATTTCGTAATTGTTTGTAAGTATGAAATTATTAAATGACATGTTATTAATAAATGAGAGTTCTAAATTAATTGAATTTAGAAATAAATCAAAAGAATTTGGGGATAATATAAATTCTTTTTGGCTAAGTGTGATGACATGTGTTGGCCGAATATAATTAATCATGGGTTTATAAAATGGTTTAGAATTAAGTAATGGGTTTGACCCAGTTTAATCTCATTTAACCTTTTATATAAAGGCTTAAGAAAACCCTAATGAAGGCTAACCCTAGTATAAACTTTCGGCCATCTCTCTCCCTCTCCCTTGGTATGTGTTTGGTCGAAAGAAAGAAAAGAGAGAACACGAGAAAATTGTTTTTCTTGCTTTCTCATATTTCATTGAGCGTTCAGTTGACCTTGGTGAGTCCATCGATCTCCGATCCGAGAATCTCCATGTCGTTCAGGTGACCCATGATCATTAGCATGTGGTCCCTGACTAACGTTCCCGGCTTCATCCGAAAATTCATGAAATTTAGGATTGTCTGCTGCCTCGCCTGACGCCCATGACATCCGAACATGTCATGAAGATTGTAGAGCATGTCATATGCCGTGGCAATGTCCTTGTGAGATTGTTGCAACACATTGCTCATGGAACCCAAGATATAACACTTGGCAATCTCATCGGATCTTACCCACGTGTCATAGGCGTTCTTGTCCTCCTGGCTTGAGTCAGCACTCGGAGCTAGAGGACACGAGGTAGTGAGAACATACTTGTGCTTTTCCACCGTCAGTACAATGTCGATGTTACGTTTCCAACAAACGTAATTCTCACCCTCGAGTTTGTTATAACTCAGTATAGATGCAAGTGGATTCATGATATTGTTGAAATTAAATGAAGTGAAGAAATTTAGCATATCCTACAGTTTCGAATTATGATGCATGTACAATCCTAAATTGGTGAGGAAATCGATAAATAATTCATGGTATTATGAACAAAAATGATCAGTTACTTTTCCTTGGGGAAACCGCAATTGATCGCCTTTCATAGTCGTGATACATCACTATTTAGTTTGAACCATACAATAAGTGACAACTTCTAGTTCTCGCTAATTACCATGGACTTTGGTCACTTATTTTTAAGCATAGCCTCTATGGAGGGTTACTTTAAACAATAAGTCTAAGCGTGTAACGAAAATGTGGGCCCTTATCCAAGTTACGTTGAAAACGGTTCTCCTAGGGGAGACCCCGCTTCATCGTTCCTCTTTGGAGCTTAGTTCGTAACAATTTAATTAACTATGTGCTTCCGAAGTACTCCCATTAAAGGGAGGGCCACGAGGATGACTCTTAGTTCATTCACACAAGTTAATAAAATTCATGTTGGGGACCTCGGGTTATTACAACGACAAATAACCCTCCCACTTAGTTTTTTGCAAAAATCATATTTTTGTGGACGAAGTTCAATTTCATAACTAGTTATATAAATTAAACAATAATGATGCATAAAAAATTTCATATTGTGTTAGCGTTCTATCCTATATGACATGTGGATGAATATGAGATAAGCTTAAATAAATAAAAACATAATATTTAACTTATCTAATGGCCCATTTCTAAATTTACAACCCTTTACCAAAAAATAAAAATAAACTACTAAATTTCTTGTCTTGCGTCGAGTCTTCAAAATTCCGAGTTTTAAAACTTAGAGATTAATATCTCCCACTCAAATAACTAAATTCACTTTTATTCAGAAAAAATTTCAGAATCTCGGTCGTCGGACCTAACCCTAGCTAGCTCGCGCGCGTCCAAAGACACACGGCCACGGTAGGGTTTTACGACCCAAATAGCCTCTTGCGTCCAATACACAGGTCCTTGGGCGTGTTCGAAATCGTCCGGGATAGCTCCCACGCGTTTCAAAAACGCGCGGCCATTCCCGGAGGCTGCCTTCCTTCTTCTTGTCTTCCGGATTACAAAATTACAAAATTTAAATTTACAACAAATTACAAATTTAAATAAAATAAAAATAAAAACCGGGACGTAACCCGTAAACAATCCTAGGGCCAATTAGAGTAAGGATCCATTCACAAAACAAACATACATTCACAAATGCAATTCATACAAAACACGCCAACACTTAAAATTGATTTAATGACAATTATGGCTCTGATACCTTTTGGTGGAATTTATTTAACAATTAACCTAATTTAATTATGAAACACATCAATATATGGAGGAATTTCATAATTCAATTTAACATATTATAAACGTTTTAAAACATGTTCGATAACCATATCATTAAATCTAACATGTCAATAAATTTACAATCATATCAATAAATTTATCTAAGCATGCAAACGAATAATCCGAATACATATAAACATTCTAAAACATCATATCATTCAGATCCAATTCGTTCGAGGGATACTTACATAAGATTAGGATCTGCGAAGACGAGTCTCGGGATGCGTCCAAAAGTCGGCCGATCCTCTACACCACGTGCGTCAAGAAAATCCTAAAAATCGTCGATCCTCCGTTGCCCTAAAATGGCCGGCCCTGTGGGAGAAAAAATCACTCAAACAACCACAAGTTGAGTCAATGATAATACTCAAGAGATTTGTGAGAGACAAAGAGGGTGGGCTCTTTCCTTGGAAAAAGAGAAGAAGGAATAAAAGGAAACACTCTCAACGATCCGCTCTCTCAATTCTCTTTGGGATTTTGGCCAAATATTTTTCTCCTTTGGAGAGAGCAAATAGTCGGCCAAGAGGGAAGGGGAGAGAGAGCTTGTGGCCGTGTAAAAGCTAGGTCAAAAGAGAGAGAGAAGAGCTTCTTTTATTTCAGGGAGAATGAGCTTAATTAGGTCAAACACAATTAATGACCCATTAATCAAACTAAGCCTGATAAATCATTTAAGCAATTTTCCAACTAAATTATTTTTGTTAAGTTGCCGGCCACCGTATACTATTTATCTCAAAAATATTTTCGATTTATTTCTAAAATCCATATAATTAATTTAGAACATTTCATTTATTTAATGACAAGTCATTAATTATTTCATACTAAAGAATGTAGTACGAAACGAGAAAATATTTATTTTCATCTTTTATTTATTTGAATCATCAAATTATATTATTATCAATATAATAACACAATATGATTCGTTAAATAAATGTAATACTAAATAACCAATTATTTATTTAATTACGTAGAAAATAATTTCTTAGTGTTAATCACAATTTACGTTTAATGAGAAAATCGATCTTTTCTTGTTCACTAATATCTCATCCAAGAGTCTATCATTGAGACCTTATGGACCCACATGAACGAAGCTTTAGAATAAAGGTCGGACGCAAAATGTCATAAACATTTTCCGACTTTTAATTCTTAATATTAGACGATTCCAGTAAAGGACCAATATTGAACATCTTTAAGTTCATATGCGTTTATATTTCCGTTTGATGTGATAAAACTATTCTTCACATGGTCTACGGTGTATTTTACGATATTACTCTTTGTGTGTATCACTAACTCAGAGGAATGTAAAATTACCGTTTTACCCCTGAGTTATTATTTCACCAAATCCTCTGTTATTTGTGAACGAGAAAAAACATAAAGTGAAATGTCTCAACATGTCATATGTTTTATTTCAAAGAATTCTTTATTTGATGAATATCAGGCCTGGTTTATTCGCTCACACTCTCATATCAGAGCATGGTGTGATACTAATGACTTAGCATTGTTTCAACACAAATTCCACATCTGTGAATCACATGTTTCAACGAAACAGTATTATGACACCAATCGTCGGGTCAATGAAACTTCATTTAGCCATTTCTCATTGACAAATCAAGTTTCATAAAGTGTTACAAGAAGACATGTACTCACTTCAGGATTTAGGTAATTATTAAAACACCCCTCGTATATGAGTTTGAGGTTTCGAGTGATTAAACGGTTTTATCTCGAACTTCAAAACTTCACAGGTCTTGTTCAATATGTTCATTAAGATATCAAGAATGAATTACAGAGTCACAACTATCTATATCACAAGATAAGATATCGTTTAATTCATTCTAACAATCATTACTAGGAATCGATTGCCCAATCGATCTTTAGATTGCGAACTATTATTTAAACTAGTCATAAGAAGGTATTTTGTCAAGTTTGTAATTAGGACTTCTTTCGTTGATGACAGTTTCAGAGCGTAGACATTAATGCGTAAACACAATCTTAAATAAGAATGGATATTCAATCTTTATTTAATTTCAAAGCAAAACAAATACTAAAGTATTTAATATCAAAAATCTCCTTTGTGGGCATAAATGCCAACAAAATAAACGTGGGAGGTCGGCTTTTGAGTGTGCGATGGAGTCGACGGTAAAATGTTTCGCTTGCATGCGGCGCTCCTTTGGACGATTAATGATTTTCTTGCTCGATAGTATTTATCTGGATGAAGTGGACAAGGATATCTTGCGTGTCCGACATGTAATGTTGACACACCGTCCATGAAGGTGAAAAACAGAATTGTGTATTACCATCATCGTCGGTACTTGCCTAATTCTCATCGATTGAGGAATAGCAAAGATCATTACACAAACCGCAATGAGAGACGTCTGAAACCCATACGATTGACATCGAGAGACATACTTAGGCAATTGAATAGTGTTTTTAAAAAGACATCTAGCAAACACATCGATATTGTGGGTCAAAAACGAAAGCGAGCTGAGTGCGAATTAAATTGGTCCAAGAAAAGTATCTTCTACGATCTACCGTATTGGTCAGAGTCTGTGTTGAAGCAAAACGTTGAGGTTAATGTGTGTGAAAATCTTCTTGGTACAATGCTTAGCTTAGAAGGGAAGAACCAGAACACATATAAAGCACGGCTTGACTCTTGCGTAGAGGCAACGATTCACCAAGTTCCTTCAATCTGTCAACTTTCCAGATGGTCTTGCTGGTATTTGAAGAAAAATGTAACGGCGGATGGAAAGTTAACAGGTTTGAAGTCACACGATTGCCACATTATTCTACAAAGGTTATTGACTCATGGTATTTGTACTTTTGTACCGAAGCCTATACATGAGACGATCACTGAGCTTTGAAATTTTTTTTAGTTAATAAGTTCTAGAACCTTGAAGGTAGAAGATCTTGAAAATGCAAAAATTTCCATCATCGAGATCTTGTGCAAGCTCGAAGTCATTTTTCCTCCCGCTTGTTTCACGATCATGGTTCATGTGGCAATTCATTTACCAAAGGTAGCCTTATTTTGTGGTCCTATGCAGATGAGGCTAATAAATCCCATAGAGAGATATCTTGGAACGTTAAAACATTTTGTAAAAAATAGAGCCAAGCCAGAAGGTACTATTGCAGAAGGTTACATCATTGAAGAAGCTCTAACATTCGTTGGAAGGTATTTGGAAGATCAAAATGATGTAGTTGAGGATGTAGTACGAGAGCTCTCTATTTTTCGATCCGAGAAATGTGTTCCTAACGGGATGATGAAACCTTTAGTGTTAGACGACGAATAACGAAAGATTGCAGATTGGTACATCCTTACTAACTGCCCAGAAGTGGATCCATATTTGATGTAAGTAATCTATTTAAATATATATTTAAGTTGATCAACTTTTAATCATCTTGTTGAAGCTTTACTAAAATAACAAAAATTTAGAGAGCATTGGGATGTGATTAGAGAAACTAGAGTCGATGACGTTTAGGCGGTGCACAAGAAAGAATTTAAAGTTTGGTTTGCGAAAAAGGTAATTCATAATTAATTACTTATTATGATACCGTATACGTGCTAATCAATCATTTTGTTTGAAATTCAGATTTATGACATGAAAACTACCGGCTCTGATGTGTCTAAAGAGCTTCATGCATTATGTGTTGGCTCTTTTCAAGTTATCCATCAATATTCGAGTTGTTTGGTTAACGGCGTGAAGTATATCACTCATCACCGTGATAATAATCGAATAACACAAAACAACGGTATAGGTGTTTCAACAGATGATTATGCTTTTTATAGGAGGATGACAAACGTGTTAGTGATGAATTATTTGCACAACTACCGCGTCGTTTTATTTAAATGCATTTGTATGGCAACAAGTTTGATGCAACCAAAAGAGTGTGCGATGATAAATTTTTTGGAGCAATGAGTATTTATACAGCAAAAGAGTGGTTCACAGACGAGCCATACATACTCGCGACCCAAGCGAAACAAGTGTTTTACGTACCGGCTCTGATGTGTCTAAAGAGCTTCATGCATTATCTGTTGGCTCTTTTCAAGTTATCCATCAATATTCGAGTTGTTTGGTTAACGGCGTGAAGTATATCACTCATCACCGTGATAATAATCGAATAACACAAAACAACGGTATAGGTGCTTCAACAGATGATTATGCTTTTTATAGGAGGATGAAAAACGTGTTAGTGATGAATTATTTGCACAACTACCGCGTCGTTTTATTTAAATGCATTTATATGGCAACAAGTTTGATGCAACCAAAAGAGTGTGCGATGATAAAATTTTTGGAGCAATGAGTATTTATACAGCAAAAGAGTGGTTCACAGACGAGCCATACATACTCGCGACCCAAGCGAAACAAGTGTTTTACGTACAAGATCTTGTTAAAGAAGGCGAACGGAATATTATCAAGGAATGCAATCACCGGGGAATTGGGGATATTCCTGAAGTTGAATCCATTACCTCGGCCTTGGTTCCATTGACAATACAATTTTCAGACATTAATATTTTGAGTCCTTGTCATGAAACTGCTGACGCCGAATTGATTGCTGATGTAGACGATGGTATAGAAAACGACGAAAAAGATGAAACATTTGTTGTCTTTGAAGGAGAAGATGTCGACGTCGATTTAGAAGATGATACTAATGTTGAATCGAGTGATGATGATTAATGAGTAATGCTAAAATTATTAATATTTGTTGATTATTTAACTTTTTTTGACGTAAAACGGCGAGATCTGATGGTACATTGTTTTATATTACATGATATCAACATCATTTGGGTCGGAGAGTAACGATGATAACCATCAAACGCCGGGATTGGACACGTCAAGAAAAAATCAAGGACCAACAACCGGTGCAATTTCAGCGCAAGCTTGTGAAGGAGACCAAGATGCGAGAATCGTCAAGTATGATGGAAGTCAGCAAGCGTTCTACCAAGCCGCTCGTGCAAAGAATAGTAAAATTGGAATGTTCACCCACCGCCTTGGAAATGCCATTTTTACTTTCATTCCTTTTTGGCATCACAATTGGACCGGCGTTGAAGCTCAAAGTATCAATCAAGTTCTAAATGTGATGCACACGACGTATACATTCGTCTACATTGATGAGGATACATGTGAGGTGCTCTCGGCGGATTCGATTCAAAGCAAGATTGATGATGCTATTCTATGCGATGCACAACATATTTATCGTGGAAAATAATCAAAAGCAGCTAACTTATTTAGAGAGCAATATGGCGGGAATGTAGAACTGGCCAAGAATAACGTTCCAGCGGGCATGTCCGTAGATAATTGGTCAAAAGCGATAGATTGATTAGTGCATAAAGATTTCAAGGTAACGTTAGATCTTACGTTCAAATGTTTAATTTTGCAGAAAGTATCGGACCGCAACAAGGCAAACAATTCTAAGAAGACGACACAGTCGAGACAAGGATCGATCCCTTTTTATGTTCATCGTCGAAATCATCTGAGTTTGTCTTTCGAAGTATTTAATATTAAAAAGTTTAAATTGTAACTGTGTAGTAATTATATAGATGAGAGATGAGGGGACTTTGGGCTCCGCATTAGACACATGGTAGATTCACGACGGACTGGACAAAGAACGCGTTTGTAAGTTGTAAATTGTATAGTAATTACTAAATATTAATAACACTTACTAATCGTTTTTATTGTATTTTTCAAAAGGCTCAGATAGTAACCCGCGTCGGCGATCTTCTAAAAGAGGGTGAGGAAAAGGGCATTCCATTCACCCAAGACGAGATAGAGGGACTCACAATGCGCAAAATTCTCGGCATATTAGGAATAAGTATCGCATTAAAACTTTTATAATCAACTGATGTTCATGTGAAATATATGATAGGTACTTCGATCCCGGTAAATTCTCTACATATTCCTAGAGCAAGCGACGAGGGCACATCTAGTTTATCATCACACAAAAAATAAGAGTCGGAGGCCATATTGGAGATGAGACGTCAAATGGATAAGATGCAACGCCAACTCGACGCGATGAATCAAAATCCGACTCCGAGCTAAATTTTGACTCCGAGCCAACTGTCTCCAACGCAAGAGCAACAGTTCACTCCTCCGGCAACTGCAAGATGTGACGATCAGACGTCGGGACCATGGAGTTTCAGAGAGACCGTTCAAGAGGAGAAGGGACAAGATGAGGAAGAACCAAAGACAGAAGATGATCGTCAACAATGGAGAAGTGGTTTAGGTCTACAAAGAAGAAGTGACTTTTTTTATGTTTGTTATATTACGTTTTCGGATACTAAGTTAACTTTTAATGTTTACGTTTTCTTTTTTGTAAATTAAAACAATTTGAATTATATTAAAACACTTTTAATTTTATTTATGTTGATTTACGATTTCATTACTTTCTTATTTAATTTTGTTTTTATTTAATTTATATTTTAATTTTAAATAATTTTATTTATATTAGTATTTTTTTTAATTTTATACCAATTGGATGCGACATTGTCGCATCCGATGCATTGGCGGGAGGAGTATTGGATGCGACACAGTCGCATCCAAAAGTAGCAATTTTTTTTTGCACTGTTTTATTTTTCGCGGGTAAACGTTTGGAAATGACTAGTCGCATAGAATGATTTTGGAGCACAGACTATTGGATGCGACAAAGTCGCATCCGATGTCGTTTACCGCCATTTTTGAAGTTTTTTTTAGCGGAATTTAGATGCAAGTAGTCGTATCAAATTTGTCATGTCTGATGGGTGGGAGTATTGAATGTGACTATGTCGCATCCAATGTCGCATCTATATCTAGTTTAGATGCATCTATACAAATTGTCATGTCAAGTAGTCGCATCCAATAGTTTTAGCTACGACTATGTCGCATCCAATGTCCATCTATATTGAGTTTCAGATGCGACTTTTGGCCTTTAGATGCGACAAAATGTCGCATCTAAAAGGCAATTTTGTATTAGTGAGACCTTTCTCTTCAAAGGGTCTAAGATCCACGCAGGTGTTGGAACTCATACATAGTGATGTATGTGGTCCAATCAACATCTAGGCAAGAGGAGGTTACAAATACTTTGTAAAATTCACTGATGACCACTCAAGGTTTGGTCATGTCTACCGTATGCGATAAAAGTCGGATACCTTTGAAATGTTCAAAGAGTATAAGGCTTTAGTTGAGAAACAGACAGAGAAACAGATCAAAACCCTTCGATCAGATCAAGGGGGAGAGTATTTATCTGGATAGTTAAAAGACCTTCTTAAAGGAAGGAGGCATTCAGTCTCAGCTTACAGCACATGGCACTCGACAGTAAAATGGTGTGTCAGAGAGAAGGAATTGAAATCTGCTTGATATGGTGAGGTCGATGATGAGCTACTCATCCCTTCTCGACTCGTTCTAGGGATATGCGCTAGAAACGGCAGCTTATATTCTGAACCAGATTCCGTCAAAGACGGTTCCTGGTACTCCCTATGAGATCAAGTGGAAGAAAATCTGTTTTATACCGCGTCCGATTCTTGGTTGTCCAACACATGTGCTAAGACAAAAGACAGGCAAGTTGGCTAGTTGTTCAGAATTATGCCTTTTTGTGGGATATTCTAAGGAGACGAAAGGGTAGATCTTCTATAGTCCTTCTGATCAGAAAACGTTCATTAGCACGAGCGCTAGGTTTTTGGAAGCAGACTATATGAAGAATTTTGTGCAGACTTGTGCTGAAGGAGCTATTTCGTGAAGTAGCTGGTACTTCACACGATTGGGCGAGTCCTATACCAACAAAGAAAGAATCACGTTTGGAACTAGAGCCTCATGTGATTCATCGCAGTAACAGGTTTGTACGACAATCTGATCGATACATGGTTGTCAGAGATACTTTCATTGCTGCCGCATACTAGGAGAAAGATGATCCAATATCATTTTCCCAAGAAATGCAGGGTTCCGAAGCAAACATATGGCCAGAAGCCATGAACGTTGAAATGCATTCGATACATATCAACAAGGTCAGGAAGCTTGTAGATCTACCCGAAGGTATTAAGCTTGTTGGGTGTAAATGGAACTACAAGAAGAAAAGAGAACCGGATGGAAATGTTGAGACATTTAAGGCACGACTTGTGGCAAAGGGGTTCACACAAAAGGAAGGTATCGACTATGAAGATACCTTCTCGCCAGTCACGATGCTGAAGTCCATCTGTACTCTTTTATCCATTGCTGCCGCCCTGGATTATGAAATTTGGAAGCTGGAGGTCAAGACTGCATTTTTGAATGGAAATCTTGACGAGCGCATTTATATAGCTCCACCAGACGCGTTCATGGACAAAGGGAAGTAGGGAAAGGTTTGTGAGTTGCTAAGTCCACTTGTGGACTGAAGCAAGCATTTAGGTCGTAGGATATCAGATTCGACGAGACTGTGAAAGGCTACGGCTTTGATTTGTCAGTATATGAGCCATGTGTTTATAAGATGATAAGCGAGGGAAGGTGGTATTCTTAGTCCTATATTTGGATGATATACTACTCACTGGGAATGATGTAGGAAAATTTTCAAAGGTTAAGATGTGGCTGTTAAAGCAGTTTAAGATGAAGTATCAGGGAGAAGCGGCTTACATTCTAGGGATTCAACTCTTCAGAGATCGGAAGAACCGGAAGTTAGCGCTTTCTCAAGAATCTTATATTGATCAGTCATGGATTGCTTCAGTTTGTAGGACTCCGAGAAAGGACATCTACCTTTCAGACATCGAGTGCAGTCTCCCAAGACTCCTCAAGAAGTTGAGGACATGAGACATATTCCAAACGCTTCAGCCGTGGGAATTCTCATGTATGCTATGCTTTGCATGAGGCCAGATATTTTCTACGCAATAGGCGTGGTGAGTAGGTTTCAGTCAAACCTTGGACCCGAGCACTGGGTTGATGTCAAGCTTGTCTTTAAGTATCTCCGAAGAACGAGAAACTATATGCTTGCATACTCAGGTGGTGACCTGAATATTATAGGATATACCGACTCCAATTTTCAAGCGGATAAGGATTCCAGAAAGTCCACATCAGGGTCTGTATTTACCCTGTATGGTGGAGCCATGGTCTAGAGGAGTCTCAAGCAATGTTGCGTTGCAGAGTCGATCATGGAAGCCAAGTATGTGGAAGCTTGTGAAGCTGCAAAAGAGGCTGTGTGGCTGAAAAAGTTCCTTATGTACTTGGAAGTAGTTTCAAGTGCAAGCGAGCCTATCACACTTTATTGTAATAACAGTGGGGCTGTCGCTAACTGTAAGGAGCCAAGAAGTCACAAGCGCTCTAAACACATAGAGCGGAAGTATCACCTGGTACGAGACATCGTTCATAGAGGGGACGCTGAAGTCATGAAGATCTCAACGTTAGACAACCTTACTGATCCCTTCACGAAGCCTTTAACGTGTAAAGTCTTCGAGGGACACCTAGAAGGATTGGGACTGAAAGATAATTCACATCTCCTTTGAGTCAAGTGGGAGTTTGTTGGGATTGGTACCCACAAAGGAGATATTAGACATTGAAATACATTTGTATTTGATTTTGCTGAGACATTAATATAAATGAATATTCATTCTTTATTGTGTTTGTGTTTGTGTTTATGTTTGAATGCTACGCTCTAAAACTGTCATCAACGAAAGGGGTGCTAAGTATAGACTTTAAAAGTTAGCCGCTTGTGACTAGTTTAAACATTTGTTCGCATTCTTAAGATCGATAGAGCAATCGAATCGAAGTAATGATTGTTTGAATGAATCATGATATCTTATCTTTTGATATTGAGAGTTGTGACTCTGTGTTTCATTCTTGATATCTTATGGAAGATATTGAACAAGACAAGTGATACTTAGAAGCTCGAGATAAAACCGTTTAACCACTCAAAACTTCAAGATCACATACAAGGTGTATTTTGGTACTTACCTAAATCCCGAAGTGAATATATAATTGATATTACACTTTATGACATTTGATTTGTCAATGGGCAATGACTAAGTTTTAGTTTCATCTTACCCGACGCTTGGTTTCATAAGGTTGTGATATTGTGTTATATGATTCACAAATATGGAATTCATGTTGAAACAATGCAAATGCACTACTATCACACTATACTTTGTTATTTTATGGTGAATGAATAAACTTGGCCTGGTATTCATTGAATAAGAACATTCTTTGATTAAAACATGTAACATGTAAAGACATCTCACTCTATGTTTTTCTCATTCACAAATAATAAAGGAGTTAGTGAAATAATAACTAAAGTGGTAAAATGGTAATTTTACATTCCCTTAGTTAGTGATACACATGAAGGGTAATATCGTAAACTGCTCCGTGGATCGTGTGAAGAATATTTTTGTGACATCAAACGATAAATATACGCATATGATCAGAGAGAGTCTTGATATTAGTCCTTTAGTGGAATCGACTAATATTAAGAATTAAAAGACGGAAAAGGTTTGTGAACTTTTGAGTCCGATCTTTGTTCTAAAGCTTCGTTCATATGGGTCCATAAGTTCTCAATGATAGACACTTAGAAGAGAATAAATGAACTAGAATAATTGATTTACTCATTGAATATAAATTGTGATTTATATCGACAAAATTATTTTCTAAGTAACCAAATAAATAATTAGTTATTTATTGTTACATTTATTTAATAAAAAATATAGTATTATTATATTGATAATAATATTTTTGAATTATTCAAATAAATGAAAGAAGGAAATAAATAATTTCTCATTTTGTACTTATTTGATAAGAATGAAATTATTTAATGAAATGTCATTAATAAATGAGATATTTAAATTAATTGAATTTAGAAATAAATCAAAAGAATTTGGCAATAAATTGAAAGCAATATAGCCGACTATATGGAGGGGAGATGGCCGAGAAATTCAAGTGATTGGGTCAAAGGTTGACCTAACTTAAGCCCGTCTAATTATATATAAAAGGGCTTAAGGAAACCCTAGTCACTTAAGTATTTCCTTGGTGATTTTTGGCCAAACCCTCTCTTCCTCTCCCTTGTATTACTCGGCCGAAATCTCCCTAGGGACTAAGGAAGAAAAACAGTTTTGCCTTCCCTTCTTGTGAGCTTTCTTTATTTCCTTCGTTCATAGAAGAGCACACTTTCTCCTTCTCGTGATTATCTAAGTGTATTATCATTGATTCAATTTTATGGTGTTCTGGTGATTTGAATTCAGTTTAAATTCTGTTTTAAAAGTGAATTTGAAGCCTCGGATGTCCCTGCCGTTTTATGTCCTACCTGCCTGCTCCTTTCCGGCGAGATCTTCCAGTCCGGCGAGCTGCCTGATCACGTGTGGTGACCCAGCTCGGCGACTACTCCAGCCAGACAACCCGTCTTTAGATTGTTTCCGATCAGGTGTCCCTGTCCGGTGAGATCCCCAGTCCGGCGAAGACTTCCAGGCTAATCCCTGTCCGGCGAGATCTCATGTCCGGCGAACACGTCCACGCGGCCAGTCTCCAGTCCGGCGAGGATCACAGCGGGTCTCACAGTCCGGCGAGGTACCCTGTCCGGCCAGTCTCCTGTCCGGCCAGTCTCTTGTCCGGCGTGCCCTCCCAGTCCGACGAAGGTGCTTTCGGGCTTGTCTGTTTTCCCAGTCCGGCCAACACACGTCCAAAGAATTCCGGCGAGCCTCTTTCCACCTTTGGACTTGGTGTGGCCTTCCGGAGATAGCGAGCAACATCAAGATTATTTATAATCTCAACTGTAAGTTATTCTCAACGATTTTGACTGCTATAATTATATAAATATGTTTATATAGGTTGATAGTGTGTTCAAATGTTGTGCAACATGTTTTAATAAATTTGTTTACAAACATGTCAATAAATTTTAATGCCTAGGTTGTTTAAACATATTAAAAATAGTTTTAACATTATAGATCTAATTATATTTATTCGCCACATAGGATGGGTATTATAATTAAATGGTTTCAATTGTTAAATAAATTCCAACAAAAGGAACGTATCGACTATGAGGATACCTTATCGCCATTTGCGATGCTAAAGTCCATCTGTAATGTTTTATCCATTGCTGCTGCTCTAGATTATGAAATCAGGTAGATGGATGTAAAGATTGCATTTTCGAATGAAAGTCTTAACGAGCGGAATTGTTGGAAATTAATTAATGTTTAATCAATATGTTTTGGAAATATATAATACGATCTAAAAATATATTAAACACATTATAACATATTTTAGCAACTTAGGCATTAAAAATTACTAACATGTCAATAAACGATTTATCCTAAACGTGTTGATAATAAATTGACCAAACGATCTAACAACCTATAAACAATTTATATAATTCAATCACAGATCAAATTCGTTTAGGAAACTCACATTAGAGGAACCAAACAACCTCGTGCGTTGCTAAAAGTCATCGGAGCGCCTCGTCGGATTCCTAGAAGCTGCCTCCCCGGATTAGGCTGTCAGTCTCGCCGGATTACAAACTGGTCGGCCGGCCAGAGTTGCCATGTGAGCCTGTGGGTCCCTGCGAGTGAGTAGAGCTGTGGGACTTGTGCTCCTAGGTTGATAGGGGCCAGTAAACGTGGCACAAGGAGTGGCTCGAGATGGATCGACCTACAACTCGTGTGGTGGCTCAGGCGCACGATGGGCCTGATTGTCCAATGAGAAGACTTGTCCAGCAGGTGATCCGCTCCGGCAGGTGGAAGGCTGAAATCAGCCTCGTCGCGCCTTGCTCGTTTTCTTCGTGATTTTTCATATTCTCTACAAGTAAAACGTCACTCAAACACCACGAAAAGAGTCAATAATAATTCCATCGTGTTTTGGCGGGATTAATTTAGAACATCTCATTTATGAAATGAAATTTCATTAAACCTTTCATATTATGCAAACAAGTACGAAGCGAAAAAATATTTAATTTAATCTTTTACTTATTTGAATCATCAAATTATATTATTATCAAATAATAAAAATTCATTAAATAAATGTAATGATAAATAACAAATTATTTATTTAATTACTTAGAAATTAACTTTCGTAATGTCAATCATAATTTACATTCAATGAGAAAATCAATTGTTATAGTTCAATAAATGTCGTCCGAGAGCCTATTACTGAGACATTATGAACCCACCTGAATGAAACTTTAGAATGATGTCCAGAAACAAAAGTTCATAAACGTTTTCCGACTTTTAATTCTTAATATTAGTCGATTTCACTAAAGGACTAATATTGAAACTCTCTAAGATCACATGCGTTTATTTTTTCTGATCCACTAAGCATTTTATGATATTACCCTTCATGTGTATTAATAACTCGGAGGAATGTATAATTACTGTTTTACCCCTTAGTTATTATTTCACTAACTCTTTTATTATTTGTGAATGAGAAAAACATAGAGTGAGATGTCTTTACATGTCACATGTTTTAATCAAATAATATTCTATTCGATGAATATCAGGCCTCGTTTATTCATTCACACTCTCATAACAAAGTATGGTGTGATATTAATGCCTATCATTGTTTCAACACGAATTCCGTGTCTGTGAATCACATAACCCAATATAACAACGTCATGACACCAACTGTCGGGTCAGATGCAACTTCACTTTAGTCATTGCCCATTGTCAAATCAAATATCATAAGGTGTCATATCGATTATGCATTCACTTCAGGATTTAGGTAAGTATCAAAATACAACTCGTATGTGATCTTAAAGTTTTGAGTAATTTAACGGTTTTATCTCGAGCTTCAAAGTATCACAGGTCATGTTCAATATCTTCTGCCAGATATCAAGAATGAAACACAGAGTCACAACTCTCTATATCACAGGATAAGATATCATGATTCATTCAAATAATTATTCATCATATTCGATTTCCCTATCAATCTTTAGATTGCGAACTAATATTTAAACTGGTCACAAGGGGCTATCTTGTCAAGTATGTACTTAGCACCCCTTTCATCGATGACAGTTTCAGAGTGTCGCAAACATACATAAACACAAACTTAATCAAGAATGACTGTTTAATTTTATTTAATATTTCCGCAAAATAAAATACAAAGTATTTATAATGTCTAATACTCCTTTGTGGGAACCAATCCAAACAAGTTACTGTATAATCGAGCTTTTTCATGGAGTAGTTTAGACATAAGCTATCGAATGAGCCTGTTAAAGTCTCTATCATGTCGCTCTTGGTCTCTTCTTCAATTTAAGACCCGAGAATCTCCCTATCCTTCAAGTGACCCATGATCAGTAACATCTATTCCTGAACTAAAGTTTTCTGCTTCATCCTATTGTTCATGAAACTGCAGATAGCTTGCTGCCTCGCCTGACGTCCATGACGCCCATGACATTCAAACATCTCATGGAGATTGTAGAGAATGTCACATGCTCTGGCGATATATCGATGAGATTGTTGCAACACGTTGCTCATAGATGCTAAGATGTGGCATCTAGCAATCTCGTCGGACCTCGTCAATGCATCATAAGCGTCCGTGTCCTCCTTGCTCGAGTGAGCACTCGGAGGAAGAAGACACGGGGTCGTGAGAATGTATTTGTGCTTTTCCACCTCCAGCACGATGTCGAGGTTACGTTTGCAATCAACGTAATTTTCACACTCAAGTTTGTTCGAAGTCAAAATCGTTTGCAATTGGTTAAAAGACATTTTGCTAAAAACATAAATAAAATAAATAAATTGAGTATGTGTTACTGTTTTGAATTATATGCATGAACAATCATAATATGGTGAGGAAAGCGTTAAATAATCCATAGTAATATGAACACTAATGGTTAATTACTTTTCCGAGGGGAAACTGCAATTAACCGCCATTCATAGTCGTGACACATCACTATTTAGTTCGAACCATCCAAGAAGTCACAACTTGTACTTCTTTCTAATTACCATAAATTTTGGTCACTTATTTTTAACGCATAGCCTCTAAATGAGGATTATTTTAAAACATAAGTCTAAGTGAACAACCGGCATATGAGCCCTTAATCAAGTAAGTTTGATAACGGTTCACCCAGGGGAGACCCCGCATCATTGCTTCTCTTTAAGACTTAGTTCATAACAATTTAATTAATATAATGTTTTTGAAGTACTCCCATTAAAGGGAGGGTCACGAGAGTGACTCTCAGTTCATCACACTTTAGGTTAATTAAACTCATGTCAGGGACCGCAGTTTGATTCAATGATAAACAACCATCCCACTTAGTTTTTGCTAAAAATTGTATTTTGTTGAAATTAGTTTACATTTTATAATCTCTTTATAAACTTTAAACTAAATGAAAATTTCATTTTAATGTGATGTTGGTGTTCTATCTTATACGACATGTGATGTGATTGTGCTATGAGATTAAATAATATAAAGCATAAATTACTTAACTCATCCAATGGCTCATTTCTAATTACAATCCATAAGAAAAATACTAAGAAAAATAAAGTAATTTATCTTCATAGTATGGTCGGCCAAGGAGTCTTATGACGTGTCATCGGATGTCTCGGGTCAACCCTCACATGTTTTTAACATGCGAAAGCCCGAGGTGCTGCCTTCCTTGCCTTCTCGTTGCCGGATTACAATTTAAATAAATAGAGCATAAATTTGTCCTTGCAAATTGAGGCTCACAAATTTAAAATTTAAAAATAAAAATAAACTCGTGACGATAACTTGAAATTTTTTAGTGCTATAACAATGAGGATCCATCCATAAAACACACACACAAGCATTCATAACGCAATACCAAATCATACAAAAAACGCCAACGCCAAACTACTCAAACAATTCCTAAACTAGTCATTAAAAAACCTAATTTTTAATGACATTACTAGCTCTAATACCATTTATTGAAAATTAATTAACGTTTAATCAATATTATTATATAACACATTAATATGTGACAGAAATATATTATAAGATCTAAAAATATATTAAACACATTTTAACATATGAAGCAACCTAGGCATTAAAAATCAGTAATATGTCAATAAACGATTTATCCTAAACATGTTGACAGGAAATTAACCAAACGATCTACCAACCTAGAAACAATTTATAAAATTCAATAGCAGATCCAATTCATTTAGGAAACTCACATTAGAGGCTTTACATAACATCGTGCGTTGTTAGCTATCGTCGGATTCCTAGAAGATGCCTAGCCGGATTGGGCTGTCTGTCTCGCCGGATTGCAAACTCACCAGTTGGGCAGAATTAGCATGTAAGCCTGTGGGTCCGCGCAAGTCGTTGGAGCTGTGGGACCTTTGCGCCTAGGTGCACAAGGACTAAAACATGTGGCACAAGGTGTGGCTCAAGCTGGATCGACCTGGACCTCGCGTGGTGGCTCAGGCGCACGATGGGCGTGAAGGTCCGGTGAGCAGACCTGTGCAGCAATTGATCCTGTTCGGCGGGTGGAAGGCAGAAATGAGCCTCGTCGCGTCTCGCTCGTTTTTTTCATGATTTGGCCGGTTCTCTGCAAGTAAACGTCACCCAAACACCACGAGAAGAGTCAATGATAATTTTCTCGGGTTTAAGGGAGATTAAGAGGGTGAGCTCTTCAATTGAACAACGAAGAACAAAGAGAATCTCTAAAAAACAAATCGAAATCAAGAAACTGTTTTTTGATTTCTCTCTCTAAAACTCTCGGCCAACAGTCATACAAGGGGAAAGGGATTTGGCGGAGTATTTTATGGGGTTATGGTTAATTAGGGTTTTCGAAAAACTCCGCTAAATACAGAGAGAGCGGGTTTCACTTAGGTCAAACCAACTAGTCAAACTTAAAACCATTGTTCTTTTAAATAAATTTTAAAAATTAATTACTTAACCTAATTCTTTAATGTTGGCCAAGTATTCTCATTAATATTCTCCAAAAATATATTTGATTTATTTCTAAAATAATATTTAATTACTTTAGAACATCTCATTTATTTAATGACAAGTCTTCGAAGTAGTACGAAACGAGAAAATATTTATTCTAAAGCTTCGTTCATGTGGGTCCATTAGGTCTTAATGATAGATTCTCGGACGAGATTTATTGAACTAGACCGATTTGGTTTTCTCATTGAATATAAATTGTGATTTATACTAAAAAATTAGTTATTTGTTATTACATTTATTTAATGAATCATATTATGTTATTATATTGATAATAATATGAATTGATTATTCAAATAAAAAAAGATAAAAATAAATATTTCTCGTTTCGTACTTCCTTGAGGAGTATGAAAAGATTAATGACTTAAGAAATAAATGATGTCATAAATTAATTAAATATTACTTTAGAAATAAATCAAATAAATTTTGAAAATAAAATAAGAGTATGGTTGGCTATAATTAATAAATTAGGCTGGAATTACTTTTAAAATCTCAATTAAAAGAATATTGGGCTTAAGTTTGACTAACGGGTCCAGATTAGATTTTGACTTAAGTAAAGCGGGCTCTCTAAAATATGAATAGGAATTTATGAAACCCTAAAACTAACCCTAAGCACTAATCTCCCCCCCCCCCCCCCCCCCCATGTGTGTGTTCTTTGGGCGAGTGATTTGATAGAGAAAGAAATTAGAAAGTTGTTTCTCGATTTTCTTGATTCGTCGTTGAGAGTTACCCTTCCCATCGTTATTCAATCTAAAGAGCCTACCCTCTTGATCCCCCAAAAACTCGATATAATTATTGTTGGTTCAACTCGTGGTGTTTTAGTGATTTTTTTTTGCAGAAAACCGGCCAAGAATTCAAGAAAAACGAGAGAGGTGCGAACAAGACTCAAACCGGCCAGCCAGTCTGCCAGCTGGTCGCCAGTGAGTTCCGGGTGGGCCTTTGCTTCCACGCGCATCCTGGTCATGTTACGCTTAGTCCACTGCCTCTACCACGTGGGTCCAGGTCTCCTCTAGCCTCGTGCACAAGTGTGGCAGATTCAAGAAATTCGGCGAGCATGTGCCTTATCCATTCCGACGAGGTATTTTGACGAAAGCGAGCCATGCACGAGATTGAAATTGTTTACAATCGCATGTATAAGGCCTTTCTAACAAATTGGTTTTGCAAAATATAAAATCGTTTATAGGTTGCTATATTGAATGTGTTCAATTTTTGATGTTTATATCTCGAATAAAATGTTTATTGACATGTTAGTAATTTTTAATGCTTAGGTTGTTGAATATGTTAAAATGTGTTTTAATATACACTAATAGAAAAACTGGATCCCACAACTCTTGATAAGGGGTGTAGAATTTTCCCACAACCCTTGATCCAGGGTTGTAGAATTTCCCACAACCCTTAGACATCCGGTGTGGAAAGTTCATACTTCCCACATCGGATGTTTATTGGTTGTGGAATATTCAATAACCAATCAATTTTCAGTTGTAAAACTCAATTTTTTTTAATATCCGGCGTCGTGGCACCATGTCCCACAACGTATCAAAACATCTGTTGTGGGAGTCATCACCGTGACGCTGGTATAACGTCACCGCGAGGCTTGTTTAGTTGTATAAGGCCGCAGTATCCTTATAGGGACCACGACCCCGTTTTCTAAAATTGTTCCATGGCTCCGCAGCGACGTACTATTGGGCCGCGGTGCTGACTCCCAAATCGGATGTTTGGATCCATTGTGGGACATGGCGCCGTGGCTCCAAGAATAGGTAGACGTAGCGTCATTGTGCAGAGAGTGCTTCCCCTCAAAATTAATGACAACAAGCATCCAATGAAAGTTTTGATTGTACGACATGAAAATTAGTTGCCCATCATTGAATACTTGCACCGCATTTCTAATGTCTTTGATTCGTGTCGACTAATGGTAATCTTCGTGATTTTTAAACATGTGAGAAGCTAACTCCGCGTTTACAAAGCCAAATTTTGTTCTTCAACTTTGTCGTCGATGCGCGCATATGGCTATGCCAAAGTATTCAAAAAGTTAAAACCCTCAATATTTAATCATTAATAAAAAAAAGTTTTCATGAAAGAAACACGTACTCCATGTAAATCAATATGCTTAAACCCCAATTTCTGATAATTGTACAAATTTGGAAATATCATCAAGTCCCAACATAATCTGGATAGCGGAGATTGTTGGACAAACATTGGCTTGGATAACGTGTCCTTGTGCTAACATCATTCTGTTGGTATATTGTGCGAGCAATTTAAATTTAGAATTTTTGACCTTGTAACAATTTAACTTTGAATTAATTACCTTAGAAATAATTTGAACAATCAATACATACTAAAGAGTATGTTAAAAAATATAACCTTGTAATTAATTCTCCAGTTATCGTCGGGAGTAGGTTGACTCGTAGAATCAAGTTTCGAGCATTTGTTGTACGGACCGCAACTCTCTTTTTCCGTCTCTGTTTCTATCAATCATCGTGGCCACAAGACAAAACCGCCAATTGTATCTTCAACGATTAGGGCTTCTTTGATGGGAATCGGCAATTTGGCTTTTTAACCCAAACGCTTGAAACGCTCACCCGTGCATTTCCTTCCTCCAAATTTGAGAACTGAATTTTGGCCTCGTTCAAATAGACTCGCCCATTTACAACATGAGTTGTGTATCCTTTCACGATATCCTCATCGTAGAGAAGACAATCGACACTTTCATTCAAACACGATGTCACCGGTGTGGTTGGATTCAACGAGCAATTAGTCCGAACACTAGTTGGTTTTTCCACAATAATCGGATCGAATTTCGGACGAGTATTTACATCGTCATGTCCTATATAAATCACCGATTTCATACCGAAAATAAATTAACCTTTTGAAATAAATAAATTAGCATGAATAAAGATTACCCAAAGAGACGACCTCTTTGACGATTTCTTGAATTTTAGACATCTCTTCATCACAAAGGCCACTAGCATTGAGATTATCGTCAACTCGATCAACACTAGCTTCTCCAACACTTATCCTAGCACAACCACTAAACGCTGTTGTAACGGGGGTTACGGGCTGCCAAACCCAAATTCTGGGGCCGCAGCCCTAGGAGAGAACGCCATGACGCTGTAGACTTCCAGAGACTACGTGCTCTCGGGAACTCTACAACGCCGCGACGACGTGTGACCATGACCGCGGCACCGCCAAACCCAGATGCTTCGGCCGCGGCCCAGGGAGGATAGCACCACGGCACCGTAGAGTTCCACGGATTGTACTCTCTGGAACGCTACAACGCCGCGGCGACGTCAACCTTGGCTGTGGCCCCAGGATCAGGGTTTGGCGGCACCGCGGCTTTGGTAGACGTAGCCACGGCGCCGGTCCCACAAAGCTTCCCCCAAGGGTTCCACAACCCTTTTGGATCTGTCGTGAGAGATGGCGCTGCGACGACGTGCAACTGGGGCCGTGGCACCGTAGACCTAGACTGCTTAAAATTTATTTTTACTCGTGTTTTGCGCTTAGATATCTCAAACCTTCAGTCGAAAAAACACTACAAACAATATTTCGACCCATTATGTTTCATCCTCGTTTGCAACTCATAACTATACATCTAATTCTTGTAAGTTCTTCTTTAACTTGTTACAAATTTGAATTTTTTTGGGTAGTTTATTAGAAATCTGAACATTTCTTGTTATAATTAGGGTTTTTCTACGATGGTGAAACAATGGATATATATCAAAATGGTGTAAATGAGTTTTCTGAATTCGTTAAAGATAATGTTGGCGACGTGGAATCAATTCGTTGTCCTTGTGTGAAATTTGGAAATCATAGATATTTTTCTCTTCATATTGTTCGAACTCATTTGCTGGTTTACAGAATAATGACTTCTTACCAAGTATGGTATTATCATCGTGATGAATTTCTTCCTACGATAAACCGTAGAAATGATGGTCTTGAAGATGATGACTTTGAAATATGTGCGGGATGATGAATGATTTGGAGAGCGACTTTATGAAACGGCCGGAATTGTTTGAGTCTGGTGAATAATGCGGACCATTATATGAACGTTGTATAACTTATTCAAAGTTTTCATTTTTAGTTACTTTATTTCATTTGAAAGCGTCGGGTGGGTGGAGAAACACTAGTTTTACTCTAATGTTGGAAACACTCAAAGAAGCATTTCCAAAAGACAATACTGTTCCGCAAAGTATGTATGAGGTGAAGAAGACTTTGGGCACATTGGGTATGAAGTACGAGAAATTCCATGCATGCCCAAATGACTGTGTTTTATATAGACATGAGTATGAAGATTTAGATGAATGTCCGAAGTGCAAAGAGTCAAGGTGTAAAAAAGGTAAATTTCCACGTGACGGGGTCAAAAGAGTTCCAATCAAGTTACGTACATAATAATTACTTGTTTTACAAATGATTAAGTTTTTTATATTGTTTTATATGTTGTTTCAGTCATTATGGTATATACCACGAATGCCACGGTTCTGACAAATGTCTAATACTATCAAGCGCACAATGAAGATGGTTTAGCACTCCGAAAAACGTATCGATGATGGTATGTTAAGGAATCCTGCTGATGCCTCATAGTGGAAGTCATTCGATTTAGAGTACAAAGATTTCAATATTGAACCTCGGAATTTGCGTCTTGGTTTAGCATCTGATGGCATGAACCCTTTCAGTATGATGAGTAGATATAATTTTTGGCCGGTTATTCTTGTGAACTACAATCTCCCTCCAAAGTTGTGTATGAAGAGAAAGTTCTTGATGTTAACGCTTCTGATTACAGGACCGAGTCAACCAGAAAATGATATCGATGTGTATATGGCACCATTGATCGATGATTTGAAGATGTTATGGGAGACAGGGATTGAGGTCAAAGACGGTTACCGCGGCGATTCATTCTACTTAAGAACAATGTTGATGGGGACTAGTAACAACTTTCAAACTATGGAAATTTTTCAGGATACTCTTTGAAATTCTCAATTGGTTGTCCAATTTTCATGAAAGAAACATCTTCCATTTGTTTGAAGCATGATAAGAAAGTTACGTAGAAATCACTCGTACAGAAAGTTGAAACAGGCATTTGATGGAAATACGAAAGAACGACCCCCTCCTAAAATATTGTGTGGTGAAGATGTCTTCGAAATGGTTAAAAACATCAATGACGTGCTCGGAAAAAGAAAGAGGCGTGCTAGTACTAAAGAGTTGTTCCAAGAGAATTCTTGGAAGAAGAAATCGATTTTCTACAACCTTCCGTATTGGAAGACGTTATACGTTCGGAATTGTCTGGATGTTATGCATATTGAGAAAAATGTATGTGAATCTTTCATCGGTATGCTACTTTATGATCCAAATAAATCAAAATACAGGATAAAATCTTGAATGGATGTCAAGGAAATTAATATAAGAAGCATTTTGCATGCCGACGAGGAGAGTGAAAAAAAAAACAAAAACTACCGCCTGCAAAGTACACTCTATCTCGGGAGGCGAAGAGAAAATTGTGTAAGTGGTTTGAATCTACCAAAGTCCCCGATGGTCATTCTTCAAATGATCTAAAACTTATTGGAATGAAGACTCACGATTATCATGTGTTGCTACAACAAATGTTACTGCTTGCTTTGCGGGGCATTTTTTCAAAAGATATAAAGTTCTCAATTTCCAAAATATGTGTATTCTTCGATATATTCAAAGGTCATTGATCTAACTCGTTTAGAAGAAATGCAATCAGAAGTTATGAAAACTATGTGCTTGTTAGAAATAATTGTCTCACCATCATTTTTTGACACCATGGTTCATTTAATTGTTCACTTGGTACGTGAAGTGAAATTATGTGGACCTGTGTTTTTACGGTGGATGTATCCAATCAAGCATTACATGAAAGTATTGAAGAGTTATGTGTAGAACTACAATCGGCCAGAAGGGAGAATAGGGAAAATTATATACCTGAGGAGGCTGTTGAGTTTTACTCCGAGTATTTAGCTAAAGCAGACGCAATTGGATTACCAAAGGACAAAATTTTTGAGTCAAAAGCACTATCTACAGGTACCTCAATTTGAGGCTACATTTTCTATAGATCAAATTTAAGTTACTTAACTCTTGTTTAGTTAATCTAGTAGTATACATATCTAAGGTACATATTCTAGCATTAACCATAAAGAATGGGAACAAACCTCGCTACATGTCATGCACAACGTTTCTGACGTAACGTTGTTCATGGATATTCATTAGAATAAGCTGAGAGTTAAAGGTATAAAGGAATCTAGAGATGAAAAATGGTTGCAAGAAAAGCACAACCGTTTATTTCAGATATGGCTTGAAAAGCGACTATTTGAAGAGGCGGGTCATTATACTAGATTGAGTAAACCATCATAAGGTCCTTTCAGCATGGTTACAATATACACTGCTTGCTCTGTTAGTTTTACATTTTACACGAGAGAGAGAGAGAGAGAGAGAGAGACGACAAGAATCCGGTTCAAAATAGCGGTGTAAGGTTACTGGCCGAAGCATTACATGTTTCGTCGGCCAAAGATAAGAATCCTAAAAAGGGTTTCATGAACCATTATGGATACATTGAAGACATATGTGATCTTGATTATTGCGGATTGCGAGTGACGTTGCTCAAGTTAAAATGGGCTGAAAATAATCACAATAAAGTTGGTAATGAAGGAGTTACCGTTGTCGAGTTGAGGAGGATCGGTTACAAGAATGATTCATTCATACTTGCTTCACAAGCGAGTCAAGTTTTTATGTTACAAATGTAATCAATCCGGAGTTATCATTAGTAGATCATATAAAAGCACAAAATATTCAAGAAGAAGAAGACAAAGATTTGTCTACTATTCCGCCATTCACATCCGGACTATCACCGATCGATAAAGAGATGGATGATTTCTTAAATGATGATGTTTCTCATTTACTTTGAACTGACATAGCTCCTACTTTTGTGTGATTGAGTTGTATTTACACTTTATATTAATTCGAATTCGAGTAAAAAAAAAATTTAGAAAGGTTTTTATAAAGTTTAAGTAATGATTTTAAACGGTGCCACGGCCCTAAAGGTGTATCGCCGCGGCCCCGGGTCCTACAACTGATCTATATTTGTTGCGGGAGTGCAGCAGCACGGCCCCAAAGGTGTATCATCGCGGCTCCACTGACTTACAGAGACTACATCGTCTCTGTAAGTCAGTGGCGTCGCGGCCATGGGCTATAGGGCTGCGGCACAACTTGTAGCGTTGCGGCCCCATTAGGCGTTGCCTCGGCGCCACTGACTTGAAGAGACTGCATCGTCTATGTAAGTCAATGGCGCCGCAGCCATGGGTTACACGGCCGCGGCACCGCCTGTTGTGCTGCGGCCCCGTTAGGCGTTGTCGCAACGCCTCAGACTTACAGAGACAATATAGTTGCTTTAAGTCAGTGGCGCAGTGAGGGCGCCCTACCAGGGCCGCAACGATACACACAATGTCTTGAATCTTATGCACAAAATGTCTTCAATCTTATGCTCACAATGCTTCCATATTAAATTTTAAATACAAAAGAACTCAAACAAACATATGAAGGTGATTTCGATAAAACAAACACATTATATCTTAAAATTATCAAGTCTCATACGTTATTAAAACAAACAAACATAAATCTTAATAACTGATAAGTCTGAAACAAACAAACATAAGTCTTAATAACTTATTAGTCTCAAACAAACAAACATAAGTCGGAATATAAAAAAAACATTAGTAAGTGTTGTTGGTTTAATTGTCGTCGCGTCGTGGCGGCGCTCTAAGAAGAGGTGACAATTTGGACGGCCATTCTGCGGCTGGGTAGGGTAAGTAGTTTTACTAAGGGTACGGAGGAAACCGTCATTGAATATTGTTGTTTATGTCCACCCTACTTATGACATCGTTGAACGCCTGGTACGATGAAGTCGAGTATTCCCCTTGTTGGTTGAGGTAGTTTTGGTTATTTTCATACCCGGCCACGAGGTAGTGATTGGTGTGAGAAATATACTCTGTCATCGAATCTTGCACAGAAGGTGCGGGTAGCTCAACTACCATCGCTCTACGCGGTTGTGCTGCCACCGCCTCCTCCTCATGCTCCGCTGCCTCCTCTCGAATCTTGTACCAATAGATGATAGAGTTTTTTACTGGCCCCATTAGACCCTTGATCGTGTCCCGCATCCCAGATTTGACCCCCGGTCTCATGCAAAGTGCAGTGATGATCAATACTCCTCATCCGACCCGAGATGAATCGACCAATGTTTATCTTGAGACCCTTCATGATGGAATACAAGATTTGAAAGCGAACCTCGTCGAGACTAGAAAAGTGCGAGATTGGGAATATGCGTGCGCACAAAAAGTAAACCCACACTTTGGCAATCCTATCATAACAAAATTTCAAAAACATATAAATTTAATTATAAAATCATATCATATTTCTATTCATTTCAAATTATAAAATTGATATATAATTATGTATATATACTCCTTATGTACTTGGAAGTAGTTCCAAGTGCAAGCGAGCCTATCACCCGTTTTTGTTATGACAGTGAGGATGGCGCTAACTACAAGGAGCCAAGAAGTCACAAACACTCTAAACACATAGAGCGCAAGTATCACCTAGTACGAGATATCATTCACAGAGGGAACATTGAAGTCATGAAGATCTCAACGTTAGACAACCTTGTTAATCCCATCACGAAGCTGTTAACAAGTAAAGTCTTTGAGGGACACCTAGAAGGATTGGAATTGAAGGATCATTCACATCTCCTTTGAGTTCTGTGGGAGTTTGTTGGGATTTGTTCCAACAAAGAAGATATTAGACAATGAGATACTTTGTATTCGGTTTTGCTGAAACATTAATAAAAATGAATATTCAATCTTTATAATTATGTTTGTGTTTATGTATGAATGTTACGCTCTGAAACTGTTATCAACGAATGGGGTGCTAAGTACAGACTTGGCAAGATAGCCACTTGTGACTATTTTAAATATTTGTTCGCATTCTTAAGATCGATAGAGAAATCGAATCTAAGTAATGATTGTTTGAATGAATCATGGTATCTTATCTTTTGATATAAAGAGTTGTGACTCTATGTTTCATTCTTGATATTTTATAAAAGATATGGAACAAGACCAGTGATTCTTAGAAGGTCATAATGAAACCGATTAATATCTCAAAGCTTTAAGATCACATAGGAGGGGTACTTTGGTATTTACCTAAATCCCGAAGTGAATACATAATTGATATTACAACTTATGAAATTTGATTTGTCAATGGGAAATAACTAAGTTATAGTTGCATATGACCCGATGGTTGGTGTCATACTGTTGTTATATTGGGTTATGTAATTCACAGTTATGGAATTCATGTTGAAACAATGCAAATTCATTAGTACCACACTATGCTTTATTATGAGAGTGTGAATGAATAAACCTGGCCAGGTATTCATCGAATAAGAACATTCTTTGGTTATAAAACGTGACATGTAAAGACATCTCACTTTATGTTTTTCTCATTCACAAATAACAAAAGAGTTAGTGACATAATACCTCAAGGGGAAAACGGAAATTTATATTCCTCTGAGTTAATGATGCACATGAAGGGTAATATCATAAAGTATTCTGTGGATCGTGTGAAGAATTGTTTTGTCACATCAAACGGAAAATACACGCACATGAACTTATAGAGTCTCAGTATTAGTCCTTTGGTGGAATCAACTAATATTAAGAATTAAAACACAGAAAACGTTTGTGAACTTTTGAGTATGATCTTTATTCTAGAGCTTTGTTAATGTGGATCCATAAAGTATCCATGATAGATACTTAGAGAAGAGATTAAATAAACAAGAATAAATGATTTACTCATTGAATATAAATTTTGATTTATATGGAGAAAGTTATTTTCTAAGTAGTTTAATAAATAATAAAGTTTTTTGTTGTTACATTTATTTAAGGAATCATATAGTATTATTATATAGATAATAACACATTTGAGTGATTCAAATAAATAAATGAAGAAAATAAATATTTTCTCATGTCGTATTAATTTGTGAACTATGAAATTATTTAATGAAATCTCATTAATAAATGATAGTTCTAAATCAAACGAATTTAGAAATAAATCAAAAGAATTTGGGAAAAAAATAAATCAATTTCGCCGAGTATTAGGATGAGTGTTGGTCGAATTCTTTAAGTGATTTGGTCATGGGTTTGACCCAACTTAAGCCAATTTGACTTGCTCATATAAGGGTTTAAGAAAACCCTAATCATAACGGAACCCTAATTGTGATTTTCGGCCAAACCCTCTCTCCCCCTTGATTGTGTCTCGGCCGAAATTTCACAGAGAAAACAAAGAGAGAAAATTGTTTTCTTCCTTTCTTGAGTGATCCCCTTATTCCCGAGTGTTCGTAGAACAGCCCACCCTCTCAATCTCACTATAATTTTAAGTGTATTATTCATGATTCTATATTGTGGTGTTTGAGTGAATTTTGTATTCATTAGGGCCGGCAGTTACTGTGAGGAAATTGATTTAGAATCAATTCAAAGCCTCGAAGGACCCTGTCGGTTTAAGTTCTGCGCACCATCCCCTGTCTGGCGAGACATGCCCAATCCGGTGAGCCATCCTCTTGTCTGGCCACTTCTCCTGGGCGTAGATCTCCCCTGTCCGGCGAAGGTGTCCAGGCGCAAGGTCAATCCGGCGAGCCTCCATGTTCCAGTCTGGCGAAGCTTCAGAGGCGCACAGGTCCTCCAGTTTGGCGAGTCTCCCTCTTGGCGAGCCCCCCTGTCCGGCCACAGTCTTGTCCGGCGAGCCTTTGCTCCCTGTCCGGTCGGTTTGCTCCTTAGCCAATCCGACGAGCTTTCTTCACGTATTTGACTCGACAAGGCCTTTCGGAGATAGCTAGCAACATCGAGATTGTTTACAATCTCAATTGTAAGTATTCTCAATGAATTGGATCTGTGAATATAAATTGTTTATAGCTTGCTAGATTGTTTGTTCAATTTGTTGATCGCATGTTTAGAATAAAAAGTTTATTGACATGTTAATATTTTTAATGCCTAGATTAATTAAATATATTAAAAATAGTTTTAATATGTTAGATCTAATTATATAATTCCGCCATATATTAGATATGTTATATAATTAATTGTTTAACGTTAAATAAATTTAAACATTCTCCCACCATGCTCATTTTAAATTTAGACTGCATGTTCTCAATCAAGTCCCTTACTAATGTTTATACATCTCACCAAACACTATGTCATCTACATAAATCTAAGAAAACATCATATCTTTTCCATATTTCTTCAAATACAAAGTATAATCTTTAATACTTCGAATGTAGCCTTGAGATTATAGAAAGACAAAAAGACGTTCATACCATGCTTTGGGAGCTTGTTTCAATCCATAGAAGACTTTGTTGAGATTGAACACATGATGAGGAATTTTATGATCATTAATTCCTTTGGGTTGCTCCAAATACACTTGTTTATTTATAACTTCGTTGAGGAAGGCAATCTTGGTATCCATATAAAATGTTTGAACTTCTTGGGACAATCAATTCCAAGAAGAAGACGAACGGCTTCAAGTCTGGCAACATGGAGAAAAGTATCATGAAAGTCAAATCCGTCATCTTGAGTGTAGCATTAGGCTACTAGTCTTGCTTTGTTCCTCGTAACCTTCCCTTTAGCATCTGACTTATTTTTTAAAAATTTTGGCTCCAATTACTTTGGCATTTGGCCTTGAGATCAAATCCCACAAATCGTTTCATTCAAATTAGGGAAACTCTTCTTACATGGCTGAGACCTAGAACTCATATGAGATGTCTTCTTAAACATCTTTCGGCTCAATTCTGTAAGTGAAACATACATTTCCAATCATTTTAGATAGTTAACCAGGTCCTTCCTTCTTGTGACAAGCCCC
Organism: Urtica urens; assembly: GCA_958296335.1. Taxonomy (NCBI): domain Eukaryota; kingdom Viridiplantae; phylum Streptophyta; class Magnoliopsida; order Rosales; family Urticaceae; genus Urtica; species Urtica urens. The sequence goes on from OY282520.1 coordinate 39,242,472, forward strand.
TCATAAAAGTTTCATATGATGGCTTGAGTAGGGTGATTATTTCTTTTAATGCTAGATGGAGATTTTTTTTCCAGAGTCTCCAGAAGTGTTAGTCTCGATATCTGGGACATTGTTTGGCGCAGCAGCATGAGGAGAGTCTGGAATAAAATAAGGCTTCATCATTTTGAGTTGGGAATTAGATCTTCTTCGTCATTAATAACAACATTCATGAAGTCCATGAGAACCTAAGTCCTTTTTTGAAGACCATGAAAGCTAAACTTTTCAAAGAATAACACAATACAATCCTTCATCACTATTTGCATCAACTGTTTTATTAGGATCAAAATCTGGTAAGATATAACATGTACTTCCAAAAATATGGAAATATTTAACATTTTGGTATTTCCCCTCAAAATTTGATAGTTTATGGAAGAGGTACCTGGACGAATAGACGTGCGATTGTGGATATGACAAAATGTATTTACCGCCTCTGCCCAAAAGAGATATGAGATGTTCCTAGCATGAAGCATAACATGATCAATCCCCTAAATATTCATGTTCTTCCTCTCAAATATGCCATTTGATTGAGGAGTAATAGGAGCAGATAACTCATGGAAAATAACTTCAGAGGAGCATGACTATTTAGGGCATCGTTTATGGTTGAGACTAGGAAGGTATCTGATCGTCTTCGAGCCCCAAACTTTCGTTCATGATTAACGAAAAAATCCTTGGCAAATTCTTTCGCAGTTGTTCTTCTTTCATAAATCCAAGAATTTCACCTCTGACTATGAAATACGAGTTCCCCCGACTGTCCCTATTAATCATTACTCCGACCGAAGGCAAACAGAATAGGACCAAAATCCTATGATGTCATCCCATGCTAATGTATTCAGAGCGTAGGCTCTCTTTGAGCACTCTAATATCTTCAAAGTAACAGCGCCAAAGGCACGACTTCGTCAGTTAAGACCACGAGCACATCACCGGCAGAAGGGACGAGCCCATTAGTGCACGCCAGAAGGTCGACAAGTGGACCCATCCCAAGGTCCAACTACGAGCTTTTTAACTGCAACACCTTAAATATACTCTATTGGAGTTTGAATTACCGCGGCTTCTGGCACCATACTTTACCCGAAGGAATTCCACCCAAGTGAATCTCGAGAAGTCATCAACCACCACAAGAATATAGCGTGTACCACCTAAGTTTTCCACTTGGATTATACCCATAATATCCACGTGAAGTAATTCAAGTACACATGAGGTGTTGATGAAATCAACGCTCTTATTAGAGATTCTAACTTGTTGCACTATTTGACATTCTCCACAAATTTTATGAACAAAAGTTTGGAGAGTAGGGAGACCAGCAACAACTTCCTTGGGAATGAGGTTTCCCATGCTTGGTAGATTAAGATGGCACAAATAAGTAGCATCTTCTAAACTGATGAGAAACGAGGAAGAGCACTTTGAAGGGTAATTCCAAATGTAGCAGTTGTCACATGATCTTGAGCCACGCATCAGCTCTAAATTATCAACACTAAACAGTTTGCATCTTCACTTTGTAAATATGAATGTGGGATCCTGGTCACATAATTTATTGGTGCTTATCAAATTAACCTTTAAACTATCCACCAATCGGATATTTTCCGTGACAATAACACTTGTGACATTATGCTTTCCCCGACCAACAGCAGAACAGGTAGAACCACCCCAAAGGTAACACTACCTTTTAAGCAAGGCTGAATATTTGCTAAGAAATCTGAGACTGGTGATGTGATGAGAACATCCACTATCAAAATACCAATCTTGTTTTGAAGTAGCTTTTTCAAAGAGGTATAAGCAACAAAGACTCGATGATCATGTTTGACTCCCCACTCCTTATGAATATGAGTAAAAGATGGTGTCAAATAAATCTTCATTACTAGATCAATGCTTTGAAAGGCACCTTGAGGATGTCTCTGCTTTGTTAGGGAAGGATTTCTTACAAATAGTTTGAAACAAAAGGGGCGGATATGACCAGGCTTTTAACAATGATGAAGAATACAATTGTTTCTAGCACCAGATAAATGAGTGTTGTCAGATCCTTGAAGTCTGGAACCTAGAGGAGGGATTATTTTGGAGGAGTATCTAACATTTGAAGAAGCATTATGAACTTTGAGACTTGAGGATTGATTGACATGGGCTTTATGAGATCTGAAATTGTAAGTCTTAACTGAAGCTGGAACAAAAACATTCCTAAAAGAAGTTCGATCATGGTTTGGATGGTGTGAAATGATGAGGCATATTTTGACCCAGTCTTGTCTGTGTCATACTTCCAACATCTTAGAAGATCATTCTAAACATCAATCCCATGATGCATTTGGCCTGACTTGGAAATTCTTGCAACTTCCATGGTCAACCGAGTAACTTCATATTCTAGACCTCCAATAACTTTAGTAGGTGAGTCTTCTCAGATAGTAAGGAAACAATTCACTCCTTAATAAATATTGGAGAGTCTCCCTCTAACTCATAGATCTGCTCAACAAGTTCGTTTTAAGATTTCTCAAGTTCACCGACTCTATTGTTCTGCTTAACAAAGGCATTGCATTCTATATTCCACTTATCTAACAAAGTTGTGTAGACTTTAATAAGAACTTCATCACTGAGCTCATCTTCATCAAAGTAATCTTTAGTGTATCCAGATTGAGAAAGCTTGAAATGTGGTTGAGACATGATGATGTCATAGGCATGGGCAAGGAATTCATCAGAAATGTTCTCACTATTTGCTGACCTAAAAGCTTCTTCACGAGGAGTTTTGAAAGAGCCCAGCGGAAGTCCCTATATTCTCTTAACTGTCTAGAGACAGCTTAGGCACAAAAGCTAAAAGTTTGTTGTTGTGATTGACATCTCCATTCGCATCATTGGATTGGTCACTCTCATCTTTGCTTGAATATTTTCAAGGCCTTCACAATAATGACATTAAATTCCTTTACCATCTGAAGATTGATGTGGACTTCTTTCTTCTTTTCCTTTTTGAGAAAAACTCCAAAATTTGTAACCCTAAGAAGGCTTCACTCTAATCACCAAGAAATTACTTGGAACGGGATTCTTATCAAATTTATTCATGAATCTTCCAAAGTTCTTTGCATTCATAGCAATAGACTCTTCACTCTGTTGACTCATCACTCCTAGAGGCATTAGAGTCTGAGTAGGTTGACTTTAAGTCAATATCGCAACTTTTCGTTTTAGATTGTGAAGTAAACAACATCTCACAAGTAAGGAGAGATGCAATGAGTTCATCTACACTCATTGTGGAAGTGCAATGCACCTCATCTATAGTGGTGACTTTAATTTTGAATCTCTCAGGAACTGAACTGAAGAATTTCATTGACTATCTTTTCGTCTGACATTGGTTTACCAAGAGAGTGAGACTCGTTAGAGAGATCACAAATTCTAACATAAAACTCAATAATGGTTTCTTCTTGACACAACTTTAAGTTCTCAAACTTGCTGGTGACTAGTTGAAGGTGAGAGTTCTTCACTTTGTTGGTGCTTTCATAGGTTGTCTTCAAGATGTCCCACACTTCTTTAGCATTGGAGTTGGAAAGAGCAGTCTCGTCATCTTCAACACTCCAGTCACCTTCTGGTACGTCTACAAGAGTCACACCATCTTCTAGGAATTGTTTGGGGTTGCTCCAACCCGAAACAACAGACTTCCATGTTTTTTTTATCAATGGACTTGATGAAAAATTTCATCCTTCTTTCCAATAGGGATATTTTTGACCCTCTAGCAGAGGTGCTCTGCTCACATAACCTCTTTCTGAGATAGCATCCATACTTACAAACAGAAATAGTTAAACATCAGAGATATCGTTCACCTAGTAGATTAAAGTTCTTGTTCTGATACAAATTGAAAGTATGTTACACTATTTCAATCTAGTTCTTTTAGATGTTATTAATGTTGGTTATTCATTCACCTCAGCAACCATACTGAGTGCGAAAAATTATTAATTACATTAAAAATAGCTAATAAATATAATGGTTACTCAACAAGATCTAGATTTACTTAAGTAATTAATAATAATAGCTTTCAAGCAACCGACATATAAAGATTCGAGTACTTACATAGATTTTGGGTTCAGCTACAGAATGCTCCAAAACCATTTGCGTACTCCGTTTTTCAGCTTTTACGTTCTTCTTCTTCCTGCGTTGTCTTGATTGAGTACTCGAGGACGACACCTTAGTCTTCCAAAATGTAATCTCCGAGACGAATAAGAAAGATGTATGGGCAGAATTGTTATCTTCTTATATCTTGAAACGACGCGTTTCAGAATCTCACACTTATTTTCTAAGAATGGAACTACGAAATTTTGAGGGAAAGAGAGGATGAAGTGCAATGCCTCTATATGAGAGAGGGAGCCACGACTTTTCTATAGGGAAAGGTTAATTTTTCTCTTCTCATCATTCCGTACTTATAGCAGAGGAAATGAGATAATCTATGGGAGATATTCTCTCCTAGTGGATTAAATCTTAAGCCCTTGGATTCAATAAGTGAATCCTATTTTTTCTTTCATCCATCAGATCATAATCTATATGAGAGATATTCTCTCCTTTATTTAAACAACCAAAGAGAAAATATTGGTAACACCCAATAGCAAAAATTCAGCCAAGAGGCACACAGCCAAGGTTCTCTCCTTTATTTAAACAACCAAAGAGAAAATATTGGTAACACCCAATACCAAAAATTCGGCCAAGAGGCACACAGCCAAGGGGGGATTTCGCCAACCCCAAATTTATCTATTTGTCCAACGCCGAATTGCTTAAAACCCAATGAATTAATTATTTATTTTGTCCAACAGTAAACAAATAATTAATAATTGATTATTTACTTTATCCAACAATAAGTAAACAATTATACTCTAAATATTTATTTAATTATGCGAATACACATTTTTTAGAATTAATGTTATCAATCATCATTACATCAAGTGAGATGAATAATGATAAAAGTTATTATACAAAAGTTCTTATCCGCCTTTATCAGAGTCATATCGGGGAGTGTGGACCTAGTAGTAGAAGCTTAACTAACTCGATCAAAAAGACAAAATAGTCTTATCTCTTTTTAATCGATTCGTCTAGTCTTGATCAATACTCCACCGTGTAATACAAGACTGAACCCTTCTTTGATACTAAAATTATATTTACTCATCGTAACGAGTGTCCACTAATATAGTCCATAGGTTCACCCGTGTCAAGAGAAGTAATTTTTTTTGTTATACTTTCTTGATACAACGAGCTTGGTAACATAACAAGTATCCATGATCACTTCAGGATTTAGATCATATCATTGCGACCATGATAGTGGCCTCGATTAGTTTGTCATAACGGTCCTTAAACGACACATCTATGTTGGAATAGGTCTAGGGTTAAGAAAAATTTATCATTAACACATTAATGGCAGAATATAAGATTTCTTTACAAATAAAACAATTTTTACTAACCTAGGCAAAGTGCAACAACATGTATATATTTAAAAACATTATTCAAAATACTTGAATACTAACCTTTCTATTGTTGCTTGATCTTGGAGTCCCTTCTTGGATGAAGATCTTTCTCCTTGTCTCGCTGCGTTTCGTCTTTACATTCTCGGGCTACCACGAAAGTTTCTATCACTAGAGTCTTCTAGCGTTTGAAGAGTTTAGTGAGTTGGCACTATTAAACCATATGAACCAAGAACAATTCTTGGATCATAAGCTAATTCTCTAGATCAAGTGAGGATCTAGGTGCCAAAATAAAAGAGTATTTTAGAGAGAGAGAGAGGGAGGAACATGGACGGTTAGAAGAGAGAGAGCAAGACCAAAAACTTTAATTTCACATCTCTATGTGAGGTTCTATTTATTGGAGAATGAAATACAAGAAAGGTTAATTACCCTTTCCTATTGTTTATTCATGACACAATATTTGATTTCCTCCTCCCTTTCCCTTCTACATGGCCGGCCAACATATATCATAAGTGAGCAAAATTTGTTTCTTCACTTAAAACATTTGTTTCCTTCTCAAAGAAATTCGTTTCCTCTTTTCTTTTTGGGAAATTACCAATATGCAATAATGTACCAAATAAAAAGAGATATTAATCTATCTCCCTTGACGTAAAGTGGTCGGCCATATGCGTGTCTACACACACATATTTGTTTCCGAATTTGTTCATAACAAATTATGGAAAAGTCATCGCATTATTTCTCATACAATAACATGTCACAAAATTTAATTCACTAAGCATGAAAACCGATTTTCAGCCGTTGGACTTTAAATTAATTTGTAAGAAAATTCAAAATATTATTTTGACATTCAAAATCTTATTTTGACATTCAAAATCTTATTTTGACAATTTACATAAACTATCCTTAAGGAAGAAAATACCCTTTAGACCATTTTCGGAAAATACGTCTACTTCAACAATTGAACTTATTTTGACTTAACAAACTCTACTCTAATGACTTATGATAGTGATCTCAAAGACCCAAATGAACAAAGCTTTAACTAGGACTCTTGGACTCAAAATTCAAAAACTTTTCCAAGTCTAGTTTAATGTCAACTGACTCCACTAAATAGTTGACATTGAAAATCTCTCGGTTCAAATAAATATATTTTCTACTCAAAAATTTGCTTATGTGTGATGAGCAGATCCACTAAATATTATCGAATGATTACCCTTCATGAATATAAAGTTACCGTTCTAGTTCTACTCAATTTTGGATACCGCGCAGTTCATTTATTCACAATACAAGTAATAAAGCATGAGGTGATATACATTACATTTCAGCAATCTTGTACATGAATTCCATATCTATAAGAACTTCACAAAGCTTGTTCATGACGTCTTCATAACTTAATATCTCACCAATTAGTCTAGTCTAGACCACATAGTGGACCTAGAATTTGACTTTCTCAAATGAAAATATTAAAACTATGAAATGACATGTGTCATTTCAAGATTTAGGTAAGCATGATCCAATTCATACATACTGACCTTGAGACAGAACAGGTTAAATGGTTTGTTCTTACATTGTCTCTAAAGGTGCACTGGTCAATTCAATATCTTCGGAAGATACATTGGAAGAACTATACAGTTCCTAACTCTCTATGCCTCGTAACCAAACATCGTAGATTCTTCCAACAATCATACTAGGATCTTAAGATTTTGCATATTTAATTTTAATCAGACCATGACCAGTTTGTTCACGCAAATCTACATTTGTATCTTCATATATTGTTAGGTTTAATTAACGACTAAAAGACTATTTAATATCACAAATCTTCAATCAATTGAAAAAGGAATGAATGAACGTTTCAACTTTTATTAATTTAATTCAGCAAATTACAATAAGGACTTATGAAAGATTTGTATATTAGATCAATATGTAAATAAATAATCTTTTTGCGGGTAACTCTGCAAACAATCTACACCAAGACGTGTCCTAGTCGTATAATTACCACAAGTGTAGATTGCTTACATATAATGATTAGTCTTCACCTATATGTTCCACATATATGACTTCAGATATAGCTTTTCAGGCGTATATATCAGTCATCAACCAAGTTTAAGCTTACCGTCCCAACTCAGGTGCCCAACACGTCACTCAGTTTAATACCGAGGCTATGGAAGATAGTTTTTATTGATTATAATTATTTAAAACTCAACCCACTAATCATATAATTTAATAAACTAATCTTAATATCGAATTCAGTAATAATTTATTCTCTATCTTCAAGTGGGAAATATTCTCACCAACTAACACTTTTAAAAACAATAATTAAAAACATAAAAGTAAATGACATATAGAGGTGGTTATCCAGTTCGGCTCTTGTTACTTTAGATCAAAGACGCAGTGAGTTACATAGGTGTTATAAGGAATTTCATCTTCGAAAGTACTACTAACCTAATGCTCCTCCTAAGTTATACCTCTTACTCACCTTTCACACTAACACCCACAATGTATTAATTAATGTTCATTTAGAAGGAACTTAGTACAACATCAATGCACTTACAATTTTTTTCACATTCAAGAAACAAAAACCTTTACATAATAGTATTGGCGAAATCCTTCTTGAGGATATGTTTTCGGCGCTTTCGAATATATGTGTAATCCTACAAAAATATTAAACACGGTATATATAGTTTTAAACAAAGGAGAATATCTTTTGTACCAAAATACACCCAACTCGTGTGTAGGGTACGCCATAGGTACATTACAGATACATAAGAAGTACATAGAGATATTTTATGAAGATGTTGAAGATAATTTATCAGATATCAAAATTTAACTGACCAAACTAGCCAAAACAATGCGCTACCAATAATGATTTGATAGTACAATTCTTTGCTATGAGTCATAGAACATATAAATGAATTCGAATTATTATGAGAGATAATACCATAATCACGCCATAATTTAAACATTCAAAAGTTTTAAAAATATAACCAATAATAAAATCAGGAGATAGCTAAATCACCTTTTTGAGGAAGCATGGCCGGTGCCACGAAATATCATATAAACTCTCACGTATGGCGGAGGAACACAATGGTTACGAAGACATGAATAAAACAGAAACCACCGGAAATAAGACAAACAACAACACAAATAAATTCAATCAATAAGGGCGCTAGATGGCCGTGCGGGACCTCAAGTCACGATTATCGGCTCTAATAGCCTCCCCCAAACAAGGCGGGGCTGAACCCAGCAAGGTAGAAGACGAGTGATGGTTGACCGTATACCGCACACGATTATACGCTCTGACATTACAAAGATAAGAAATATGCCTAATGCTAAAATCCTCAAGCTCCCTCACCTCTCTGAAGATGCGGTGCAAGATCGTCACAATATCTGTCGCAAGCGTCCAGCCATCGTCGATCATCCTCACCACTCCCAAGCAGTCAGACTGGATCTCTGCTCTCCAGCCGCCGATGCTACAAACTACCTCTATTCCATAGAAGACAACATACGTTTCCGCAAGGTGATGGGAGAATCATATAGCAAGAAAAAGCATACACGAGGCGATCACCTCTCCAGTATAGTCTCGAATAATAAAACCAACACCAAAGCCTCCATGGCCGCAAACTACTGCCATGTCAACATTAATTGAGAGAGTCCCATCCCTTAGATGGGTCCATCAGGGGGTCGTAGTCACCCTCGGGCTCGTCTGGGTCTCTGCAGCTGCGGCCTCTCTATACTCCTCAAGGAAGCTCACCGTCCACTGGACTAGCTGAGGCAGATACAAGATGATCTCCTGGTAAGGACATTGTTCCCGTGGTTCCAAAGTTCCCAAATGAGAGTAATAAATAGCTCATTAAAACAACCCTCAAGGACATTTATCGCTCTAAATATAGTGTTGAAAGCATCGCCGTCTCTGAAAGACGAAAGGATGTGGCCAAAGCCCAACTCTTTACAAACTCTCTTGCTCCACCTGCAACCCCAAATCGCATGGAAAACTGTGTCTCTCGCCTCTTGACAAACACGGCAACTATCGTCAGAAGTGATCCTCTTCTTGGCTAAGGTTGCTATGGCCGAAATCTGGCCTGAACAAACTCGCCAACCGAAGAGTTTCACCTTGGGAGGAAATCTAAGATTCCAAAACATTGTCCACCACTTCTACATCACCGTCGGATCTGAAGAACTAGCGACCAGAGAACTGGCTCTCTCTATCGCAACACGGTAACCGCTCTTGACGGAGTACTTGTTGGAATTAATTTAATGATTTAAACAGTTTAATTATATAACATATCTTATGTGGTGGAAATATATAATTAGATCTAATATATTAAAAGCTATTTTTAATATATTCAAATAACCTATGAATTAAAATTTATAGACGTGTCAATAAACTATTTTATTCTAAATTTGTTATTCAACAATCGAACACACAATATATATATATATATATGCATCCAGTTAAATGAGAATGACTTACAGTTCTTACGTTGCTAACTATCACCTGAAAGCCTCGTCGAGTCAAATGGGTGAACAAGGCTCGTCGGATTCGCTTAGGCACATGATGGCCGGACAGGGAGCAGGAACTCTCGTTGGGCTGGAAACATGCGCCTGGGATAGCTTGCCGGACAGGAAGGCACCAAGACGTCTTCGTCAGACTGAGACGCGTCTGGGAAAGCCTCGCCAGACTGGGAGCGCACTTGGACGCCTTCGCCGGAATGGGATCCCGCCTGGACGCCTTCGCCGGACTGGAGAACGCCTCGACGCCTTCGCCGGATAGGAGCCAGCTTGGACGCCTTTGCCGCACTGGAGCACTCCTAGACCCCTTCGCCAGACTGGAGACTGTCTGCACACCCTCGCCGGATGGACATAATTGGCTAAGAGCTTCGGGACTTCAACTTTAATTCTAAAAATTAAAATTTTAGAATTTAAATCACCAAACACCACAATTAAGAATCAACAATATTACACGAAGAATTAATTGAGATTGAGAGGGTGAGCTCTTCTATGAATTCTCGGGAATAAGGGTATCACTCAAGGAATGAAAGAAAACAAATTTTCTCTCTTTGTTCTCTCCGAGGAATTCGGCCGAGTGTCACAAGAGGAAAGGGGGAGTGTTTTGGCTGAAATTCTATTACGGTTAGGTTAAGTGATTCGGGTTTCCTCAAGCTCTTATATAAGTTAGTCAAACGGACCTAAGTCGGGTCAAACCCATGACCCAGTCACTTAAAGAACTCGGCCATCTCTCCTCCTATCACTCGGCCAAACTGATTTATTTAATTCCCAGATTCTTTTGAATTATTTCTAAATCCAATTAATATAGAACTCTCATTTATCAATGAAATTTCATTGAATAATGTCATACTTCTCGAACAAGTACAAAACGAGAAATTATTGATGTACTTGTTTTATTTGTTTGAATCGCTTAAATGTATAATTATCAATATAATTATACAATATGATTCATTAAATAAATGTAACATTAAATAAGCAATTATTTATTTAGTTACGTAGAAAATGACTTTCTCGATATAAATCACAATTTATATTCAATGAGTAAATGAATTATTCTAGTTCATTTCATCTATTCTAAGTGTCTATCATTGAGACCTAATGGACCCACATGAACAAAGCATTAGAATAAAGATCGAACTCAAAAACTCAGAAATATTTTCCGTCTTTTAATTCTTAATATTAATCGATTCCACTAACGGACTAATACTGAAAGTTTCTAAGTTCATATGCGTATATTTTCCGTTTAATGTGACAAAACAATTCTTCACACGATCCACGGATTACTTTACGATATTACTCTTCATCTGTATCATTAACTTCGAGAAATGTAATATTACCGTTTTACCCATTGAGTTATTATCTCACTAACTCCTATGTTATTTGTGAATGAGAAAAACATAGAGTGAGATGTCTTTACAAATCACATGTTTTAATCAAAGAATGTTCTTATTCGATGAATACATGGCCAAGTTTATTCATTCACATTCTCAGAACAAAGCATAGTGTGATACTAAGGCATTTGGATTGTTTCAATATGAATTCCATATTTGTGAATCACATAAACGAATATGAAAACATATTACACCAATCGTCGAGTCAGATGCCACTATAACTTAGTCATTACCCATTGACAAATCAAATGTCACAAACTTTCATATCAATTATGTATTCACTTACGGATTCAGGTAAGTACCAAAGTACCCCTCGAGCTCGTAAGTATCACTGGTCTTGTTCAATATCTTCTACAAGATATGAAGAATGAAACATAGATTTACAACTCTCTATATCACAAGATAATATATCATGATTCACTCAAACAATCATTACTTAGATTCGATTTCTCTATCGATCTTTAGATTGCGAACAAATGTTTTTAAACTAGTCATAAGGGGCTATCTTGTCAAGTCTACACTTAGCACCCCTTTTGTTAATGACAGTTTTGGAGCGTAGCATTCATACATAAACACAAACATAATAAAGAATGAATATATATTTACATTAATGTCTCAGCAAAATTAAATACAAAAGTATTTCAATGTCTAATATCTCCTTTGTGGGCACCAATCCCAACATTATTCTTCGTCCTTTGTGAAGTGCCAAAGGTGCACATCGGGGATTCCCTCACCAGCACACGCGATGCTCTAAATTGCTGAAGCGTCCTCCTTCCTGAACATCGTTGTAATAAGATTGACGTCTCAACTATCGTCATATCTCATGAGCTCGCAACCCCCAGGTCGGGTGGAATCCAAGGGGGGTCTGTCCAGGTGGCTGGTCTATCCTTAGGAACCTAACTGTCACCCATGACAAAGATAGACTCCATGTCCCCTATCTGCCATCTAGTGCCGGTCTGAATGATCTCGCGACCCCATAGGAGACTGCGCCATATTGTCGTCGAGAAAGTACCTCTATCTATAGACCCATCCTACCAGACTATCCCGCCTCCTAAGAAGCCTCCATACACTCTTAGCCAGAAGATGTTTGCAGAGATATCCACAAGAATATTATTTATTTACATATTGATATAATATAAATCTTTATAAGTCCTTATTGTAATTGTTGATTAAATTAATATAAGTTGATATGTTCATTCATTCTTTTTTCGTTTGTTTGAAGATTTATGATATTAAACAGTCTTCTAGTCCTTAATCAAACCTAACAATGTATAAAGACAAATGTAGATTTGCGAGAACAAACTCTTCATGGTTTAGTTAAAATGAAATATTCGCAATCTAAAGATCAACGGACTATTGATCCTAGTATGATTGTTGAAAGAATCTATGATGTCTGGTTACGAGGCATAAAGAGTTAGGAACTCTATAGTTCTTCCAGTGTATCTTCTGAAGATACTATAGTGACTAATACACATTTAGAGACAATGAAAGAACAAACCATTTAACCTCTTTTGTCTATAGGTCACTATGTATGAATTGCATCATGCTTACCTAAATCCTGAAATGAGACATGTCATTTCATAGCATTAATATTCTCATTTGAGAAAGTCAAACTCTAGATCCATTTCGTGATCTAGACAAGGCCTATTGGTGAGATATTAAGTTATGAAGATGTCATGAACCAACTTTGTGAAGTTCTCATAGATATGGAATTCATGTACAAGATTACTGAGATGCAATATATATCACCTCATGCTTTATTATTCGTATTGTGAATAAATGAACAGCGTAGTGTCAAAATTTAAATAGCGACTTTATTTGGATGAAACAATGTGACTTATTAGCTCCTCGTCAATACATTTTTTCTAACTTATTCACAAGTACTAAAGGAGTTGAGGAAATAACAATTAGAAGCTAAGTCAAAATAAGTTCAAGTGTTGAACTAGACTTTTTCTCGGAAAATGTCTAAACGGTATTTTTGTCCACATGGACATAAAATGATGTGAATGTCAAAATAAGATTTGAATATTTTCATATGATGAAAATATAAATTATTTCCTAAAGGCGCAAATTCGTTTAAGGAATTATGAAATTAATTTCGCTATTTGTGCAATTATAATTCTACAATGGGTATTTTAAGAATTGTCTTAAAAGAAATAAGGAAGCATCTAATTGCCCCTTCCCTAGCTAGAATTCGGCCAACATCTATAAAATATGAGGGTTTTATTTCCCTTTAATTATAAGGATAATTACCCAAAAGGAAAAGGGAAATGAATTTCCTTGAGAACTAAATAAATAAGCTAAATGAGGAAACAAATTTTCCTCCTTACTAGAGGTGTATGGCCGGCCATTCTAAGAGAGAAAGGGGAAGGTAAAATCAAATATTGTGTCATGAATATATTATTCTTTCATGAATGAATAATTGACCTTTATAGATTTTTCCTTCTCCTATAAATAGCGCCTCACATAGAGATGTGAAAGGTTAAGCTTTTGCCTTGTTCTCTCTTGCTCTTGGCCGACTTTTCTCCCTCTCTCTCTCTAGAAAATACTTCTTTTATTTGGAACCTAAGTCCTCATTAGACTTAGGCTTAAATAGCTCTCTAGCTCATAGACTTGTTCTTGAGCTATTGTGTTTAACTGTGCCCACACACAAATCCTTCTAAACCTCTATAGACTCTTGTAATAGAAACCTTAGGTTTCTAAAGTTCAAGACTAGACGTGAAGGATTCGAGCCAAGGAAGAAGATCCACCTTTCCCAAGACGCTTCAAGTTTGAAGACACAACAAAGATTAGTATTCAAGTAATTAAATAATGTATTTAATTTATAACATGCATATGCACTTTATCTAGGTTAGTAAAAATAATTTTACTAGTAAAATAAAGTTTTATATTCCACCATTAATATGATTAATGTTAAAAAAATTTAACCCTAGACCTATTCCAACAAATGGTATCAGAGCTATGGTCAAAGTTAGGCACGTACATGTTATTTAAAAGTCATTATATGAAAATTGTATTCTAAAATTTGCTTGAATAATGGTTTTTCAAATACTAGATCTTACAAAATTTCAATTTTCTGGTATGACCTTTAAAATTAATTTGGTGTTCATTTTCCACTTGTGAAATATGCCATATAAATACATTAAAAACAGTTTTTAATTATTTTATGTTTAGCATACTCAAAATCAATTTTTTGACAAGTTTGAAAATTTGTGTACATAGTTTAAACTAGTTTATTGCACTTCTAGTTTAAATTAGTTATTGAATGTTTTATATTATGTTATTTATTTTATATTGTGTTTAATTATTAATATGTTAATATAACACACAATCGAAATCAAAACATACAATTAAAATGTTTCAATAAACCTCTTTCTCTTTACACCTAGATCCAACGTACCTTTTAATTGTTTTTCAAATTCTGGACAAATTGTTATGGCGCAGTGAATCGGGAATAACTCTTTGCTCTGACCTTGAAAATTAGTGGTTCTTGAACCAAATTAATGATACGAAAGTTAGCTATCCAATACAATTGGTTTTAGCTTGATCGGATACCGGATGTGTCATTTATGATCTTTTAAGTCCGAGGTGTACAGCAGTCCGCGAGTCCAAATTTTTTAATCCTGATTTTGTGACTCCAAGCTTTCTCCTCTTCTCAATGCTATCGTGGTTTTCCGACGTTCTCGCGCTCAACCACCATGAAGTCGCCTTGAAAAAAGATGTCATGAAGATGAAGATATTAGTTTTAGGAGATTTTTAATCTCAAAAACTTTCAAGTGCAAAAGTGACGATTTATTAATCTTACACACTTTCCTTAGGAAAAATAAATTTAATAGACAAAAAGTTCCGAGTATGTTCCTTGTGCCTTAGTGCATTAACACTGCTCTCCCCTCACAAATATCGATTTTGGGGTTTCTTTTTCCTAGTGATCCACTCTATCTCTCTTTACTAATGGAAACAAGTTTCCTATACGTACAAGAATAGACGTGCTTTTTTCCAAAAATTAAGTGGGAGGGTTGCATTTTTGTTGCAACCCAGGATCCCCTTATTTTCTAAAATCTAAGTGGGAGGGTTGTATTTATTGTCTGCAATCCGCGATCCCCAACACTGATGTGAAGTGCACATGTTGCCGGACTAAGAGTCACCCTCGTGACCCTCTTTAAATGAGAGTACTCATAGATGCATTGCTCCTAACATTGCTTTTATAGCTACGTTCAAAAGTGAAACGATGAGATAAGGCCTCCCCTCGGTGGATTGATTTCAAAGTAGATCTTGTTGAATTAAGTTGTTGGTTACACACTTAGACTCAAACTATAGTAATCCTCCCTCGAGGCCCTGCGAAAAGTTTTGAGTGATCAAACTTCTTTATAAGGTGGCTAGTCAAAGCATTGATGTATTGACATCATGACTATGCATTAATGATATGTTATTTACTTATGAAAGATGAATTTTTTTGCGGCCTTCCCTCGAAGGAGTAAAATTGTCATTTTGCTCATAACACCTTTGAATTTATTCTTGTCTAAATAAAATTAAACTTAAAATCTTAAACAAAAGACTAATCGTAAATTGTTTCAACTTTCAGCAACATGTCTCTAAACCCCCTCTCTACTATCATTTCCTCGAACAAACTGGAAGGTGATAACTACGTAAATTGGAAACGTAACCTAGACATCGTCCTTGGACAAGCACAAGTAGGTACTCACCACCCCATGTCCTCCTGAAACGCATGATGATTCGACTCAAGAGGACAAGGACGCCCTTGCGGCCTGGCTCAGATCCAATGATATTGCAAGATGCTATATTTTAGCGTCAATGAACAATGTGTTGCAATAACAACATCGTGATATTGGGTCAGCCTATGAAATGCTCTACAATCTCCAGGAGATGTTTGGAGGGCAAAGGCGTCAGGCTAGGGAACAACCGGTACGACAGTTTATGAACTGTCGTATGAAAGCAGGGACTCCCGTTAGAGAACATATGATGCTGATCATAAGTTATCTTAATGAGATGGAAATCCTTGGATCCGAGATTGATGGAGAAACCAAGATAGATATTATCTTGGAAACTCTACCTGAATCTTTTGATACTTTCAAGCTGAACTACTCCATGAATAAGCTAGGGTACACTGTTACCGAGCTAATGAAGGAGCTTCACATCGTTGAGGGACTCTTAAAGAAAAAGAGGACTGCTGGAGAAGCTCATGCTACTGAGCATAGAGTCTCCACCTCTTGATCTAAGAAGAGATCTCATAGAGCCGACAAGAAGAACCCTAGCAAGGTTCAGAAGAAGAAGATGCCCCGGACTGCCAAGGTGGACAAGTCTAAGGACAACTGTCACCATTGTAATGAGGCCG
Source organism: Urtica urens (assembly GCA_958296335.1). NCBI lineage: Eukaryota > Viridiplantae > Streptophyta > Magnoliopsida > Rosales > Urticaceae > Urtica > Urtica urens. Next base: position 39,259,172 of record OY282520.1, read on the forward strand.
GACACTGGCGTAGGAACTGTCCTACCTACCTCAAGGCTAAAGGGAAAGGTATTGTACATATTACCGAAGTTTGTTTAGTAGCTGATTACGTATCATCGTGGATTATTGACTCTGCTGCTACTAACCATATTTGTTGTTCCTTGAATGGATTCAGGAAAAGCAAAAGCTTAGAGGATGACGACTTATGCTTCAAGTGGGGTGATGGGAGTATGGTGTCTGCTAAGGCTGTGGTATCCATGACACTGTCTTTCGAAGACAGAACTTTAAATTTAAATAATGTGTATTATGTTCCTTCCTTTGGGAAAAACTTAATATCTGTAGCTCAAATTGTCGAGCAGAATTATTATTTAAAGTTTATTGATAATGAAATTCGTATTACTTCTTCCAATTCATTTTTCACTGATGCATGTTTAAAGAATGGTTTATACTATCTTTATCCTACACAACTTTTGCTATTAGACACTGAAATAGATAATGATCTAATTAGGGAACCCAAGAGGATCAAACTTAATGACTCCTCTGATCTAATAAAATCAACACATCTCTGAAACTTAAGACTTGGTCATATTAGTCTAGATAGGATTAAGAGACTTGTGAGGGATGGTCCACTCAAAGCCTCTACAATAGGCTCACTCCCGACTTGTGAATCCTGTATAGAAGGAAAAATGACGAAACTACCTTTCTCTGATATAGGTCAAAGAGCCACTGAGCTGCTGAAACTAATACATTCTGATGTATGTGGTCCGCTCAGAATTCAGGCACGGGGAGGATACTAATACTTCGTTACCTTTACCGATGATTACTCAAGATATGGATTGGTCTATTTTCTCAAACACAAATCTAAAACCTTTAATGTATTTAAAGTTTTCGGGCTTTAGTGGAAAATAAAACTGGAAAACAGATCAAACCCCTTCGATTTGATCGAGGTGGTGAGTAATTGTTGAAGAGTTCGATGACTTTCTTAAAGAAGAAGGTATCGCTTCTCAGCTTACAGCACCTGGCACACCTCAACAAAACGGAGTGTCAGAAAGAAGGAATCAAACTTTGATGGATATGGTTAGAACAATGATGAGTTACTCATCACTCCCTAATTCCTTTTGGGGATATGCCCTCGAAACTGTCGCATATATTCTGAACCAAGTACCGTCTAAGACGGTCCCTAGTACTCCTTATGAACGATGGACTGGGCGTAAAGCTAGTTTAAGCCACATCAGAATTTGGGGTTGCCTTGCACATGTGCTAAGGTAAAAGACTAGCAAGTTGGCCAGTAGGTCAGAATTATGCGTGTTCGTTAGATATCCAAAGGAAACCAAAGGTTTCACATTCTATAGTCCCGAGGATGACAAAACGTTTGTCAGCACTAATGCTCGTTTTCTTGAGGAGGACTATAGGAAGAATACGAAACCTAGAAGAAAAAGTGTGCTTGAAGAAAAGTTGGGTGAGGATGCTTCTACCTAATCTCGTAAGAACTGTTCTTATCCCAACTGAAACGCAACCTAACAATTCAGAACCTCGTCAAGTAGTACTTCGACGTAGTGGGAGGGTTTCTGAAAAGCCTGACAGGTACATGTCTCATGGCGATACTCTCATCGCCATCGCTGACATGGATGACCCTGTTTCCTACAGCCAAGCAATTGCTGGTTCTGATCAAACCTTTGGCTTGATTCCATGAAAGTTGAGATGCATTCAATGTATGTCAACAAAGTCTAGAAACTTGTAGACCTACCTGAAGGGGTTAAACTTGTAGGGTGTAAGTGGATCTATAAGAAGAAAAGGGTTAAGACGTTCAAAGCGCTACTAGTGGCTAAGAGTTATACCCAAAAGGAAGGTATCGATTATGAAGAAACCTTCTCGCTACTCGCAATGCTTAAATCCATCCGTATAGTTCTATCCATAGCTGCCGCTCTCGATTATGAGATCTGGCAGATGGATATCAAAATTGCCTTTCTGAATGGCAATCTTGACGAGCGCATTTTCATGGCTCAACTAGACGATTTCGTGGAAGGTGATCAAGAGAACAAGGTTTGTAAATTGCTTAAATCCATTTATGGACTAAAGCAAGCATCTAGATCATGGGATATTAAATTCGATGAAACTGTAAAAGGCTTCGGTTTTGAACAGTCAATAGATGAACCTTGTGTCTATAAATTGATACACGAGGGCAAGGTTGTGTTTCCGGTATTGTATGTCGATGATATACTACTCATTGGTAATGATGTAGGCAAATTATCTGAGGTTAAAATCTGGTTAGCTAAGCAATATGATATGAAGGATCTAGGGGAAGTTGCATACATTCTGGGGATTCAGATCTTTCGAGATCGAAAGAACCGGACCCTGGCATCTTATATAACACTCTCTAAGGACCAGTCTCCCAAGACTGCACAAAAGATTGAGGACATGAGAAAGATTCTCTATGCTTCAGCCGTAGGAAGTCTCATGTATGCTATGCTGTGCACTAGACCGGATATATGTTTTCCTGTTGGCGTAGTTAGCCGTTTCCAATCAAATCCTGGACCCGAGCATTGGGTTGCTGGGTTGCTGTTAAGCATGTTTTTAAGTATCTTCGGAGAACTAGGAACTTGATGCTTACATATTCAGGTACTGACCTGACTATGACGGGGTATACCGATTCCGACTTTCAGGCGGATAAGGATTCCAGGAAATTCACTTCAGGATCTGTGTTCATCCTGAATGGTGGATCTGTAGTTTGGAGGAGTATCAAGAAATCTTGCATTGCCGACTCCACCATGAGAAGCATAATATGTGGCTTCTTGTGAAGCATCCAAAGAGGCTGTATGGCTTAGAAAATTCCTTAAGTATTTGGAAGTTTTTCCAAATGTCAACGAGCCCATGACACTTTATTGTGATAATAGTGGGGATGTTGCTAACTCAAAGGAACCTAGAAGACATAAGCGCTCTAAGCATATTGAGAGGAAATACCATTTGATTAGAGAGATCGTGCAGCGCGGAGACCTGGAGGTGAAGAAGATCTCAACAGTGGACAACCTTGCAGATCCTTTCACCAAGGCCCTATCCAACAAGGTCTTCGACCAACATCGAGACGGATTAGGCATGAAGAACTAATCTCATCTTCTTTGAGTCAAGTGGGAGTTTGTTGGCAGAGATGCCCACAAGAAGATTGTTTATTTACATATTGATGTAATATATAAATCTTTATAAAGTCCTTATTTTAATTTGGTGAATAAACTAATAAAAGTTGAAACGTTCATTCATTCCTTTTTAGTTTGATTAAATATTTATGATATTCAATAGTATTATAGTCCTTAATCAAACCTAACAATGTATGAAGAGACAAATGTACATTTGCGTGAACAAACTCTTCATGGTTTGACTAAAAGGATATATTCGCAATCTAAAGATCAACGGAATATTTATCCCAGTATGATTGTTGGAAGAATCTATGATGTTTGGTTACGAGGCATAGAGAGTAAGGAACTCTATAGTTCTTCTAGTGTATCCTTCGAAAATACTGAATTGACCAGTGCACCTTTTGAGACAATAGAAAAACAAACAATTTAACATCTTCTATCTCAAGGTCACTATGTATGAATTGTATCATGCTTACCTAAATCTTGAAATGAGACATGTCATTTCATAGCATTAATATTCTCATTTGAGAAAGTCAAACTCTAGATCGATTTCGTTATCTAGACAAGGCCTATTGGTGAGATATTAAGTTATGAAGATGTCATGAACCAACTTTGTGAAGTTCTCATAGATATGGAATTCATGTACAAGATTGCTGAGATGCAATATATATTACCTCATGCTTTCTTACTTGTATTGTGAATAAATGAACTGCGCAGTGTCAAAATTTAAGTAGCGACTTTATTTGGATGAAACAATGTGACTTGTTAGCTCCTCGTCAATACATTGTTTCTAACATTCACAAGTACTAAAGGAGTTGAGGAAATAACAACTAGAAGGGTAAAATGGTAATTTTATAAATCCGAACTAGTTGATGATATTTATGAAGGGTAAACATAGATAACATTCAATGGGTCCGCTCAATATAATTAAGTTGAACTTGAGTAGAAAATAAATTCATTTGAACCGATAGATTCTCAATGTCAACCCTTTAGTAAAGTCAGTTGACATTAAGCTAATACTCGGAAAAGGTTTGTGAACTTTTGAGTCCGAGTATAGAAGCTCAAGCTTTGTTCATTTGGATCCATAAGGTCTCTATTACAGGTCATTAGAGTAGGATTGTTAAACTAGAAGCTAAGTCAAAATAAGTTCAAGTGTTGAACTAGACTTCTTCACGAAATATGTCTAAAGGGAATTTTTGTCCACATGGACATAAAATGATGTTAATGTCAAAATAAGATTTTGAATATTTTCATATGATGAGAATATAAATTATTTCCTAAAGCCGAAAAGTCGTTTAAGGTATTATGAAATTAATTTCGCTATTTTTGCAATTATAAATTTATAATTGGTATTTTAAGAATTGTCTTAAAAGAAATAAGGAATCATCTAGATGCCCCTTACCTAGCTAGAATTTGGCCAACATGCATAAAAGAGGAGAGTTTTATTTCCCTTTAATTATAAGGATAATTACCCAAAAGGAAAAGGGAAATGAATTTCCTTGAGAACTAAATAAATAAGCTAAATGAGGAAACAAATTTTCCTCCTTACTAGAGGTGTATGGCCGGCCATTCTAAGAGAGAAAGGGGAAGGTAAAATCAAATATTGTGTCATGAATATATTATTCTTTCATGAATGAATAATTGACCTTTATAGATTTTTCCTTCTCCTATAAATAGCGCCTCACATAGAGATGTGAAAGGTTAAGCTTTTGCCTTGTTCTCTCTTGCTCTTGGCCGACTTTTCTCCCTCTCTCTCTCTAGAAAATACTTCTTTTATTTGGAACCTAAGTCCTCATTAGACATAGGCTTAAATAGCTCTCTAGCTCATAGACTTACTCTTGAGCTATTGTGTTTAATTGTGCCAACACACAAATCCTTCTAAACCTCTATAGACTCTTGTAATAGAAACCTTAGGTTTCTCAAGTTCAAGAATAAACGTGAAGTAATCGAGCCAAGGAAGAAGATCCACATTTCCCAAGACTCTTCAAGTTTGAAGACACAAGAAAGGTTAGTATTCAAGTAGATTAAATAATGTTTTTAATTTATAACATCTATATGCACTTTATCTAGGTTAGTAAAAATCGTTTTACTAGTAAAATAAAGTTTTATATTCCGCCATTAATATGATTAATGATAAATTTTTTTTAACCCTAGACCTATTCCAACAGAAACTCTCTAAGATCGTATGCGTTTATTTTCCGTTTGATGCAACAAAACAATTCTTCACACGATCCACAAAGTATTTTACGATATTACCATTCACGTGTATCATTAACTTAGAGGAATGTAAAATTACCCTTTTACCCCTAAGTTATAAAGTAAGATGTCTCTACATGTCGCATGTTTTATTAAAAAAAATGTTATAATCGATGAATACCAGGCCCAGTTTATTCATTCACACTCCCATAACAAAGCATAGTGCGATACTAATGCATCAGCATTGTTTCAACACGAATTCCGTATCTGTGTATCACATCCCAATGTAACAATGTTATGATACCAATTGCCGGGTCAAATGCAACTTCAATTAGCCATTGCTCATTGACAAATAAAAGTCATAGAGTGTCAATTCGATTATGCATTTTGTGGATCGTGTGAAGAATTGTTTTGTCAAATCAAACGGAAAAACATACGCATATGAACTTAGAGAGTTTCATTATTATTCCTTTAGTGGAATCGACTAATATTAAGAATTAAAAGACGGAAAAGATTTGTGAACTTTTGAGTTCGATCTTTATTCTAAATCTTCGTTCATGTGGATCCATTAGTTCTCAGTGATAGACCCTCGGACAAGATTTATTGAACTAGAACGATTAGATTTTCTCATTTACGTAATTTGTGATTTACACTAAGAAAATATTTTTCTAAGTAATTGAATAAATAATTTGTTATTTATTGTTACACTTATTTAATGAATCATATTATGTTAATATATGGATAACAACATATTTAAATTATTGAAATAAATAAAGATGAAAATAAATATTTTCTCGTATCGAACAACTTTGAAAAGTACGAAAATAATTGATGATTTGTCATTAAATAAATGAGACTTTCTAAAATAATTAAATATTAGTTTAGAAATAAATCAAAATAATTTTTTTGAGTATTTAAGGATATCACTCGATCAAAATAAAAATTTAGGTCGAAAATTAATTTATGAAATTAATTTAAAGGAACAACGGGCTTAAGTTTGACTAATGGAATTGACCAATAAAAGCCTACTTTCTCTCTGTATTTAAAGGGTTTTCAAAACCCTAATTAGACTAACCCTAACTCTAAATCTCGGCGAAACCCTTCCCCTCTCCTGTGAGAGTGTTGGCCAAGAGTTTTCAAGACAGAAAGAGATCAAGAAACGTTTTATTGATCTCTCGAGTGTTCTCGAGTGATCCCGAGTACTCTTCGTTGTTCAATCGAAGAGCCCACCATCTAAATCTCCCAAAAACCTGTGGGAATTATCATTGAATCCTTTACTAGTTTTTGAGTGACGTTTCAGTTGCAGGAGTTTACTCGAAACGCGAAGAAATCTAGCGAAATGCAGCGAGGCTCATTTCAGCCTGCTGGCCGGATTGGGTCGCCAGATTGGAGAATCTCGCCAACACAAAATGTGCCTAACTCAACTCGGGAGTTTGACGAGGAATCTGTTCAAGCCACTTCACAGGCACCTAGCCCTAGGTCCCCTCTGCATTCCTGCATAAGTCCTGGAGCTTCATTTGGCCAGAGGAAACGCCAGCACCGCAGGCACATTTCTGGCCGGCCAGCCAAAGTCCAATCAGGCGGGTAAGATTTACCCATTAAAAACTAGTCAAACATTTTCTAAATTAGCCTTAAAAACCTAATTTTTAATGCCATTACTAGTTTAGATACCATTTGTTGGAAATTAATTATCATTTATTCAATACTATTATATAACATATCTATATATTGCAGAATTATATAATAAGATCTATAATACATTAAAACTCATTTTAACATATTAAGCAACCTTGGCATTAAAAATTACTAACATGTCAATAAACAATTCATTCTAAACTTGTTGACAACAAATTGACCTAACGATCTAACAACCTATAAACAATTTATATATTCAATCGCAGATCCAATTCATTTAGGAAACTCACATTAGAGGCTTTAAACAACATCGTGCGTTGCTTGCTATCGTTGGAGTGCCTCGTTGGATTCCTAAAGCTGCCTCGCCGGATTGGGCTATCTGTCCCACCGGATTACAAGCTGGAGCTGTGAGTCTGCGGCTCCTTGCGAGTCGTTGCAGCTGCGGGACCGGTACCCTTTGTTGTCCAGGGTCTAGGACACGTGGCACAATGACTGGCTTAAGCTGGAAACGCCTTGAACTCATGTGGTGCCACAGGCGCACACGAGGCGCACCAGTCCGGCGAAGGCTGAAATGAGCCTCGTAGCGTCTCGCTCGTTTTCTTCATGTTTTGGCCAGTTCTCTGCAGAGGAAAATGTCACTCAAACTTCACAAGAAAAGTCAATGATAATTCTCTCAAGTTTTGGGGAGACTAAGAGAATGGGCTCTTCAATTAGAAAAACGAAGAATAAGGAGAATCACTCAAGAACGAATCGAGAAATCAAGAAACCATTTCTTGATATCTTTCTCTCTCTAAACCTCTCGGCCAACACACAAGGGAAGGGGGATACTTGGCCGAGTATTTTCTCGGGTTAAGTCTATTGGGGTTTTCGAAATAATCCTTTAAATAGAGAGAGATCGGACTTTACTTATGTCAAACCCATTAGTCAAACTTAAGCCCATTATTCTTCTAAAAGAATTTCAAAAATTAATTACTCAACCTAATTCTTTAATTTTGGCCGAGTATTCTCATAATTATTCTCCAAAAAAATATTCAATTTATTTTTATATTAATATTTAATTACTTTAGAACATCTCATTTATTTAATGACGAGTCATTAATTATTTTCATACTCTTCAAAATAGTACGAAACGAGATAAGATTTTATTTTCATCTTTTATTAATTTGGATCATAAAAATACATTATTATTCATATAATAATGTAATATGATTCAATTAATAAATGTGATAATAAATAACTAATTATTTATTAAATTACTCAGAAAACCATTCTCTTTGTGTAAATCACAATTTACATATTCAATGAGAAAATCAAATCGTTCTAGTTCAATAAATCTTGTCCGAGAGTCTATCATTGAGACCTAATTGACCCACATGAACGACGCTTTAGAATAAAGATCAAACTCAAAAGTTCACAAACATTTTTCATCTTATAATTCTTAGTATTAGTCGATTCTACTAAAGGACGAATATTATAACTCTCTAAGTTCATATGCGTATATTTTCCGTTTGATGTAACCAAACAATTATTTACACGGTCCACTAAGTATTTTACATTATTACCATTCAGGTGTATCATTAACTTAGAGGAATGTAAAATTACCGTTTTACCCTTGAGTTATTATTTCACTAACTCCTTTGTTATTTGTGAACGAGAAAAACATAAAGTAAGATGTCTTTACATGTCACATGTTTTATTCAAAAAATGTTCTATTCGATGAAAACCAGGCCCATTTTATTCATTCACACTCTCATAACAAAGCATAGTGTGATAATAATGTATCACCATTGTTTCAACACGAATTCCGTATTTGTGAATCACATAATCCAATGTAACAACCTTATGATACCAATCGTCGGGTCAAATGCAACTTCAATTAGCCATTGCCCATTGACAAATAAAATGTCATAAAGTGTCACATCGATTATGCATTCACTTCAAGATTTAGGTAAGTACCAAAATACCACTCGTATGTGATCTTGAAGTTTCGAGTGATGAAACGGATTTATATCGAGCTTTATAGTATCACTGGTCTTGCTCAATATCTTATGTAAGATATCAAGAATGAATCATAGAGTCCCAACTTTCTATACCACAAGATAAGATATCATGATTCATTCAAACAATCATTACTAAGATTCGATTGTCCTATCGATCTTTAGATTGTGAACTATATTTTAAAGTAGTCACAAGGGGCTATCCTTGTCAAGTCTGTACTTAGCACACGTTTCGTCGATGACAGTTTCAGAGCATAGCAAACATACATAAACACAAACTTAATCAAGAATGAATATTTAATTTTATTCAATGTTACAGCAAAAAACCAAATACAAAAGAATTTTTAATTTATAATGTCTAATATCTCCTTTGTGGGCACCAATCCCAACAAACTCCCAATTTACTCAAAGGACATGCGAATGATCCTTCATTCCCAATCCTTCTAGGTGTCGCTCGAAGACTTTACTCGTTAAAGGCTTAGTGAATGGATCAGCAAGGTTGTCCCACATTGAGATCTTCATAACTTTGGCGTCTCCTTTGTGAATAATGTCTCATACCAGGTCACACTTACGCTCTAAGTGTTTTGAGTGTTTGTGATTGTTGGAATTTATTTACCAACTTAAACAATTTAATTATATAATACATCCTATGTGGCGAAAATATATAATTAGATCTAATATATTAAAAATTACAATTAATATATTTAAACAACCTAGGCATTAATATTTATTGACATGTTAATAAACAAATTTATTACAACATGTTAAGCATTAATTGAACACAATATCAACCTATACAAACAACTTATATATTTATGGGCATACAATTCGTTGAGAAATACTTACAATAAAGATTGTAAACAATCCCGGCGCTGTTTACTATCTCCGGAATGCCACACCGAGACAAAACGATGAATAAGGCTTGCCGGATTTCCCTAGATACACGCTGGCCGGACAGGGAAGATAGGGCTCGCCGGACAGCTCTTCAGCGTGTCTGGAAGGTCACCGGACAGGAGATCAGCGGGACAAGAGGGTCGCCGACTGGGAGACCTTAGCCGGACTAAGAGACCTTCGCCAGACTGGGACCTGGACGCTTCCGCTAAACAAGAGCAGCCTCGATACCTTCGCCGGACTGGACACGCGCTGGGACAAGTTGCCGGACTGGGTGACTGGCCGGACAGGGAACCTCGCCGGATGGGACTCTCGCTGGACTGGGAAGTCACCAGGTAGAAACTGTTCGCCTGGAGGTATCGCCGGACAGGGAGGATCTCGCCGAACAGAGGAGATCTCGCCGGACAAGGTGGCTTAGGAGCTTCTGGACTTCTAAATTAATTCTAAAAATAAAATTTTTGCATAATTAAATCACCAAACACCATAACAACGAGTCAACGATAAAACAAAAGAATTCAATGAGAATGAGAGGGTAGCTCTTCTATGAACACTAGGGAATAAGGAAACTCTCAAAGAAGGAAGAAAACAAATTTTCATCGTTGCTCTCACTCAAGGGAGTCGGCCGAAACACACAAGGGGAAGGGAGAGAGTAATTTGACCGAGTGTTTAATTAGGGTTAGGTTCAGTGACTAGGGTTTACTTAAGCCTTTATATAAGCGAGTTAAAAGGATTTAAGTTGGGTCATACCCATGACCCAGTGACTTGAAATTCTCGGCCAACACACCTCCTTTTACTCGACCATATTGATTTATTTTGTTCTTAAATTCTTTTGATTTATTTTTAAATTCAATTAATGTAGAACTCTCATTAATTAATGAAACTTTATCAAATGATATTGGATCTACGTCCTCCTTGTATGCGGCAGCAATGAATGTCTCTCTAATACCCATGTATCGTTCAAGTTTTTGTACAATCCTGTTACTGCGAGGAATCGCATGAGGTTCTGGTTTCGAATGTGGTTCTTCCACTGTTGGTATAGGACTCGACATATCTTGTGAAGTTACCAGCTACTTCACCCTACATCTCCTTTACCACAAATCTGCTTCTTGGTACAGAATTCTTCATATAGTCCACTTCGAGAAACCTAGCGTTTGTGCTAACCAACGTTTTCTGGTCAGCAAGACTATAGAAGGTGTACTCTTTTGTCTCCTTTGAATATCCCACTAAAAAGCATTATTCTGAACGACTAGCCAACTATTTAGTCTTTCGTCTCAACACATGTGTTGGACAACCCCAGATTTGGATGTTGTATTAAATAGATTTTCTACGGCTCCATATCTCATAGGCAGTACACGGGACCGTCTTTGACGGAACTTGGTTCATAATGTAAGCTACCATTTCTACGTCATATCCCAAGAATGAATTAGGAAGGAATGCGTAACTCATCATTGACCTCACCATATCCAGCAGAGTTGGATTCCTTCTCTATGACACACCGTTTTGATGTGGAGTGTCAGATGCTGCAGGCTGAGAATGAATGCCTTCTTCTTTAAGAAGGTCTTCGAACTCTCCACACAAATACTCTCCCCTTTGATCCGATCGAAGGGCTTTGATCTGTTTCTTTGTCTTCTTTTATATTGGCATTTATGCCTACAAAGGAGATTTTTGATATTAAATACTTTTGTATTTGTTTTGTTTTGAATTCAAATAAAAAAGAATTGAATATCCATTCTTATTTAAGATTGTATTTATGCATGAATCTCTACGCTCTGAAATTGTCATCAACGAAAGAAGTGCTAAGTACAGACTTGACAGGATACCTTCTTATGACTAGTTTAAAATAATAGTTCGCAATCTAAAGATCGATTGGGCAATCGAATCTTAGTAATGATTGTTAGAATGAATTAAAAAATATCTTATCTTGTGATATGGAGAGTTGTGACTCTGTAATGAAGATATTGAACAAGACCTGTGAAATTTTGAAGTTCGAAATAAACCGTTTAATCACTCTAAACCTCAAACTCACAAATGGGGGGTATTTTAGTAATTACCTAAATCCTGAAGGGAGTACATATCTTCTTGTAACACTTTATGACATTTGATTTGTCAATGGGAAATGGCTAAGTGAAGTTTCATTGACCCGACGGTTGGTGTCATAATATTGTTTCGTTGATATATGTGATTCACAGATATGGAATTTGTGTTGAAACAGTGCTAAGGCATTAGTATCACACCATCCTTTGTTATGAGAGTGTGAGCGAATAAACCAGGCCTGGTATTCATCGAATAAAGAATTCTTTGAAATAAAATATGTGACATGTTGAGACATCTCACTTTATGTTTTTCTCGTTCACAAATAACAAAGGACTTGGTGAAACAATAACTCAGGGGTAAAACGGTAATTTTACATTCCTCTGAGTTAATGATACACACAAAGGGTAATATCGTATAATACACCGTGGACCGTGTGAAGAATAGTTTTTTCACATCAAATGGAAATATAAACGCATATGAACTTAGAGATGTTCAATACTGGTCCTTTAGTGGAATAGACTAATATTAAGAATTAAAGTCAGGAAAAGTTTGTGAACTTCTGTGTCCGAGCTGTATTCTAAAGCTTCGTTCATGTGGGTCCATAAGGTCTCAATGATAGACCCTCGGAAGAGATTTTGGTGAAAAAGAATTAATTGATTTTCTCATTTTACGTAAATTGTGATCCATGCTAGGAAAATTATTTTCTAAGTAATTAAATAAATAATTGGTTATTTATTATTACATTTATTTAATTAATCATATTATGTTATTTTATTGATAATAATACAATTTGATGATTCAAATAAATAAAAGATGAAAATAAATATTTTCTCGTTTCATACTACATTGAATAGTATGAAAATATTTAATGACTTGTCATTAACTAAATGAGATGTTCTAAATTAATTAAATATTATTTTAGAAATAAATCAAATAAATTTGGGAGATAATTTTGAAAATATGGTCGGCCACATCTAATGTAGAAAGGGGCTGAAAATTGTTTATTGGGTTTAAGCTTAATTAATGGGCCATCAATTGTTAATGACCTAACTTAAGCCCATTCCCTTTAGTATAAAAGAAGGCTTTCTTCTCTTCTCTCCTGCCCTAATTTCACACGCATGTTTTTCTTCCCCATCCTTATTTTTGTCGACTATTTTTCTCTCCCCAAGGAGGAAATACACGGCCAAAAATCCCAAAGACAAAAGAGAGAGAGAATTAGTTAAGTCTTGTTTTATTCCTTCTCCCATTGTTCCCACAAAAAATCCCACCCTCTTTGTCTCATAAAACCTCCTTGAGAATTATCATTGATTCAAGTTGTGGTTGTTTGACTGATATTTTACCCACAGGGCAGGCCACTTTTTGGAGTAACGGAGCAAGAACGGATTTCAGGACATCTTGGACACGCGTGGGAAGGAGTTTTGGCCATGCTTGTGGACGCATCTCCGGGGCTGATTCTCGCAGATCCGAACCAACTGTAAGTCTCCTAAAAACAAGTTGGATCTGAATACAATAATCATTGTAGGATTCTTAGAAATTTTAGAACACTCGTTTGCATGTTTGAATGAATTTATTAATATGTTAGAAATTTATTGACATGCTAGATTAGATTTAATGACATGGTTATTGAATATGTTTTAAAACGTTTTAACATGTTAAATTGAATTATGAATTTCCGCCATATATTGATATGTTTCATAATTAATTAGGTTAATTGTTAACTATATTCCAACATTTTCAACCAAAGCCTTATACTCTTTAAACATTTTAAAAGTAGTCATTAGTGAAGGTTAAAAAGTATTTGTAACCTCCTCTTACATGGACGTTAATTGGACCACATACATCACTATGTATGAGTTCCAACACCTGCGTGGCTCTTAGACCCTTCGAAGAGAAAGGTCTCTTAGTCATCTTGCCCTCAAGACGGGTTTTACACGTGGGCATGGATCCCACTCTTAGAGATTTCAAAGGACCATCATTTGTCAATGTCTTAATCCTATATAGGCCAATATGTTCAAGACGTAAGTGTCATAGATATGTGTCATCAGTTCCATCACTATGAAACGTCTACGCTTTCCGAGTGAATCTCTATTCGTTTCGGTGTCCAAAATTGTCGACTCATTTGGATATAAATAATAAATAGAATCCACACGTTGAGCTTTAGTAAGAAACAAACCATCAACATAAATCTCAACACCGTTATTGATTTTAAAGTTGAAATATTGTTCTTCTAAATTAAATTATTCCAGAAGTCTGCAACATAATAAACATTATTCAATAATGAAGCCTTATTTCCAAAGTTCAGCTTCATGGTCCCGATAGATCTGACTCCGACCTTCGTTCCATATCCCTAGTTGAACGTGAACTCTCCATCACCTAAGCTCCTGTTTTTCCTGAAACCATTCAAATTACACACAATATGGTCATAAGCCCCACATTTTAAAATCCAGCGTGATTCTTTGTTTGTCGTGTAACAAAATTGAGTGACGAAGCTCATACCTTTCCCCTTGAGAATCTTAATGTAGGCAGGACAGTTCCTTCGCCAATGGTCGGTCTCTCCGCAATGGTGATACTTGTGCTCAGACTTCTCCACCTTCGTGATGCCTTAGCCCTTAGCATCTGCAACCTTCTTGTAAGGGTTCTTGGATCTCGTTCGGTTGGCGTTTTCGGTTCCTCTCATAACCCTCTTAGAACCAGAAGTCGAAGCCCTATGTTCATCAAAATTGACTTCACAAGACTTTTTGTTGTTCTTAAGGAGAGGACCATCGGCAGTCTACAACTCCTTCATGAGCTCGGTTACTCTATAATTGAGCTTGTTCATGGAGTAGTTCAGACGAAAGCTATCGAATTAGTCTGTCAGAGTCTCCAAAATCATGTCGATCTTGTTCTCGCCAATGACACTCAAACATCTCATGGAGATTATAGTGAATGTCACATGCTTTGGTGATGTCTCGATGAGATTGTTGCAAGACGTTGCTCATGGATCCACGTCTGTGTCCTCCTTCCTTGAATCAGCACTCGGAGGAAGAGGACACGGGGTCATGAGAACGTATTTGTGCTTTTCCACCGTCAGTGCGATGTCGGGTTTCGTTTCCAATCAATGTAATTCTCAGCCTCGAGTTTATTGGAACTTAAAATCGTTTGCAATGGGTTAAATGACATTTTGTTGAAAACATAAATTAAAATAAATAAATTTAGCATGTGCTACAGTTTCGAATTATATGCATGAAAAATCCTAATTTGGTGAGAAAAGCGTTAAATAATCCATGGTATTATGAACACTAATGGTTAATTACTTTTCCTATGGGAACCTGCAATTAACCGCTTTTCATAGTCGTGACAAATCACTATTTAGTTCGAACAATCTAAGAAGTCATAACTTCTAGTTCTTACTAATTGCCATAAACTTTGATCACTTATTTTAATGCATAGCCTCTATGTGAAGATTACTTCAAAACATAATTCTAAGTGTACAACCGACATGTGGGCCTTTCATACAGTCACTTTGAAAACGGTTCTCCTAGGGGAATCCCGTTTCATCGCTTTTCTTTAAGACTTACTTTACAACAGTTTAATTAAAAAAATGCTTCCAAAGTACTCATATTAAAGGGAGGGACACTATGGGTGACTCTTAGTTCATCACACATTAGGCAATTAAAACTCATGTCGGGAACCTTGGGTTGATTCAACGACAAAAAGCCTTTCCACTTAATTTTTGCAAAAAATTGTATTTTTGTTGAAATAGTTTACATTTTATAATCTCTTTATAAACTTTAGACTATATGAACATTTCACTTTAATGTGATATTTGCGTTCTATCCTATATGACATGTGAGGTGATGATGCAATGAGATTAAATAAAATAAAGCATAAAATATTTAAGTCATCCTATGGCCCATTTCTAATTACAACTCAAATAAAAATACATTGAAAATAAATCTACATAGACTTCAACGTAGGACCGGCCAAGGAACTCCTTTGTGACGTGTCATCAGATGTCTCGTGTCAGCCCCCACACGTTCTCCAGTGTGCGTCCAAGCCCAAGGTGTTGTCTTCCTTGTCTTCTCGTCGCCAGATTATAATTTAAATAAATACAACATAAATTTTTCCTTGCAAATCGAGGCACACAAATTTAAAATTTAAAAATAAAAATAAACCCGGGACGATAACTGTAAAATTGCTAGGGCCATAGCAATTAGGATCCATCCATAAAACACACACACAAGTATTCATAACGCAATATCACATCATACAAAAAACGCCAACACAAAACTAGTCAAACAATTTCTAAACTAGTCATTAAAAACCTAATTTTTAATCTCATTACTAGGTCTGATACCATTTGTTGTAAATTAAATAACGTTTAATTACTATTATTATATAACATATCTAAATATGACGGAATTATATAATAAGATCGAATACATTAAAACAAATTTTAACATATTAAGCAACCTTGGCATTAAAAATTACTAACATGTAAACGATTTATTCTAAACATGTTGACAACAAATTGACCAAACGATCTAACAACCTATAAACAATTTATATAATTCAATCTCAGATCCAATTCGTTTAGGAAACTCACGTTAGAGGCTGTAAACAACCTCGTGCATTGGTAGCTATCGTCAGAGCGCCTCGTCGGATTCCTAGAAGCTGCATCGCCGAATTGGGCTGTCTATCCCGTCTGATTGCAAGCTGGCCGGCTGGTCAGGATTGGCTTGTGAGCCTGTGGGTCCTTGCGAGTTGTTGCAGCTGAGGCACCTGTGCCCCTTGTTGGACAGGGGCTAGGACACGTGGAAAAACAATTGGCTTGAGCTTGAAGCGCCTGGAACTCATGTGGTGGCACAAGCGCACACGAGGCGCACCAGTCCGGCGAGAGATCATGTCTGGTGAAGGCTGAAATGAGGCTTGCACGTCTCCCTCATTTTCTTCATGCTTTGGCCGGTTCTATGCAGAGGAAAATGTCACTCAAACACCACAAGAAAAGTCAATGATAATTCTCTGGGGTTTTGGGGAGATTAAGAGAGTGGGCTCTTCAATTTGAACAACAAAGAATAATGAGAATTACTCAAGAAGAATCGAGAAATCAAGAAACCATTTCTTGATATCTCTCTCTAAAACTATCGGCCAACACACAAGGGGATGTCAAGAGGTATAGGGTGATGACGTACAGGCTGGCTAGGCAGGGTGTAGTAAAACGGTCATAGTCAAAATCTAACTTTTCATAGACAAGATGTACATAATCAGTGTATGTGTTCGAACTGTAATGTTTAAGATGGATATGTTTATATGGAAACAGGTTTTCATGAAATGCCACATCCCAAGATATTATAATTTCAAGTGTTTGAAGATCTAGGCGTTTGTATCCCTTAATGCTTGGTGGGTATCAGATGAACATACTTCCTAGCCGTAGGTAGGAACTTATCTCTGTGGGCTCTTAATCTTGAAGCAAAGGCTAGACAACCAAAAGATTTAAGATGATCATAGTTAACCAGTTTGACATACAACGTTCAAAAGGTGATTTATTTTCTAATTTCAGTGTGGGAGTTTTATTGATAAGATAACAAGAGGTTAGAAACATTCACTCTAATACTTAATCAGTAGTGATGATTGAAAAAATAGAGCTCTTGCCACATTAAGAATATGTTGGTGTTTACATTCAACCACAACGTTTTGTTGCGGTGTTTCCACACACGAGATCCTTTTTTTGCCAAAATAATCAGAAAACACAAGCACTTTTGCATTATCCGATCGAAACATTTTAATTTTTGAGGAAGTTGACTTTCAATTTTTGCACAGAACTTAGGAATGATAAAATTAACATCAGACTTGTGTTTTAAAAGAAAAATCCATGTAAATCTTCTATAGTCATCAACTAAGCTTAAAAAGAATCTTTGATTACAATGTGAAACCGTGTGAAAGGGGCCCGAAATGTTACAATTAATTAATTCCAATACAGACTCATTTTTATTCTCATTCTGAAAGCGTAACGTATGTTATTTAGCTAATGGACAGATTGAACAAGGTACAAATTTTTTAAAAGTTGTAAAACACAATTTTTGTCTAAGAAGATCGAATCTAGCCTATGATGGGTGTCCCAATCGGTTGTGCCAAATAGATGCGGAGACATTGTTGACTGCAGCGTTCTGAACATGTTTGTTGACTTCCGTTAGAATATAAATCCCTTCACGCTGAACACCCTTCCCAATCATCAGGTCCTTTTGTGAATCCTGAATCGAAAAACCAGTTTCTGTGTAGATGATGTTGATAGAAAGTATTGACATTAATTCAATAACAAAAAGCAGGTTAAATTTAAAACTGGGAACGTAAAATGCATTAAGTAAAGTGAGATGAGGACTAATTTTAACATCACCAAGAAAATAAACAAGAATAGATGTGTGATTTGGAAGTGAAACTGTGGCATTTTAAATTTTCTTGAGATTCAAGAATGATGATCTTTGGTTGCAAATGTGTCTCGATTCTCCTGAATCTAATATCCATCCATCATTTGGGTTGGTTGTGTGATTCAAGGGCTCCGTGAGACAATATTGACCTGAATTATTGATGGCTAAGTTGACTTATGTTGTTGTCACCTATGTCATCTGTTTTCCTGTTGCAACCTTTTGTTAGACAATTTGTTGATCAGTTGGTGTAGCTGAATTAGGGAAAGTTGCCTAGGTCGATTTGGTGATGCAACCTTCCTTGCGTAGTCTTGAACTTTGGATTATAGCCTGGTAGATATTCGTAAATCTTGTAACATTTGTTGACGGTGTGGCCCGGAATCTTGCAGAGCGTACAGTATGGATGATCTTTCTTTGGAGTATTTTTCAGAGTTGAATCTTCCTTGACGGCGAGTATCATTGTGCCACTGTGGGTAAGATCTCCTTAAGAGGCTTCTGTTCTAGTGAGCCGATGTTGTTCTTGTTGGTCAAGGAGTGTGAACACTTTGGAAATCTCCGGTATGGGGTCCATGAGAAGGACATGTCCACGTGCATTCGTGTACGAATCATTCAATCTCACTCGAAAAATCATGACGTACTCGTTGTCGTTGAAGATCGCCCATTTCTTCCAGGCTCCACATTTGCAATTGCCACAGGTGCATATCGGTTTTGAGTTTTGAAATTCTTCCCAAAGTGCCTTGACGTGAGTGTAGTGATTTCCAATGGTTCTTGAATCTTGAGTCAGATTGACGAAGTTTTTTAGAACATTGAAAATTCTTGGTCCATTGCGGCGTTGATTTATTTCTCTGAGATCGTTCCACACAATGTGGGAATTGTCCCTAAACTGTATGATTGCCGCTAATTCTTCGTTGACTGCGTTGCTTATCCATCCGACGAAGAAATTGTTGCTTTTCTCCCAGGCGTATTCTGCTTCTGAAATCACTTCTTGTGGGTTATAATAGTTCCTCTGATGAACCCTAATTTCTTTTTGATTGACAGTGCCATGAGCATTGATCTGCTCCACGAGGAATAGTTGCTTCCATCCAATAGTTTGGATACCAAAATAGCTCCCGGATTATCATTGTGGTGTATGAACAAAGGGCTCATCGAATTTTCAAAAGCTGGCGGTTTTGGTGCCGCAGTCGCGATCGGACTTTCAGGAATCGAATTTCTGCGTATCGCATTACCAGATTCTCTGGTCTGAGATGTTGGAATCATCCCCGTTGCCTGAGGAGTTCTTCTTGATTCTTCAATTTCAGGGTTTTGAGTTTCCATGAATTTGGATGATATCACAGATCGGACTTTGATGTAGTGATTGTGCTGAAAAAATTGCTCTGATACCATATTTCTTTTCATAAATTGAATATTGAGAAGAGAGCTGATCTTGAATAAACCAGCTTTACAAAAATATTCTCATTATTATTTTAATAAATACAGAGTTTGGTATTTAAAGATACCGTACACATGAAGTAAAACGAACCTATTGAAATAACACGAGAAGCAACTTAATACTAAAAGTAAACTACATGTCGTTTCTCTATATGTCTGAAGACCGAAAAAGAAAATTGATAACAAATAGCTGTATTTTTTAAAAAAGTTGAATATAATTCAGAACACAAAATAAACCAAAATTAATCCAAATATACGATGTAGTGTATCTCGGATCTAAAGGATAAAATATCGGGGAAAAGAACCAGTTATATGGGTTATATTTAGAATATGATATATTTCAAAAAAAAAAAAAACTTACAGAAACTTAAAAAGGTGCAGTAGTGCAAAAACAAAAAATATCGGATAACGAATTTTGGCTATACTTAAAAAAAATGTCAAACGTGAGTTAAAATAAAATTCAACATTTAGTTGGGTTTTTTTTTTCTGAAGAAACATTTAGTTGGGTTTTAGTTAAAAGCATTTTTTTTATAAGAGATCCAAAACAATAACACTGAAAAAATACCCAAAATTTTACTCTATCAAATGTTTCAATATTTTTGCTCGGGTAAGAAAACGCCTAAATCTTATTGATGGTTAAACGTTGTTTGCAAGTCGAAATGTACAGGAATGACACGACTTGTTAACAAAGATGTCAAAAATGAATTCATTTGTTAATGTCTATATCGACAGATATGTCATTTACCGATGTTTAGAATAACAAATTCTGTAATTTGTTTGTACATAAAATTCAACAAAAATCAGTAAAAAAATAATTTGACATATATATGTGAATAAATTGTCAATAATATTAAAACTAAAATACAGATGTCTTACTAGAAAAATATATAAACAAAAAGGAAACATAAAATGAGTAAAAATGGACAACTTTGGTGTGTAAAAATATATGGAATATGGTATTTGCGGACTATCATTTATAGTACCTAGCAAAACAAGGTTTGAAAACGACCCACCTTCATCCAGAATGGGTCTCAAACTTGGGCTTTAATCGTAGCACAATTCTAAAGCCTAAACTATTTTTTTTTAAGGTAAGCCTAGACTATTTATTCTGGGAAAATTACGCTAGTGTTCTCTCACATGATAAATAGCTATTTTTTTTTTTTTTTAAAACCAGCAAAGACCACAACCCAGAACAGATTGCAGCCGTAACCGGGAGGAACTATTTAAATTTTTTTGATATAATAAAATTGCGAAGTTAAATGGACATCTAAAGAGTAGACATATTACGTACTAGAAATCGATAAAATTAAAAAATATATTATATTTTTTTAAATGACAATTTAGTGATAAATAGTTGGGACACGCTATTTTTTCGGTTAGCATTAGCATTTTTTTTATTTTTTGTGTGAATTAACAAGTGTTAAACTAAGACTCTTCTTCTTTTTCTCTGACCTTTCACATCATGCCGGTACTATAAATCAAACATTAAGGACCATTGATTATTTTTTTTTTTCAAAGAGTTTTTTTGTCTTACTAGGCGTGTTTGATTAATTTGACTTATATTCAATTCAACACATGCATAACAAGTTTTTTTTTTTATTAAACAGTAGTGGTGCAAATCTTATTGTTGTTAAACTTTGACTCTTTGTCCGGTGAAAGTGATCTGTTAGGCTAAACCCTTGACGTATACATTTTTTTCCCCAAAACGTTCATAATTTGATCGAGCCTAAACCAAGCAACTCTTTGATTTTGGCTTTCTGAAAAGCATGTTATAAATGAAAGTGATGATCAATCTGTCACAGAATCTTTAATTACCTCAAATGTATGTCAAGGTCATACATTTCGAATTTAAATATGTTCTTCTTTTGCGGGTCAAAGAAAAATCAACCCCACATTTTGTCTAATATTGGTCCTTTTTGCTTTAGCTGTTATAGAATCTCGTGATTATGCATGAAGGTAATAATCATAGGAGAATTTACGTCATCTGCTATTATTCACCGAATTTTTTCAGTTTTTCACTAAAATCATAATTCGGCTCAAAATCATTATGCTAGTAGTAACTCTATAATGCAAATACAAATTTATCTTTCACTGTTTTTCCTTACAATCTCACACCAATAGTGGATTAATGCAACTAATGTGAATTAGGACATTTCTTATTGAAGTCTAAAACTCCCCCCTCTCCCCACTCTCTTTCTCTCTCCCTCATAAATCGCTAATTTTTATGGGGTCTTTAGGTATATACTCATATAAACTTTTGCTAATTTCAAAATATCTAACGTTTTGTAAACATTGTCTAAATACCCACATAAAATTGTTTACAAAAATATTTGGACCATTTTAACCCAAAATGAGATTCCCGCTCAAACCATAATAAAAATTAGAAAAACTTAAATGAACCAATTTGTAAATGTGTAAAAAGAGGAAAATAATTAACAACATTTAATTAACATTTCGAAAATAAAAAGTAAAAGAAAATGAAATTATGAGAGAAAAAGCAGATTGTAAAATATTACATTTAAACAAACGGTTAACTTAACTACTTAAACAACTTATTCGTAACCAGACCACACGTAAATTATTTACTTCCATTCTGTTAACTGATTGTAAAATAAAATAAAAAAGTTACAAAAACTGAGAAACACACTCGAATCTGTGTGTGAAAAATCTTCAATGTTAAATAATTTAATCCAACCATAATTTTGATTAAGGTTGAGGAATCGGAAGTTAGTTTCTCTTCATTCCATAAGTTGCGATGTTCATCTCTCTCTCTCTCTCTCTCTCTCTCTCTCTCTCTCTCTCTCTCTCTCTCTCTCTCTCTCTCTCTCTCTCTCTCTCTCTCTCAGGTCGATTAACAGGCTCACCTGAGGGATGTATTATTTCTTTTCCCTGTCCATTTTTTTTTTGTGGCTTTCGTTAACAATTCTCGTAATTAAAAGTTCTGAGAACATGTTTCCCTGAAAACGTACATTAAACAGGAAATGTAATTTAATCTTTAATAGTGCAACTGTTTATTTTTCTTCTGAACATAAAATAGAAATAAACATAGTGTGTTAATTACCACAATTAAAGGAAACATATTACACAAATTCATTTCTATTTTAATACAAATAAATTAAGAAATTAGTAAAACAATAATTAATCCAATTAAGAACTGAAAATATTCAAATCTAAAATAATCACAGTGAATTAAAATGTCAAATATCCTCTGAAATAATTTGTTCCAAACCCAAATAATATAACTGGAAAACAATTTACGAAAATAATATTTAGAGTAGTTTGAACCCAATATCCGTGTAAACAAGTTTTGGTGGATTATTTAAAAAATAAATTACAAAACATTGGTTATTTTGAAAACACTAAACATATACGTGGGTAAAGAGTTAATTTTTTTTTGTTTTTTTACCGTCTCTCAATTTAATCTCTTAATTTTATATTAGTGTGAGATTGTAAGAAAAACATAGTTGAGGGTTAACCTGTTACTTACACGAATAAATTAGTTGTATCTATTTTGGGACAAATAATGATTTTAATGGAAAAAAATTAAAATTTTGTAATTGGTAGAAGATTGGGCAAATTATCTACTACCCCTAAGAATAATGACGACGACGACGATGATAATAATAATAATAATAATAATAATAATAATAATAATAATAATAATTTAAGTGGAAAAATTGGAGTTGTAGTGATGAGCCTTTCCTAATGAATTGAGAGTTGAGACAATTCTAAATCGTCAAAACATCTCTCCCAAAACATGAGTCTCTCATGGTCATGGTTGTTTTGCCAACATATTGTTGGCAATGTTGAAAAAGAGGGAGCCAGTGAACACAGCCTCTATAAGATGGGGTCTCTATGACTAAGAATTTGTCACCTATAGCTATATTATGAACCTATAATGATTTCTCATCATAGCTTATATTTACATGTTTTCTTCATCATTCGCAAATCCCAATCCCATTAAACACTCTTGTCATGTTCGTTATTATTTTGATCACTTTTATCTAGTTCCATTCCTTTCCATAACACTAGCTAAGAAAACTAAAACGTAGCCTTCAAAAAAAAATTAAAGTGACAAGGAAGAAAATAAAATCACATTACTATTGATGCTTGACAATACCTGTAGATAGTATTGTACGTAGAAAAATAAATCAAATAATCGACGAAATGGCCCTGTTTGTCAAATGTAATTGTAAAATATCCAGGTTCTTGTAAAACTTTGGTAAATAGCCCTGTTGATGACGTGGACATGCTTAATATTACCTAATTAACCTTGTTTAATATTCCGAAATTAATATTCTGAATAACATTTGAATTTACCGGTTTTTTTAAATTTCAAAAATTTTCCTTTTTTGTAGTAATCAGTTATTAATTAATTATATTTATTTCCTTAAAACATGCATTGACTTTAGATAACCGGTTTCTTTATTATCTAAACCAATTTTTGAACTTTCTTTTTTTGTAACCGGGTTAATTGTTTTGATTTTTACATGATATTACTTTCCATTTACGTTTTTTGAAATTATTTGAATTAGATTCAGTCTGAAATAATTACCAATTCACGATTTGAATTTTTTTAAAATTTCTTTTTCATTTTCCGCGTTAATTCATATTTCACGAATTTTCAAAATTCTGAATCAGGTTTATATCTCATTCTCCAACGTTTTTATACAATAACAAAGATCATTCAACGTTTTACTATATCTCATTTTCTCTCCTGCTTTGTTATCATCTATGGCGAATTTTTCCGGTGTACTCAATGAAGCATTCCGTGATTCAGGTATGATTTAAATTTTTCTTTCTTTACATTATTATTTTCTAATTTTTTGTTTGTTGTTCTTGGCAGTCGAATTGTTTCAACGCCAATGTGTTCAATCTCGTGAAGATGCTTGTTTTGAGTATGTTGAACACAAAGATTCGGAAATAGTACTATTTGATGAGGCAGAATTAAAGAATTTCCCAACGCATATTGATATTAATGTTAACAACGTTTTTACTACGAAATGCGTTCTACAAAATGCTATTTGTATGCTGGCGGTGAGGAATTCGTTTGAATTTATAACTGTGAAATTTAATAAAACTAGATACCGGATTCGTTGTAAGGATTTACAGTGTTTATGGTTATTATATGCAAATGTAAATCCGAAGTCTGGGATGTGGGTGATTAAGACATTCTACAAAGAGCACACTTGTTTTGGTAGAGTTGTTATTCACAAAAATAAACATGCATCTTCTAGGCTGATTAGTATGTGTGTGAAGGATGATTTTAGAGGTTCATTAGCTAACGAAATTAAGCCTGCGGGTGTTGCGGAGATTATGCGTACTCGATGGAATGTTAAAGTTTCTTATTTTCAAGCGTGGAAGGGTCGTAAATCAGCATTGATTGATCTGCGTGGAGATTTTGATTCATCATATAGTCATCTTCCTATAATTGGACGAATGATTTGTGAAAAAAATCCTGGTAAGTCTCTTTCCTTTCCCAGTTAATCAATTTTTTCATTGTTGTTTGTCATTTACTTTGTAAATTTAATTGTTTACTATTTACGTGGTAATTTTATTTATGTGTTATTGATTTACATTTTTAGTTTTGGTTCAGGTTCTTACAGCTTCACGGAGGTTGATGATGATGGCACATTCAAGTACTTTTTTCTTGCTTTTGGCGCATCCGTTCACGGTTTTCAGTTTTGTCGACCCGTGATTTCAGTGGATGGTACTTTTTTAAAGGGAAAGTCTTATGGGACTTTGCTTTTAGCAACTGCTCAGGATGGTGACAACCACTTGTTTCCTTTGGCGTTTAGCATTGTTGACTCTGAAAATGATAATTCATGGTCATGGTTTATGAGGCAGCTTCGTAGTGTATTTGGTGTTCGTCAAGATATGGTCATTGTTTCCGACAGACACAAATCGATTCAGAAATCAGTAAACAATGTGTTCCCTGAAGTACTCTGGGCGTCTTGCATGCAACATTTGTGGGGTAATGTTAAAGCACAATTTGGAAGTAGTAATATTCAGCCTCTTTTTTACAAGTGTGCTAAGGCCTACACTTCTCGAGAATTTGATTTTTGGCTTAATCTTTTGTCTTCTGGTGATCGAAAGATTAAGAAGTATTTGCTAAATGCTAATCCTGAACTATGGTCTCGTAGTCATTTCCCGGGTAAGAGGTTCAACATCATGACTACGAACATATCTGAATGTTTGAATGCTGTGTTGCATGAAGCAAGAGGGTGGCCGGTTGCATGTTTGGTTTTGAGTTACCGGGATCTTATTCAAAGATGGATTGTTAAGAAGAGGGCTCTTATTCCGAAAATGGTTTCTGGACTAACCAATATAGGGTATCAAATTTTGAAGGATGCTCAAGAAGCGGGGAGGTGTATGAATGTAAGTACAAAGTCTAAGTTTGATTTAGTTATTTTTTATTAATTTACTATGTTTATTTATTTATATTGTTTTTCTTGGTTAATGGTTGTCTGTTGATTTAACCAGGTTAATGCAATTAACGAGAATCAATTCGAAATAGTGGATGGGGCAATGCGTCGAGTTGTTGATGTTGAACAAAAATCATGTACTTGTCGTTTTTGGCAACTTGAAGATTTACCTTGTTCACATGCGTGTGCTGCATTGTACCGTAGGAATTTATTTCCAATACACTATGTTTCTCCTTATTTTAGGCAAGATTTTTTTTGTAAGACATATGAGCTAGATGTGTTTCCTATTTCACATGAAGGTGATTGGAGTTTGCCTTTTCATGAAAGTGTGATAAAACCACCATGTCAGAAGCGGCAAGCTGGGAGGCCTAAAGAGAAGAGATATAGATCAAAAAATGAAAAGTTTCACCCCTACATTCAACGTTGTGGTAAATGTGGTCATAGTGGCCACAATAAGCGGGGTTGTACTACTAAAAAAGATACCTAGACCATGTATTTGATTTATATTTTTTTTTTTGTGTTGAACGATTTATTTTTAACTTAGTTATAAATTTAAGTTTCAATATGCTATTTAAGTTCAATATTTTTTGAATTCAATTTACTCATGTATGTTGATTTTATGATATTTTTCAATATGCTATTTAAGTTAAATTACTTTTGAATTCAATTTACTCATGTATGTTGATTTACTGATATTTATCAATATGCTATTTAAGGACAATATTGTTTGAATTCAATTTACCCATGTATTTTGATTTACTGATGTTTATCTTTATTGTGTTTACCATTAATTAAATTAATGACACTTCGCTATTCAATATCAATTTACTGATATATATTAATTTATTGATGTCCAACGATTTACTGTTTTTCTTTACGGTGTTATTTGAATTTAGTTTTATTTACTGAGTTTTTTGAACTTGATTTACTGATGTCTAGTTGGGTAAAACTGATTTAATTTTTTTGTTATCAAAACGTGAAAATTTGATAACATATTCAGTTTTTATAAATAGATGACATGGATTCCAAAACAAATTGGAACCCCAAAATACATCTAGCAAATCCCAATACTTTATGGGTACTTATAACATACTTGTTCCAAAAGTCTAACTATTAAATCCCAAAACATAATGGGTACTTATAACATACTTGTTCCAAAAGGCAAACTACTAATCCCAAAAAAACCCAAAACATAAAATTTATAATTAACTTAGTTTAATTGTTATAATAGTTCAACTAGATTCCCAAATCAAACGACGGCTGGCTGTTGGTGTCTTCTTCATTGGTCTCCTTATCTTGTCCTGCATTTTTGTGTTGTGTTTTGGGCTTTTTTGTTTTTGTATCTGCAGTGTATGGTGGCTTCTGGTATGCTGATTTCCGGATTGCCCTTTTGGCCCGTGCATGCACTACTGTGTTTTCTTCCTGGGTTGGTTCCTGTTGTCAAAAATATAACATTTCATTAACCTATTAATGATAATTTACTCAATTAAAATTTATATGATGATTTACATGCATGTTATTACCTTTGGTGCAGGTATTGTTTGCAATTTTGATGTATCACCTTTCTTGTTAATCTTGAATGTTTCTTCATCTTGTAGAATCTGTAGGAATATTACTATTCAGCATCAGTTTACACTATAATACACTTATTAAACATGCATAATTAAAATTTATTTACCTTATTTTTCGGAGTCCACTCCTTTTCAATGTTGAGTCCCTTTCTGAGACGTTTAAAATGTTTCCCTTTTGGAGTGTCTGGAATGTCCATTTTCTGCGTGTGTTCATTAACGTGCTTGTTAATATCCATGTCCAAAACATCATTAACAGCAAATAACCAATCATCTTGTAGCAAACGTAATCTCTCCTGTTTAAAAACATGTAAAATTCATAGATGGTAGACAGACAAAACTTTATTATTTTACAAAAATGTAATTATACCGGTGTCATTTTTGCTGCCTTCTCCTCACCTATTAATGGTGAGATATCTTGATTAATGTTATCCTTAATTTGTTGTGGTGACACATATGGATCATCTTTCTTTTGCACATCTCTATCTTTGGGTTTTTTGAACTAAAACAAATGAAAAAAAAAGTTAGCACACTAAATGTTGATTATTAATTAGTTAGTCAATTATTTTACCTCTACATTGGTGGCTGTCGGTATCACATTTGGATCTCCCTTCGTGCCTGCTTGTCTATCTTTTTGTTTCTTGTACTGGTAAAACATTTACAAAGTAAATAAATACATCTTTACTAAGTTAATATAATTGTTCTAGTTAATGATTTACCATGTGTGTCAATGTCAGTTGGTCCTCATCCTCCACTGTTTTAGCCACATCCTTGTCGGTTTGAAGTTTCCTTCTAGGCTCATTTACATGAAAGTCAATACACTGTTTATTAATATGTTTTCAATTTCATTACAGATTCTAGCATATTACTTACTGTTGGATTGACTGGTTCATTGATTTGTAACTTGAATCTTGGAGATGTTCTGGTTGACTTTAGTGCCTCTTTTGGGATATTTGACGGACCTGAAACTTTTTTCTTTCCTTTTTTATCAACTTTTTTTGGGCTGTCTGGTTTTGAATGCGCCATGTCCACAACGTCATTGTTATCAACATTTGTTGGTTTTCCGTTGTCATGTGAGACGGTTGTGTCTCCTACTGTTTTAGACTTAGTTCCTTCCTGAAGTTTTAACATCAAAATTTTAAAACTAGATTAATTAGTAAACATGAAATTGACTATGCCAAGTTTGAGTTAATACCTTGAATTTTTCGAGCTCTTCTCCTTCCAAATAGACATTAACAATGTCTAAAATTGTATCATTGCATTGTTCCACTTGCTGTTTTAGCACTTTGATCTCCATTAGAGCTTCATCCAATTTATCATAAACAGCTCTCATCTCTGATAATGTTACGTACTCGTCTTGTGTTCGCGAGGTGCTGGCTACAGTTGGTTTTGTAGTTGGAGGTTTTGGCTTCTTTATTGCTATCTCCACAGGGTACTCATCTAATTCGGGACCTCCCATTTCCAATTCGTCTTTATTTGTTGAGAGTGTATTTATCGTCAGCTTCCATTAACACAGTAAATATGTTAGTGATTTACTTAAAACAATCAAAAACATTAAACCAAATAATGAAACAAATTTACCTCTTCATCCATGAATATATGTTTCAAATCATGTGTTTCAGCATTGAAGTGGTAGGACCACTTCAACATCCTCGGAAATGTCTGAGTTTTTGTGGATTTTGCAAATCCATTTTCTTCAAATGCGGGTATAAGCTCGTAAACCCATGCAATTAACGGGTGTAAAAACCCATCAATGTTAAAACCTGTTTTACTTTGAGAATACTTGATTCTTTGAAAGGATTCGCACAGGCGTAGGAAACTGTCCCTTCCCCACGGATATTCATTCAACAATTCGGTGTTTGTGGCCATCTTCAGTAGTTGGTTAGATATAACATGATTTCTTTCTCTTGGAAATATTATCAGCTCAATGATTGCTATGTTGATTAACGCTAATCGTTCTTCATCATTACCACCGAATTTACCTTTTAACATCCCAAGTAGGATGTGTGCTTTTTGTGTTCCTTTGATACTGAAAAACTGTTCCTTCAATGGATGTCCAATAATTAAGTCTTCGTATACATTTGGAATTTCGTCACAATTTAAACCTGTAAATTAAAACCAAAATAATGTATTAGTAAATTAAATAATTTCATATTCATAACGCGTTAATTGAAATCATTACCTGACATTAACTCAAACTCTTTGATGGTGAATCGGTGAATCCTTCCTCCTATTCGGAAGTGTAGCTCATCTTTTTTCCCTGATTCAACCTGGCTGACTACTAGCATGTGCACCAATCTTTTCGGGAATACCTCGCCCTTTAAATGTTGAAAGTGGGAGAAAGGTGATTTCTCGAACATTTCAAATTTTTGTTCTGTGTCTAGTGCTGACAATATTTGTCGGATTGCTGTGAAGTTTGTGTGGACTATTATGCGTTGGTCAAGGTCCCAATCTTCTGGTTCTACTAAATAAGCACCAACCTACAGAATGCGTTAATCATGTAAGTCACTAACAACTTTATTTACTTATTTAATAAAAATTTAAATACTAAATGTAATAAATCAGTTAAAAATGGTTTACCTCATGATCTGAGGTTTCTAAATGTCCTCGGGCCCTTTTTTTTTCCAATACTCATATCTCCTATTTTCTTCTTTTTCTCCATTTTTACCGATTCAAAAAACCTGTACAACATAAAAAGGATAAAAATAAAATAAATGTTGTAAATATATATTTGTAATGCTTAAATCCTTTTTGTAAAAATACTTACTGTTATCGTGTACATATACAACCAAAAATTATTTTCCGTGTTTTTTATTTACTGAGTTTTAAATACACTGTATTCGAATAAGATTTATGATTTTTAAACATGCATGAACATCAGTGGGGTTTACAATAAAGGGTTTGTAGAATAAAACATATCTAATACTCAGATGAAAAAACGATATCCGTATTTTGATTTTTTTGAGTTTTAAAAGGGTTTTACATATAACAGTTTTCGATTATTTTCATTTTTTTAAACATGCATGAACATCGGTGGGTTTTGAAAAAGGGTTTGTAGAAGAAAACAAATCAAAAAGTCAGAGGGAAATCGATTTACTCATATAAATATTTAGTAGTTGTTAACCTTACTTCGTCGTTGTGAGTTTTCCTCAAGTTTTTCGTGTTCTTCTTTCGGGTTCGTGTTCTTCTTTCTGGAAAATAATGGCGGTAGTGAGAGTTTGAAAAGGTAGAATATGGACGGTTTAATTTAGGAAATCATTTATTTGATTTTCTCTTTCTACATTTAATTATTTTCTTTTGTTAATAAATCCCGAATTTTGGGTTACGTGTAACCGTGTAAATCGGTTTGACTTTTTAATTAATGATAAAAATTGGGTTTGGGCGGGAGAAGCAATATGGGCTTTTTGGGAATGAAATTTACCTCAAATTGATATACTGGACTTTTACCAAAGTTTTACACAACGTTGGACAAATTGAAATTTCAAAACCTATATAAAGCTATTCTATACAATAACCCAAAATAAATACATATAAATTGATGAGGATAATATAACAGGACGACTGTCTATTGAACGGTTTACTTCAATTTGTAAATAATATTGCCAATATGTTTTGAAATTGATTGTTCAAAAGAACATGGAAGCATAATGGCTTTTAATTATTATAATAAATCCCCTTTAAATGAAATAATATTATAAAAGAAATGAACTGATAAAAAAAGATAAAGTGGTTTAGACAGAAAAGATGGATTATGCTTATGTGTGTCACGAAGTAATCTATATTAATACATGCTGTGTAATTATTTTATTTTATCCATGAATTTTGTTGATCTTCATATAAAGTACGACCGACAAGTATTCATATAAAAAAACGAAAAGAGAATGAGAAATGAGGAATCTGTGAGTTCAAGCTCGGCACTTGCAATTCAAAAACCAACATCATCAAAACTGGAAAGAAAATAAAAACAACAAAAAGAAATTGAAATCAAAGGGGCATACAATAATTACATTAGGATTTTCTATTTTAGAGCTTCCCAGAAAGAAAGAAAAGAAACCATAAATCAAGCTTACATGATTATTCTTTTATTAAAAAGTAGCTGCATACTTACGTGGCGATGCTGTATGGATCAACCTCTTTTTAGGTCACAATTTGGTGAAACCATTCGAGTCCCCTTTATTCGCATTTAAAAACAAAAAAATTTGTTCACGATGAAACCAACAATCAGATAAAAGGAAAAGATATAAACAAGAGGAAAATAAATCAATAAATAACTAAAGCATTTTTAGGCAGAACGCTTATAGCAAAGTGAGAGTGAAAAAGTTGGATTTCATGAGTAATTTTTATTTTTGGTTTTTAGATATGTTACGGGGTTCTTTTTACAAATTAAACTCCATCCCAATATACTTTAATTTTTGGGTATATATACTCAACTAAATCATAGTTTATTTTGATATATCTAATATTTTGTAAATAAGTCGTAAATAATTAACGTTTTGTAAAGAAGTTTTAAATAGTCAGACGAAAATATTCCAAAAGTTATTAAAAATTAAGAAAAATATAAAAAATAAATTTTATGTAAACAGATGTAAACGAATTTCTCTGACTATTTATATTTTTTTTACAAAACGTTGGGTATTTACGACTTATTCACAAAACATTCGCCATATCCAAATTGACAATGTTTGAAGTGGATATAAAGGCAATTTTTTTGTTAATTTTTATTAAAAAAATATTGAAATATGGAATGGAATTGTGAACAGTGCACCATATTCATTAGAACAGTAATGTACAAATTCGCACACTATGGAAATCAAATGGGTAATTTATTTTCACTATGGCTAGGAATTTTCTTTTACCTATTTAGCCTTGACGTGCTATATAAACTATTAAAACGTCCAAAATAAGTTGCTAATCGTACACACTCCATATATACATGTTAACTAATCATGGAGATACTTGCACGCTTTGAACAAATTTTTTTCGTTCGCGGCGACGATCCAATATATATCGTTGCCGGCGCTTCTCGGAACCATAAGGCACACTCAAGGCCGCGTGGTCGGGTCCATCTCGACCAGACAAGCCTCACCCATGGCCGACTAGGCCTCACCCGGCCGGCCAGGCCTCGCCCCTTGCCGACAAGCCTCTCCCATGTTCGGCTAGGTTTCACCCTGGTCGACCCAACCTTTCCCATGGTCGAGTAGGACTCACCCGACTATCCAGGCCTCACTCGGCCGGCCAGGCCTCGCCAAATCTCTCTTGCCCGGCTCCTTTACTCATTTTGGTTATAAATAGCCTCCGATCTCCCACGAGATGAGGGAAATGATTTCCACTCTTAGAAACCTTGCCTATAGCTTGAGTATCCCTATCTCATACTCTATATGAGATACTCTCCGAGATCCGAGATCTGAGCATGAAACGACGTCGACCTAAGAGTCTCTCTTTCCTCGACTTTGTTGACCCCCTTTCTGTCATCCTATAAATCTGCCCACATTCCACTAATGTTGAGCGTCAGAGAGATAAATAGAGGACATCCCTCTATTTTCCCTTTTTAGTTCACGTTTATTCGTCTATTTCAGGCACTAGAAGAACTCGAAGAGCCGATAGCAGTTAAGAGACAATCCATGACACCGGATCCGACACGGTAAGCCCGAAGCGAGAGTCACTCGCCCCGAGCAGGGATCTGACCGTCGAGGTCTCTGAACGATGTCCAAATTTCAGCGTCAACAATATTCAAAGCATAATAAGGTGTGACCACATTTGTAAAATAAAAAATACAAATTAGACAAATAGTAATTCTAAACTAATAGATTAAAAAAAGTAGTAAATATTTTTATGGTTTCAACTAAACAAGTAAAGGTAATAATTTATAAATTGCTTTGCGACATTTGCCAAATATCCATCAACCCATAGATTACATAGTTAAAGGTTTCCTTATGGACACTCTACTCTAGTATTCTGGCCAAATATATAGCGGGACAATTAAAACGTAGAGATTATTTTGCGAACAAAAATTCAAGACCTTGATATTACGTACACTCTATGAAGACTATGGACACGTCAACCCTCTACACATGTCATGACAGGCTGTATATTGTTTGTTACAGCCCCTCCTATGGTGACAATACACGTGTTCCTGTATACAATAGCAATAGTACAAAGATGTACTATATATTAGAATATTGTAATCGTTACTGTTATCAATGAAAGTGTTACGAAAAAGCATCGTACAACTCTCTGCAACTCTTTTCTTTCTCTCCCTTCTTTAGCTTCATTTATTCACTTGGTAACAGACCCACCTTGACAACCGTGAATGGCTAACCCCACTACTCCCTTCCCGATCGACACTTACCTGGTACCAACCACACTAAAATTAAAGCGAGATAATATTTCTTTTTGGAGGTCACATGTTTTAGCTGTGATCCGTGCTCACGACCTTGAAAGCTTCATCGATGGAACGAGACTGTCTCCAGCACAGTTCCTGCAGGTCGACGAAAGCACGACGACGGAAGGAGGAGCATCGAAAGAGGATGCTACTGCTCCACGAACTAGATCAAATCCCGAGTACTCCATATGGATTTGCACTGACCAAGATATAATGTCATGGATAATGTCGTCGGTATCATAATCTATGCTTGGCTATATATCCAGATGCGTGACTTCGGCTCAGATCTGGTAAGCCCCACTCCAACTGTTCGCAGGTAGCTCGAAGGCACGAATCCTTCAACTCCAAGTTCAGCTCTTGACTATTAAGAAAGGCTCCCTTACCATCAGCGAATACGTCATGAAGGTCTAGGTAATCGCAGACAACCTTGCCGCTGCAGGCCATATGGTGAACGATGATGAATTGTTGTTATACATACTCGACAGTTTGGATTTCGACTATAACTCTGTTGTTGCTATTTTAAGTGCACGTCCTAATTTTGTTGACTTGGCTTAGGCACTGTTCTTTCTTCAATGCCACGAGACTCGTCTGGATCAGAAAAAATAAACACTAAGCTTAGATCTGACTCGTGCATCTACTAATATTGTTGAGAACATATCTCGAGGCCGCGGTTTTCAATAGGCTCGAGGACGTGGTGCTAGAGGCAATCGTGGCCGTGGTGCTCGGGGTAACAAACCTCTGTTGTGTCAGGTCTGCACCAGATATGGTCATTTGGCTTAAACTTGCTGGTTTCGCTCCGACCAAAATTTTCAAGTTTAGATCAATGCTCCGACTAATCAGACCAGCTCTGGTCAGCCACACTCAGCTCACCCGTCTGCAATGGTTGCTACACACACA
Source organism: Urtica urens (assembly GCA_958296335.1). Taxonomy (NCBI): domain Eukaryota; kingdom Viridiplantae; phylum Streptophyta; class Magnoliopsida; order Rosales; family Urticaceae; genus Urtica; species Urtica urens. The sequence continues at coordinate 39,294,136 of OY282520.1, forward strand.
GTCTCAGACGACCCGTCATGGTACATTAACAGTGGTGCCACTAATCATATAACCTCAAGCGTCTCAAACTTGTTACTCTCTGATAGCTACAGTGGCAAAGAGAAACTAACAGTTGGTAATGGTCATTCCTTGCCTAATCTCATGTTGTAAACTCAGTGTTTAAATCTCGCACCATAAAATTATTCTTGAAAAATATCTTGTGTTGTTCTAGATATTACAAAAAATTTGGTTAGTGTTGCCAAGATCACTCGTGATAACGATTTGGTTGCTAAATTTGACTCCACCAATTTCTGTCTAAAGGACTCAACAACGAGGCAGGTCCTTTCACGGGGGAGCTCAAGGATGACCAGTACAAGTTGAACGTTGTGAAGTCAGGTGTTCAGCCTCAAACAGCGCTCCTTCTGTTGACGACACTCAAGGATCTGAAGATTTAGATAATTTTAATTTACACAGTCAAACTTATCACTACTACAAAAATGACCTTTAAAAGCGACAGGTGGCTTTAGAAGCGACTAGTCGCTTCTAGTTAGAAGCGACTTTTAACCATTAGAAGCGACTAGGCGTTTCTAACCTAAACACCATTATTTTTCCCAAAAAATGAAATTTTTTACCTTTAGAAGCGACAAGTCGCTTCTAAAGGCCAAAAATATTGGCCTCCCTCCGCCCTCCCATTTCCCCGCCGCCCCTCCTCCGGCCTCCCTCTTCCCCGCCGCCCCTCCTTCCCGCCGCCGCTCCTCCGGCCTCTCCCCCTCCACCCTCACTCTTCCCCGCAGCCCTTCCCTCCCATCCCCTCTCTTTCCCTCCCCTTCCTCCTCCGCCCCTCCCTCCTCCGGCCTCCCACCTCCGACCTCCGACCACCGACCTCCACTGCCTCCCCTCCCCTCCCCTCCTCCGGCCTCCCCCTCCGCTTCCCCTCCCCTCCCATCTCTTTCCCTCCCTTGCCTCCTCCGGCCTCCCTCCTCCATCTCCTTCCTCGGGCCTTCCACTCTGCCGCCCTCCGCCGCCTCCCATCCCCTCCTCCGGCCTCCCCTCCTCCCCTCCCTTTCCTCCACCTCCCTCCTCCGGCCTCCCCTCCTCCCCTCCCTTTCCTCCACCTCCCTCCTCCGGCCTCCCCTCCTCCCCTCCCTTTCCTCCACCTCCCTCCTCCGGCCTCACCCTCCATTGCCCTCCGCTGCCTCTGACCTCCGTCGCCTCCCCCTCCTCCGGCCTCCCCTCTTCCGGCCTCCCCCTCCACCGGTCTCCCCTCCTCCATCGGCGTCTATCTGGTAAGTTCTATTTTGTCTTTCTATTTAATGTTTTTCGTTGTTTATCATTTTAACGTTTTTGTTGCCTTATTTGCAGCCTCGTTTGCAGCTCCCGAGTCTCCTCCGGCTTCTCCTTCGACTTTTCTGGTTGCTACCTTCGTCGGTCATCTCTCCGGGTAAGTTCTATTATTTTTTTCTATTTTTTCATTTCTCGTAAATGTGTTTAGTTAATAAAATAGTTAAAAATTTGTTAGATAATTTTGACGACGTTAATTATATATAATTAGATAATATATGAAACGTGTATTTAACTAAATTATTTAATTTTTAGTTAATAAGTTAATTAATAATTGAATTTGTGGTTAATTATAATAATCTGTTAATTATTACTGAATTGATAATGGATTTCGTAATTGAATATGTTTGTTTGTTTGTATGTAAGTAATACATGTTAATTATAACTGAATTGATAATAGAATTTGTAGTTGAATATGTTAAGTTGCTTTATGTAGATTTTTAATTTATTGATGAATAGGATAGTTATGGCTGGTATATATATGTTTAGTACAAATTTCAAGTTTTTGGTTTGTCTATATTTTAGGGGAAACTCTGCCCAATTTTTTGTAAATCTTTAAGTAATACCAATCAATCAAACAAATCATTATATGTCCAATATCTAAATTCAACAACTTTCCTAATTTCAATAGTTCTCAATCTCACAATTGTTCTCAGTCTCACAATAGTTCTCAATATATCTCACAATAGTTCTGAATAGTTCTCAATAGTCCGATATACTATGTATATTTTTCAATAGTTCTCAATCTCACAACTTTCCTAATTTCAACATTCAGCTTCATGTCAAATTCAAATCGAGATTGGATAACTGGAAATAACCGATGTAGTCTTGAATTCGAAATGGGCGTGAACAAATTTATTTGAGTTGCGCGATTCCAAATGAACAGCGAGCACAAAATTAAATTTCCTTGTCGTCGTTGCAATAATGCGCTAAATAAACAAATCCCGCTGGTTCGAGTGCATGTTCAAAGGATTTACTCCGTATTACACTCGGTGGTATCATCATGGGGAGTCACGTGAAGAGGTCATTCCTGCGCTACATGATTCAAACCACAAGGACGATGTTGGTGGAGTCCATGACGCAATCGAAGATATCAGGAATGATATTTATATTGATCATGAAGATTTTAATGATCCAACTGCAGAAGATGTGGCTGAAGAAGAGCAGACCGCGGATCTATTTGCCGAGTTGAATGCAGAGTTGTATCCTGGTTGTTAGGAGTTCTCATCATTATCTTTATTGGTCCAATTAATGCACATCAAACTGACGAATCGTTCGAAGAACAAGTCATTTACATAACTTCTGCAACTCTAAAAAAAATCTCATCCTATTGGTAATAGAATTCCAGAAAAACATTACGAGGCAAAGTCAAAGTTGATGCGATTTGGCATGGGATACAAGATGATTGACGTGTGCCTGAATGATTGCGTCTTGTTTTGGAAGGATTTGAAAGGTGCAAATGTTTGTCCGGTGTGGAATGAAAGCAGATGGGTTGTTGGGAAAAAGGTAGCGTGTAAAGTTTTACGATACCTTCCTGTGAAAGATCGTCTCACGCGGTTATAGGCTTCATGACACACAGCTGTTGAAATGCAGTGGCTCGAGAAAGAACGAGTGGTCGAAGAAGGTGTTCTACGTTATCCCGCCGACGGGATAGCGTGGAAAAAGTTAGATGAAACATACCCAGACTTTGCCAACGAGCCGAGAAATGTATGACTCAGACTTCCTGCAGATGGTTTCAATCCTTTCGGAGAAATGAGCTTATCGTACAGTATGTGGCCGAGTACTTGATGTTGTCGCTCTTGATTCCTGGTCCAAAATCTCCTGGGAAAGACATTGATGTGTTTTTAAAACCGCTCGTCGAAGAATTGAAAGAATTGTGGGAGTTGGGCGTTCGAGTGCGAGATGGGTCTAACAATAATCATGTCTTCCTTTTGCGGGCAGCACTTCTATGGACGATAAATGATTTTTCTGCTTGTGGCAGTTTGTCTGGGTGGAGTGGTCAAGGGTACCTTGCGTGCCCGACATGTACCAAAGATACTCCATCATTGTCCGTTAGAAACAGAGTCGTGTATTACGATCATCGACGATACTTGCCCGATTCTCACCGAATGAGAACATGCAGTGGTCACTACACAACGCGAGTCGAGAAACGAAGGCCTCCGAAGAGGCTGACTGAATACCTAATTATTGACCAGCTGAACAGTCTTCCTGAAATGATTTGGGGCAAGCATTCTACGAGTTTGAAACGAAAGCGAGGCGAGAGCAAACTGGATTAGACCAAAAAAAGTATCTTTTACGAGTTACAATATTGGTCCGATTTGACGTTGAGGCACAACCTTGATGTGATGCACATAAAAAAAAGTGTTCGAAAACTTGCTCGATATGTTACTTAGTATTGAAGGGAAAGATAAGGACACCGAAAAGGCGAGGCAAGACTTAAAAGACTTGAAGATTAAGTCTAGCTTACAGTTGGAGAAGCGTGGAAACATGTGGTTTAAACCACAAGCTTCTTACGTTCTCACACCCACGCAACGGAAAATGTTTGCTGAGTTTCTCAAGTCCATTAAGTTTCTTGACGGTCTCGCAGAGAATTTGAAAAGAAATGTCACTCTCGATGGAAAAGTAACCGGGTTGAAGGCGCATGACTAGCATGTGATAATGTAAAGATTGTTAGTAGTGGGTATCGGTCCTCAAGTTTTGAAATAAATTTAAGGGATGATTGCAGAACTCAGGAAATTTTTTAAGCTCATTTGTTCCAAGACATTACGAGTGGAGGATCTCGAGAAATCCCAATACTCCATCATTGAGATATTGTGTAAGATGGAACTCATTTTTCCGCCTGCTTTCTTTACGATCACGGTTCATGTTATTATTCATCTACCTGAGGAAGCTCTCGAAGGTGGTCCAGTGCATATAAGATGGATGTATCTATTTGAAAGATATCTTAAGATACTTAAGCATTTTGTTCGAAACAAAGCGAGACAAGAATGATCTATAGCTGAAGCGTATGTTGTGGAAGAAACTTTGGCATTTGTTGCATGGTATTTAGTAGATGCCTCAACCGATGTCATTCAGGCTCACAAGTTCTCTATTTTCCAATCCGAGAAGTGTGTGCCTTGTGGGAAGATGACTCCAACCCGATTGGACGACAAGTCAAGAGAGATGACAGAGTGGTACATCTTGACAAATTGTACCGAAATTGATCTGTATATGATGTGAGTACTCTTTTTAATCATTTCCATATAATTAAGTTCATTAATTTATTTTTCTAACTTCCCGTTCAATAATGTATAGCAAGCATTAGAATCTCATGGAATCTGAACGTCGTCGTGATGTTGACAAAGCGCATCGGAAAGAGTTTAGAGTCTGGTTTGCTAAAAAGGTTTACGACCAGAAAGCTGGTGGAGTTGAGTTGCCTGACGAGTTGAGTTGCCTGACGAGTTGTACGCATTATTGTACGCATTATTGTGAGATTTGCCTGACAGTGACGTTTCATCATCGGCTGACGTTCCATTGTTCGTACAACATAATGACTTTGATCAGTTGTCTCATCTTCATGATAATTGTGAACCAAATCTGGCGGATGATGCTATCGAAGATGAGCTTATCGATGACTCCATAGACCATGATCCTGACGACGAAGTTGATCATTTTCTCGGAGATACCGTTGAAGATGATCTCGAAATATATCAAACTGACTTCATAACCGATGATGATGAATACTGAGTAATTTTTTTAAAAATAAATTTTACTGTATTGTTTCAACTATATTTAATGTATTTCAGGAACTAAAATTGTAAATTAACTTTTATGTTTTGCAGTATGTCTACTAGTGGCGATGACCCTCGAACGCCTTCGTCCGGACGAGGTTTGACCACAGGTCAAACTTCACAAAAGGCTAGACGAGGAAAGAAAGTGGTAATTATCTTCGACCCCGTTCGCCTCCAGTTTTATCCTCATTTGAGTAGGGGTGAAGGAGAGAGTGTCAAAAAAGGCGAGCGCGTTGGGACGTGCGCCAACAGCCTAGAAGTTTTGGTGCGAGAGCACATTCCTCCGACGACGCCCAACTGGAATAGCGTCTCGCGGCAACAAAAAGCAGAGGTTTTGTCTGGCATTTACGCAGAGTACGACTTTGTGTACGAGAGTGAGTCAGGGGAACTCATTCCGGCGGCATGCCAATTTAGACTTATCGAAAAGATCATTATCCGCGACGCAAAGAAGCGTTTACGTGACGGGAAGGCAAAGTACAGTGTATGTTGCACAAATTGTTTCTAATAGTAACTTGTGGCATAAACGTTTGGGACATTCTTCTGATAAAGTTCTTTCTATTGTTCCGAATAAGACTGGAATAAAGAGTACATTGAATCAGTTGGAATTTTGTAGCTCCTATAAGATTGGAAAGTCTAAGCACACGGCTATGCTCGGTCTAATTATCACGCTAAGCAACCACTTGAAACTGTATATGCGGATCTTTGGGGGCCTTCACCGATGCCAACTATTGAAGGTTACATATATTACTTGGCTTTTATTGATGATTATAGCCGGTTTACGTGGACTTATCTTTTAAAAACCAAAGATGAAACAACGCAATTTTTTCTTATGTTCAAATCAAGAGTTGAGCATTTGTTTAATGTCAAAATGAAATGTTTACAGACCGATTGGGGCGGGGAGTTTTGGCATCTCAGCATAATCTTACTCAAGCTCGAAATTGAGTTTTGACATCCTTGCCCTCATACCATCCACATAATGGTCAAGTTGAGCAGAAACATCGTCAGCTCGTTGAACTGGGTCTCACTCTTCTCACTGAAAGTCATCTCCCGTTTGCTTTCTGGTGGCATGCAATATCTACTGCAACGTTCCCGGTGAACAGACTTCCTCACTTTGCGCTGCATTTTGTCTCGCCGTTTGAGATGGTGATTCAAAAACCTTTCGATCTCGCTATTCTCGAGGTCTTCAGTTGTGCTTGTTACTCGCATCTCCGACCATACAATGTTTACATGCATCATAGGGGATATTCTGATCAAAGGTCAGCGTTGTGTATTTTTATTGGATATTCTGATCACCATAGGGGATACAAATGTTTACATGCATCTGGTGAGTCGTCCGCTCTCTCTACCCACCCGATGACCACGCGTGCCAGATCTTTGACCTTCAAGCCCAGGGCATTGCTGGAACAACTTTTTGTCCCTTCTCCGCGTGGAATCACTGTACCTCTCACAGCTAAAATAGCCTTACCTGATCCTGGCTGGCTCTATGCTATGCATGCGAGGTTAACGCTCTATACGCGAATAATCCGTGGGAGCTTGTTCCGGCTCTAGACGTGTCTTGACAGGCTGTATATTGTTTGTTACAGCCCCTCCTATGGTGACAATACACGTGTCCGTGTATACAGTAGTAATAGTACGCATATTTACTATATTAGAATATTGTAATCGTTACTGTTATCAATGAAAGCTTTATGAAAAGCATCGTACAACTCTTTGCAACGGCTTTCTTTCTCTCCCTTCTTTAGCTTCATTTATTCACTCATTTAGTAAAAAAAAATTGGTAATTAGAAAAGTAAACAAACATTTAGTCCATTTATTTTGAAATAATAACTCTTTGTCGTACGATTAGTTAATCGTCTCAATTCCCATTTATTAAGTTTAGAGAGAGATTTTGTGGGTTATACTAGTTAATGGATGTAAGATTCGGTATATTTCACGCTTAATTTGGTGCTCGACATTTTGGCATGAGAATGATTTTTTTGGCCTGCTTTTCAGTATGCGAATGAGTAAGTTATGCATGTTCAGGGTCAAAAGAAACTACAAGTTTCTGTTAGGAAATTATTTCCTTTATGAACTATTATATTTATGTAATTATAATAGTTATTAATTATGATTTTATTGATAATGAATATTGATAAATATTATGTAACTGATATGGAATAAATGGGTTGATACTAATTATATCTATTAAGGGACTTATTGAATTCCTTTGAAACAAGTATATATAAAGTCTTGGTTATGGTCCCCAATGCAAATCAATCGAGTCTTCCTCTTTTCATAGAGAGTTAGACCTTAAGTTTTCTCGTCGGAAATATAAAGTGATTTAGCAAAAGAAGACCACGCACCACCGGATTCACGTTCATCCAATCACCGATCATCGAAGGTTTTTTCCGCATCAAGTGGTGATCGATCTAATGGATCCAGGTATTACTTTAATTTTTAACAATCTAATAACGTTTTGATTATGGGAAATACTATTAGTAAATAAGTTTTTCCTAACAGTTTCCACTAATAGCTTTTTGAATTATTTCCTTAACATTTTTCTAATTCATAACTTCTCATGTGTGATTTCTATGTAATTAATAATTTCTATCCTACTTCCAATAAAAAAGAATGTATTTCCTACTTTCTTAAGTCCGCGTCTTTATGCATTAATGAACCGCATCAGATTTTGGATGCCATTTGACAATAACATAGTCCTTACTATATATTCGTTTTCCACCTATTTTGAGAATTATTAATTATAGCTCTTATTCTGGTTCCACATAATTGATCACGAATTTTCCTAAGAACTAGGAGAACTCGATCAAAAATAAGATAAGACTAATCAAAAATAAGATAAGACTAACGCATACATCTGCTTATACGAGCATAGCCGACTTGACTTCTAAAGAAGTCAAACAATTGGTTTACCCTCATTATTTCAACAAAAAATTTAGCGAAATAGATTTAGTTTACAAACGTAATTTGATTTTATCAAACGTTTCATAAATTTTTTGTAAATATCCAAAACACTTACGTGTCACATTAATTTTCGAAGTTAAATTACTGTTATACGTTTGAATTTTCGATTTACAAAAAAAGATTACGAAGTTAAAGTTTTGTAAATATCCAAAACACTTACGTTGCACGTCCTAGGGCCTCTGAGTCCTGCTTCTCATAGTTCTACGATCTGATTCTGAAGTTCCTTGATCATTCTGATGTCATTGGACCCATCGCCAATGGTTTTGTCCACGGGCGTGTGTATTCGCCTTTCACTTGATGCCTGATCCAGATTGGTAACGGCCTAATTCTCGAGAGGGTGAAATCCCATGGCTGCCCGTCGGGCATTTTGCCTTTGTCTCAAGTCCTCGTTCCAAATCTCTCGTTGATAGCTCAGGTGGTCGCTCGCACTGTCATCACCCCGACTGGGCCATAGATAGAGCGGTAGCTCGGACCGCCTCTCGCGAGATCTTGAGGTTGCATGGCCTCGATTGTTAATCAAGCCTTGGCCATGTGATGTGTTTGTTTGGACACCATCTGCTACCGGATCGGCAAGACGTCACTCTTGAGGTTGCATGGCCTCGATTGTTACTCAAGCATTGGACTTTCTTTCGTCGGTCTATATAACCACTTCTTCTTCATTGGATTCTTGGTCTTGCTACCGAATGTTCCCTCCTCGTTGCTGCCCCTCGCGACAACGAGAGTGGTCTTAGGGATGAAACGAACCGGCGTCCAACAGATTTGGTCGTAGAGACCTCTTTTCAAGGGCTTTCGCCCTCGTCCTCTATGAGGTGGTCGAGAGAGTCTGTATCTCAAGCTTGTCGCTTGAGCTATATGATCGTTTGATTGCGCGGTCACGGAGGTCTCCGGGATGTCGCTCATATTTCGAGAGCTGAAAAGTGAAGTCAAGTAGATCAAAAAGAGAGATGTGGATGGGACTTGATATAAGTTAGGGGTCCCTTCTTTCTAGCGCGAAAATATTGTCGCTAAAATTTGGACAACATTGAGTGGCCAGCCTGCTTATGCCTCATACGCAAGGAATTGGCCTGTCGGCCTATGGCTTGGAGGCCAGAGGCTGTGCAGCTGACCTATTCCTTCGAGGCAAGGGGCCGATCGGCCTATGCCTTGTTGGCTAGGAGGATGCGGCGCCTAGGCAAGCCCTTATTTCACTAACAACCTTTTCTTCTCCATTGCGTCGGAACAAGGAGGTAACAATTAGATACCAAAACATAGTGTTACTTGTTTCTTTTAATTTTCCAAAACAATTAAAAGAATAACCCTTATAGACTTATCACATAAAATTTCACAATGTGAAAACAAATTCTTGAGGCTCAAATCCAATTTGTAGCCATGTGAAACATTTCATGACCGTCGCCTCAAGATTTTCAAATTATTATTTTGACATTCACATAATCTTTTTTCCCAAATTGACAATAATACCCTTTAGACAGTTTTTGGAATTCATCTAGTTTAACACTTCAACTTGTTTCACTTATCTGCTTGTTTAATAAATCCTACTCTTATACTTATGGTAGTGACCTTATGGACCCAACTGAACAAAGTTTAAGGTAGAATACTTGTACACAAAATTTTACAAACATTTTCCTAGTTCTAGCTTAATGTGAACTAACATTATTAAAGAGTTGACACTGAAAATCTCTCAGTTCAAATAATCCAATTTTATTGTGATGAGTAGATCCACTGAATATTGTATATGTTTACCCATTATGAATATCATAAACTAGATGGGGTTTTAAAAAATTACATTTTACCCATATAGTTGTTATTTTCTCAACTTATTTGTCACTTGTGAACGAGCTAGAGATAATGTCTCCACGAGCAGCTAGCAACTCGCATTGAGCAAACACCATTTGAGATCCTGATCTTTTTGATAGAAAAGGTTTGATTCTTTATGTCTTGCATGTACCCCTTTTCAGTAAGGTATTCAGTCAATATTTCGTGACAAGCAAGTGGTGCTTATTTAAGCCCATATAATGTTTTATGAAGCTTATAAACATGGTTAGGAGATTTAGTATCTCCAAAACCTTTGGGAGACTCCACGAAGACATCTTCAGCGATAATTCCATTAAAAAAATACAATTGTGACATCCATTTGGAGCATTTAGAATTTCTTTAGGCAAGAAATATCAAGAAGTAACCGACTGGATTCATGCATAGCATCTGAGGCAAACGACATACCAAAGTCTAGATCTTCAATTTGAGAGTACTCCTGGGACACTTGGTGCTGATGAAATTCACTTATTTTTGTCTAGGAAAAAGTTTTGAGACATCATTTCTCTCAAACTAAATCAATTTTTCCTGGAAGAAAATCATCCAAAATTTATCACCAACATGTTCTATGAGATCCTTGGGTTCGATCCAAGAGGTAAAGGACACAATACTTATCATTTCTATATAACTTAATGGTTCCTTCTTCTTGCAATAACTCCTTCATTTATATCGCCAATGATTGAAATTTATTTCTTAAATCTGCTAGAAGAATATTTTGGCAATAGATCTGCTACAACTTCCTCTTTGGAATTAACGAAAGAATGATCAGCGTCTGAGATAATATTAAGGATAATGTTTGAGAGACCATGAGAAAAATTGTACAGACTCTCATCTTGAACTTCAGAATTATGTGCACTTCAACTTATGAAACCCGATCTACATCATCTATGACTACATTTCTAAAATCAATTATACTTTTGGTTCTTGTTGGTGCGAGAATAACACTAAAAAAATTCACAACCAGCTTAGAAATTGAGACTATTATTTTATTTATTCGAGGGTTTCTTCTTCTATAAATGCACAAATCACAATAAAAAATAATGAAAGATGGATATGCTATTTGAAAATTCAATAGTAAGTAGTTGAATATTATTAAATTGATATGAAGGGAACTACAAATGAAATATTGGGCAAAGAGTATAATTGATTTCGGAAAGTACAATAATAATGAACGACGCTCGCATTTGCCTAAGTGAAGTATCATCTTGTCGAGTAGTCAATGAGGACGCTCAATTTCACCTTAGTCGAGTCTTATCTCGTTGAGCAGTCACAAACGATGCTCTCTTTTGGCTAAGTATAGTCTTTATTAGCTAAGGTGTCACGAAAGACGCTCGCTTTTACCTAAGTCCCATCTCATCTCATTAAGCAGTCATGAACAATGCTCGCTTTTGCCTAAGTCGAGTCTCAACTCGCTGAGTTGTCATTAAAAGTGCTCTCTTTTGCGTAAGTCAAGTCTCGTCTCGTCGAGCAGTCACAAATGAAGCATGGTTTTTCCTAAGTTGAGTCTCATCTTTCGGAGTAGTCAACATGGATGCTCAATTTATCGAGTCTTATCTCGTAGAGAAGTCCCGAATGATTCTCTCTTTTGGCTAAGTCAAGTCTCAACTCGCCGAGTAATCAATAGGAACGATCGTTTTTGCTTAAGACAGATCCCGCGCTTTTAATTCATTCAATGCTGAAAACCAAATCAATCGGCATGTGCAAGAAAGAAAGCTGAATAATAAAATGGAGTAGTCGAGTATTCTTTCGAAATGAGCTGTAAATAAACGTCAAAGTACTGGAAGTAAAAGAAGGCAATAAAAGGATCTAACAAAAATCTCATAAAAATGCAATAAAGTGATCAACAAGATATGGTCAGTCAAAGGCATCGATTGTTTTGTAGAGATGCGCACAAGAAGATTATTTATTTACATATCAACGTAATATAAATCTCTTATAATTTGCTGATTAAATTAATAAAAGTTGAAACGTTCATTCATTCCTTTTTCATTTGTTTGAAGATTTATGATATTCAATAGTCTTATAGTCCTTAATCAAACCTAACAACGTATGACGAGAAACATGTAGATTTGCAAGAATAAACTCTTCATGGTTTAGTTAAAACGAAATATTCACAATCTAAAGATCAACGAACTATTGATCCTAGTATGATTGTTGGAAGAATCTATGATGTCTGGTCACGAGGCATGGAGAGGAGGAACTCTATAGTTCTTCTAGTGTACCTTCCAAAAATACTGAATTGACCAGTGCAACTTTAGAGATAATGTAAGAACAAACCATTTAACCTCTTATGTCTCAAGGTCACTATGTATGAATTGCATCGTGCTTACCTAAATCCGAAAGTGAGACATGTCATTTCTTAGCTTCTATGTTCTCATTTGAAAATGTCAAATTATAGGTCGAGTTAGAATAGATTAATTGTTGAGATATTAAGTTATGAAGATGTCATGAACCAGCTTTATTAAGTGCTCATAGATATGGAATTCATGTACAAGATTGATGAAATTCAATGTATATCACCCCATGCTTTATTACTTGGATTGTGAATAAAATAAACTGCACGGTATCCAAAATTAAGTAGAGACTTTAATTGGATGAAACAATGTGACTTGTTAGCTCCTCGTCAATACATTGTTTCTAACTTATTCACAAGTTACAGAGGAGTTGAGGAAATAACAAATAGAATGGTAAAATGGTAATTTTATAAATCTCATCTAGTTGATGATATTCATAAAGGGTAATCATAGATAACATTCAATGGATCCACTCAAAAGATTAGTTGAATTTGAGTAGAAAATAAATTCATTTGAACTGAGAGATTCTTAGTGTCTACTTTTTAGTGGAGTCAGTTGACATTAAACTATTATTCGGAAAAAGTTGATGAACTTTTGAGTCCGACTATAGTAGCTCAAACTTTGTTCATTTGGATCCATTAGGTCACTATTACAGGTCTTTAGAGTACGATTGTTAAATTAGAAGCTAAGTCAAAATAAGGTCAAGTGTTGAACTAGACGTTTAGTCGGAAAATATCTAAAGGGTATTTTTGTCCACATGGAAAATAAATGATGTGAATGTCAAAATAAGATTTTGAATATTTTCATATGATGGAAATATAATTTAGTTTCTAAATCTGAGAAGTCGTTTGAGGCATTATGAACTTAATTTCATTATTTGTGCAATATTAATTCTACAATGGCAATTTTAAGAATTGTTTTAAAAGAAAAAAAGAAATATCTAAAAGCTCCTTCCCTATGTGTAGAATTCGGCCAAACCACATCCCAAGAGGAGATAATTCTTTTCCTTTAATTATAGAGATAATTATCCAAAAGGAAAAGAGGAAATGAATTTCTTTGAGAATGAAAGAAATATGCTATCTGAGGAAAAAAAATTCTCTTACTTATGTAAGGGGATGGCCGGCCATATACAAAGAGAGAGTGGAGAGGAAATCAACAATTGTGTCATCATGAATGCACAATGGAAAATGGTAATTACAATTTCTTGATTTTCCTTCTTCTATAAATATAAGCTTTTCTCTTGTTCTTTCTTTGAAAGTGGCCGACCCTTTCTATCTCTCTCTAAAATACTTTTTTATTTTGGCACCTAAGTCATCATTAAGACTTAGCCTTATATTAGCTTTTTAGTTCATAAACTTGTTCTTAATGCTATTTTGTTTAATTGTGCCCACACACAAATCCTTCAAACCTCTATAGACTCTTGTAATAGAAACCTTAGGTTTCTCGAGTTCAAGACTAGACGTGAAATAAACGAGCAATACGAGAGGATCAACCTTTCCCAAAGCTCCTCTAAGATCAAGCTAAAAGAAAGTTTAGTGTTCAAGAAATTTAAATAATGTTTTTTAAATAACAACATGTTCATGCACTTTGCCTGGGTTAGTTAAATTATTTTACTTGTAAATAAATTGTTTTACTTTAGCCATTAACGTGTTAATGAATTTTTTTTAACCCTATACCTATTCCAACATTGTGAGTGTTAGGAAGGCCCCACTCGAGCTTCGAATCCAAATTTGGAAAGGGGGAAAGCATGGTATAAATATCTTATGTCTCCTCCAGGAATAGGTAAGGATCTAAAGAGGGAAGCCTTGTTGAATCCCACATAATGTATGACATCTCTGGTGTCCCTTTGACTATGGAAAAGATGCAAAAGGCCTCGTACAACTCCACGATATCCCAGTAAGACCTCCGGGGGTCGATAAAGCCAGCCACTCCCCAGCCATCGAGGTCGATGCTGGCCCGCCAAAGTTGGCGGCACAAGACCCGGTAGAAAAGGGGCGGTCGGCCCATCCTGGGTCAGCGATGAGCGGCTACTCACTCAAGTGAGTGACATTGGGGCCAGCGCCTCTTGAGAGCAGGTGGTTAGCCTATTCCCAAAGACGAACAAAAGGGTTTGAGCCCTTTGTATCTGTCCCGACATGACGACTCTTTTTTAAAGGGTCATCACTTAGAAAATGAGGAAATAATTGTTAATGAAACATGAAATAGAAATGAGGAAATAACCGATGTTCAACTTGAAAGTGATATTGACTCCACAATTTTAAGAAAAGAAAATCAACCAAGTGTCACAGAGTCGGCAAGTAAATCTTAAAATATTACAAAGGACATGTACAATGACTGGGCAAGTAATCTATTTGAAAAGGTATATGTGAGATCGGTCCCTACTCGAGATATAGACGATGTTACTTTTCTAGCAAGTCAAGAATCTTAATTGGAACCAAAATCCGAAAAAATAAGTCTATGTCTGGTTCCAATTTACCAATTGCTCTTAGAAAAGAAAACCTACATGTACCAAATATAATTTATATCAACCTCGCCCTACGGGTCATAATCAAAACTCTCTTCTTCCTACTTCACATTTTCTACAAATATATCTTACATCCATATTTCTAGTAGTATTTAGGAGGCATTAGCTCAACCCAAGTGGAAAAAGGTTGTCTTGGAGGAGATAAATGCTTTCTAGAAGAGCTTCTAAAGGGGAAAACCATAGTTGGCTGTAGATGGGTATTCACACTAAAGATTAAAGCTGATGGAACTCTCGAACGAATTAAAGCGCAACACGCAGCAAAGGGGTTCACTCAAACTTATGGGATAGACTACGCAGTTACTTTTTCTCCGGTTGCTAAACTAAATACTGCGAGAATCTAGTTGTCTATTGTTGCTAACCTTGACTGGCCACTAAGACACTGTGACGTGAAGAAGGCATTCCGTAACATAAAGGTTGAGGAAGAAGTCTACATGATTCCACCGCCATGACTTGAAAGTTTGTTAAAATCAATGTCTAAAAGTTAGAGAAGGCACTATATGGGCTTAATCAATCATCTTGTGCGTGGTTCGATCACTTCACTCAGTTCATGAAAGGGCATGGCTATATTCAAGCTCTCAATCAGATCATACAATGTTCACAAAGTTCTCAAATGATATGAAGAATTCAGTGTTAATTGTTTATGTTGGTGACATCATCTTTATAGGAGACGACTATGAAAAACTCAGGCAATTAAAGAAAAGATTGCCAAGGAGTTTGAAATAAAACATCTAGGTGAAATGAGATATTATCTTGGTACAGAAGTTGCTAGATCAAGAAAGGGAATTATTGTCTCTCAAAGAAAGTATATACCTAATGTTTTTGAAGGATATTATCTTAGCCTTCGTTGTGAGCTAAGTGAGTCAATTCATGCATGGTCCATGTGAGGAGCACCTAGATGCTACACATAAGATCCTCATGTATTTGAAAAAATTTAGGAAAGGGACTCTTGTTCAAGAAGTGCGAAAATAGAAGTGTGGAAGTATATACGGACACAGATTGGCCATGCCCAGATAATCGGAAGTCTACATTACGTTATTGTACCTTTGTACGGAGAAATTTATTCATATACAGAAGCAAAAAACAACGCGTTGTATCAAGAAGTAGTGTCGAGGCAGAGTTCAACGATATTTGTGAATTTCTATGGATAAGGAGAGTCCTTGAAGATCTCAAGAAAGATGTTGAGCTTCCTAAAAAATATTGCGATAACAAACCAGTACAACACGATTGAACTAAGAATATAGAGATTGATCGTCATTTCATAAAAGAGAAGATGAACGCTAAAAGCATTTTTACATCGTGCATAACAACCAAAGAGCATACAATTTATACTCTAACTAAGAGATTACTACGATCAATTATTTAGTTTTTTGTAAACAAGTTGGGGATGTATGATATGTATGCAATAACTAAAGAGGGAGTATGGAAAATCGTTAATAAGTATAAGATTATGTACCATATTCTCTAATAAATTAGCTTAGTAAAAAACAACAGCAAGTAGATTATTTTATTTCTGAAATTAGGAGATACTAGTTATTATGTAATATTTTGTTGTTGTTGTGTACATTAATGTTCATGTATATATTGCTTCTCTGAGAATAAAATATAAGAAATTCATTCCTTCAAACTTACAATATGATTGGAGATTTTACGTATTTTTCTAATTGTACTTCATGTGGCATAACTTTTGTTTGTTAATTTATTAGGATGATTTAGCTCAACTCCTACTCAAAGACACTAAAACATGATTAATCATGTGTTTTGTTACCTCCATGGAACAACCGACTTAGGATTATATTATCTTAACAATTAAGAATCAATTTTAGTTGACAAATCAAAATGTAGGTTATTTTTTGCATTCGCATAAAGGAAGATCTTTAACTAGATATGTGTTCACGTGTGGAGGACTACAATCTCTTTGAGTTCTAAAAAAAAATTGTTCAATGTGACATCATTAAATTATGCCGGTATCAGTGTACTGCTTTAAACAAGTTACATGTACGTGTAGCCGAGATCCATGACAGAACATACCAAAAGTGGTCTTCCACCAACCGATGATCCAATTATACGTCATGAAAGTAATGTCGCTTCTGTCACTCAAACTGAAGAATGATTTATTAAAAGTGACAACAAAGCATATCTTACGATGTTTTTTTCTTTTACTCATAAGTTGGAAAATAATATTATTCTGAACATCCAATATGTTTGTTCATGCGATTACTTGTCGGATCTCCTCACAAACAAATTGTCCACTTCATTGTTAAAGAAACATGTCCATGAAATATTGTCCTAATCCTAAAAGTTACCGTATGCACTTGTAAATAATTTTTACCAAGTGCCATTCTCACCTTAAATGACATTGCTTACAAAGTGCACTTTTCTCACTTTGTTAAATCCATTTCGCAATAAGAAATTCATTTTGTTTTATGATCTCTTTATCCCTTCATGTAAAGTTGTCACATCACTTTACTCCCGTTATATCTTATCTATAATAGTTTGGTTAATAACCCAAGTTGTATTTTATATCAGTATTCGTGAAAACAAGGTTGAGTTATCTTAAGCTCTTATACCAAATTTTATAATTTATTTAACATATTAAAGTGTTCTAACATCGTGAGCACGTAAAAAAAGCGGAAGCAAAAAATATAGAGTTACGTCCGATTATTATTTCCGCTGAGTTATTTCGAAGTTCTTCTAAATTATCACTCTCGATCTTGGATCGTGTTGGTTTTATAAATGTGCGAGTGAGTGTACAGTACCCAAAACATTTATTGCCCCATTACAATTCATGAGAAATATCACAATAAATTACTTGATCCGGCCATATATTGTATCGCCATTTTGATCATTTATTACAATATCAACTTAATATATATGGACCCATATATAAATAAAAAAATAGTAATACTCAACTTAACAATGGTGATTTTCAACTTTGCGAGTCATCGGATATGAATTTTTCTTCACGTTTAAACTTGCCAGAAAGAAATTTCTGCGTTCTTACCTCTCAATACGAGGTTGGCCACACTCATTTGGTGTTGTTTATTGAGTCCTTTCTCTGTAGGGAGAGTCTGCATGCATGGGTTGTTAGGATAAATGCCTTTGGGGAGGCTAAGAAATTAAGTACCGTTCCATATTTCAATTCTTCCGGAACCTCTAACTTAGCAACTGTAGAGCTCGATTTTCACCGGTCTCTAAACAGTCACAAAGATATATAAACAATGATAAATGATGAATAATAATAGGTTCGGTTCGTAAATATCATTCAGTTTATTTGTTATAAGGCTCGATCTCTTTAGTTTATTAGTTGGAAACTTTTGAAATTACAAACGATGTTTTTGGTCTCAGAACTTTGTATGTTGTGAAGGGTGCCAGATTTTGAACCCCTTGTAATGAGATTTACATTGATATTTATAGTACTCTAGCCTAAACCCTAACTGTTCGTTAGGGTTCTTTTTCCCTTATGTTAATGTTTTCCATCATTTGTCTCCTCTGATTCCGTAATTTTTTCCTTCCGTCCGAATCTGACGTCAAATCTCAGTTAAACACTGTTACTGCCACGTGGACTCCTAACGATGGGCTTTCCTTGGGACGAGATCTCCTCGGGACAAGACTTTCTCGCGGAAACTCTCCTTTTCGTTATGGCGTTTCTGCGACGAGACTTTTCCGCGACGAGGCCTCCTCGCAGCAAACCCCTCCTCGCTTCCTCGCCTTTATTTGTCGTTTGAAGGTCTAAAACGACATGAATAGTATAAGAGGGATTTGACGAAATTCGACCTTAACAGTTAGTCCCTCATTTTATCAAGTGTAAACACTTTTTATCAAGTGTAAACGCTTGGTAAAATGAAAAGCGGATCTTCACGACGAGCTCTCTAGGTAGTAAGTATCGCAGGTTTCGGCAACGAGCTTCTCCTAGATTCGTGATGGCTCCGGTGCCACCCAAGATGACTCCTGGGCCCATCTTCAAGACTAACTCGCCTCGCTCCACTATGACTCCTGGACGCTATCCGAGACAGAGAGTGGGTCGCCGTCTATGAGGCGTTCTTCAAGATCGCGGGCCTTCGCTTCCCGATCCCGTACCTTTTCCTTGCCTTCCTCCATGCCTTCAACGTCCCCATCACTCAGGTACATCTCCAAGCCGTCCGCCTCATACTCTGCTCCTTGTCCATCGCCGCTGAAAGAGGGATCTCTCTTTCCCTGGAGGATCTGATGCGCATTTACAAGTTTTCCAAGAATCCGAAGAACTTGGGACGCTTCTCCCTTTTCCACCGGGTTTGGGACCACATCGTTCTCAATCCCCCCTCAAACGAATCGGGATGGGAACACTCGTACTTCTTCTTCAAAATCGACGCTCATCCCTTCGGCTACCACCACAGATCGTTGCCGAGGTGGTGGGTCAGGCTTGATCAATCGCTTCCCCACTACAAGCCCAGCGCAGGTGATGCGACAGAGCTCAAATTTCGAAAGATCCACAAGGCGCTACTTGCGAGCAAGCGTCGTGACTGGGCGAGAGACTTTAACAACCCTCGACGGTTGGTGGATGCCGGAATCTTCCTTGAGGCTAACGTCCATGGCCCCTACATCCACACTTGCTTCCCGGTCGGGTTTCGTGATCCAGTAGGGCGGCTCGGTGCCTCGTCTTCTGCTCTTGCGAACGGAAAGCGAAAGAAAAACTCAAAGTCCAGGGAAAAACCTGACTCCTTCATCGTAGATGATATTCCCGAGAACGAGGAGGTTTCTCCCGATGAGCAACTCCAGCTGAGGCACCGGGAGGTTCCGCAGGGACTCCGCCTCGGGTCGAGGACGCTGTGGACGAACGACCCGCTGAGGGTAAGGAGAGCGGCCCTCCAATGAAGAAGGCCAAAATTGATGCGTCGACCGGCGGGGGTGCGGATGGCGTTCTTGTCGCGGGATCTGCCACCGAGACTCGAGATTCCTCGCCGCTGCGAGCGACTCCCTCTCGGAGGAGGTCCGAGCTCCCCCCCGGCCTCTATTCCTTCCGGCGAAGCCGATTCCGCCCAAAAGCGGATCACCGATCTCCCAACTTCCGTTCCTTCGGGCGAAGCCAGATCTGCTCCAGGCCCGGTTACCGATCCTCCAGCATACGCCATCCCCGGCGGGTCTGGGTTGAACGCCAAAGTGTCTGCCGAGGGCGCGGGTTCTTCTAGTCGTGGCAGAAAAAGGAAGAATCTCTCTGTGGACTACAGCAACGTGCTCCCACTGGTCGCTTCTCCTCCGGGCGCTGCGAAGGGCCAAGATGCCTATGCGCCTTCGCTTCTCCTCCCCGTCGAGCTCGTCGGTCAGGACGGGGAGCAAGGAAATGTCAGCCCTGCCTCTGAGGGGGTGCATCCCAAAGGGGATTTCCTCTACGCTTCTCGTTCCGAGGCCGCTCTTGGGAACGAGAAGGGGACCTCGTCTGTCTTTGAATGGGAAGTGGTCCCCGTTGCGCCGCCACCTCATCGTCATCCTCGTTCCCCTCATCCTCCTCGTTCTCCTCAACCTTCTCGTTTTCCTCATCTTCCTCATTCTCCTCAACCTCCTTGTTCTCTCCGACGCCACTTCAGGTTCCAGGCCTGGCAGTCTTCTCCGCGGGTGTTCAACGGCTCTCCCAACGTACCTACCCCGGGTGCGTCTGCCGGGGAGTGGCGGGAGTACTCCACGCATTCGTTCGAGGACTTGACGTTGCGGTCCACCGGCTCCTTCGACGTCGGTATGCCTCTGGGGATTTCAAAGGTTACCCCGAGGCCACGGCTTGTCTCTTCGAGAGTTTTCCTTTCAACGACCTCATTCTCACCGAGTGCCACAACGCGGGCATGATGGCTCTGGAGTCGGGGGAGCTCTTGGTTCAGCTCAAGGAGGCTCAGACGCAGCTCGAGCTATCTATCGCCAGAGAACGTGGGCATCGGGAGCGGTCCGAGAAGCTAGAGTCGGACCTGGCCGCCAAGGTTTGGCGGTCCACTGAGGTCGGCCTGACGGAGCTCAGGGCTCTGACGGGGCAGCAGATCGAGGAGCTTAAGCGGAGGCTGGTCGCCAGGGAGGCCCTCCTCGTCGAGGAGGAAAAGCGTCATCAGGAGGTCGCAGAGGCCCTTCGAAGGAAGGACGAGATCCTCGCTAAAACCGTCGACGAACTGGGGATGGTACGGGCCGAGCTGGGCATAGAGCGTCATGCCCGACAGCGCCTCTTCGAGAAGGCCAAGGGCAAGATAGAGCGGGCGTCAGCCAGGTTCGAGGATCTCGACGAGTCTGTCGATGCCAACCGCATGGCGGCCGCCTTCCAGGCCAATTTGAACGCATTCAATGCCCTTCCGCCTGGGGCGATGGTCGACGTTCTCCGGGCTAAGCTTCTGGAGTGGCAACGGGGCTTGGACGAGGAGGGGGCGAAGGCTGACAAGCTCGAGGAAAAGTCTGCCTGTGGTTACGACTCCCCTCCCCTATCTCCTTGCAACCCTCCGACGATCGAAGTCCGTCGCTCGACGAGCACGGGTCCAACCACGGTCTCCTCACTCCTCGCGACGTAAATCTTATTTGTGATGTATTTTATTTATTCGCTTTTGTATGTTATCTGAATTTGATTTATTAAAAATTTATCTATCCTTTACGACGAGTGTACTATTTACTTTTCTGCGATAAGTTTTACCTTATTACTTTTTGCTTCCCCTCACGTGCGATTTGTCCGATAGACTATCATGCGAGCCATGTTTTGATTGCAATCTCTCGCGCTCTTTTAAATCTCACTCTCTACCGTCCTTTCTCCTTCTCTCTTAACGACATATCTTTGTCGTCGTTTCTGGTGAGGGCAAGCCTTTTGTCTGTATTCGTCGTTGCTTCAGGACGAGCTCTACTTGGGATGGGGTTTCGTCCATGTCGTTTTAGGGAGGAAGAAAAGACACGAAGGGTATTAGTTAGTCTCCCGTTTTTAGTAAGTGTAAACACTTGGTAAAAATGAGAAATAGGCTGCCTCGACGAGCTATATTCGAGCGCAGCGATGGGCCTCCTCGCTGTGGGCTTTTGTTTTCTTCCTCGGCCGCGTCCCCTCGAGTTCTGCGAACCTGTCTCTTCATTAAATGCGGGTAGTAGGTACTCGAGTGTTTTGCTATCTCTTTTGAATCTGTACCGTCTTCAACTACTCTTTGACTCCGCTCGTTGATGATACTACGTGTCTCCATCCGGGCCGTTGATTCGGATGCGCCGCTTCATCTCCATTTCCCCTTTCTTTATAAATTCAACTCTACCAAAGCCAAAGCTTTTCCCCAATCACATTTTTGAGGTTTTGCTAACTTTTCTCTCTCAACTACCTTTCTGTCCCTCCTCCCTTCATTCGGCCATTACTTTTTTCCTTTCTTTCGTCTGTCGTAGCAATGGCTCTACCTGCTGTGGGTTGTATATTCCAGACCCGATCTCTACCATCCTTTATGTCGGAGGAGCGCCTGCTCCAGCTGCGGGAAGGGTTCGTCGAGGATCAAGGGTGCACCCTCCACCTACCCTTCGTCGACGAACTCGCCAACAACCCCCGAGACGGTTGTGTGGCCCTCTACGAGGCCTTTTTCCGGAGAGTAGGCCTTCACCTTTCGGTGCCCTCCCTCATCGTGGCTTTCCTATGTGCCTTCGGGGTTCCTATTACTCAGGTTAACCCAAACGTGATTTGCCTTCTCCTCTGTACCATCGTCATCGGGTTGGAGCAGAAGCTAATCATTACTTTGGAGGATCTGATGCGACTCTACAGGTTCGTCGAAGATGACAATAATTTAGGGCACTTTTCCCTCACGCACCGGGTTAAACCTCATGTCGTCCTTAACGCTCCTTTGAATGAGTATGGGTGGGAGGATAGTTTTTTTTTTTGCCGTTGTGGACGAGCACAAATTCGGCCCCTACCATCAATCTGCCGAGGACGCCGCAACCCGCTTCGGGCTGCTTCACCAAACTCTCGTCTCCTACCCTCCTCGCAACTGGCCGATGGACTTCCCTGATGCTTGGATTTCGGGTTCCGGTGTTTACAGATTGGCGCGCCCCTTCGGAAGTATCTGTTTCTGAAGGGATTCCGTAATGCTCAGCTAGGGGATTCTTTGATGGTCCCCCTAAGAGGACAGCCCAACCCGCCGAGGAGATCTAGGAAGACCCCTATTGACGACAATAGGGGCCGTCCTTGCAAGGCGAAACGTTTGGCAACCTCGACTGTGGCGGACTGCTCGGGGTTGGCTTCTCGACCCGGAAAGATGAGGATCGTTTTGAGCGATGGTCGTTTGGTCAGAGGTGCTCTTGATGAGCGGAGGAGCAAGCGCAAGTTGGATCCTCTTCCCCTTTGCTCTTTTGATGCCCCTCGCTCCTCAGAGTTTCTTCCTCGGGATGGGGTTCCCTGAGCCGCCGATCGGTACTCCGCCACAGAAGAGGGCGAAAGTCTCGGACTCGGGCGATAGGTCGGGAGCCGTCACGCCTCGGGAAGACGTTATTGAGGCCTCAGGTGCCCCTTCATCTTCGGCGGTTGGTACGGATCTTCTGATCCCTAGCCCTTCGGATGGGGCTCGGCCCGCAGGGGATGTTACTCTGACCCCCACCCTTCCGACTCTCCCGGTTGGGGCCGGGGAGACTGGTGAGCTCGGGAGCGAAGAGGTTCGCTCCTCCCGGTGCTCAAAAAAGAGAGCCAAGTTCGTCAAAGATTTTAGCGACCTGGCCTCCGTCGCTAAGGGTTCAAGGGGTCGGCCCATCCCCAAGATCGTTCCTCCTCGGGTTCCTTCATCCTCCGCCCCTTCATCTTTCGACGCGCTCAAGGTTCCGCCGGAGGATCCAGATTCTAGTTTGCTGTCCTTGCCTACCTCGGGGAAGGCCGCAACTTTGGTCACTGTTGAGGAGTCAAAGGTTTTGTCGTCTCAACTCCTCCGGGCTCGGGAGGAGCTCGAAATTTCCTCCTTCGGCGAGCGTAAAAGTCGCATGGAGAATTTCGCGTTGTCTTTGGATCTGGCGAAAATGAAGGCTTCTTTGGAGAAGGACGCGTCGCTCCGTCTGGCCTTAAAGGTTGAGTTCACCGCCTACAAGGCTTCGTCGACTTGGGAGCTCTTGGAGTAGAAGCGTCCGCTTGTTGCAAGCGAAGGCTCTTGAGTCGAGGAGCGTCATGCTCGCTTGCGCCTGTTCGAGCGCGCGAAGGGTAAAGAGAAACGGGCCTTGGCACGGTACGAGGCGCTCGACGCATCCATCGACGGTCATTGCTTGTCGGATGCTTACCAAGCCAACATCTCTTTGGCCGAGGGGCTCCCCGGTACGGGGACGATTGATAATGTCAAGGCTCATATGCCGAAATGGTGAGAGTTTCACGCCAAATACGCTGCCGACGTCGAGAAATTTGAACGGAGGGTTGAAACTGATCCCGACTCTCCGCCCCTGTCACCTTGCAGTCCTCCGCTGGCGTAGACTAGTCCCGTTAGGGCGTTAATTTGCTGTTGTTCTTATTTGTAAAGTATTTCCACGTTTGTAATCGAGGCTTTTGTCAATAAAATTTACCTTTGTGAGTCCTTCATTTGTGTCGTCTTTGTTTGCATTCTCGTATGAATCACTCAAAATATCTGGACAGATATACAAAATTATTCTTGTCCGACGAGTTTCCCTACGACCTGGAATTAACTTGTACAAACTGCTTCGAAAAGATAGATAAAAGAATGACAGGAGCAGGGATAAGTTCGTCGTGTAATTCTTTTTCATCCGGCATTAGGAACCTCGATTAACATTTTCGGCTCTCTCGCCTCTATATCTTTTGCTCGCTGGGAGGCTTTAGATTTAAACGTGGGCGCTCTCGCCGCTGTATTTTTGTGCTCGCTGGGAGGCTTTAATTTTAAACATGGGCCCTCTCGCCACTGTGTTTTTGTGCTCGCTGGGAGGCTTTAATTTTAAACTTGGACCCTCTCGCCACTATATTTTTTGTGATGGCTGAGAAGCTTTAATTTTAAACATGGGCCCTCTCGCCGCTGTGTATTTTGTGCTCGCTGGGACGCTTTAATTTTAAACATGGGTCCTCTCGCTGCTGTGTTTTTTGTGTTCGCTAGGAGGCTTTAATTTTAAACATGGTCCCTCTCGCCGTTGTGTTTTTTGTGCTCGCTGGGAGGCTTTAATTTTAAACATGGGCCCTCTCGCTGCTGTGTTTTTTGTGCTCGCTGGGAGGCTTTAATTTTAAACGTGAGCCCTCGCTGTGTTTTTGTGCTCACTGGGAGGCTTTAATTGTAAACATGGGCACTCTCGCCTCTTTATATTTTGGGCACTCTCGCCGCTTTATATTTTGTGCAGTCTCGCCTCTTTATATTTTGGGCAATCTCGCCTCTTTATATTTTGCTCGTTTGTTTCTAAAGACAGGCCTCATCAAACCCTTCTAGTCCCCCAGTCGGGTGCGGCTCGCGAGGGAAGAATACCTCACATCGAATAAATAAAGGGGGCCGAGGCCACCCAAAATGTTCCCGAGCAGCGAGGGTCGGGACTCACAAAAAGTTTCATTGTGTGAGAGGAAATTTACAAATTACTCATCGGGATTACGAGGAAGTGAAGAAGTTTATAGTAAAACTTCTTTAGATGCTCATCAGTGAAATCCACGCAAACCCGCCACTTGCCATTTTTCTTCTTGACGATGATGGTATTTGCCAGCCAATCAGGGTATTTCACTTCCCTGATAGTGCCGATCAAAAGCAGCTTGTTGACCTCGTCGTTGATCACCTTGTTTCTGTTTGGTGTCATCTTCCTGCTCTTCTGTATGACAGGCAGGTGGCTCGGGTCCTTGTTGAGGTGATGGGAAATTATTGGCGGGTCAACCCCCGGCATATCCTCATGAGACCAGGCGAAGCTCCCGTGGTTCTTCTTCAGGAACTCTATCAATCACGCCCTGATCCGCGGGTCGAGCTCGACTCTGATGCTGGTCATTCGAGTTGGGTCAGACTCATCGATGCAGAACTGCTCTACGGCCTAGACTTGTGGTCCTCCTCTCCTCTTTTCGGCCGCCTGCCTTTCGAGGTCTTCATCCATGAGTACCCTGGCGATTCTGCCTTCACGCTCCTTCTTCTCTTGGTCTCATGGTCTGTCCTTCGCTCCGGCCTTCTTTCTTGCCGAGGAGCCTGAGGCTAAGTTCTATAAGTCGGCTGCTTCCTCCATGGAGACCTCTTCTGGCATCTTCTTGCCGTGCACCTGCTTGTGGTCCATCATGTAGCAGATGCGATAAGAATCTCTACTCCCCCTGATTTCTTCGATCACTCCTTCTTCCTCCCCGGGAAATTTGATGCACTGGTGGTAGGTGGACGGCACGGACCTCATGGAGTGGATCCATGGCCCTTCTAAGATCACGTTGAAATGTGATGGGACATCCAGCATCATAAACTCCACCATTCGCTGGACTCCTTTTGCTCGGACCGGGAGGTGGACCGTTCCCAGTGAGATGGCAACGTCTCTGTTGAACCCCGACACCTTGCAACGGCGTCCTCCGATCACTAGTCCCTCAATATTCATCTTCTCGAGACACTCAAAGAAGATGACGTCTACCGCACTTCCATTGTCGACTAAGACGCGACAAACGCCGACATTGCGTCGTCTTGCATGAGAACCGGTGCATGAGAACCGGTGCGTCGTCTTGCATGTCTGCGCAATCTTTGTTCTCGACGAATTCTATCTTCGCCCGAGAGCCAAATTCCACAGCGTCTCCGCGGTTACGCTCCTTCCCCCGGCGCTGGAAATCCTTTTGTTGACGGAATCTCCGCACAACCGTGATCCACCCATGATCACCTCGATCCTCGGCCTTGTCGCCGGTCTGCCTTCGTCGGCCCGCTCCGCTAGCTGCCCCTCGGCAGTAGGGTTCCTTCTTGCTCCGCCCTGGCCGCTACCGCCAGCCTGGGTCGGTCCCTCCTGCGGCTTCAACCATGTCCGGTTCTCGTTCCTCCACGGCTCGCGGTGGCGGGGTGCTAGGTCATTGAACTCCCCCCGAGCGTATCTCCTCTGGAGTTCCTTGTTTAACATGGCGCATTCCTCGGTCGAGTGGCCGCCCATGTTGTGGAACTCACAGAACTTGCGCGGGTCTTTAGGCCAGAGCTTCATTTCAGATTCTCCTCGTCCTCCCAAGAATCCCCCTCGGCCTCCGATATGGCCTCCTCGGCCTCCAGAGAACCCTCCTTGCTGGAATCCCCTTGGTTTGCCTGCGGGACTTCCTTGCTGGAATCCTCTCAGCTCGCCCAAGAAGCCTCCTAGCTGCTGGTTTCCCTCGTCGGGATCCCTTCTCTCCTCCACCTGATAGACTCCCCTCCCAGGAATTTCTCGTGGCCGACGTTCACCGGGGACTGCCCAACCGTCTCCTCCTTTCGCCCTTGCTAACCGGGATTCTCCTCCTTCCCGATGGTCTCTCCTCCCGGGATGCTTGCCTTTGCTCCCTCCTTCGTGGATCCTTTTCAACGTTGTTCCTCTTCCTCGATATCCATGAAGATCGATGCCCGATGGAGAGCGTCTTCGATGGTCGAGGGATTCATCTTCGCTAGTTCCGGGCGGAAAGGAGAGGTGTAGTACAGGCCGTTCTTCAGTGCCTGGATTGCGATGAGACCGTCGAGGTTTGAGATCCTGACGATGACCACCTTGAACGGCTCGATATACATACATTGAGTAGTGGCGCAGGAAAGCCGCGACGAGGTCATCGGAGTCGTTGATGGATTCCGAGGGCAGCTTTTCGAACCAGTCGCTCGCCGGACCGTGTAGGCTTTCGAAGAAGAGGCGGAAGAGGATGGCATCTACCATCTCCGTCTCCCCCGTTATGCGCTCCGTCACGATTCGGAACGACTTCACATGGGTGTTCGGGTCCGACATCCCTTTGTACGGCGTGATCTTGATTTTGGGAAGCTCTCCCAACTCTACGCCAGGGATCTCGGACCATCCGGTCAATCTCGGGCGCCGAGCTCGTCGCCTTGTGCACCTGGGACGCTACTTGTCCCATCTTCGATTCGATGCCCGAGGACATCTCTTTCTCCATCGCCGAAGTCAGTGTGGTTGTGGGACCTCCCTCTAGAGCCGACGCCGGTACGAGAGTGGTGGTTTGGAAGAGTGTTCGGTTGATGGATGGTGCCGGTGGCGTCAACCCTTCCAGTCCTCCGCCTGCCGCCAAGCGGTCCAGGCGGGCCATGAGCTGCTTGTTCAGCTCGGTCTCCTCTTCCGCTCTCTTGTTGGCCTCTGTTATGGCCGCCATGGCGTTGGCCAGCTACTGTTGAAGCGCTCCTGCAGCCACGACCTCCTCCTGACTTCCTCCAGCGTTCCTTTCGGTTTTTGCAATCTCGTTCTTACTCCTTCAACTTTCTGGCTATGAGTTAGAAAGAAACGTGCCCCATGGTGGGTGCCAAACTGTAGAGGTCATTTTCACCAGTCTCTAAACAGTCACAAGGATTAATAAAAAAATGATAAATGATGAATTATAATAGGTTCGGTTCGTAAATATCCTTACGTTTATATGTTGTAAGGCTCGGTCTCTTTCGTTTATTAGCTTGGAAGCTTTTGAAATTACAAACGATGTTTTTGGTCTCAGAACTTTGTATGTTGTGACGGCTGCCAGATTTCGAACCCCTTGTAATGAGGTTTACATTGATATTTATAGTATTCTAGCCTAAACCCTAACTGTTCGTTAGGGTTCTTTTTCTCTTCTATTAAGGTTTTCCATTATTTGTCTCCTCTGATTTCGTAATTTTTGCCTTCCGTCCGACTCTTACGTCAAATCTCAGTTAAACACTATTACTGCCACGTGGACTCTTAACAATGAGCTTTCCTTGGGACGATACCTCGTCGGGACAAGAATTTCTCGCTGAAACTCCTCTTCTAGTTATGGCGTTCTGCGACGAGACTTTTCCGCGACGAGGCCTCCTTGCAGCAAACCACTCCTCGCTTCCTCGTCTTTATTCGTTGTTTGAAGGTCTAAAACAACATGAATAATATAAGAGAGATTTGACGAAATTTTACCTTAACAACAACCATATTTTTCTTATTCTTACAACTTTATTTTTCAACTTTATCACAGATTATTTTTTTAACACGAAGTGTTAAAGAAAAGCAGTCCCTTCTCGTACAAAACAATTTGCATTCTTATCCCCATACACCCGCCAAAACAGTATCCACATCAAATTTTGTCAGCCTTTTTCTGTATCTAATATATTTGCAATTCACTATCAAAACAGCACAGATTCCCATCTATCTCAACATCGTCTTGACTCTTTGACATAAACACTTTGACAAGCCATAGACACAACTAATCGTGACCTACCGGGACTCCCGGTTGGCAGCGGGACAGGAGTCCCAATCCTGATTTAAACGGGGACGGGATTGAGCGGGAGGTCGGGACTCCGGGTCCTGGCCAGGAGTTAAAACAAAAATGAAAAAACGTAACTTTTAAAAAATAAAGGAGTTGGAACGAAAAAAAAGGATGTAATTGTAATGTTTTAAACTAAATGAAGTTTATTAAAAAAAGGTTTATAAGGAACAAGAATGAACAAAATTAATTTAGACTCGTGTAAAATAAAAATGGGCCTCTTAAAAAACCTTACCGACCCCTAAAAAGGTGCAACGATAAGGAAAAAGAGTAGCTCTTGCCTCGATTATAAGTAAAAATAATCCCGAACAAGGGTCGGGATATCCCTTTACGATAAAAATAGAAATGTCTAACCATTGAAGTTTATGTTTGAAAAGTTAACATCAAAATCGTCAGCAATATTAAAGTTTTGAAATGTTTCTTGGGCTCTATGGTGATGTTGAAGCCAATCCTTTCCGCAAGTTAAAACTTCTACCATCTGCTGATGCAAGCTACATCTTCTGTTTTCGATGATGCGTCCGGCGCTGCAGAATGCCGCCTCCAATGATACGATTGAAACATGATTTGTTAGGCTGTCTTGAGCCATAGTAGTCAACACCGGAAACCTCCTTGCATTCTGTCACCACCATATGGGTAAGTCTAACCCTTCGTCGTCCGGTTTGACTCGCTCGTTTCTGTCGAACTCCAGTATCTCAAGATGAGAGTGTGTGTCGACTGAGCTTGGCTAACTGGACCCGGCCTCTTGTTGTTGAGGAGATGGACTGTACGCAAGAGCGTTGACAAACACATTCTGAAATTGATGTCGTCGGAGTTGGTGCATCTGTGACTGACTCAGCTGCTGCGCTCGGTAATGCGGTAGGAGTTTGGCTTCGACCCTGAAAAGAAAATAAAACTCTTCCACGATTCGGGAAATATCAAGTGCATAGTATTCTTGATCAACAAAAATATGTCTAAGTTACTTTAGAAATTTTTTCTAACCACTATTCTACATCGGGGATCTAGAATGAGTCCCAAACCGTAAAGCAAAGGAACCTTTCCAGTCTCCCAATATTTTAAAAAAATTGTTTCCATAGCCTTAATACAATCTTCAAAAATAGTTTGATCTCTATACTTGTCTAAATGTAGTGCAATTTCTGTAATAGTATGCAAACCAAGAAAAGAATTAGGAGTGTAAAAGATAACAAGTTTCTTTATAAAAGATGTCATGAAAGGAAACAAAGGACTCATCCATTTTAATATCATAATCAGAAATATAATCTTTGCCATGTTCATTTTTAGTATAAGTTACAATAACATCTACGTAACCTAAAGATAAAAAGTTTGTTAACATTAAGAAGGTCGATTTTCACCTAATTTTGTTATCCAAATGCGATGTTCGTTCTAGGAGACCATTGTGCGTAAGATGTCTCTTAAGTTCGTCTACTCTACTAGTTGTGATATTAATCCAACTAATGTAGTTCCTAATTTTGTTTATTGAATGTCATAACTAGCTGCCCCTGGTTGAACAATAAGGTTGATTATATGAGTTGCACATCGTTGATGTAAAAGAGAATCGTTAGTTTGAGTTTTTCTTTTAAGTCTCCTATCATAGCATTGTTACTTGTGGCGTTATCTAACGTTACTGATATAATCCTACGTGTTAAACCCCATCTTCTAATACACTAACCATGATATCTAAAATGTTTTGACTTGAATGCGATCCTTCTATTCTTATAAATGCTATTATACGTTTGTTCAAATTCGACTCATCATCTATGTTATGAACAACAACACTCATATAATCCACTTTAGCTTGACCAGTCCATATATCGGAAGTTAAAGCTACACTATATCTACCATTTGATATTGTTATTTTTAGTGATTCTTTTTCTATTAAAATCCATTTTAGTATATCTGCTCTTAATGCTTTCTTAGAAATTATTTGAACACTAGGAACTAAATAACTAAGAAAGTTAACGAAAACTTGTGATTCTATATGCATAAAACCTTGTGTCACACAACCCTTGTCTTACTCCATGAGGGCAACCACTGACTTGAAAATAAATTGGCTGATTAAGACTTGACTAAAATACCCTTTTTGTCATTTTTTTTTTATAAACAAAACACCTTTTTAGTCATATTTTGGATTAGCAACTTTTATCCTCTCCTTTTTTCAATTTTTTTTAAGAATAAATAATTTGGGGAATTAGCCCTAGTTTACAAACGTTTTTTTTTGCTATGTCCGACGTTTGGTAAAACTTTTGTAAATGTCCAAAATGCTGCCGTGGAATATTTAATAACATCATTAATTTACCTTTTTATCCTATAAGGTTTTTTCCGATTTTAATTTATTTTGAATTTTGAATTAATTTTGTTTCCTAATTTTTAATTTCAAATTTGAATTAATTTCCTTTCTTGTTTAAACAATTTTTGGTAATTAAATATTTCATTTTGGATCCTATAGTTATGAGCGGTTTAATTGACCAATTATTTTCAGATTAATTAATAAAAATCATTCATTAATTTATGGATTATCTTATTCAGTTATATTTGGGAATTTTATTATTTTTAATCGATTTTATCATTCGATATTATCTCTTTGCCATTAATATTCAATTTACACTGAAATGATTTTTTTTCCAACGTAAATTGAACTGCGTTTTACAAGGTAAATTGATTTTTTCACTAATAAATTTTGTTAATTTATATCAATTTACACTGAAATGGAATGGTACTAACGTAAATTGAGTTACGTTTTATAGATCTGGTTTGTTCATATTTATTTTCAAATTCTCCATTTACATTGTCCAACATTTATGCTCGTTAATTGATATTCAATTTACACTGGAATAGATGTAATAACGTAAGATGAGTTGAGTTTTACAATGTAAATTGATTTTTGTAATGTAAATCTATCTTTAATTTCTACTAATTAACAAAACTCGAATTTTGATAAATTATATCTCATACATGAATTTTTAATAAAAATCAAAACACGAAAAACAGGTTGATTGAAGAACGATAAAAAATTTTAAACTCCACAAAGGAATGCGACGATCTTCTCCGCCATGAAAGCTTCCACGGAGCCTTACCGGTGTCCACCAAAAACTCGGTACCTCTATCGTCGGGACCGCCGCCACCGGAGCCAAACCGACATCCACCGAATCCAAATGTCCAGAACCAGAATTAAACAACACAATTCGGAAAAAAAAAAACAACAGCAAATTGAGGAAAAAAATCCCTAACTGTGGAGAGCTTGTCTACGCCGAGGCCAACGTTGGCGAGAGCCTTCTTCCTGGCAACAATGCTGTAATGAAGGCGATCGTCGAGCCTCCGATCTTTCTTCCCATTGATGAATCCCTCGGAGGAGAAGTCCGGGATCTGGCCGCCGAATCTCGTCGGGAACTTCGAGGCGTCGAAGTGATCGGCGTGATTCCGCTGACGCCGACGAGTAACTTGTCGTAGTAACCGTCAACGTCGCTGCCGAAGACGGAAACCTGCGGAGCCAAAACAAATAAAGGGAAAACATGCCTTGAGATTTCTTGCTCGTAATACTTGTATCGTCTCAAAATATCGTAAATCGTCGTCGAATCCAAAATCGTGTTCGAGTGTAAGGGCTTGTCGTTTATGGGAGAAACCTTTCGGTTTCAAGCATGCACACGTTCTCTCTCTTCAGATATGGTAATGAGTTAATTTCTCTCTCCTAATTTTGAATCTTATTAATACTCAAAAAAATTTGGGCGATTTTAGGGGACTTTTTAACTGATTTGATTTGCTTTAAATAACATTTATTTTTAATTTCAATTAACCAAAAATTTTGGCAGCTTTCAATAAACCGGAAAGGTTTGAGAGGAAGAGTTTTGGAATATATTTGATAGAATATTTTGGTTAATTAAATGTATGGATATTTACCAAAATTTTACCAAACTTTAACCAAACCTAAATTAAGAAACGTCTGCTACTACATTCATTAACCCTTTTAAAAATTTTGCCACCATGTAATATATGAATTGGTAGATTGTTGCCCCACTTCTATATCCATAGAATAAGTTAAATAATACAAAGTGTGTTGTAAATTATATACATCCGTACCTACTATCAACTATATTCCCCAACTATTTATTTTCAAGAAGTGGTGTAGATGTTGGAGCAAATAATTAATATTAAAATTTTTGGGTGGAGTTTTTATATAATAAAGCTGCATGATTGTTTTATATAGTTAATTTCCTTATATGCTACAGTTGGGTTGTGGCTGAAGCAAATTGGTTCAGGTCTTAAAAATTAAGATTCCTTTGTTGGAATTCAACCACTGAGAATGAGACACCAATAAGTACAAAAGGAGATAAGATTGGTAACATGGGTTTTGATTGTAAGGGCAGTTTTTGGCCATGAATCTTAGTGAACAAGTCTTTTTTTAGTTGGATTTCAGACATTAGCCTTTAGAAGTAAGATATGGATAAATTTTCCATATAAGGCACAATTAAAAGCGTAACAATTTTTTTCTTCTCTTTAATAGGTGAGGTAAGTTATTGATGATTTACCGTATTCTACATTCATCCACCATCTATATTTCTCTTACTACTAGTATTATACTCGCACCGTTACACATGTGGAATTAATCTCGGTATAGAATTCCTAAAATACTCATCTAAAAGCTCATTTCTTGGAACTCATTCCGAACGATCTCTTTAATATTGCCTCTTACGAAAAGATAATTAACCTTCTCAATTAGTGTTTTTCGTCTTTCTTTTAAAACCTCGGCGACTCGGTAGAAGAGAATGTACACAAGTATATTTAGTGTTCTCATCTAGTATGTTTGACTTAATTGCTGATAATATAAAAAAATTGGCCCCTAAATGTTGGCAATTTGGATATACTTAATATTTTGTAAATAAGTTGAAAATAACTATTCTTCTGTTTAATTTTGGTCCAATTTACTCTTAATGTTTCGGTTTAATTTTAAATTCGAATTTAAAATTAGATTTTCGATTTTAATTTTAAAATTTTGAATTTTAGACGCATGTTATGTAATTTGAGCAAATTATTATTATCTAGATTATTTGGTTTTCTATTTAGTTATGATCTTATTTTATGGATCATTTACAGAGTTTTTATTCTCTCTCATTGTATTTTTTTCGTGGGGACATATCTAAACAAAACCTCTCAAGAACATTTAAGATTGATTGGAAAAAAACCCAGTTTTTCCTACAGTGGGTTTGTTTCATGATGAAAGTTTCTTACCACACGAATCATGTATCAATTTTTATTTAGATATTTTTATACTCCAATATAGTTTACGCTGTATTTACGGTTTCTTAACACTATCTGGTTACGATTTATATGGTGTTGTTTATTTACCCGATTTCATTTAAATTTTTTATAGTAAATTAGTTTGAGCGCCACTGTTCACACTTCCAGGATCTCTTATAATTTTTCATGATCAAATTGTTAATTGATGAAAGTTTTTCATTCAATAAATCATGTATGTGTTGTTAGGTAAATGTGTTTACTACATTTCTTTTTACGTATCATTTTCAGTCATTAAATGATTCTGATTACATTTTTGTTCAATTTTTTATATATCTGACTTTCATTTACATATTTTTTACACCAAAATTGTTTAAACGCCGTTTTTCACAATCACGGGAAGTTGAAGTTCATGACGGTGATAGTAAATAATACCCTTGAGGATTTGGAGAATGACCATATGCTTTTGTAAACACATAGTAAATAGCCACTTCGTATAGGTTGTTGGGATTTACCCACAAAGGAGATATAAGACATATAATATATTTTTATTCTTTTTGCTGAAATTTAAAAAAAGTTTAAATATTTATTCTTCTTTAAGATTGTGTTTATACATGTATGTCTATGCCCTGAAATTTTCATCAACGAAAGAAGTGTTAAGTACATACTTGACAATATACCTTCTAGTTTAAAATAATAGTTCCCAATCTAAAGATCGATTGGGCAATCGTATCCGAGTAATGATTGTTTGAATAAATTAACAATATTTGATCTTGTGATATAGAGAGTCGCGACTCTGGAATTTATTCTTGATGTCTTGATGAAGACATTGAACAAGACTTGTGGCACTTTGAAGTTTGAGATAAAACCGTTAAATCACTCGAAACTTCAAAATAAAAAACGATTGGTATCTTTGTAATTAGCTAAATCCTGAAGTGAATACATATTTTATTGTGACACTTTATGACATTTTCTTAGTCAATAGGAAATGTATAAATAACTGTGTGTAGACCCGATGATTAGTGTCATAATATTTACTGGTTGAATTATGTGATTCACAGATATATAATTTGTGTTTTAAGAATGCTATGCCATTAGTATCACACCTTTGTTATTAGAAGTGTGAGGAAATAAATCGGGCCTGATATTCAATGAATAAAACATGTGACATGTTATGACTTCTCACTTTACGTTCTTCTCGTTCACAAATAACAACAGAGTTGGTGAGATAATAACTTAGAGGTAAAACGATAATTTTACATTCCTCTGAGTTAATGATACACACAAAGGGTAATATCCTAATATATAGTGTGAAGAATAGTTTTATCACATCAAACGGAAATATAAATGCATATGAACTTAGAGAGTTTCAATATTATTCTTTTACTGGAATCGACTAAAATTAAGAATTAGAATCAGAATAAGTTTGTAAACTTTTGAGTCCGTACGTTATTCAAAATTTTTGTTCATGTGGATCTCAATTATAGATTTGTTGGAAATCGGTTAACAATTAACCTATTATATTTTGTAATATATCTAAATATGGAGGAAATATATAATCAGATATAACATGTTAAAATTCATTTTAAACATATTTGATTAACCATGACATTAAAAATCAACTAACATGTCAATAAATATTCTAAACATGTTTGGCAACAAATTGAACACACTAGCAACCGATAACATTTATAATCACAGATCCAATTCGTTTAGAGAACTTACATAAAATTTGTAATAACCTCACGCGTAGCTAGCTTTTGTCAAAATCCCACGTATAGTGCTCGTCGGAGTGGGCCTACGTGTGCACCTCGCCTCGCTAGAGTGGGTTTGTGTGTGCGCCTCACCTCGCCGAGGGGGACCTGCAGGATGTGTGTGTGCGCATCGCCGGAGGACAGACATACGCCTCACTGCGCCTCTCCATAATGGAGGCAGGATGCGCACCTCGCCAGAATGCGCGCGTGCACCTTGGCTAGCATCGATGGGATGTGGCTCTCGTGCACCTACCTCGTCGCCGGTGGGATGCGCCTAGGGGCAGCTTTGTATGCGCGTAGGGTTGGCCTTGGATGTGCCTCGAATTTGCCTCGGATTCGCGCACCTAAGCCTCTTCCCGGTTTGCGCCTTCTCTCGCCGGTTTCTGTCTCACGTGCGCCTAGGGATGGCTTGAGATCGCCTTCGCCTCTTTGCTCCAAAATAACCGGACTTGTGGCCAATAATTTCACACAAACCACCACAATTGATTCAATGATAATTTTTAGGGATTTACAAGAAATCAAGGGGGTGGACTCTTTATGTGAACAACGCGAGAAGGGGAAAACCCAAGGCCAATAGAAGAAGCTTTTTTGGAGAACGATTCTCTCTTTCTGTCTCTCTGCCAAATTTACACTAGGGCAAGGCAGTAATGGCCGAATAAGTGATTAGAGTTAGGGTTAGGAGAAAATGATTATTTTTATATCCAGAGAGAACGGGTTTAAGTTAGGTCAAAATCTAAATTTGGTCCCTTAGTCAAACTTAAGCCAGTACTCTTTAATGAGTTTCAAAATTAATTTTCCAACCCTTAATTCAATAATTAGGGGCAGCAACATATTAATTTTATTCTCCATATTTATTTGATTTATTTCTAAAATAATATTTAATTAAATTAGAATATTATATTGATTTAATGACATGTCATTAATTTTATTCAAACAAGTACGAAACGAGAAAATATTTATTTTCATGTTTTATTTATTTGAATCATTAAAATGCATAATTATCAATATAATAATACAATATGCTTAATTAAATAAAGGTAATAATAAATAATCAATTATTTATTTAATTGCTTAGAAAATAATTTTCTTAGTGTAAATCACAATTTACATTCCATGAGAAAATTAATTGTTCTAGTTCACTAAATCTCGTCTGAGAGTGTAAGATTGAGACCTTATGTACCCACATGACAAAGTTTTAGAATAAATTACGGACTCAAAAGTTTCCAAATTTTTTTCAATTTTTAATTCTAAATATTAGTCGATTCCACTAAAGGACTAATCTTGAAACTCTCTAAGTTCGTATGCGTGTATATTTTTGTTTGATGTGATAAAACAATTCTTCACACAATCCACGGGATGTTTTAAGACATTACCCTTTGTGTGTATCATTAACTCAGAGGAATGTAAATTGTCGTTTTACCCCTGAGTTATTATTTCACCAACTCTTTTGTTATTTGTGAACGAAAAAAATATAAAGTGAGATGTCTCAAAATGTCAAATGTTTTATTCAAGGAATGTTTTATTCGTTGAACACCATGCTCGGTTTATTTTCTCACACTCTCATAACAAAGCATGTTATGATACAAATGCCTTAGCATTGTTTCAACACAAACTTCGTATTCATGTATCACATAATTCAATGAAGCAGTATTATGACACCAACCGTCGGGTCAATGAAACTTCATTAAGTCATTTCTCATTGAAAAATAAAATTTCATAAAGTGTTACAAGAAAATATGTGCTCACTTCAGGATTTAGGTAATTACCAAAAACCACTCGTATGTGATCTTGAAGTTTCGAGTGATTTAAACAATTTTATCTCGAGTTTCAAAATGTCTTTATTAAGACATCAAAAATAAATCATTGAGTCACGACTCTCTTTATCACAAGATAAGATATCGTTCATTTATTTAAACAATGATTACTCAGAATCGATTGCCCAATCGATATTTAGATTGCGAACTATTATTTAAACTAGTCATTAGAAGGTACCTTGTCAAGTATGTACTTAGCACTACTTTCGTTGGTGACAGTTTCAGAGCGTAGACATACATGAATAAACACAATATTAAATAAGAATAAATATTTAATTTTATTAAACTTTTAGCAAATAATAAAATAAAAAATGTATTTAAATGTCTAATATCTTTTTTGTTGGCAAAAATCCCAACAAGACTCTCGGACAAGATTTAGTGAACAAGAATAAGTTAATTTTCTCATTGAATGTTAATTGTGATTTACACTATGATGATTATGTCTTTCATGATTTAATAAATAATTAGTTATTTTTAATGACCTTTATTTAATAAATCGAATTGTAAAATTATGTTGATAATAATACAATTTCGAGATTTAAAATTTTCAGATAATAATGCAACTTCGAGATTAGAATACAATTTTTCGTTTTGTAATTGTTTGTATAATATGAAGAGGATTGACGACATTTCATTAAATCAATGAATTTAATTTAATTTATTTTAGAAATAAATCAAATAAATTTTGAGTGAAATTAAATCAATATGCTGCCCATGGATATTGATTTATGGGCTTGAAAATTGTTTAAACTCATTAAAAAGGATTAACGGGCTTAAGTTTAATAATTGAGCTTAACTTAACCTAGACCCGTTATCTCTTAAATAAATAAATACGAACTTCGCTATCCTCTTAACCTAATTATTATTGGCCGAGTATCACACCTAGAAACAGAGAGGCTCCCCCTTCTTTGGCCGACTACACCTAGAGAGAGAGTGAGAGAGTTTGTGTGAGAGAAAGAGAGATTCTTCAAAACCTATCTGTTTTGGTCTTGTTTTGACCGAACCCTAGAGTTGAGAAAATATTTTTTTCTCGCTTCATCATTTATTTTTTGAGTGATCATTCCCTCCTCCTTGTTCACAGAAGAGCCCACACTCTTAATCTCATAAAGATCTGGAGATATTTTTGTTGACTCTGTTTCGTAGTTGATTGATTGAAACCTTATTTTGTTGTGCATCATTACTCCCCCCAGGCAAGGATCAGTCGAGATTTTCATAGAGAGGAATCACAAAGGCCGAACACACAAGGAGACACATGTCCGGGATTTGGACTCAAGTGCAGCCTCACGCGCGTGAAGGAAAGATCTCGGCCAAGGGTTCGATGCGTGGCTTTGGTCTTGATCTCGCAGATTGAAGATGGAGAGGAGACTTGAGAAGTTGTTGACGACAACCGTAAGTTTTATGAAATCCATTCTTCTTTTGAATTCTATAATTAGTAATAGTATTGTGATTGTGTGTGGATTGTTTATTTACATGTTTAGAAAATTTATTAATATTTTAGATCATTTTTATTTGCATGGTTATTGAATATGTTACAATATGAGTTTGGCATATTAAATTAAAATTTTAAAATTCTGTCATATTATATATGTTTCATTATTTAATACATTAATTGTTAACCAATTTCCAACATAATTGACAACTATTTACAAAACATGCATTCTTTTGGATTGTTGTTATTAATTGATGTAATCTCAGTTCCAGGTTCAAATTTTTTATTTTGTATTAATTCAAAATTTGATTTTAAAAATTAAATATGAATCTTTTTGGTCTTAAGATTCAAAAGTAATTCATTAGTTGTTAATATTGTTTAGATCCTATATTTTTTGAAACTTTATATTTACATCTTATTTATAATAACTTTGGGCATAAAAATGAAATGTAAACGAACTTTAAATTATATCCGATATACGAACTGTAAATAATATCCGATATACAACATGTAAATAATATCTAGTATGCAGAGATTCAACTTCATATAAAACATGTTCGGCATGTTAATTAAAACCAGAT
The DNA here is from genome assembly GCA_958296335.1 of Urtica urens. Taxonomy (NCBI): domain Eukaryota; kingdom Viridiplantae; phylum Streptophyta; class Magnoliopsida; order Rosales; family Urticaceae; genus Urtica; species Urtica urens. Next base: position 39,333,908 of record OY282520.1, read on the forward strand.
CTTCAACAAAACAAATCAGATACCAAAATCAATTTAGAATAATTTTCAAGAAGACATCCATATAAATTTGTTCAAGAATTTTCGTTTTCGGTTTAACAAAAATTTTGTTTTTCATAACATAATGAACGAAATGAATAAAGTTGTTATAATAGTGATGGATTAAAATGAGAATGTATATATTTATTTACATTTCTTTATGTATTTGTACGATATAAAATTGGCGAGCAAAACACCCGTTTAGTGTTTGTATTTGTATTCAATGACCAGTGATGGTACATTGTACAAGCTAGGGTTTTTATAGTCACGAAACCCTAATCACAACTCAAAATAGATGTAAATCATAAATAAAATTAATCTAATTGTAGGATATTGTTAGGCAATATCTTGCCGAGAATATCATTCATCAGCTTCGAGATCGCCAAGGAGGAATCACAAGTGACTAGAATTTCATTCACATAGACGAGCACCATAATATATACGTCCATGGTTGTAGATGAATATCAATGAGTTAGCTTCGGAGTTTGACAAACCCCACCTGAGAAGCGCATAGATATGTAGGCGACACACATGATCCGGTAGATCTTTGTCAACAAAACCCATTGGTTGAGACATAAATACGTCTTCAGTAGAACGCCATTTGTTATTTCCATATTTTAGCGGTGACTCAAATAAATAGTTCCATTGTCGTCCTTCGACTTATTACGACGCTGGGTTCGCCCCTAGGATCCTAAAACACGCCCCGGAAACCCTGGGTAGGCGTTGGGCCCGTCCCAGACGTTGCTCCCCCTCCCGCCCCCATATTGCCAGGTTGATGGCCGGCTAGGTAGGCTCCCAGAATGTCCACCAGGCCAGCTGGCCACTTGGAAGACTCTAACCAAGGCCTAGACCGACATGCTCTTGCCAAGGCCCTCGCCAGCCAGCAAAAACTCAACAGGCCCACTGGCCTGCCGGCTTGAACCCACCAAAGCCCTGGTCGGAAGGAATCACCAAGGCCCTGGCCAGAAGGCAGGCGCACACCAGGCCCCCTAGCCGGTCGGTATCCGGCCTAATGCGCCTAAGATAAGCTTGGCTGGCCCTTGGCCCCTCCAAGGCTATAAATAACACTCTCCACTCCCAAAAAAAGGTATATCAAAACTTAGCGAGGAAAGGCATAAGGTGTATCCCTCTCTCTCTTTCTAGACCTTGATCTCTTAGCGAGACGCCAATAGGGAATTACTTCCGACAAAAATAATTCTCTAGGATCCAAGACTCGAGCCCCGAAACGGCGTTGATCCAAACATTTTTGTTTCCCTCGATTTTGTCGATCCCTCCTCGTCATCCTATAACTCCGTCCATATTCTACTAATGTTGAGTGTTAAAGAGGTAAACATATGACACCCTTCTGTTTTCCCTTTATAGTTCACGTCTATTCACTTATTTCAGGTAATAGAAGAACTCGAAGACCCCATGGAAGCTAAAAGACAACCCGAGACACCAGATTTGACACGCTAAGGCCGAAGAGAGGGTCACTCGCTACGAGCGTTGATCTACCCACCAAGGTCTCTAAACGTTGTCCAAATTCCGGCGACAACATTTTGGTGCTAGAAGAAAGGGACCTTATCAACCTTGAGATATATCCAATCCACACGCTCTTTTTCATCTCCTTTCTTATCCATTCTCAAAATATGAGTGATGTTCAGGCCACTTCCGCGGCTGCCTGATCGAGCTATCTTATTGCTCGAGCAACAAGCTCGCGATACAAATTTCATCAGATCCCTCACAGAGGAACCAGGAAATTGTTGGCAGATATGGCCACAAGAAGATTATTTATTTATATATTGATGTAATATATAAATCTTAATTAAGTCCTTATTGTAATTTACTCATTAAATTAATAAAAGTTGAAACGTTCATTCATTCCCCTTTAGTTTAATTGGAAATTTATGATATTCAATAGTCTTATAGTCCTTAATGAAACCCTAACAATGTATGAAAAGACACATGTAGATTTGCGTGAACAAACTCTTCATGGTTTGACCAAAACGATATATTCATAAAATAAAGATCAACGGACTATTGATCCCAGTATGATTGTTGGGAGAATCTATGATGTCTGGTTACGAGGCATAGAGTGTTAAGAACTCTATAGTTCTTCCAGTGTATCTTTCAAAGATACATAATTGACCAATGCACCTTTAGAGACAATAGAAGAACAAACCATTTAACATCTTATGTCTCAAAGTCACTATGTATGAATTGCATCATGCTTACCTAAATCCTGAAATGAGACATGTCATTTAATAGCATTAATACTCTCATTTGAGAAAGTCAAATTCTAGATCCATTACGTGATCTACACTAGGCCAATTGGTGAGATATTAAGTTATGAAGATGTCATGAACTAACTTTGTGAAGTTCTCATAGATATGGAATTCATGTACAAGATTGTTGAGATGTCATGCTTTATTACTTGGATCCTGAATAAATGAACTGCGCATTATCCAAAATTAAGTAGCGACTTTATTTGGATGAAACAATGTGGCTTGTTATCTCCTCGTCAATACATTGTTTCTAACTTATTCACAAGTAACAAAAGAGTTGACGAAATAATAACTAGAAGGGTACAATAGTAATTTTATAAATCCCATCTAGTTGATGATGTTCATGTAATGTAAACATAGATAACATTCAATGGATCCGCTCAATATAATTAAGTTGAATTTGAGTAGAAAATAAATTCATTTGAACTGATAGATTCTCAGTGTCAACTCTTTAGTGGAGTCATTTGACATTAAACTAATACTCAAAAAGAGTTTGTGAACTTTGGAGTCCGAGTATAGAAACTCAAGCTTTGTTTCTTTGGATCCATAAGGTCACTATTACATGTCATTAGAGTAGGATTGTTAAACTAGAAGCTAAGTCAAAATAAGTTCAAGTGTTGAACTAGACTTTTTCTCGGAAAATGTCTAAAGGCTATTTTTGTCCACATGGACATAAAAAGATGTGAATGTCAAAATAAGATTTTGAATATTTTCATATGATGGAAATGTAAATTAGTTTCTGAAAAGCCGAGAAGTCGTTTGAGGCATTATGAAATTAATTCTACAATGGGTATTTTAAGAATTTTCTTAAAATAAATAAGGAAGCATCTAGAAGCTCCCCCCTAAATAGAATTTCGGCCAAGGATCATAGAGAGAAGGAAATTATTTCTAGAAATTCTTTTGCCTTTAATTATAAAGATAATTACCCAAAAGGAAAAGAGGAAATGAATTTCTTTGAGAAGGAAATAAATGTGCTAAGTGAGTAAACAAATTTCCATCACTTATGTCATAGAATGGCCGGTCATATACATAGGGGAAGAGAAGAAAAAATCAAATATTGTGTCATGAATGCATAATAGGAAAGGGTAATTACCTTTTCTAGATTTTCCTTCTCCTATTAAAAGAGCCTCACATAGAGATGTGAAAAGAAACTTTTTTGCTCTTGTGCTCTCAATTTTGGCCGACCCCTCTCTCTCTCTCTCTCTCTCTCTCTCTCTCTCTCTCTCTCTCTCGAAAATTCCTTTTTTATTTTAGCACCTAAGTTCTCATTAGACTTAGGCTTAATTAGCTCTCTAGCTCATAGACTTGTTCTTTAGCTATTGTGTTTAATTGTACCCACACACAAATCCTTCTAAATCTCTACAGAGTCTTGTAATAGACACATTAGGTTTCTCGAGTTCACGTTTAGGCTTGAAGGAATTGTGCTAGAAGAGAAGATCAATCTTTCTCAAGATCCATCCAAATCAAGGTTCAAGAAAGGTTTCTAATCAAGCTCTCTAAATAATGTTTTAATTATAACATGTATATGCACTTTGTTTAAGTTAGTAAAAATTGTTTTACTAGTAAAGAAAATTTATTTATTCCGCCACTAATGTGTTAATGATAATTTTTTCTTATCATTAGATCTATTCCAACAAAAATATCCAACGGTAAGGAGTCATGCCCACATGAAATTATTTATTTACATATCGATGTAATATAAATATCTCATGAGTCCTTATTGTAACTTGCTGATTAAATTAATAAAAGTTTAAACTTTCATTCATTCCTTTTTCGTTTGATTGAAGATTCAAGATATTCAATAGTCTTATATTCCTTAATCAAACCTAACAACGTATGAAGAGACAAATATAGATTTGCGTGAACAAACTCTTCATGGTTGGCTTAAAACGAAATATTCATAATTCAAAGATCAATCGACTATTGTTCCTAGTATGATTGTAGGAAGAATCTGTGATGTCTGGTTACGAGATATAGATAATTGAGAACTCTATAGTTCATGCTGTGTATCTTCCGAAGATACTAAATTGACAAGTGCACCTTTAGAGACAATGTAAGAACAAACTATTTAACCTCTTCTGTCTCAAGGTCACTATGTATAAATTACATCGTGCTTACCTTAATCCTTAAATCAGACATGTCATTTCATAACTTCAATATATTCATTTGAAAAAGTTACACTCTAGATCCAAGTTTGTGAACTAGATGTACTCCACTGGTGATATATTGGGTTATGAAGTTGACATGAGTATACTTTGTAAAGTTCTCATAGATATGGAATTCATGTACAAGATTGCTGAAATGCAATGTGTATCACCTCATGCTTATTACTTGGATTGTAAATAAATGAACCGCACAATATCCAAAATTAAGTAACAATTTTATTTGGATGAAACAATGTGACATGTTAGCTCCTTATCAATACATTGTTTCTAACTTATTCACAAGTAATAAAGAAGTTAAGGAAATAATAACAAGAAAGGTAAAATGGTAATTTTATAAATTCCATCTAGTTGATGATATTCATGAATGCTAATCATAGATTACATTTAATGCATACACTCAACATAATTAAGTTGAATTTGAGTAGAAAATAAATTCATTCGAACAGAGAGATTCTCAGTGTCAACTATTTAGTGAAGTCAGTTGACATTAAGTTAATACTAAAAAAAAATTTGTTAAATTTTTTAGTCCAAGTGTAGTAACTAAAATTTTGTTCATTTGGATCTGTTATTATGATAAATGTATTAACTTTCTCAAGATATTTTGCATGCTCATTTTGGGATGTTCTACATGTTGACTTATTTGATGATAAATGGATTAATTTCAGATCTTATGTTATTTAGGAAGTTTCCTATTTTGGAAGATTTTATCATAAAACTCATAATGTTGCGTATAATGTCGCAACATCGTCTGCGACGATTTTCTATTTGGGGAAGTCTTTATTAAAGGGTAAGAAAGCCCTAGGAAGCCTTCCACTTTGAAGGAGTGCTATATAAGCCGAGTAGCTCTCCATTATCAGCAAGGAAAAACGCCATTGTTCACATTTATATGGTTATACTTCTCTAAACACTCACTGATATACTACAAGATTGGATAAGTATCTATTTTGTGCTTGCGTGATTGAAGTCCTCACGATTTATTCATTTAAGTCGCCAAACATCGGTAAGTGTTTGAAGAGTGGAATTGAGAGGGGTCTCAAAGTCAAGTGGAGTCCTTGATTTAGTTTTCACGTATAGTATTAGCCAAAGTGGTATTGATGTGGAGATTCATGTAAGACCATTGTTTTACTATTGACTATGATTAGTGAATTTTTTTCCACTGGGTTAAGAGCTCCCCAGATGTAGAAGACGTTGCTTCGAACTGGGTTACCACTTCTCGTGTTCATTTTATTATTTATATTTTTTTTATTTTCATATCATATTTGTTTGTCCAAGTGTTACACAGACTATTACAACAGGTTCTGTGACACTTGACTAAGCGGCTAATAGAATTGCAATTGGTATCAGAGCAGGCACCCTGAACTTTAGGGTGGTTTCATGTGGGTTTAACAATTCTGTTTGAGATGTGTAGTACCATGGAAAGAGGTTAAGTCAATCAAACTCCATTTCTCGCCGGATCTAACTACGGCTATTGGAAGGCTCGACTTTGTGCATTTTTAAAATCACTAGACACGAGGACATGGAAGGTTGTTGTCAATGGGTGGTCTCTACCGATGATCGTTGATGCTACAGGTTCTATCACTAGAATTAAAACCGAGAAAGATTGGAATGCCGCAGAAGATGAATCTGCAATGGGAAACTCTCGTGCTCTTAATGCTATACATAATGGTGTGACAAAAATATTTTCAGTCTTATTAACACATGCACTAGCGCTAAAGAAGCCTAGGAAATATTGGAAGTTGCTCATGAAGGGACACTCAAAGTTCGCAGTTCAAAGCTTCAAATGCTTACTACTCGATTTGAATCGTTGTTTATGAATGAAGATGAGAGTATTGCTGAATTTAATGTTAGAATTCGCGATATTGCTAATGAGTCTTTTTCTCTTGGTGTTCCTAGAGGCAAATGAGAAGTTGGTGTGAAAAATTCTCAAATCATTTCCATCCAGGTTTCAGATGAAAGTCACAACCATTGAAGAGGTTCATGATTTGTCAACTATGAAATTGAATGTACTTGTTGGTTCTCTCATGACCTATGAATTGTCTCTTCCTATGTTTGAAAAGGAGCATAATATCTCTTCTTCGGAACAAAGAGAGGAGATGAGGTAGTCTCAGATCCTAATGGAGACATATATGACTCAGTTGCTTTACTTTCTAAGAAATATAACAGGATTATGAAGAAATTTAGCAACCTCCTAGCATCAAATGTTTCACATCATATCAGAAACATTTAGAGCAACAACTTTGATAGGAGAAGAAAAGATAGAAGATTTCAATGTCATGAATGTGAAGGCTTTGGCCACATTCAAAAGAAGTCCTTAAACATGAGGAAACAAAATAAAGGTCATATTGCGACTCTCACCGATGAGGAGTATGATAATGAATCCGAGCCAAGTGATATTGTTGCATTCGGCATCTATTAATATTATGTGTGATGATCATGTTAATGTTGCTAGTTTATCCACGGAAAAAGATAATACCTCGTCTGGTGATGATGATTTTTCTAATGATGTTCATGATCGAGCCTATGATGTATTGAATAACATAGATGTTGAAGAATCTCAGGCTGTGGATAAGCTGAAAGATATGATTCTCTCTTTGACAAGCGACAAGAGCAGGTTGTTGGAGACGATTATTGAATTAAAACATCAAGTCGCTTATTTGAATTGTGAACTTGAGAAGATGACGAAATCTGCAAGGATGATGAATTCAAGAACTAAGGATCTTGACAAGATTCTTACCATTGGAAAATCTGCCAAAGATATGGAAGGTATTGGCTTTACTCATGGTGCATCCATTTCTAAAACTGTCTTTGTTCCACAGAAGAATGGACTCTCCTCCCAAGTGTCGCACAACATGTACAGACATCTGGCCACGAAATTCTGGGAGGTCTCTTGTCAACAAACTTCACTGGACTTGTCAACATTGTGGACGCTCAGGGCACATACGTTGATTTTGCTATTGTCTCTATGGAAGGAATCTTCATCAACATCAATCATTCCATAGAACTCAGAGGAATCAAGTCGTTATTTTGTGCAAAGTCTGGAGAGTGAAAACGAATAATAGAGTCAACAACGAATAGAAGAAGTGTGCATTTCCTACTTCATTTGTGGATGTTAAGAAACAAGATCATGGATGTAATTACCTCAACAAACGTTGATGGTCTGGCCATAGGTGCTTCTTATGGTAATTCGTTTCCTCCTCCTGTAGTTGGTCTATCCTTGCCGTTGGTATGTTTTTTAGGCAATCAGGGAGAGATTGTTATTTGGTCTAAGATTCAAATCATATATATCATGATAAATGTATTAACTTTCTCAATATATTCTGCATGCTCATTTCCGGAAGTTCTACATGTTGACGTATTTGGTGATAAATGGATTAATTTCAGATCTTATGTTATTTGGGAAGTTTCCTATTTTGGCATATTTCATCATAAAACGCATAATGTCGTGTATAATGTTGCAACATCGTCTGCGACCATTTTCTATTTTGGGAAGTTTTTATTAAAGGGTAAGAAAACCCTAGGAAGACTTTTACTTTGAAGGAGTGCTATATAAGCTGAGTAGCTCTCCATGAGCAGCAAAGAAAAACGCCATTGTTCACATTTATATGGTTTTAATTCTCTAAACACTCATTGATATACTACAAGATTAGAGAACTATTGGTTCTGTCATTGCGTGATTGAAGTCCCCACGATTTGTTCATTGAAGTGGCCAAACATCAGTGAGTGTTTGAAGAGTGGAATTGAGAGGGTTCTCAAAGTCAGGGGGATTCCTTGATTTAGTTTTCACGTATAGTATTATCTAAAGTCGCATTGATGTCGAGGTTCGTGAAAGGCCATTGTTGTACTATTGACTATTATTAGTGAATTCTTTTCCATTAGGTTGAGAGCCCCCAGATGTAGAAGACGTTGCTCCGAACTGGGTTACTACTTCTCGTGTTCATTTTATTATTTATATTGTTTTAATTGTCATCTTATATTTGCTTGTCCAAGTGTCACGCAGACTGTTACAACAGCATCTGTGACACTTGTCAGAGCGGCTAACATAATTTAAGGATCCATAAGGTCACTATTACAAGTCATTAGAGTAGGATCGGCAACCTAGATAATAAGTTAAAATAAGTTCAAGTGTTGAACTAAACATTTTCTTAGAAAATGTCTACAGGGTATTTTTGTCATCATGGACATAAAATGGTATGTATAGCGTTCGACCAACATCAAGAAGAGGAGAGAAATTATATCTAGAAATTCATTTGCCTTGAATTATGAAGATAATTGTCAAAGAGGAAAAGATGAAATGAATTTATTTGAGAAGGAAACAAATGTGCTGAGTGAGGAAACAAATTTCCCTCACTAATTCACATATTATGGCCCACTATCCTATAGAGAACGAGGAGGAAATCAAATATTGTGTCATGAATATACAACAGAAAATGGTATTATCCTTTCTTGTATTTCCTTCTCCTATAAATAGAGCCTCACATTGAGATGTGAAAATATGCACTTGCTCTCTTTGTTATTTGGCCGAGCATCTCTCTCTGTCTCTCTGTCTGTCTCTCTCTCTCTCTCTCTGTCTCTCTCTCTCTCTCTCTCTGTCTCTCTCTCTCTCTCTCTCTCTCTCTCTCTCTCTCTCTCTCTCTCTTTCTTTCTCTCTCTCTCTCAAATATCTATTTTATATTGGCACCTAACTCCTCATTAGACTTAGGCCTAAATTAGATCTTCAGCTTATAGACTTGCTCTAGAGTTATTGTGTTTAATTGTACCGACACACAAATCCTTCAAACCCTCAATAGACTCTTGTAATAGAAACTTTACGTTACTCGAGTTCACTACTAAGAGGGAATAGGAGACGAGAATTCCGTGTAAATGAAGCATGGACCGAGACTAGATGTTCAACCGTTCTTAAGACTTCTCAAAGATTATGCTACAAGAAAGATTAGTCCCAAGTAAAATATAATTAGATAAAGTTTTTAAATAATTTGACTTTCATGCACTTTGCCTAGGTTAGTAAAATTACTTTATTTGTAAAGAAATGTTTATATTCCGTCATTAACTTGTTAATGATAATTTTTTCTTTACACTAAAACAATTCCAACACATAATTCCTCCACCCTTCGTGACAAGGAGTTTGATCCTAAACTTCCTCGGATACAAGGAGTAGAATCGCTCAACTCAAAACGAGAAATACGCCGAAGAAGACGTCATTCCGGAAACGAACATGAGTCGGACCTACACTCGTTCACCCCTGGCTTACATGAGTAATACTAGATGGTGGGGACAAGGATGGTGGGGATTATCATAGCATTTGCCATAAAGTTCACCAACCCACAACTAGAGCCACGCGAACAGCGGGGGAAGACATCAGAACTCGACTTAACTCACGAAAAGATCCTTGCGATGAAGATTTGAGGAGAAGCTCTCATAAAGCTCAACGCATCCCCGGCCCGAATCTTGGCTATTCAGCGAGACAAGTGTTGGCATTTATGCCCACAAAGGAGATTTTTGATATTAAATACTTTTGTATTTGTTTTGCTTTGAAATTAAATAAAGATTGAATATCCATTCTTATTTAAAATTGTGTTTACGCATTTATGTCTACGCTCTGAAACTGTCACCAACGAAAGAAGTGCTAAGTATAGAATTGACAAGATACCTTCTTATGACTAGTTTAAATAATAGTTCGCAATCTAAAGATCGATTGGGCAATCGATTCCTAGTAATGATTGTTAGAATGAATTAAACGATATCTTATCTTGTGATATGGAGAGTTGTGACTCTGTAATTCATTCTTGATATCTTAATGAAGATATTGAACAAGACTTGTGAAGTTTTGAAGTTCGAGATAAAACCGTTTAATCACTCGAAACCACAAACTCACATACGGGGGGGGGGGGGAGGTATTTTAGTAATTACCTAAATCCTGAAGTGATTACATGTATTCTTGTAACACTTTATAACATTTGATTTGTCAATGGGAAATGGCTAAATGAAGTTTCATTGACCCGACGGTTGGTGTCATAATACTGTTTCGTTGAAACATGTGATTCATAGATATGGAATTTGTGTTGAAACAATGCTAAGGCATTAGTATCACACCATGCTCTGTTATGAGAGTGTGAGCGAATGAACCAGGCCTAGTATTTATCGAATAAATAATTCTTTGAAATAAAACATTTGACATGTTGAGACATTTCACTTTAGGTTTTTCTCGTTCACAAATAACAGAGGACTTGGTGAAATAATAACTCAGGGGTAAAACGGTAATTTTACATTCCTCTGAGTTAATGATACACACAAAGGGTAATATCGTAAAATACACTGTAGACCGTGTGAATAATAGTTTTGTCACATCAAACGGAAATATAAACGCATATGAACTTAGAGATGTTCAATATTGGTCCTTTAGTGGAATCTACTAATATTAATAATTAAAAGCAGGAAAAAGTTTGTGAACTTTTGTGTCCGAGCTTTATTCTAAAGCTTCGTTCATGTGGGTCCATAAGGTCTCAATGATAGACTCTCGGACGAGATTTTGGTGAACAAGAAATGATTGATTTTCTCATTCAACGTAAATTGTGATTTACGCTAAGAAAATTATTTTATGAGTAATTAAATAAATAACTGGTTATTTATTATTACATTTATTTCACGAATCATATTATGTTATTATATTGATAATAATATAATTTGATTATTCAAATAAATAAAAGATGAAAATAAATATTTTCTCGTTTCGTACTACGTTGATTAGTATGAATATAATTAATGGCTTGTCATTAAATAAATGAGATGTTCTAAATTAATTAAGTATTATTTTAGAAATAAATCAAATAAATTTGGGAGATAATTAGGACAATATGGCCGGCCATAATAAGTGTTTTATGGGCTGGAAAAATTGTTTAAACTCATTAAAAGGAGTTTTGGGCTTAAGTTTGACTAATGGGTCTTAACTGGATTTTGACCTAACTTAAGCCCATTCTCTCTTATATAAAAGGAGGCTATCTCTTTGGTAACCCTAGCCTAATTTCGACCAACACTCAGCCAAACCTCTTCCCCCTTGTGCTTGAGAGGTTTTGGCCGAAATTAAGAGAGAAAGAGAGAGAGGAAAACAGTTTCCCAGCAGCCCTTCCTTTTCTTTGAGTTTCCCCTTCTTCCCTTGTTCCCACGAAAGAGTCCACCCTCTTTGTCTCCTAAAATCCCTTGAGTATTATCGTTGACTCAACTTGTGGTTGTTTGAGTGATTTTTTTCTCCCCAGGGCTGGCTACTTTTGGAGGAACGAAGGCACGACGGATTTGAGGATCTCCTTGACGCGCGTGGTGTAGAGGATCGGCCGATCACTCGGACGTACACCGAGACTTGCTCTCGCAGATCCAAACCCTATGTAAGTGTCTCTTAAACAAATTGGATCTGAATGATATGGTATTGTAGAATGATTATATTTATTTAGATTGTTCGTTTGCATTTTAAATGAACTTATTGATATGTACATAAATTTGTTGACATGCTAGTTTAGATTTAATTACATGGTTATGAATATGTTAGAAAACGTTTTTAATATGTTAAATTGAATTATGAGCCATATATAGATATGTTTCATAATTAATTAGGTTAATTGTTAACTAAATTCCAACAAATGGTATCAGAACCATAATTGTCATTAAATCGATTTTGAGTGTTGGGTTTTTGTATGAATTTCATTTTTTAATGTATGTGTGTTATGTGAATGGATCCTTACTCTAATTGGCCCTAGGATTGTTTACGGGTTACGTCCCCGTTTTTATTTTTATTTTATTTAAATTTGTAATTTGTTGTAAATTTAAATCTTATAATTTTGTAATCCGGGAGACAAGAAGAAGGAAGGCAGCCTTCGAGAATGGCCGTGCGTTTTTGAAACGCGTGAGAGCTATCCCGGACAATTCCAAACACGCCCAAGGACCTGTCTATTGGACACAAGAGGGCTGTTTGGGTCGGCCAAAACCCTAGCGTAACGTGCGTCTTCGACGCGCGCGAGCTAGCTAGGGTTAGACCCGACGACCGAGATTCGGAAATTGTTTTCGAATAAATTTAAAATCTTGAATAATTAAATTTGCTTATATTAATTTTGAAATAATAAAAGTAATTTAGTTATTTGAGTGGGAGATATTAATCTCTAAGTTTTAAAACTCGGAATTCGACGACTCGACACAAGACTAGGAATAAAGTAGTTTATTTATTTTTCTTTTGTAAAGGGTTGTAATTTTAGAAATGGGCCATTAGATAAGTTAAATATTATGTTTTTATTTATTTAATCTTATCTCATATTCATCCACATGTCATATAGGATAGAACGCCAACACTATATGAATTGTTCATGCATCATTATAGTTTAATTTATATAACAAGTTATGAAATTGAACTTCGTCCACAAAAATATGAATTTTGCAAAAACTAAGTGGGAGGGTTATTTGTCGTTGAAATAACCCAAGGTCCCCAACATGAATTTAATTAACTTGTGTGAATGAACTAAGAGTCACCCTCGTGGCCCTCCCTTTAATGGGAGTACTTCGGAAGCACATAGTTAATTAAATTGTTACGAACTAAGCTCTAAAGAGGAACGATGAAGTGGGGTCTCCCCTAGGAGAACCGTTTTCAAAGTAACTTGGATAAGGGCTCACATGTTGGTTACACGCTTAGACTTATTGTTTAAAGTAACCCTCCATAGAGGCTATGCGTTAAAAATAAGTGACCAAAGTCCATGGTAATTAGTGAGAACTAGAAGTTGTGACTTCTTGTATAGTTCAAACTAAATAGTGATGTGTCACGACTATGAAAGGCGATCAATTGCAGTTTCCCCTAGGAAAAGTAATTGATCACTTTTGTTCATAATACCATGAATTATTTATCGCTTTCCTCACTAATTTAGGATTGTACATGCATCATAATTCGAAACTGTAGCATATGCTAAATTTATTCACTTCATTTAATTTCAGCAATATCATGAATCCACTTGCATCTATATTGAGTTATAACAAACTCGTGGGTGAGAATTACGTTGATTGGAAACGTAACCTCGACATCGTATTGACGGTGGAAAAGCACAAGTATGTTCTCACTACCCTGTGTCCTCCAGCTCTGAGTGCTGACTCAAGCCAGGAGGACAAGAACGCCTATGACATGTGGGTGAGGTCCGATGAGATTGCCAAGTGTTATATCTTGGGTTCCATGAGCAATGTGTTGCAACAATCTCACAAGGACATTGCCACGGCATATGACATGCTCTACAATCTTCATGACATGTTTGGATGTCATGGGCGTCAGGCGAGGCAGCAAGCAATCCAAAATTTCATGAATTGTCGGATGAAGCCGGGAACGTAAGTCAGGGACCACATGCTAGTAATCATGGGTCACCTGAACGACATGGAGATTCTCGGATCGGAGATCGATGGACTCACCAAGGTCGACATGATCTTGGAGACTCTGACGAATTCTTTCGATAGCTTCCGTTTGAACTACTCCATGAACAAGCTCGATTATTCTGCAACCGAGCTGATGAAGGAGTTGCAGACTGCCGAGGGACTTCTCCCTAAGACCAAGAAGAAGACTGGTGAAGTCAATGTTGCTGAATATAGGGCTTCCACTTCTGGATCGAAGAGAGAGATGAAGGGTCCCAAAAAACGCCAACCGAACGGGATCCAAGACGCCTTACAAGAAGGCTGCGGATGTCAAGGGCAAGGGCATCGCAAAGGTGGACAAGTCTAAACACAAGTGCCACCATTGCGGAGAAGTCGGCCATTGGCGAAGGATTTGTCCTGCCTACCTCAAGACTGTCAAGGGGAAAGGTATGGCTTTCGTCACGCAAGCATGTTACACGACATATAAAGAATCACCCTGGATTTTAGACTGCGGGGCTTCTGACCATATTGTGTGTAATCTGAATGGTTCAGGAAAACCAAAAGCTTAGGTGAAGAAGAGTTCATGTTCAACTGGGGGAATGGAACGAAGGTCAGAGCCAGATCTGTTGGGACCATGCAGGTGAATTTTGGGAATAAGACTTTATTATTTAATAACGTTTATTATGTTCAAGATTTTTGCAAGAACTTAATTTCTTTTGGTCGTTTAGAAGAACAACATTATGAGTTTAAAGTCAATAATGGTATTGAAATTTTTCTTAATGGTTTTTTTATTTCTAAAGCTCATCGAGTAGATTCTATTTATTATCTATATCCTAATGAGCCGACAATCTTCGACACTGAGGTGAATAGTGATTCACTCAGGAAGCGTAAGACATTTCATAGTGATGAAACAGATGATAAATATCTATGGCACTTACGTCTTGGACATATTGGCCTAGATAGGATTAAGAGGTTAACAAAGGATGGTCCTTTGAAATCTCTAAACGTGGGATCTATGCCCACGTGTGAATCCTGTTTTGAAGGCAAGATTACGAAGAGACCTTTCTCTTCGAAAGGTCTAAGAGCCACACAAGTGTTGGAACTCATACATAGTGATGTATGTGGTCCAATCAATATTCAGGCAAGAGGAGGTTACGAATACTTTGTAACCTTCACTGATGACTACTCACGTTTGGGTCATGTTTTCTTAATGCGACACAAATCCGAGACTTTTGAAATGTTCAAACAATATCGGGCCTTGGTTGAGAAGCAAAGAGAGAAACAAATCAAAACCCTTCGATAAGATCGAGGCGGAGAGTACTTAACTGATGAGTTCGCGGATCTTCTTAAAGAAGAAGGCATCCATTCTCAGCTTACAGCACCTGGCACTCCACAACAAAACGGTGTGTCAGAGAGAAGGAACCAAACGCTACTAGATATGGTGAGATCAATGATGAGTTACTCATCTCTTCCTGATTCGTTCTGGGGACATGCCTTAGAAACGGCAGCTCATATTCTGAACCAGGTTCCGTCAAAAACGGTTCCCGGCACTCCCTACGAGAGATGGTGTGGTAAGAAATCTGTTCTAAACCACATCAAGATCTGGGGTTGTCCAACACACGTGCTGAGACAAAAGACTAGCAAGTTGGCTAGTCGTTCAGAATTATGTCTTTTCATAGGATATTCAAAAGAAACAAAATGGTACACATTCTATAGTCCTACTGACAAGAAAACGTTCGTTAGCACCAACGCTAGGTTTCTTGAGGAGGATTATATGAAGAATACCGTACCGAGAAGCAAACTTGTGATGAAAGAGATGTTGGGTGAAGTAGTTAGTACTTCACAAGATAGGAAAAGTCCTACACCAACAATAGAATAACCACATTCCGAACTTGAGCCTCCTACGATTCTTCGCAGTAGCAGGATTGTACGACAACCTGAGCGATTGATGTACATCGGAGAGGCCTTTGCTGCAGTCGCATACAAGGAGGAAGATGATCCAGTATCATTTTCCCAGGCGATGCAGAGTTCTGAAGAAAACCTATGGCAAGAACCCATGAACGTTGAAATGCATTCGATGTATGTCAATGAAGTCTGGAAACTTGTAGATTTACCTGAAGGCATCAAGCCTGTTGGGTGTAAATGGATCTACAAAAAGAAAAGAGGACCAGATGGAAGTGTCGAGACATTTAACGCACGACTTGTGGTGAAGGGGTTCACACAAAAGGAAGGTATCGACTATGAAGATACCTTCTCGCCCGTGGCGATGCTAAAGTCCATTCTTACTCTTTTATCCATTACTGCCGCCCTAGATTATGAAATCTGGCAGATGGATGTCAAGACTGCATTTTTTAATGGAAATCTTGACGAGCGCATTTACATGGCTCAACCAGACGGGTTGATGGAGAAAGGCCAACAGGGCAAGGTTTGTGAGTTTCTAAAGTCCATTTATGGACTAAAGCAAGCATCTAGATTGTGGAATATTAGATTCGACGAGACTGTGAAAAGCTACGGCTTTGATCAGTCATTAGATGAGCCATGTGTTTCTAAGATGATAAACGATGGCAAAGTGGTCTTCTTAATCCTTTATGTAGATGACATACTACTCATTGGGAATGATGTGGGGAACTTATCAGAGGTTAAGATCTGGCTATCGGAGCAGTTTGAGATGAAGGATCTTGGAGAAGCGGCTTACATTCTGGGGATTCAGATCTTTAGAGATCGAAAGAACCGAAAGTTAGCCCTTTCTCAAGCATCTTGTATTGATAAGATCATGGATCCCTTCAATATGCAGAACTCCAAGAAAGGACAGCTACGTTTCAGACATGGAGTACATCTATCTAGTGAACAGTCTCCCAAGACTCCTCAAGAGATAGAGGACATGAGACATATTTCCTACGCCTCAGCCGTAGGAAGTCTCATGTATGCAATGCTCTGCACTAGGCCAGATATTTGTTACACAGTGGGCGTGGTGAGTAGATTCCAATCAAATCCTGGACCCGAGCACTGGGTTGCGGTCAAGCATATTCTCAAGTATCTCCGGAGAACGAGAAATTATATGCTTGCATACTCAGGTAACGACCTGAATATGATGGGATATACCGATTCCGATTTTCAAGCGGATAAGGATTCCAGGAAATCCACATCAGAGTCTGTGTTCACCCTAAATAGTGGATTTGTGGTCTCGAGGAGTATAAAGCAAACTTGTGTTGCTGACTCGACCATGGAAACCGAGTATGTGGCAGCTTGCGAAGCTGCAAAGGAGGCTGTATGACTGAGGAAAATCCTGATGTACTTGGAAGTAGTTCCAAGTGCCAACGAGCCCATTACACTTTACTGTGATAACAGTGGAGCCGTTGCTAACTGTAAGGAACCAAGAAGTCATAAACGCTCAAAACACATCGAGCGGAAATACCACCTGGTATGAGATATAATTCATAGAGGGGACGCGATAGTTATGAAGATCTCAACGTTGGACAACCTTGCTGATCCCTTCACGAATCCTTTAACCAATAAGGTCTTCGAGGGACACCTAGAAGGATTAGGACTGGAAGTTCATTCGCATCTCCTTTGAGTCAAGTGGGAGTTTGTTGGCATTTATGCCCACAAAGGAGATTTTTGATATTAAATACTTTTGTATTTGTTTTGCTTTGAAATTAAATAAAGATTGAATATCCATTCTTATTTAAGATTGTGTTTACGCATTTATGTCTACGCTCTGAAACTGTCATCAACGAAAGAAGTGCTAAGTACAGACTTGACAAGATACCTTCTTATGACTAGTTTAAATAATAATTCGCAATCTAAAGATCGAATGGGTAATCGATTCCTAGTAATGATTGTTAGAATGAATTAAACGATATCTTATCTTGTGATATGGAGAGTTGTGACTCTGTAATTCATTCTTCATATCTGAATGAAGATATTGACCAAGACCAGTGAAGTTTTGAAGTTCGAGATAAAACCGTTTAATCACTCGAAACCTCAAACTCACATACGAGGGGTATTTTAGTAATTACATAAATCCTGAAGTGATTACATGTATTCTTGTAACACTTTATGACATTTGATTTGTCAATGGACAATGGCTAAATGAAGTTTCATTGACCCGACGGTTGGTGTCATAATATTGTTTCGTTGAAACATGTGATTCACAGATATGGAATTTGTGTTGAAACAATGCTAAGGCATTAGTATCACACCATGCTTTGTTATGAGAGTGTGAGCGAATAAACCAGGCCTGATATTCATCGAATAAATAATTCTTTGAAATAAAACACTTGACATGTTGAGATATTTCACTTTATGTTTTTCTCGTTCACAAATAACAGAGGACTTGGTGAAATAATAACTCAGGGGTAAAACGGTAATTTTACATTCCTCTGAGTTAATGATATACACAAAGGGTAATATCGTAAAATACACCGTGGACCGTGTGAAGAATAGTTTTGTCACATCAAACGGAAATATAAACGCATATGAACTTAGAGATGTTCAATATTGGTCCTTTAGTGGAATCGACTAATATTAAAAATTAAAAGCCGGAAAAAATTAGTGAACTTTTGTGTCCGAGCTTCATTCTAAAGCTTTGTTCATGTGGGTCCATAAGGTCTCAATGATAGACTCTTGGACGAGATTTTGGTGAACAAGAAATGATTGATTTTCTCATTCAACGTAAATTGTGATTTACGCTAAGAAAATTATTTTTGAGTAATTAAATAAATAACTTGTTATTTATTATTACATTTATTTCACGAATCATATTATGTTATTATATTGATAATAATATAATTTGATGATTCAAATAAATAAAATATGAAAATAAGTATTTTCTCGTTTCGTACTACGTTGATTAGTATGAATATAATTAATGACTTGTCATTAAATAAATGAGATGTTCTAAATTAATTTAATATTATTTTAGAAATAAATCAAATAAATTTGGGAGATAATTAGGACAATATGGCCGGCCATAATAAGTGTTTTATGGGCTGGAAAAATTGTTTAAACTCATTAAAAGGAGTTTTGGGCTTAAGTTTGACTAACGGGTCTTAACTGGATTTTGACCTAATTTAAGCTCATTCTCTCTGATATAAAAGGAGGCTCTCTCTTTGGTAACCCTAGCCTAATTTCGACCAACACTCAGCCAAACCTCTTCCCCCTTGTGCTTGAGAGGTTTTGGCCGAAATTAAGAGAGAAAGAGAGAGAGGAAAACAGTTTCCCGGCAGCCCTTCCTTTTCTTTGAGTTTCCCCTTCTTCCCTTGTTCCCACGAAAGAGTCCACCCTCTCTTTCTCCTAAAATCCCTTGAGTATTATCATTGACTCAACTTGTGGTTGTTTGAGTGATTTTTCTCTCCCCAGGGCCGGTTACTTTTGGAGGAACGAAGGCACGACGGATTTGAGGATCTCCTTGACGCGCGTGGTGTAGAGGATCGGCCGATCACTTGGACGTACACCGAGACTTGCTCTCGCAGATCCAAACCCTATGTAAGTCTCTCTTAAACAAATTGGATCTGAATGATATAGTATTGTAGAATGATTATATTTATTTAGATTGTTCGTTTGCATGCTTAAATGAATTTATTGATATGTACATATATTTGTTGGCATGCTAGTTTAGATTTAATGACATGGTTATGAATATGTTAGAAAACGTTTTTAATATGTTAAATTGAATTATGAATTTCTGCCATATATAGATATGTTTCATAATTAATTTGGTTAATTGTTAACTAAATTCCAACAACAAGCTCGGGTCGCTGGCTCCATTGAGAAAAGGTTCCGCGACGCGGGACAAGATCAAGTATTTTGAATACCATCGAGATCGTGTACGCGTGACTTCCCATAGTTTTGAATTCAAGCGGCAAATAGAGGCCCTTATTCAGGTTGAGAAACTCCAGGAGCCGGCTAAAGACAAAGCCATTCTTGTCGCCACCATCAGCGACGAGCCTGAAGTGTCTGGGATGAATATCATGAGAACGATCACCAAAGAGCTCGAGTGTGGCAAAACCAGCAACAAAATTATGAAATATATGACGGCGGTATCGTCTCCCTGCCCTCTACTGCCTTTGAAGACATCCTCTTTAACGAATTAGAAGCCAAGCAGATCCTCCACCCGCACAACGACTCCATCGTCAAGACCGCAATGGTCGCCAACAATAAGGTCCGACAAATCTTGATTTATAACGACAGTGTATTGGACATAATTTTTCAATTGGCACTGGAGCAAATGAAACTCAAAGGAGTCAAGCTCGCCCCGATACGAACTGCCCTCTATAGTTTTTCTTGGGAAATTGTATGGACGAAAGGGGCCATCAACATTCTCGTCACCTTCAGTACCTGAGGGAGTATTGAGGTTACTTGGATCATGACGTTCTTCATCGTCGACGAGCGCACTGCCAACGATATGATACTCGGTTGACCGACCCTTACCGGGTTGAAAGCCATAACTTCGGTCTATCACCTCATGATGAAATTCCCAACAGAAAAAAGGGTCGCATTCATGATGGGCGATCACGCCATGGCTCGAACTTGCCATGTTCGAGCCACCGTAAAAAAGGCAGCTGGATCCAAGGAAGAAAAGAAGGCCGTGTGTATGGTTTATCAGCTCGGGGACAAGTTCATGTGCACGATAGGGGAAGGCGAGACTTTCAGCGAGTTGGACCTCATCGCGGTCGTCTTCGACGACATCAAACCTGACCAAACGGTCAAGGTCGGTGCCCAACTCACTATTGAGAGGTAAGCCACCAATGCCTTCTTTCTCCGAGAACACAAAGATGTATTTGTATGGACACATGCGGACATGTCCGCGATTTACCCAAAACTCATGGAACATCATCTTAATGATGACCAGAACATACCCGAGTAGGTACAAGCCATGCAAACCTTCAGCGGGGAGAGATATCTTGCCATTGGAGACAAAGTTGACAAACTCCTCGTCGCCGAACTTATAAGATATGCGGAACACCCCAAGTGGGTGTCAAATGTGGTGATCTTCAGGAAACCAAACGGAAAGTGGCGTATTTGCATAGATTATAAAGATCTTAAGAAAGCCTGCCCGAAAGATAGTTTTCCCTTTTCAGGATAGAGAAAATGTAGGATGCGACAACAGGCAACAAATTGCTCAGTTTCATGGATTCCTACTTAGGGTACAACCAGATTTGGATGCATGAGGACGACCAAATTAAGATGACATTCGTGACAAACCGAGGTCACTATTGCTAAAATGTGATGTTTTTCGGTCTAAAACCCGCATTCACGAGACTGAATTCAAATAGTCCATGCGGGAAATGCATGAGGGGATATGTATAAATCACATCGCGAGACAGTCAATGGCACTGAAACTCTTAATGTTAGGATATATCTGGCCCACCTTAAAGAGAGACGCACATGATTGGGAAAAATGATGTGAAAAATGCCAGAGGTTTGCTCACGTACCCAGGCAACTCCTGGCCCTGATGTGCCCTATCATCGTTCCTTGATCGCTCGCCAAATGGGGGATAGACCTGATCGGAAAACTTCCCACAATGCCGAGAAAATTCAGATTCGCAATTGTCGTATTCGACTACTTCACCAAGTGGGTTGAAGTGGAACCATTGGGAAAAATTACTAAGGCCAATACGAGGAACTTAATATGGAGGAGCATCATATGCCACCACGGCGTCCCAAAACTGATTGTGACAGATAACGGCAAGCAGTTCGACAACCGTGATTGCGTGAGATTTGCAAACAGCTCAAGTCAAGCAAGACTTATGCTTCCCCAAGGCACGCGCAGGCCAATAGTCAAGTTGAGGCGGTCAACCGCACCATCAAATAGAACCTGAAGAAGAAATTGGAGGCCAAAAAGGGTGCCTGGGCAGACGACTTCCATTCTTCCTAGGGGCGTACCAAACTACAGCGTGAAATGCAACATGGGAGACCTCATTTGCCCTTAGTGTTGGAGTCGAGGTGTTAGTTCCAATAGAGACGACGCTTTCGACGTTCCACATCAAAAATATTCGAGCTTGACCTCAACAACGAGAAGAGAGACGATGCACTTACCGGCCTTGCTGCCCACAAAAGGAAGTCTAGCGATACTACAACTAAAAAATCAAGCTTAGAAGATTATCCAATGGCAGTTTGGTCTTAAGAAGGGTGTTCCAAACACCAATGTACAAGGCGCCGACGTATTGGGTCCAACTTGAAAAAGCCCATATCGAGTTCAAAAGGCCATCCACAACGGTACGTACGAGCTCAAAAACATTGAGGGTCTCGTCTCCACTCCCCCATGAAACTTTGAGCACCCGAGGCAATACTACCAATGAAGGTACAATCCTTCACCTCATCCACTTTCTTTATTCACATTTTATGACTGTCGTAATACAATAAAGTAATAATGTACTTTTTGAACATCGAATAATTAAGTCTTCATTGTGTCATGAGCTATGCATCTTATCTCCCAAAAGTTTCTCGAAAGATTACCATTGTAAAAATTTCAAGAAACTTGGGGGCCTAGGGTCAACAAATTACAACGCATCACAACCTTGCATTCTAGAAAATCAAAACCCAGAACGGACCACGAGGCAATAGCCGGTGATAGAAGAAATCGAGAAAATCAGTAACAGGCGGAACAGGCAACCGAAGTTCACTGTGAAGGCTCTGTTCGAATAGGTCAAGTGTTAAGAAAAAAATTATCATTATACACTAATGGAGGAATATTAAAATTTCGTTATTAGTAAAACAATTTTTACTAACCTAGGCAAAGTGCATGAACATGTATATATTAAAAACATTATTTAATTACTTGAACACTAACCTTTCTTGTAGCTTGATCTTTGATGATCCTTAAGAACGGTAGATCGTCTCGTCTTGCTTGTTACCTTCACTCCTAGTCTTGAACTCGAGAAATCTAAGGTTTCTATTACATGAATCTATAGAGTGTTTGAAGGATTTGTGTGTGTACACAATTAAACAAAATAACTCAAGAGAAAATCTATGAGCTAAATAGCTAATTTAGCCTAAGTCTAATGAGAACTTAGGTACCAAAATAAAGAAGTATTTTGAGAGAGAGAGAGAGAGAGAGATAGAGGAAAGTGGACGGCCACAATGAGAAAAATGAGAGCAAAAAACTTATTTTCACATCTCTATGTGAAGATCTATTTATAGGAGAAGGAATATCAAGAAAGGGTAATTACCATTTCCTATTATGCATTCATGACACAATATTTGATTTTCTCTCCTGTTTCTCATAGTATATGGCCGGCCATCCTCATGCTCAAGGAAATTTGTTTCCCTCACTTAACATATTTATTTCCTTCTCAAGGAAATTCATTTCCTCTTTTCCTTTTGGGTAATTATCTTTATAATTAAAGGCAAAAAATTCTCTTCTCTTTGGGGTGATGTTGGCCGAACTCTACACTAGGGAAGAGGCATCTAGATGCTTCCTTATTTCTTTTAAGACAATTCTTAAAATACCCATTGTAGAATTAATATTGCACAAATAATGAAATTAAATTCATATGCCTCAAACGACTTCTCGGCTTTAGAAAGTAATTTATATTTCCATCACATGAAAATATTCAAAATCTTATTTTGACATTCACATCATTTTATGTCCATGTGGACAAAAATACCCTTTAGACATTTTCCGAGAAAACGTCTAGTTCAACATATGAACTTATTTTGACTTAGCTTCTAGTTTAACAATCCAACTCTAATGACCTGTAATAGTGACCTAAGGATCCAAATGAACAAAGCTTGAGCTTCAATACTCGGACTCAAAAGTTCACAAACCTTTTCCGAGTATTAGCTTAATGTCAACTAACTCCACTAAAGAGTTGACACTGAAAATATCTCGGTTCAAATGAATTTATTTTCTACTCAAATTCAACTTAATAATATTGAGCGGATCTATTGAATGTTATCTATGATTACCCTTCATGAATATCATCAACTAGATGAGATTTATAAAATTATCATTTTACCCTTCTAGTTGTTAGTTCCTCAACTCATTTAATACTTGTGAATAAGTTAGAAACGATGTATTGATGAGGAGCTAACAAGTTACAATGTTTCATCCAAAAAGAATCCTTTATTCTATTTGGACACCATGCGGTTCATTTATTCATTATCCAAGTAATAAACCATGAAATGATATACATTGCAGTTCAGCAATCTTGTACATGAATTCCATATCTATGAGAACTTCACAAAGTATACTCACGTCAACTTCACAACCCAATACATCACCAATAGAGCGCATCTAGTTAACAAACTTGGATCTAGGGTGTAGCTTTCTCAAATGAATATATTGAAGTAATAGAATGACATGTCTCATTTCAGGATTAAGGTTATCACGATGCAATACATAGTAACCTTGAGACAAAAGAGGTTAAATGGTTTGTTCTTACATTGTCTCTAAAGGTCACTAGTTAATTCAGTATCTTAGAAAGATACACTTGAAGAACTATAGATTTCCTAACTATCTATGCCTCGTAACCAGACATCATAGATTCTTCCAACAATCATACTAGGTTCAATAGTCCATTGATATTTAGATTGTGAATATTTCGTTTTAACCAAACCATGAAGAGATTGTTCACGAAAACCTACATGTGTCTATTCATACATTCTTAGGTTTGATTAAGGATTATAAGACTATTGAATATCATAAATCTTCAAACAAACGAAAAAGGAATGTATGAACGTTTCAACTTTTATCGATTTAATCAACAAATTATAATAAGGACTCATGATAGATTTATATTACATCAATAAGTAAATAAATAATCTTCTTGTGGGCATCTCAGCCAACAAACTCCCACTTGACTCACAGAAGATGAGTATAGTCCTTCATGTCTAATTCGTCTCAATGTTAGTCGAAGAACTTTTTCGATATGGCCTTGGTGAAAAGATTTTCCTTGGCGACAGGCGAGAATGTTTCTTCATACTCGATACATTCCTTTTGGGTGTAACCCTTAGCCACTAATCGCGCTTTGAATGTCTCAATGTTCCCATCCGGACTCCTTTTTTTCTTATAGATCCACTTACACCCTACAGGCTTAACCCCTCCAGCTAGGTCTATAAGTTTCCAGACTTTGTTGACATAAATCAAATGCATCTCAACTTTCATGGCGTTAAGCAAAAGGTTTGATTCAAAACAAGCCATAGCTTGGATGTAGGAAACAGGGTCATCCATGTCAGAGACGGCTACGAGCGTATCGCCATACGACATGTTCCTGTCGGGCTTTTTAGAAGCCCTCCTACTAGGTGGAAGTACTACTTGACGAGGTTCTGAATTGTAAGTTTGCGTTTCACTATGGCTAAGAGTAGTTCTTTCAGATGAGGTAGAAGCTTCCTCACCCAAATTTTCTTCAAGCACAATTTTTCTTCTAGGTTTCGTATTCTTCGTAAAGTCCCCCTCAAGGAAACGAGTATTAGTGCTGACAAACATTTTGTCGTCCTCGAGACTATAGAATGTGAAACATTTGGTTTCCTTTGAATATCCAACGAACACACATAATTCTGACCTACTAGCCAACTTTCTAGTCTTTTACCTAAGCATATGTGCATGGCCCAAATTTTGATGTGGGTTAAACTAAATTTACACCTAGTTCATCATTCATAAGGAGTACCAGGGTCGTTTTAGACGAAACTTGGTTCAGAACGTATGTTACGGTTTCGAGGGCATGTCCCCGAAAGGAGTTAGGGAGTGATGAGTAACTCAGCAACGATCTAACCATCTCCATCAAAGTTCAATTCCTTCTCTCTAGCACTCCATTATGTTGAGGTGTGCCAGGTTCTGTAAACTGAGACGCGATACCTTCTTCTTTAAGAAAGTTATCAAACTCTTCAGACAAGTACTCACCACCTCGATCGGATCGAAGGGTTTTGATTTGTTTGCTACTTTGTTTTTCCACTAAAGCCCGAAACACCTTAAATACGTTAAAGGTCTTGGATTTATGTTTGAGGAAATAGAAAAATCCATATCTTGTGTAATCACCGGTAAAGGTATCGAAATATGTGTATCCTGCATGTGCCTAAATTCTGGGCGGACCACATACATCAGAATGTATTAGTTCCAACAACTAAGTGGCTCTTCAACCTTTATCAGAGAAAGGTCGCATGGTCATTTTCCTTCTATATAAGATTCAGAAGTCGGCAGTGAGCCTATTGTAGAGGCTTTGAGTGGACCGTCCCTCACAAGTCTCTTAATCTTCTCTAGACTAATATGACTAAGTCTTAGGTGCCATATATGTGTTGATTTTATTAGATCAGAGGAGTAATTAGTTTTGATCCTCTTTGGTTCCCTAACTAGATCATTATCTATTTCAGTGTGTACCAGCAAAGGTTGTGTAGGATAAAAATAATATAAACCATTCTTCATACATGCATCAGTGACAAATGAATTGGAAAAAAAAATTTGAATTCCATAATCACTAAACTTTAAATACTAATTCTGCTCAACAATTTAAGCTACATATATTTTTTTTTTTTCCAAAGGAAGGAACATAATATACATTATTCAAATTTAAAGTTTGTCTTCAAAAGACAATGTCACGGATCCCATAGCCTTAGCAGACACGAAGCTCCCATCACCACACATGAAAAAGAAGTTGTCATCCTCTAAACTTTTTTTTCCTGAACCCATTCAAGGAACAAAAAATTTGTTTAGTAGCAGTGGAGTCAAGAATCTTCAATGATACATCATCAACTACTAAACAAACTTTGATAATTAGTACAATACATTTCCCTTTAGTCTCGAGGTAGGCAAGACGGTTTCTATGCCAGAGACCTTCAGCGGTGTGAATCTCCTTCATTAGCTCGGTAACAGTGTACCCTAGCTTATTGATGGAGTACTTCAGCTTGAAAGTATCAAAAGATTCAGGGAGACTTTCCAAGATGATATCTATTTTGGTTTCTCCATCAATCTCAGATCCAAAGATTTCCATGTTATTGAGATAACTTATTATCAGCATCACGTGTTCTCTAACAGGAGGTCTAGCTTTCATACGACAGTTCCCAAACTGTCGAACTGGTTGTTATCTAGCCTGACACTCTTACCATTCAAACATTTCATGGAGATTGAAGAGCATGCTATGGGCCGAATCAATATCACGATGTTGTTGTTGCAACACATTGTTCATCGCTTCTAAAATATAGAACCTCGCAATCTCATCAGATCGGATTCACGATACTAGGGCGTCCTTGTCCTATTTAGTCGAATCATTATTCGTTTAAGGAAGAGTGGGGTGGTGAGTACCCGTTTGTACTTGTCCATAGTAAGGACGATGTCTAGGTTACGTTTCTAATTCACGTAGTTTTTCCGTTCCAGTTTATTGAGAAAGTGTTTAAAGACGAATTGCTTATTGTTAAAACAATTTATGATTAGTCTTTTGCTTAGGATTTTAAATTTAATATTGAATAGAATAAATCCAAAGGTGTTATGAACAAAATGAAAATTTACTCCTTAGAGGAAAGGCCGCAAAGCGTCTCCTTTTATAAGTAAATGACACATCAATAATGCATAATCATAATGTCAATACATCAATTCTTTGACTAGCCACCTTATAAAGAAGTTTGATAACTCAAATATTTTCGAAGGGCGTCGAGGGAGGATTACTAGAATTTGAGTCTAAATGTGTAACCAACCTCTTAGTTCAAGAAGATCTACTTTGAAAACAATCCGCCGAGGGGAGGTCTTGTCTCAGCGTTTCAGTTTTGAACGTAGCTCTACAAGTAATGTTAAGGGAAATACGTCTTTGAGTACTCTCATTAAAGAGAGGGTCACGAGGGTGGCTCTTAGTCTGGCTACATATGCACTTAGCATTAGTGTTGGGGATGGTGAGTTGGAAACAATAAGTACAACCTTCCCACTTAGTTTTTGGAATATGCATATCATGTCTTGTACGTTTGGAAACATGTTTCCATGAGTAAAGAGAGACAGGGTGGATCCCTAGAAAAAAGAACTCTAATATAAATATTTGTGAGAGGAGAGCAGTGTTAATTCACTATGGCACAAGGAACATACTTGGTCCTTCTTTCTTTTAATTTATTTTTCCTAAAGAAAGTGTGCGATTCATAAATCTCACTTTTGCACTTGAAAGTTTTTTATATTCAAAATCTCCTAAAACTAATTTCTTCATCTTCGTGACATCTTCCTTCAAGGAATCTTCATGGTGGTTGAGTGCATGAAGGTCGATAAGTCAGGTTTGCATCAAGAAGAGGGGAAGAAGCTAGGAGTCGCAAATCCGGATTAAAAATCTTGGACTCGCGGACTGCCGTACACATCGGACTTAAAAGTTCATAAATGCCACATTTGGTATCCAATTAAGCCGAAACCAATTGAATTGGATAGTTAACTTCCATACCTTTAATTTGGTTCAATAACCACTAATTTTCAAGTTACGAGCAAAGAGTTTTGCGTGTTTTACGGAGCCATAACAAATTGTTCAAAAATTGAAAAACAATTAAAAGTACGTCGGATTTAGGCGTATTGAGAAAGGAGGTTTATTGAAACATTTTATTTATTTGTTTTGATTTCAATTGTGTGTTACAATAACATATTAATAATTTACACAAAAACATTCAATAACAAATTTAAACTAGAAGTGTAATAAACTATTTTAAACTATGTACACAAATTTTCAGACTTGTCAAAAAAATGATTTTGAATATGCTAAACATATAATATTTAAAAACTGTTTTTAACGTGTTTATATAGTATACTTAACAAGTGGAAAATCAACACAAATTTTATTTTACAGGTTGTACCAAAACCATTATTCCAGTAAATTTTGAAAACAATTTTTGTACAATGGTTTTTAAATAACATGTAAATGCTTATACTTTGACCTATGCTCTGATACCATTTGTTGAAATAGGTCTAGGGTTAAGAAAAAATTATCATTAACACATTATTTACTAGTAAAATTTTTGTTATAACCTATGTAAAGTGCATGAACATGTACATATTTAAAAAAATTTATTTAAATACTTCAATACTAGTATTTCTCTTGTTGCTTGATCTTGGAGTCCCTTCTTGGATGAAGATCCTTCTCCTTGTTTCGCTGTCTTTCGTCTTTGCATTCTCAAGCAACCAGAAATGTTTCTACCACAAGAGTCTTCGAGCGTTCGAATAGTTTAGTGAGAATATGAACCAAGAACAATTATTGGATCATAAGCTAATTCTCTAGATCATGTGAGGATCTAGGTACCAAAATGAAAGAGTATTTTAGAGAGAAAGGGAGAGAGGTCGGCTAGAAGAGAGAGAGCAAGACCAAAAGCTTATTTTCACATCTCTATGTGAGACTCTATTTATAGGAAAATGAAATACAAGAGAGGGTAATTACCCTTTCCTATTGTGTATTCATGGCACAATAATTTATTTCCTCCTCCATTTCTCTTCGAAATAGTCGGTCACCCTATGCCATAAGTGAGAGAAATTTGTTTCCTCTTTTCTTTTGGGAAATTACCAATATGCAATAATGCACCAAATAAAAGAAGATATTTTTCTCCATCCCTAGATGTAAAGTGGCCGGACATATGGGTGTCTACACACATATTTACTTCCTAATAAATTATGGACAAGCCCATACAATTACATGTCAAAAAATTTAATTCACTAAGAATAAAACAAATTTTCAGCCGTGTGACCTTAAATAAATTTCTGAGAAAATTCAAAATCTTATTTTGACATTTTACATCAATTATTGTTGAGGACGAAAAATATCCTTTAGACAATTTTCGGAAAATACTTCTAGTTCAGCAATTGAACTTATTTTGACTCATCTTCTAGTTTAAAAAACTCTACTCTAATGACTTGTGATAGTGACCTCATGGACCCAAATGAACAAAGTTTTAACTACGACTATTGGACTCAAAGTTCACAAACTTTGCCAGGTCTAGTTTAATGTCAATTAACTATAGTAAAGAGTTGACATTGAAAATACCTCAATTCAAATGAATATATTTTCTACTAAAAAATATACTTATTTGTGATGAGCGGATGCACTGAATATTATAGAATAATTACCCTTAATGAATATCATCAACTAGAGGAGATTTATAAACTTACGATTTTACCCTTCTAGTTCTTATTTCCTCAACTCATTTTTTACTTGTGTATACGTTAGAATCAATGTATTGACGAGGAGCTAACAAGTCACATTGTTTCATCCAAATAAAGTCGCTACTTAATTTTGGATACCGCGCGGTTTATTTATTCACAATCTAAGTAATAAAGCATGAGGTGATATACATTGCATTTCAGCAATCTTGTACATGAACTCAATATCTATGAGAACTTCACAAAGTATACTCATGTCAACTTCACAACCCAATACATCAGCAATAGAGCGCATATAGTTCACAAATTTGGATGTAGAGTGTAGTTTTCTCAAATGAATATATTGAAGTCATGGAATGACATGTTTCATTTCAGGATTAAGGTAAGCACGATACAATTCATACATAGTGGCCTTGAGACATAAAAAGTTAAATGGTTTGTTCTTACATTGTCTCTAAAGGTGCACTGGTCAACTCGGTATCTTCGGAAGATACACTGGAAGAACTATAAAGTTCCTAACTCTATATACCTTGTAACCAGACATCATAGATTCTTCCAATAATCATACTAGGATCAATAGTCCGTTGATCTTTAGATTGTGGATATTTCGTTTTAACCAAACCATGAAGAGTTTGTTCACGCAAATCTAAATTTACCTCTTCATATATTGTTAGGTTTGATTAAGGAATATAAGACTATTGAATATCATAAATCTTCAAACAAACGAAAAAGGAATGAATGAACCTTTCAACTTTTATTAATTTAATCAGCAATTACAATATGGACTCATGAGAGATTTATGTTACATCAATATGTAAATAAATAATTTTCTTATGGACATATCTGCTAAAAAAATTCAAGGCCTCGAGGTTGTGCCTTGAGACCACAACAAGGCAAGGTATGACTAGGAACAGTTGGGCCCACTAGTAGAGATGAAACAGGCAAAAAAAATAGTCGTTAAGTGGTTGGAAATTCCAGGACCTTTCTTTGTCGAGTCAGTTGCAAAGAGAGACACAAAGGGTACATGCTCATTAAAGATGACATTTATAGCCACATAGACATGATAAGAAGGATGTTAACATCAATATCCTTTGTGCAAAGGACTATAGCCAACCACTGAACACTTTGAAGACCTAAAATCATTCTTGTGCCGGTTGTAAGGCTTGGGATATGGTAGATGCTACAACCAAACACGCGAAGGGTCATGTAGTTAGGGTAATGACCAAAAATCTTGGAGAAAGGAGAGGCCCCAGTTAAGATAGGTGTAGGTATTGATGATAAAGGCAGACGAGGAAAAAACTTTCCACCAAAATGAGATACGCATTGAGGCATGTGCCAGCATAGACATGTCGAGCTAAACCACATGTCGGTGTTTTCTCTTTGTAACACCATTTTGAGCATGAGTACGTAGACGAGGGTGACAGATAAAAATGCATTCTTTTGCACGAAATACATTAAAAGGTCAAAGTTATCCACCAAAATCACATTGAACATTAACAATTTCAGGTTTCAAGGATTTCTAAACAAAATTGATAAAGTTTTTGAAAACAGTAAGGGCATCAGACTTGACAGACAATGGATATAAAAGCAAGTAAATATGCTATAATCGTTTACAAAATATATATAATATTTGTGCAGGGCCCCAAAGATCAATATGTATTAATTGTAAGGGTCTGGACCTGTGAGAAGTTGAGGTGGAGGATAAAAATGTATGACTATTACTCATTTGACAAGAGGAATAAATCTTTTAAATAATTTCTTGGATAGTAAACATTTTCTTTAGTAAGTACTCATTTCATGACACTATCAGAGGCATGACACGTGTGTCTATGCCAAGTTTACCAAACATCATTACTAATAATTGAAAAATACTCTTTGATATTATTTAATGAGGAACAATCTGGTAACAAGGTCAGGTTCGTCGGGCTATTTGGCCCTGAAATATGAGGAGCAATAGTCACAGCTGGCTTGTGAAGACAATCAACTTTAAGAAACCAGTATAGTCCATAATCTAGAGTGCCTCGAAGAAAAAGTTTCCCCGACTTCTTGTACTTCATAGCACAAAAATTAGCATGAAATTCGATGAAAAATTCATTGTCAACTGTTAATTAAGAAATGCTAACCAATTTCTATAGGATATCAGGAGTTGTGATAACATTATTAAACAAAACATTAGCAGTTGAGGCTAGGCTAGGCTAAAGTGTAGTGTGACCAACATGAGTGATGTCCAAGAAATTACCATTTCTCACCATTAATTTTTTCCCTTGTATCATAAGCTCACTTTTAGATTCTCCATGGTGGAAGTCACGTAGTTGGTGGCTCTTGAATCAGTGTACCAAGCTGGACCATAGAAATCTTTAGACGCTGCAAAGGAAGCTGCATGACTAGGTGATTGGTGTGCAGACTTGGTCTGAGATGAGTTGTTGTTGGCCAGCGGAAGGCTAACAATAGATTGAGGATAACAAGGTGATTGGTGCGCAGGTGATGGTGGATTATAATTTTTCTCAAGGCGGTGCTGACACGCAGATGCCACATGACCAAAGCAGTTATAGATCTGGCATATAGGACGAGACGTGGCTAGAGATGAGGCTCTACCGCCATGGAACCTTCCTCTCCAATTTGTATTCAATGAGCAATGACGGTACAAGGTACATGCTAAGGTTTTTTTAGTATAGAAATCGTAATCAAAACTTAAAATAAATACGTGCTAACTAGGATAGCCTAATGGTAATGCACACGCCTCCAAATTGGAGGGCGTGCGTTCAATCCCCACCGCAAGCAAAGCTTGCCTTCAAAAAAAGAACTTCAAATAAATACAAATTATTAATAAAGGGAATCCAAGGATTGGAAACTGTTAGGCCATTTCCTGTTGATGACAAGTTGTTTTTCAGCCACTCGTCTTACATGGTAATACCGAGATGTATAGCCCTAGACGTTGTCTGACGTGGCACCATAGTTAGATAGGGTCATCTAACATAGATGGTAGGTCATCTGCATAGACGACTTCAATAGATTGCATCCTCGATTAACGTGAATTAATTGGTAACTATTTTTATATTCCTTGTTAATGAGCGGGATAAAACGAGCAGGAATTTTTTTTAGGATAGTTTCGTCTCAAAATTGTTGAAAACAAATTTCATTGGCTATTTACCAATTATTTACTAAATGTTAGGTATATCCAAAATTACCCTAATTTAAATGGGCATATACAAAAAAGATTATTGTATATAATAGCCATAAATATTTTTGCTAATTTGAATATGTCCAACATTTTGTAAAATTCGTGTCAATGTCCAGCAGTTAGTTTTACAAACTTCTTATACCAAAATTGCACAAATTTAGTCCCCGTCCAAAAAGTTAATTAATTTATTAAAATAAAAAACAATTTACATAAATAAACGCCATACTTTCCTATTAGCTGTACGCAATTAACAAAAAAAAATAAATGATCGTCTATATTCTCGAAAGAGAAATTAATAACCGCATGCAGATATTTATGATTTTCTATAAAAAAAAAACTTCAAACCCAAAGAATTCATCGAGAACCATACATAATTTTTGTTCACAGAAGTTACGCCGGAAAGTTTATCAGTGTTCAACCAACGTTAAACAATAAGTGACGAACATGTATGTATTTCCTCAATTTTTTGTATTCGATTCGGATTTGAAAATTGTTTGATGAGGTTTTGTTTCATCTTTTATGAAGGGTTTTTGGATTTTGGGGTTTTCTATCGGATGCATGGGAAGAAGAGGACGGAGAGTCCGGCAAGGAGGTCACAATCGAGCACGAGACCTTGCTCGCGGCGGCTATTCTACGGCGCTGGAACAGCCAGACGAGGACGAAATCCACAGGAAAACGACGACGACGATGATTGAGCAGAAGATAAGAATTTGAAGCTTTCATGGTGGAGAAGATCATCTCGCGGTCTTTTGTAGAGCTCAATGAACCTACAGTCGTAATTAAAGCGATCTTTCTTTGTTCTTCGTTCGTCCTTCTTCTTCTTCTTCTTCTTCTTCTTCTTCTTCTTCTTAGTGTTTAGATTTTTATTTATTCTTCATGTATGAATTTTGATTTATTTCATCTAGTAAAATAACCTAAAATCATGTTTTGTTAATTAATATGGAATTAACAATAAAAAAAATTCAATTTACGTTGTAGAAATTAATTTACCTTGTAAAATTTAACTCAATTTACGTTGTCAAAATCAAATATGAAGAACATAAAAATATGGTCGGTTAAAATAATTTCCAGAATTGGAATTAGAAATTAAATACAAATTATGGGCAGCTGAAAATACTTTTTAGAACTGCAAATCGAAATGAAATGAAGATTATTAGGTAATATTAAAAAATTAACAAATATTGAATTTATTAACTTTTCATTTTCGTAGGATCTTCCAATAATTATAGGAAAAAATATTTAACACTAATGAAATTGCCTAAGTTGAATTATTACGGTATTTAATTCAAGCTTTATATCGAATTTCCTAAAAAATTCAAAATTCAAAATTTTTGTCGAATATGAATTATCGTTGTAAAAATCTATTCACGTTGTAAAACTCAATTCAATTTAACGTTGTAAAAATCTATTCACATTGTGAAACTCAACTCAATTTAGTTTTAAAATGGAATATGAAGAAGATAAAATTATGGTCGGTTTTAATAATTTTCATAATTCGAAATAGAAATGAAATAAAAATTATGGCTGGCTTTAATAGTTTTCATAATTGAAAATAGAAATGAATTATTATAATTGTAATAATTATAATAAATATTCTTTTAAATACTAATAGGTTATGAAACTTATCGGGATAGACATGTTAATGTACTTCTAAACATAATCTTTCTTTATCATTCAAATTTATGTAACGTTCAAACTTTTAATTATTTTTTCTTTATCGTTTCAAATACTAAGATAGCGTGCATTTAACCCTCAAGAGTCATAAAGAAACTAAAAAACAAATGAAAACAAAAGAAATAAACTAAAAAGAAATACTCCTTTGTCTTTTAGTGTGGGTGTTAGACCTGTTAGTCATGGATAAAACCTTCAATTTTTTTTTTTAAGAAAGAACTTACATCTTCTAAATTTAAACAAACGTAGCTATATGCACTAATATAAATATAACAAATTACAATAAAGCGGTATATCGCATACTTTTTTATGAACTAGCAAATTCCATTTATTTAAATTTATTTTCAGACAATTGTAATTTTCAAACATAATCTTTCTAATCATAATCTTTCTCTCGAACACTGCACGTAACTCGCTACCCCCTTGCCCCGTTGATATTATATCATTGTAAACATTGATGGCTTCTATTTATGTTGTTCTTAGAGTTTATTGTTTGGTCATACTCTTTTGCAACCCCCTTTCCAGCGATTCTGTACCGAAGATTTCATTGTTCTTTATTTGTTTCTCCAATTATTTCAATTTTTTTTCTTTTCCATTGAATCTGCATTAAATTTTCGCTCAATCATTTATGTTGTGCTTAGATCATCTCCAACCCATCTTTAATTTGGGTGGGGATGAGACATATTTGTGTGAGAGAGCTCCAACCCATCAAAAATATTTACCAAAATTTGGGTAAAATGAATAATATCTACTCAAATTTGTGGTCCAACTATTCATCACCTAAATTTGGTGATAAACTATTTTTAATAAAAATTCACCTACAAAAATATTTATAGTAATTTAGACCATAATTTAATTAATATATAAACAAATACATACTATTAATTAGAAAAGAGAATAAATAATATGACATTGATAGTAATAAATAACATTGGTTAACATAATACAACTAAAATAAATACATATCAATTATACTAATAGTTACACAAATACAATACATAAAAATTAAAATTACAACGTACACCATATAACTAGAAAAATAATATAAAGCATGCCTAATTTATAATGTATATGTAATGTTTATGTAATATTTTATGTAATATTTTTGTTACTAATGGAAACGAGTAACGAGTATCAATACTTGTAATGTTTATGTAATATTTTTTATTTATTAATGTTATTCAAAATAATATTTATTTTTGTTACTTGATTTTTTATATTTTAATGTACATAATATTTAATATAAATATAATTTAATAAAATATTGTTGATATATAAAAATAAATTAATGTTTAATAAAATTAATATTCACATAACATATATATAGAGCGGTTAATATGAAATTAATATAAAATAATATTGAAAAAAATAAATATAAAATATTTTTTTTTGGGATAGAATTTGATGTTGTGCGTAGAAGTGAAAACATTGTAACTGCACCAAATTTGATAAAAACGTTCTCGTTTTTTTTTATTGGAGATATTCTTATATAAATGAGCAATACAATATCATTAGAAATTTTTTTGGTCATAATGGGTTCCGTTACTTTAATGAAAAAACAGAGACAACTTTTCTAGTATTCCTTTAATTCTTTACCTTTAAACAATTGTCACATTTTTTTTTCATTTAGTTGTTAAACGGTCTTAATTTTAACCAATAATAGTATGATTTAATCCTAGTTTAAATTTCTGATGGCTTTGGAACCATTCTTTTTTGTCGTTCTGGGGTCTGTTTTATTTTATAAATTATTTGTGTTAATCTTTTTCTATGGATTTTTTCTTGGTGAAGAAAAAAAGTAAAACAAAGTATTAAAAGATTGATAATTTTCTGATGGAAAATTTGATTAATCTTAATTAAGATTTTGTCCCAGTTAGTTTACAAACTGTGGATCCGGTTGTATTATTTAGTGAAAAAAATATAAAAATTGAATATTCTCGATAGAGTAGAGAAATCGCTATTTGAGAATTATTTTACTCTTGCGGAACTAGAATTTTATGGATTGTTGATGCATAGTTTTCTACTTCGAAAGATAGAGAGTGAAAAAAAAAGTGAGATCAATTTTCAATTAGGACAAACCGAGTGCATGTAATTTATTATTTATGTTAGCTTCTTATATAAACCGAGTGCATTTGTATAATTATTTTCATGAGTTTATTGGTCGATATTGTTTTCTATATTTTTGTCATTTTTCATGTTTATAGATTTTTTGCTTTGGAATATAAGTGTTGATCACATGTTTACCAATGGAGCCCACACCGTCCGAAGAAGATATCCAAGCCCATAGCACTTCAAACGATTTTTCCAAAAATTACTTCAATGGGATGTAGAAGATTCCTTACGGAGAGTTAACAAGTGCATTTTCTAACATCAATGAAAATGACTTCGATGTCAATGATGGCTTGAAGTTAGGTTTGCTAGCATTCATGGAGACGTCGGTAAGGTCAGACTGCAAAGGAAAAACGGGACCTCAAACCTGAAAGCATTTCTGATGCCTTTCAGAAACATCATGGGCAAGCTCAATTGAAATATTAGGAGCAAGACGCCGGGAATTTACATTTTTTTACCAAAAGTCTTTCGGGAGCAGCCATATAATGCTTTCGAGGTTAGAAGTTAACTCAATCGACAGTTTCTTCGCCATGTCTACAACCTTCCTCAAGTATTATTCAAATGATGAACTGATCATGGCTCACCTTTGGTGTACAATAAAAAGAATCGAAATCCCTGAAGGACATCATCATTTGATTCAATGAAGTGTTGTAAAAAATGTCTAATGTCGACGTAAAATTCCGCCTTGACTCCCTTGAAAAATGGTATGTGGTACAACTCGCCATTTTGCTTAGAGTTGATTGGCACTCGACCCTCGTCGATTAAAGACGTCCTTTATTGAGCTGCTAACTTCGCTAGAGCGGAAGACGGAATTAGTTTGCTTTTCAATAAGTTTCCTCCGAGAAGGAGGCCTCCTAACCAAACTAACTTTTGGCCGAGGTCCGGACCAAATTTCCGTAACGTCAATTATGGGGAGTCCGCATGACCCCACAAAAGACCCAACACCTTCCCAGGGGGCCGTCAAAACTCCTACCCAGGTTTTTCTTTCGCTGTCGGCGACATACCAATGAAACCTGGATTTCAGGGCAAGAAATGGACCTGGGACCCCGACGCCTATTATGAGTTCCACAAGTGCAACAGACACGCCACCATAAAATGCGAGACTTGTGAAATTTCCTTGCTGAAAAACACGTTAATAGTGACTAAAAGACCTCGATATGAGACCTCCGCCCTATGCATTGTTGCTTCCTAAAGTTTCTTCCGAACGTTAACTTACTTCGAAAGATTCAATTGGTTTCTGGATTAACCCTTAGGTGAGTGAATATTAACCTTCTTTCAGGAAGGCTGGATTCCGTATCTGTAAATTGCTTCCCTCTCTAATCATGCTCTGAGAAATCTACCAAGACATAAGCCGTGATTTGCAAAATTAGCCTTTTAACAAATGAGTCAAAGAGCTCATAAACATGACCCAATATCAATGATCACTTCAAGATTTAGATTAAGTCTCAATGTGACCATCATAGTTGCCTCGAGTAGTGCATCATAACAGTGCTTAAACGACACATGTACCCCAAGGTGTGTCCAGGTCGTACACTTACCACAACTGTAGAATGCTCCCACATAGTGATCAGATTTTACTCATGTGTTCAACATGTATGACTTTAGATATAACTTTCCAAGCACATATCTGTCATCAACCTTGTTTTAGCACACACCTCGAACTCAAGAGCCGAACATGTTACTTAGTCTAATTATTTGGAACTCAACCCACTAATCATATATCGCTAATAAAGTAAACTTTTATTCGTTTTAGTAATCATTAGAGATTTAATTATCTCTCGTGCACAATAATTCATAACAATTTTCCACTTTGACTAGAGATGATATGGTTTTCCTTATTAGTCATTTTACTTAGCCATGTCTTACGGACAACTTAGAAGTTTGACCAGGATTGTGATTCCCATCGTATGGAATCTCATCTTGATCCATCACTCTATCGACTTTGTCTCATCAACGTATTTCTCATTTATTAATTTCATGAGTTCATGCTTTTTTTCCAGTGGTCCTTGATTTACCATTCAATGTCAAGTCAAGTAGTTCATTAGTGCATCAGCTCACCATAGAACTTATTATCCGATACACGAGACTTTATGTCTTAAAGACAGTAACTCCCCTATATCACGTGTACATTGCTGGGATTGGTGCCCACAAAGTACATACAAGACATTGAAATACATTTGTATTTAATTATACTGAGACATTAATATAAAAACTTTTCATTCTTTATTATGTTTTTGTTTATGTATGAATACTACGCTCTGAAACTTTCATCAACACAAGGGGTGCTAAGTATAGACTTGACAAGATAGGCCATTATTACCAGTTTAAACATTTGTTCGCAATCTTAAGATCGATAGAGCAATCGAATCTAAGTAAATGATTGTTTGAATGAATCATGATATCTTATCTTGTGATATAGAGAGTTGTGACTCTGTGTTTCATTCTTGATATCTTATAGAAGCTATTGAACAAGACCAGTGATACTTAGAACCTCGACATAAAACCATTTAATCACTCGAAACTTCAAGATCGCATGCAAGGGGTACTTTGGTACTTACCTATCCTAAAGTGAATATATAATTGATATTACACTTTATGACATTTGATTTGTCAATGGGCAATGACTAAGTTTTAGTTTCATTTGATCCGAGGGTTGGTGTCATAAGGTTGTGATATTGGATGATATGATTCACAGATATGACATTAATGTTGAAACAATGCAAATGCATTAGTATCACACTGCGCTTTATTATGAGAGTGTGAATGAATAAACTTTGGAGGTATTCATCGAATAAGAACATTTTTTTATTAAAATATGTGACATGTAAAGACATCTCACTCTATGTTTTTCTCATGCACAAATAACAAAGGAGTTAGTGAAATAATAACTCAAGGGGTAAAACGGTAATTTTACATTCCCCTTAGTTAGTGATACACATGAAGGGTAATATCGTAAAGTACTCTGTGGGTTGTGTGAAGATTTTTTTTGTGACATCAAACGGAATATATACGCATATGATCAGAGAGAGTCTCAGTATTAAGAATTAAAAAACGAAAAAAGTTTGTGAACTTTGGAGTTTGCTCTTTATTCTAGAGCTTCGTTCATATGAGTCCATAAGGTCTCAATGATAGACACTTGGAAGATATTAAATGAACGAGAATTATTAATTTACTTATTGAATATAATTTGTGATTTATATTAGGAAAATTATTTTTCTAAGTAACTTAGTAAATAATTAGTTATTTATGGTTACGTTTATTTGTTGAATCATAGAGTATTTATATTGATAATAATACACTTGAGAAATTCAAATAAATAAAGAAAAAAATTAATAATTTATCATTTCGTACTTATTTGGAAAGTTTGAAATTATTTAATAAAATGTCATTAATAAAATGAGAGTTCTAAATTAATTGAATTTAGAAATAAATCAAAAGAATTTTGGAATAAAATAAATGAATGTGGCCGAGTATAGAGAGGAGGTTTGGCCAAGAATTACAAGTGATTGGGTCATGGGTTTGACCCAGCTTAAACTCCTTTGACCTGTTTATTAAAGGGGTTAAGAAAACCCTAATCACTTAACCCTAACCTTAATTCATTCGGCCAAAAAGCTCTCTCCCTCTCACCTTGTGACATTCAACCGACTCTCTTAGAGAGAACAAAAGAGATTCCAGAGAGTTCATAGAAGATCCCACCCTCTCAATCTCATAAAATCTCTTGTGTATTATTATTGATTCTTCTTTGTGGTGTTTGGTGTGTTCTATTCTGGAAATTGTGAATTTTTAGAATTGTTTTGAAGTCACAAAAGCTCTCAGTCCCTCCAATCCGACGAGATTCTTAGCAGGAGTTTATGTCCGGCGAGATCCCCAGTAGGCGTCCTAGTCCGGCGAAGGCTCCAGTCCGGTGAAGGTTCCAGTCCGGCAAAGGCTCTAGTCCAGTGAAGGTTCCAGTCCGGTGAAGGTCCTTGTCCGGCGAGACTTCCAATCCGACGAGATGTCCAAGTGTGGTCCCAGTCCGGCAAACACGTCCAGAGGCCCCAGGCGTCCTGTCTCTTGTCTGGCGTGACCACCCTGTCCGGCGAAGGCCCTGTCCGGCGTCCCTGCCCTTCCTGTCCGGCGTCCCTGGCCTTCCTGTCCGGCGTCCCTGCCCTTCCTGTCCGGCGTCCCTGCCCTTCCTGTCCCTGGCCTTCCGGAGATAGCGAGCAACATCGAGATTGTTTACAATCTCAATAGTAAGTAATTCTAAACGATTTGGATGTCTATAATTATATAAATTCTTTATATAGGATTATAGTGTATTCAATTGTTGCTTGATATGTTTTAATAAATTAGTTTATTAACGTGTCAATAAATTTTAATGCCTAGGTTGCTAAAATATATTAAAAATAGTTTTTAATATGTTAGATCTAATTGTATTTTTCCGTCACATATGGTGTGTAGTATAATTAAATTGATTAAATTGTTAAATAAATTTCAACACTCAGAACCTAGAATCTCCATGTCGTTCAGGTGACCCATGATCAGTGGCATGTGTTCCTGAACTAAAGATCCTGGCTTAATCCTGCAGTTCATAAAACTGCGGATAGGTTGCTACCTCGCCTGACGCCCATGACATCCAAACATCTCATGGAGATTGTACAGCATGTCTTGTGTTGTGGCCATGTCACGTTGAGATTTTTGCAACACGTTGCTCATAGATGCTAAGATGTAGCATCTAGCAATTTCGTCGGACCTCATCCACGCATCATAGGCGTCCTTGTCCTCTTTACTCGAGTCAGCAATCGAAGGAAAGGATCATGGAGTGAAGTATTTTGCTTGTCTGTTCACTCTGCAGAGGGCCACGCGAATCCCTCGATCGGCCACCTTGAAGTTCACGCAGCCAAGGGTCGAGTGAACCTTCTCTCAGCTCAAGGGTTTCACTCGGCGAAAGGCCGGGGAAACTTCACTCGGTTCCAGCTCCTCACTCGGCCAAGGAGCTTCTGATACGTTCATTGGTAGCTTATAAATACGAGGCTTTATCCCTCCAGACAGATAATTGACTCTAAATTGAGCACCGAAACGCTGTTGAACTCGTAATTGACTCGTCTCTCTCAAGCTTCAACCCTCTAGACACCTAACCTCTTTATTCACCTCAATCACACGGATGTTGGGCGTCGGAGAGGCAAACAGAGGCACCCCTTTGTTTCCCCTTTATAGTTCGTGTGATTTCATCTGCATTTCAGGTGTTTTCAAGAAAATTTTCACCAACACTTAAGGAGCGAACAGGAATACCAAGTCCGACAGACTAGAGCTTGAACGCGACTACTTGGTCCGGCCATGGGTCGAACCGTTTGGGGCTCCTAAATCGTTGTCTAAAAATGAGCGACAAACTTTTGGCTCTAGAAGGAGGGAATTAACCTCCGACAACAATATTTTTCTTTTCTCTCTAGAGTACATTCTCATTCCCTCGACAACTCTCGAAAGATGAATCAAGTTCCTGCCGCGTCCACGAGCACTCGGGCGACGAGCACGAGGTACGGTCTTTGGAGTCTCGCCCACCGACTTGGCGGGAAACCTCGTGATAACGAGTACCGGCCCCAAAACTCGAGGGATGACCCCGATGCGGCACTGCAAGAGGACACGGCTCGGCAGCTCGCCGAGATTCAGGACCACCTCGGTGTGGACAATTCGCTCATCCCTGACCTCCTCGGTTACGATATCGAGGGGAGTTCGACTCGAGACAACTCCAACCCTGAATATGTAGGAGAGTCGAGTACCGACGTGGTGATGCCCAGCCTCGCCTGATCTCGTCCTGAGGGGACAAACAAAATACCACCCGATCAAGCACGACCTGCGGGACAAGAGCCGGGGTTGCACTCTCAAAATTTTGCCTCCTCGGTTTCCAGAGGTGGTCGGACACGACTTCGCACCAAGGACGAAGCCGTTTGGGGGGACGAGGGGGTGGATAGTCAAGGCACCCGCCGTACTTATCGGGGATGGGTGACCTCGCCTCGTGGGAACCAAGCGCGGACGTCAAAGAACGCCTGACGGTGCAGAGAAATTTTTGAGGAGAGGACCTCCGCCGAAGGCTCAACTCTTGAAGGGACACAATTATTGCCGCAACGCTCGATCAACCACAGGCTAAAGTTCTGGACTAGGCGTCCAACAAACGCCAACAGGTTACCCCAATGATCCCCGCTGGTAGCCCAACTAACGGTCTCGACATGGTGATGATGATTTAGAGTCTCCAAAACAAAATCATCGAAATGAGAGAGCCTGGAAGGTAGAGGCCGTACACGGGAATCGAAGAGTCATACTCTCCGTTTTTTACTAAGATCCTAACACTACCATGCGGGGGAAATTTCAAATTTCCATCGATTCCTCCCTATGATGGACGCATGGATCCAAATTTCCACATCCAATATTACGAAACATGGATGAAAATGCAGGGCCAGTCGGATGCCACCTTGTCCCCAGCCTTCCACCTGACCCTCACAGGATCAAGATTTGAATGGTTCATGAGTTTGAGGCCGGTAAGCATCCCATCATTTAGGGCCCCAAGAAAGGCTTTCTTCGAGCCCTTCGCCACCCTCGTGGTGCAAAAGAAAT
Organism: Urtica urens; assembly: GCA_958296335.1. Taxonomy (NCBI): domain Eukaryota; kingdom Viridiplantae; phylum Streptophyta; class Magnoliopsida; order Rosales; family Urticaceae; genus Urtica; species Urtica urens. Next base: position 39,377,330 of record OY282520.1, read on the forward strand.
CAAAGACTCATTTCCTGTCTATTTGACAGGGTAGGGACGAAACCTTGAGGCAGTACCGCGCTCGCTTCATTGAGGCGTCACACAAGGTCGAGGGTTTCGATGACAAGGACGTAATAACGGAAATCACCGAAGGGTCCCGCACGTGCGACTTCCTCCCAAAATTCGATTATGGCCGGCTGACCATAAATGAGCATGTGAGCATGTGGCTTCTTACGACCAAACGAATCTCCGGGACATATGCACCAAGGTAGGTGGGACCTAGGGCGATGTGCTCGTGAAGAGGTCCGACCAGATTCCTCGTCAAACTCCTGCAGTGGCGTAGGACCACTTTGGGCCCGTCAAAAACTCTAGTCCGGCGAGTTAATCCGGCGACTCCAATCCGGCAAGTAGGCTGAAACGAGGCTCGCTCCGGTTTGCTCGATTTATCCCCGGTTTGAGTAAACTCCTGCAACTAAAACTTCACTCATCACCAATAGAAAATTCAACAATAATACCCTCAGATTTTTGGGAGATTTCGAGGGTGGACTCTTCAATTGAAAAACAAAGAATACTCAAGATCACTAATTAAGGAAAACATTTCTTGATCTCTTTCTCTCTTTGCTTCTCTCGGCCAAACACAGGAGCTCAAAGAGAGGGACTTTGGCCGAGTTTATCTGATAGAATTGGTCTAATTAAGGTTTTAAAAACCCTTTAAATAGAGAGAGAAAGTGAGATTTTCATAGGTTAAACCCATTAGTCAAACTTAAGCCCATTGTTCCTTTAAATTGATTTCACAAATTAATTTTCGACCTAATTAATTAATTTGGCAGAGTGATATCCTAATTTACTTGAAAATATTCTTTTGAATTATTTCTAAAATAGTATTTAATTACTTTAGAACATCTCATTTATTTAATGAAAAATCATCAATTATTTTCATACTATTCAAAGTAGTACAAAATGAGAAAATATTTATTTTCTTCTTTTATTTATTTGAATCACTAAAATATATTATTATCCATATAATAACATAATATGATTCAATAAATAAATGTAATAATAAATTACATTTTTATCCTTCATGTGTATAAGTAACTCAATGGAATTCAAATTACCTTTTTATCCCTGAGTTATTATTTCACTAACTCATTCGTTATTTGTGAATGAGAACAATATAGAGTGAGTTACATGTCACATGTTTTCATCAAAGAATGTTCTTATTCGATGAATACCTGGCCAAGTTTGTTCATTCACACTCTCATAAAAAAAATAGTGTGATACTAATTCATTAGCATTGGTTCTACGCGAGTTCCATATATGTGAATCACATAATCGAACATGACAACGTTATAACACCAACCGTCAGGTCATATGAAATTATAACTTAGCCATTGACCATTGACAAATCAAATGTCATAAGGTGTCATATCGATTACGCATTCACTTCAGGATTTAGGTAAGTACCAAAATGCCCCCGTATGTGATCTAGAAGTTTCGAGTGATTAAACGGTTATATCTCGAGCGTCAGAGTATCACTGATCTTGTTTAATATCTTCTATAAGGTATCAAGAATGAAACATATAGTCACAACTCTCTATATCACAAGATAAGATATGATAATTCATTCAAAGAATAATTACTCAGATTTGATTTCTCTACCGATCTTAAGATTGAGAACAAATGTTTAAACTAGTTTGTACTTAGCACCCCTTTTGTTAATAACATTTTCAGTGTTTAGCATTCATACATAAACACAAACATAATAACGAATGAATATTTAATTTTATTAATGTCAAGCAAAATCAAATAAAAAAGTATTTCAATGTCTAATATCTCCTTTGTAGGAACCAATCCCAACAACTACTTGGTCCGGCCTTGGATCGAACCGTTTAAGACTCCTAAATCGTTGTCTGAAAATGAGCGACAACATTTTGGCGCTAGAAGGAGGGGATTAACCTCCGGCAACAATATTATTCTTTTCTCTCTAGAGTACATTCTCATTCCCTCGACAACTCTCGAAAGATGAATCAAGTTCCTGCGGTGTCCACAGGCACTCAGATGACGAGCACGAGGTACAATCTTTGGAGTCTAGCCCCAAGGCTCGAGGGATGACCCCAATGCCGCACTCCGAGAGGACACGGCTCGGCGGCTCGCCGAGATTCTGCTAAATTATTATTGGATGAAGTAAATAAATAATTAACTAGATTTTAGTCAAACGGGCCATGGAAATTCTTGGGTTTGGCTTGGGACATGTGTTTGTCGAAATTCCCCTAGGGATAAGCCCTAGGGGTGGCCACATTTCCTTCCTCCCTTATCAACCATAGATATTGATCTGATGTATGAGTGAGAGTTTGGAGTCACTGGTGAGATCTAACGGCCTAGATTAAATCCAACACAGAAAATATCTCTATAAGGAGGGAATATCTCTAGAAAGTAGAGTATATCTCTCTAAAGGAGAGAAAATCTCTTAGTAGTTATCTCCTTCCTAAATACTATAAAAAGGGATAGAAGGGAAGAGGAAAATTCACTCCATTCTTTTCACTACACAGAATACATGGCCAACATATCTCTCTCTTGGCCGAATTTTTCCTCTTTCTTTTCCCTAGGAATTGCAAAATGATGTTCCAAATTAATAGGAGAAAGATTCTGAAAACATCTGGTTTCGAGATCTGGTGAGAATCGATTGTGCCCATTCATATTTCTTATCCGTCTCGAAGATTACCTTTCGGAAGACTACGGTGTCATCCTCAAGTACTCTATTCTGACGAAAGATGAAAAGAAGTACGCGTTGGATCGGGGCATTTATGTAGCTAAGACAGAATCCATGTAAGTGTTCTAACTGTTGGAAGAGATTCCCACAAGAAGATTATTTATTTACATATGAATTTAATATAAATCTCTCACAAGTCCTTATTGTAATTTGCTGATTAAAAAATAATAGTTGAAAGGTTCATTCATTCATTATTCGTTTGTTTGAAGATTATTATATTCGATAGTCTTATAGTCCTTAATCAAACCTAACAATGTATGAAGAGACAAATGTATATTTGCGTGAACAAACTCTTCATGCTTTGGTTAAAAGAAAATATTCACGATCTAAAGATCAACGGACTATTGATCCTAGTATGATTGTTGGAAGAATCTATGATGTCTGGTTACGAGGCATAGAGAGTTAGGAAGTTTATAGTTCTTCATTATATTCTGAAGATACTGAATTGAACAGTCCACCTTTAGAGACAATGTAAGAATAAACCATTTAACCTCTTATGTCTCAAGGTCACTATGTATGAATTACATTGTGCTTACCTTAATCCTAAGACATGTCATTTCATGACTTCAATATATTTATTTGAGAAAGCTACACTCTAGATCAAAGTTTGTGAACTAGATGCGCTTTATTGGATATGTATTGGGTTGTGAAGTTGACATGAGTATACTTTGTGAAGTTCTCATATATATGGAATTCATGTAAAAGATTGCGGAAATTCAATGTACATCACGTCATGCTTTATTACTTGGATTGTGAATAAATGAAACGCGCGGTATCCAAAATTTAGTAGCGACTTTATTTGGATGAAACAATGTGACTTGTTAGCTCCTCGTTAATACATTAATGATATTCATGAAGGGTAATCATAGATAACGTTCAATGATTCCACTCAAAATAATGAAGTTGATTTTGAGTAGAAAATAAATTCATTTGAACTAGGAAAATGTTTGTGAACTTTTGATTCTGAGTATTGTAGCTCAAGCTTTGTTCATTTGGATCCATAAGGTCATTGTTATAGGTCGTCAGAGTAGGATTGTTAAACTAGAAGTTAAGTCAAAATAATTTCAAGTGTTGAACTAGACGCTTTCTCGGAAAAATGTCTGAAGGGTATTTTTGTCCACATGGACATAAAATGACATGAATGTCAAAATAAGATTTTCGAATATTTTCATATGATGGAAATATAAATTAGTTTCTAAAGTCGAGAAGTCGTTTGAGGCATTATGAAATTAATTTCATTATTTGTGAAATATTAATTCTACAATGGGTATTTAAGAATTGTCTTAAAATAAAGAAAGAAGCATCTAGAAGCTCCCCCTTAGTTAAAATATCGGCCAACATCATTAGACAGAAGGAAATAATATCTCTTATTATTTTGTGCATTATTACATATTAGTAATTCGCCAAAAGAAAAGAGGAAATGAATTTCTTTGAGAAGGAAACAAATGTACTAAGTGAGGAAACAAATTTCTCTCACACATGGCACTGAATGGCTGGCAATATACATAGAGGAAAAGGAGAGGAAATCAAATACTGTGTCATGAATGCACAATAGGAAAGGGTAATTACCCTTTCTTGATTTTCTTTCTCCTATACATAGAGCCTCACATAAAGATGTGAAAATAAGATTTTACTCTAGTTTTCTCTCTATATGACAGACCACTTTTCACTCATTTCTATCTGAAATATCTCTATATGACCCCATTAGACTTAGGCTTTTTTTAATCATGTTCATTGTTATTATTTTTTATTGAAGCTACTTGATCATAATCGATTGTCCCAGTCTTGGTCATATTCTTTGAATTTGTTTCGTTAATCGGGTTATCTTGAACTGAACTAATTTCACGACTTTTTGTCAGAGAAAATAGACCAACTGGACCGGGAACAGTTGCTTGTAGAGGTAACAGACCAAGTGGACCGGAAACAGTTTTTTGTACTGGAAAGATACCAGTCGGAACTCAACTTTTTAGCTGAAGTGTTTCAAGGGCTCAAAGAGAGGGGGCCCAAGTAGCTCTGTAGCTCATAAACTTATTCTTGAGTTATTGTGTTTAATTATCCCCACACACAAATCCTTCAAATCCTCTATAGACTTATGTAATGAAAACCTTAGGTTTCTCGAGTTCAAGACTACGTGTGAAGGTGACGAGCGAGACGAGACGATCTACATTTCTCAAGGCTCATCAAAGATCAAGCTACAAGGAAGGTTAGTGTTCAAGTAATTAAAAATTGTCTTTAAATATTTACATGTTCATGCACTTTTCCTAGTTTTGTAAAATTGTTTTACTTGTAAAGAAATTTTTATATTCCGCCATTAATGTGTTAATGATAATTTTTCTTAACCCTAGATTTGTTCCAACACTAACGACTTATATAGTACCGGTTCATGAATTTCTTTCATAAATGAATTAAATTAATAAATCTTGATCTTGTTTAGCAATCATTATTATTAATTGGTTATTGTTTTACTTGTAAATAATTTTTTATATTCCGGCATTAATGGTTCCTAAGGTCACCAACAAGTGGTATCAGAACTAGATAATTTATTAATTTAATTGGTTCGTTCTGTGATTAAATTTAATTTGGTTTGAATGGATTTATATTGTGATATGAAATTTATTACAATTCAATATGTGATATGTGACTTGTTATTCGTGGTTGATCGTAGATTTTTTTATTCTCGGTTTATTAGAATTATTTGTAAACCCAAAATTCAAAGGATTATAGGCTTTATGTAAAACAAAAACTTTCAATTATTACTATTATTATTGTTGTTGTAAACCAACGATCCGGGAGAGACAGATATGCGACGAAAAGACAAAACGTGACCGAAGGGCTGCTCTCCAGGCATCCAGAGAAGTCTTGGACGAGTAACCCTAGAGGGCTAGGGCCGGCCACACCTCTTGGCTAGCTAGATAACCGATTCAGCCTTGGATGCCCCTTGTCATCAGCCCAACCAACTCAGAGTAGGTTCCCTACCGTGGCGGATTGGGCTCGAGGATGATCTGGGCTTGGGACCAGATGTCTGGTGGTCCTTAAGGCCCATCCGAAAAATAAATTTTTTATTTTATTATTAAAAAATTTAAATTTGAAGATTTATATAATTTATTTTAATGTGCCAGGCTCAAGTAAATATTATTTTAAACACTAAAAAATAAATGATTTTGATATCGATTTGTTTTTCAAAAGGACATATGATGGGCCTTGATTGAAATAATTTTTTTTTCGAAATGTTACGAAATGCAAATATTTTGAAAATGATTTATTTCTCCGTCGAAGCATATGATTGTGTTAAACTATCATCCATGAACTAATACGATTATGTTCATTTTGTTTTAATTTATAAAGAGTCAATTAGGATACGATCAACATGAATCAAACCATGCTAGCTTTGCTTGTTTAATTAATTGCTTTGCAATGATTATTGTCTATAACTTAGATAATGTATCGTTCGTTTATGGCTGTCATGGGCTTTTATTCATTTAAAAATTATCTAATATGATAAGAATAGTTAATTAATGAATGAGTTGAATGAATCGGAAAGCTTTGTCACCAACCCGATCAGATGCTAAGCAGGGGGTATTTAAGAAGACCTAGTGTGGGGGTTGAACTTAACCTTGTACGAGAAAGAGAAAATTATCTTGACTAGCCCATAAAGCCCAAATGTATTATCAAGATAATGATTCAACAATTATTCTGACCTATCATCTCACTTGGGCTCAGCCCAATAACTCGATGATACTTTAATAACGATCTGCTGAGTTGGCGACCTACCGAACAGACGAGAGGACGAAGTCGTGGTCGATCTTGAGATGTGCCGAAGATCTCGCTTTCAAACTTGAAAATCGGATAGCTGCTAAATATCGGAACAAGTCAAGCTTAACATGGATATGACGTGGTGCATGAAGAGCAATTCAAGGACGATCTCAGTGACACGATCTCCTAGTTCTTTGTTCTTTCTATAAATAATCTTTAGGCGGGATCCGAGCAGAGAACTTATCATTAGCTTTTATTGATAAGTTCGGTCATATTTCAATTTATCGAGCTCGGTTTGTAACTGTGTTACTGATCAATAAGATTCTCGGTTCACGAACCTTTTTATTTCCCCTATTTTCGTGAATTAAGTTCTTTCTCTCTACGACGTCTCCTAAATCCATTATATAAATTAAAAACTTTATAATATAATATTCGTATAATATTTATTTAAAAGTGATTAATGATCAGTCCGGTTACGCAATCAACAATTTGGGGCCGTCTGCTGGAAATTATTTTCATAAGGAGACCAACTTCGCAAATTAAGAGCTTAGCTCACTGACCCAAATCCTCCCAGAAAACATGTCTTCTGTTCTGACCCACTACCCGAACGGAGAGGAGATTCCTGAAGGAATCTGATCCGTCTTTGAGACGCTGACCAAAAAAATCAAGTCACGGGAAGAATCCAATTGAGCTCTCAGGGCTCATTTTGACAACTTGAGGACTCCTCCGCCTACCCTCCCCGATCCCCATACCGGGGGTAGTGGAATAATAGGCTCGGCCCTGGCCGACCTTAACACTCCGGTTGCGCAACTGGGTCGAAACATCCAGTCTGGGGTGCGTTTAGATTTTTCATATGTCGAAATTCCGTCGACAGGATCAGTACATAACTATTCGGCCTTCGATCCGATAGACGCACAAGCGCAAGGGGGCAGTTTGGTTCCGTTAACCCAGATCAACCCAAAACATCTTCCGCCCTCGGTGGGACCACGTCTCGGATGCATCGGGGTCGACATAACCGATGCCCCTACTTACGACCAGAATGGGAAATCCACCCATATGATCGCACCAATCCGGTCCGACGTTTGTCCCACTTCGGATAATGATCCTGGCTGGAACATTTTCGAGAGCTTCATACAGTCAGTGACAGTTGAACTAAAAGTTGTTTATTCAAGGTTCCACAGCGTAACAAGCTCGGTCCTCGAGATCTATAGGGTCGTCGCCGAGACCGGCTGAACCCCTTTCACCAATCACAATTTTTTTCATTGGAGATGCGGGAAAGATTCGTCTGAACCGCTACAATGGAACTACCGACCTCAAGTCTCATGTCACCACGTTTTGCATAGCAATGGGACGAGCCAACTTGCGGGACCAAGAACGAGAGGCAGGCTACTACCAACTGTTCCCGCAAAACCTTTACAGCTTGGCCTTGGACTGATTCATCAGGCTTAAGCAACGATCTATTGACAGTTTTGCCGAATTGTCCGTAGCCTTCCTTTAGCAATATTCCATGTTTGTGGAAGATGAAGCATCCATGGCCGATCTATGGAGTATCCAGCAGAAAGATACTGAATCCCTCAAGGATTACATGACCCAATTCAAGGGTGTCATGGCTAAAATCCCATCCATTGATGGCGATTTAGCACTGACTGCGCTCAGAAACGGATTATGGCACGATTCTCATTTCCGTCTAGAAATGACAGTGAATCGACCACCGACCATCGAAGACGCCCTTCACAAGGCTTCTAATTTTTCTAAGGCCAAGGAAGAAATGGACTCGTTAGCAAAAAACCATAAGAGGCCTATCTACAAATGACGCAGGACGCCGACCCAGAAATCATGACAACTAACAACCCGAAAAAAAATAAAACGCCCCTGTTGGCTTCATGTTCAGTGTAATCGATGAAACCAGTAATGAGAGGCCTAACGGTAAGCGCTGGACTCGGGATCTAGACGCCTATTGTAGCCTCCATCCGGCGGCCGGTCAGCAACTATAAACTGCGAGATCATGAGGAAAAGGCTGGCAGAGAAATACACTAAAGGGGAGTTAGAAGTCCTCGACTTGGGACCTCCTCCCAAGAAGAAGGATTTCACCTCCCGAAGTCGAGGAAATCCCTCGCCGACGCGAGATAGACCAACGAGCGAAGAGCCCAACTCTTTGAAAACCACGGAAAAATTACGAGTAAATCACATTCACGGGGGCTCAAAGTTTTTCCACCACTCCGTCAATTCTATCAAAACCCACTAGCGACAGCTGACTAATGGGATTACACGAAATGACCCGACCAACGAGCACGCCATCACTTTGAGGAGAGTGATATAATCAACCTCATGGGTCCACATAACGATGCTTTCGTCATCAGGCTAGATACTTCAAATGTCAAAGTCGAGAGGATCTTGGTCGATAATGTTAGCTCGGCCGATGTAATCTTCGGAGATATACTCAAGAGAGTGCAAATCAGTGAAGCCGATATAAACCCGAGTTGTTTCAACATCTCCGGTATTAATGGCGCAGTCACCTCGTTAATGGGGAGGATTACACTATACGTAAAGGTAGACGAAGTAAATAAGCCCATTGATTTCATCGTGCTCGACTGTCCAACCCCCTATAACGTCATCCGAGGAAGACCATGGATACACGCAATGAAAGCTGTCCCTTCACCTACCATCCATGCATCCGTTTTCCTAAATCGGACGGCCAGGTTAGTGAAGTACGAGGTAACCAGTCAACGGCACGAAGATACTATTTGACTTGATACCTCCAAAAGGACGACGAGAAATAGCAATCAAAGGCAATCATGTCCCCTATAAAAACCCGAGATCCCGGACGGTATCGATGCTATTCCTTTGGAAAATCGCGATTTACTCAGTATCGAAATGACTGTGCAAATCCAAATTGATGGCACCGATCATGATAAACGCGTGGGCATCGGAGCCGAGCTCAGAGGAAAGCTCATAAGGGATCTGGTTTTCTTCTTGAAAATAAATAAATTGACCTTCGCATGGGCTACCAAGGACATCCCTGAGATCGACATCGAGGTGGCCTCACACCAACTTAATGTCGACCGGAGCTTCAAACCCGTGAAAAAAATAAAAGACGGAAGCTCACCCCTGACCGAGCTAAGGTTATAAATGACGAAGTTGACAAACTTCTAAGTGCAGGATCCATTAGGGAAGTCAAATACCCATATTTATTAGCAAATCCCGTAGTCGTCAAGAAAAAAAATGGGAAATGACGGGTTTGTATCGATTTTACCGACCTGAACAAAGCATGCCCCAAAGACAGCTTCTCATTGCCTCACATCGATCAACTGGTTGAAGCAATGACTGGACACAAAATAATATCCTTCATGGACACATTCTCATGATATAACCTAATCCCAATGTAACCCGAGTAGAAAAAAAACAGCGTTCATCACAGACCAAGGCACATATTGTTACAAAGTAATGTTGTTCAAACTGAGAAACGTCAGAGCTACCTATCAACGTTTGGTAAACGAAATGTTGTTTTAACGGATAGGAAAAACAATAGAGATATACATCGACAATATACTGGTAAAATCACTCCACGATATAGACCACATAGGGCATTTGAAAGAATGTTTCGAAATATTGAACAAGTATGGAATGAAACTCAACCCAAGTAAGTTCTCCTTCGGAGTTTTATCGGGAAAATTCCTCGGATATGCCATCCCCTAGGAATAGAAGGGAGATACAGAGGTTGACAGGTCGAATAGCCGCCCTGAACCGCTTTAACTCCAGGTCTACAGACAAATGTCTTCCATTCTACAGACTACTCAAGGCCAACAAGCTGACACAGTGGGATGAAGAATGCTAGAAGGCGTTCCAAGAGGTAAAAGCCTTTCTAGCGAACCCCCCCTACCCACAAAAATTAGTTGAGGGGGAGCCACTCTTCCGCTACGTCGATGTCTCGCACGCGGCGGTAAGTAGCATATTAGGAAGGGAAGACCGCGGCGACCAACGAACTGTCCTCTAAACGAGCAAGTCTCTGGCTGACGCGGAAACCAGATATCTGGCTATGGAACAATTGGCATTAGCGGTAGTAACGGCAGCCATAGTGGTTATGACAACTCTGCCGCTCAGATCGTTCCTACACAACCCTAATCAATCCGGGAGATTGACAAAGTGGGTAGTCAAACTACGCGAGTACGACATTGAGTACCGACCTCGAACCTACGTGAAATCCCAAGTGCTGGAAGATTTCCTAATCGAGCTACCAAAAGAGGATCCCAACGACACCTAAGTATCAGGAGCTTGGATCCTGAAGGTCGATGGTGCCTCATCAAACAAGGGGCCGGCGTCGGAATCCACGCGATTTCCCCCAAGGAGAAATAATAGAGCAAGCATTTTGGTTAAAATTCATTGCCTCCAACAATGAAGCCGAATACAAAGCCCTAATCGTCGGGCTACAACTCGTAAAAGCTGTAGGTGCCAGACGCGTACACGCATATTGTGACTCACAATTGTCGCGTTTCAATACTCCGGTGAATACGAGGATAGGGATGAAATGATAACGGCCTACCTCAAGTTCGTCAAATCTCTTTCATCCCAATTCGATGAGTTCGAACTGACACGGATCCCCAAAGGAAAAACATTTCGACAGACGCTCTGGCTGCCTTATCTTCAACATCGGTTCCGACCTGAAAAGGATAATTCCAGTAGAGACATCAATAGAAAGGGGAGACTAGAGAGAAGAGATCTTCAATTATGTCTCTAATGGATCAATCTCATAGAACAAACAAGCAAGACAAAAATTATAATGAGAAGTTCCAGATTCTGCATCATCGACAACGTCTTGTTCAAAAGAAGCTTCAGTGGCCCATATCTCAGATGCGTCGGTAAGGACGAATCCCAACTCTTCCTCTCCGAAGTACACGAGGGACATTACGGTAACCACGCAGTAGGCCGGCTCTTGCAATAAAAATCAAGAGACAAGGTTACGTCTGGCCCACGATGCTAGCCGACTGGTAAGCCTATGCGAGGCAATGCGACCGATGCCAACATCACGCCCCCAACATAAAATGACCGGCCATCGATATGTCCTCGATCACCTCGCCATACCCTTTTATGAAATGGTCAATGGACATCGTTGGACCGATGTCCAAATCACCCGAAGCACTTCCGTACCTCCTAGTCATGTAGGACTATTTCTCAAAGTGGATAGAAGCAGGTGCCTTCGTCCTAATAAAAGACTCCGACGTACGATCCTTTATTTGGAAAAACATCATCTGTCGACACGGAAAGCTGAGAGAAATTGTGGCCGACAACCGGTCACAATTCATATCGGAGGAAATGCGAAGGTTTTGCCTCGACAATAATATCGAACTGAGAATGTCGACGCCTCGATATACCAAGGGAAATAGACATGCCGAGGCAGCCAATAAAACCATCATCAGCTCGATCAAGAAATGGGCCGAAGAACTACTCCGTGTCCTTTGGGCCTACCGATCCCGTCCACGTCGGCCTACTGGGGAAACTCCTTTCTCGTTATGTCACGGAGTGAGTCCGTTAACCCTGTGGAACAACATGTTCAAACACTGCGATCCATGCGAGCTCACCAAAATGAAACGGAAAATGAACGATCTCTCTACAACTCGCAAGATTTTTTAGAAGAAAAGAGAGAAAGAGCCTTGGTCTGACTAGCCCAATACACATAGTCTGTAGCAAAGTTCTATAACAAGAACGTCGATTCCCGAAGATTCGACGTCGGAGACCTAGTCTTAAGAAAAGTTTTCCAAAACACCGTTAAACTCAACGCCGGGAAACTTGGACCAAACTGGGAACGCCCATATAGGCTAACTCAGGTCGTCCACCCGGACTTTGATCCCTCTCGAAACCTTAGAAGGGATTCCGGCTTTGACAGCATGGAACATAATCAACCTAAAATGGTATTATTGCTAGAACTTGTCCATTAGAACTACGATCGACTTGATCCCTCTCGCTAGGGTACGTAGCCAGTTTGGTAACGAGTTCAATCCCCATCAAACAAAATTTAAATCCGACCCTAAGCTCGGATACTGAACCAATATCCTCACCTAACGATATAGCACCGAAGAAAAATCCTGAACCATATAAAGCTCTAAAGCTCGTATTCACAATGACCTTGACATCAATGACATACAAACTAATTTGAATACAAACACCAAACGACATCAAAGGAATTACCGAAATTCCCCAAAAAGCCATCTATTGATCGACCTCGCCTATCTAAGTGAAAAGAGAAGCGAAATAGACAATAGATCATCATCGTTCCATCTCATCCAAATTGAGATGCGAGCAGAAACTCTGGGAAGAGCGACTAACGAGGTCAAATAGCCCTACCAAACCCTGATCATTCTAAGTTATTCGAATACCCTACGAAATGACATGCACTTCTGATCGTTTATATCAAAGTAGGCCATTTATTTTACAGCCAACTCTCCCAACCCTTTTTTTTATTCGATGGATCGTGTAAGTTTGTAATACAAATCTTATTAAATGAATGCCATATGAGAATAAAAAGAAGCAAAATAATCATAGATACAAAGAGGCTACCAAGCCCAAATGTTTCAAAAATAAATAAATAAACCAGAAGTTACCCTTACAAGCTGGGCCCGGCACAATCAAAATAAAAAAAACTCGCAAAGTCCACCATTCAACTTTGGAAACCATACTGGCCTACCCAGGCAAAACAACATGCCGAAGCAATGTTCAAATAGTGGATTCAATAAAAAAAACAGCATGTGACTTTAACCTTCAAACATCTCTCAAAGTTTGCTCGTCCTCGGCCCCTTAAGGAATCTGCTCGAGAGCACCGACCTCCTGAACTTCATCGCAGGGAAAAACTTCAAAATAAGGAGTCAAAGGGACCTAGTCGATCTTTGGAATTTCTACGATCCCTCGCTCGTACTCCTCGAAATCTCTCTGAACCTCGGCCAGCTCGACAGACCAATCGAAACGTTTGCCCTGTAAGATCTCCGCTATCAGTTCATTGTTTCCTCAGCAATGCTCGACATTGTCCAGTCGCTCCAGATGAGCATCCATCTTCTCCTTACTAAACTTGTACTGAGCAATCTGCACCTTATACTTCATAGAGAGGTCGCCTTTTTAGCTTTGTGCACCACCCGATCGAGCTCGACTCTCCTTGAATGCTTGAGGGCTTTGATTTCAGCCATTGCCATTTTCAGCTTTTCGCCCTGTTCATCATGAACTTTTGAAAGTTCGGCATTATCAGCCGAAGTAGTTCGACCTCAGCCTCGGCCCTGAATAGAGCTTGATCATAGCGATTCACTTTGTCTTTGGAAGCCTCCTTGTCCGAATCCATCATGAGGTATTTCGTATTGGTATCGGTCATCGCTTTCTTCAACTTCTTCTCGACCGCCTCATGAGCATGATGTTCGGCAGTCAACTTCTCGACCTTCTCCTGCATCTCCTCAATCCGATCCCGAACTGATTTCATCCCGGTCTCGATGGAGGCCAGTTCATTCAACTTTTCCTAGGCCGCATCAAGCCAATATTCATAATTTTTTGCCCCCACGACGATGTCAGCATTCATCCAAAAAAAGGAAGAAAGAGCGGAAACACACTTAGAAGAATCCCGATACAAATAAAAAAATTAGAAAGGATTAGTACTTATAAACACCCCCAGGAAGCTTACCCCTACGAGGTGACCCGCAATCTGCCTAAACCAGTCGGTCTCCCGCAAATTGGCGACCTTCTTGTTCTCGAACTGAGAACCGGCCAACTAGCGAAGAAGCCCGGCCGACCTAAATGTGTTAGAAGAAAGGGGCTGATTGCTTTTGTAATTGAAGTCAGTGTTGTATTTATATGATTTTGGCCCCGATGAATTAGAAGAGTTCGAAGTTGATCATGTAATCCTCTTCGTCTTACTCTTCTGGTCAGGAGGACCTTCTTATCTCTCCTCGTCCTTCTCAGTTGAAGTGGCATCCACTTCGATAGCTTTCTCATGGCGAACCTTCTTCTTTGCCGCCCTCTTCTTCTTCCTTTTCGATGTCTCGCCCTCGGGAGGCGACGTATCGATCTTCCTCTTCTTGGGAAAGGTTTCCCCCTTTTCGGGAGGAACCTCTGTACCAAGAACCTCGGTATCAGGAACCTCGGTACCAGGAACTTCGGCTGTCTCGATGCCATCCCCCGCAAAAGTATCAACCGTCCTCGGCTCGGGGATGATTGACGCGTCAGGAACCTTGCCGGTCGGCTGATCGAGGTCGAGATCGAGATTGATAGGAGAAGGAGGAGGGTTCGACTGAGAGACTTTCACCCAGGAATGGCTTCTGGGGCTTCCTCAAATCTCTCTTCTTCCTAGCAGTCAGCTGCTTGGACGAAGAGGACATATTGTCGTCTGCTTGTTAAAAAAATACGTATACATATACATACATATGTACACGTCTACTGCTAGACACCCATTTCAATTTATACTGACCTGGTGATTACTGAGTTCGTGTAGTTGGCCAAAGACCAGAAGACCGAAACCGAGGTCCGGTAAAGTCTATCAAATCTATTACTTTGACAGACCGAAGCAACGCGAGCTTGTCCTCGAAACCTGGAGGTTCAGCAGGCACTTTCCTTCTCTGTAAAAAAAAGAAGTGTTAGATTGATTATGAAGGATGATATTTTTGAAACAAAAAAAAAATAATCCGATAAACAGACCGAAATGGATGGCCCATCTACCGTCTTACGAACCGGGAAAATCGCCCATCGAATGTTCGTTCACTTGAAAAAGGAAATAGCACGAACCCTAGAAATTTTCTTTTTGGGGGAGCTTGCCCAAAACATCTCCTCCCGATGCCTCAATAAGATAGAAGGTCTTGGGCTGGTGTTGGGAATGGTCTTTGACCATACGAAGACAGAGTAAATCCATCATTGTATGCTCGACTTTTTACTCGAGGACCACCTCGATGAGACCGACCACAATGCAAACGGAGTTTGGTCCCATCTGAGAGAAAAGTGTATTCAAAACTTCTAGGTAATGAAGAAGAAGCTTGGGAATCGGGAACCAAAGTACGCATCAATGAAAGAAAACTTTATAAGCACAACAATAACCGTTTATGACTGTGTTAGCTGTGACCCCTTTTTGAGGTAGAATGATTTCTATTTCCGGTGGAGTATCTTAGTGTTACCGATAAAGCCTACCGATGACTCTCATAGGAAGAAGGAGCTGAGCCTCCGTCCTAGAATTCACCGCCGATGAACTCGACCTTGAATCGTCAACTATATTTCTAAAAAAAATATTGGACAAGTACATCGAACTGACAAAGTTCAATGAACTTCGAAACAAACTGACAAAGTTTGATGAAAAGCTAACCGAACTGATAAAGTTCGATGAACTTCGAACCAAACTGACTAATATCGGAGAAAAGAATGGACCGAACTGACATAATTTCTAAATCTTCAAGTGATTTTTTTGGAAACAAAGTAAGAGAGAAAAATTCGAAAAATGTAATTCGTGAGAGAAATGACATACCTTTTTATACCCCCGCGGTATATAAAAAAAATGAAAATGACTCTTCGATTACTTATATTCGAGAGATAATAATCGACTTCCCGAAACCGCCTCCTCGATATCAGTGGCGAATTTGAAGAGTTTTGTCTCTTCAAATCTCTCCCTCTGACACAAACACGTTGCTTGACACTCAAAGTTGTTAGATGATCTCATTCAATTTCAACTTTATCTCAAGAATTGGATATAGTGTCTCTTTATATTTTTACAATATAAAGAAACACTAAGGGACTAATTGTGGGGGTAGAAATTGACCTTAAACGAGAAAGAAAAAATTATCTTGACAAGACCACAAAGACCAAATGTATTATCAAGATAATGATTCAAGAATTATTCTGACCAATCATCTCACTTGGGCTGGGCCCAATAACTTGATGATACTTTAGTAACGATCTGTTGAGTTTCCGACCTACCAAACTGACGAGCTGACAAAGTCGTGGTCGATCTTGAGATGTGCCGAAGATCTCGCTTTCAACCTTGAAGATTGGATAGCTGATAAAAATCGGAACGAATCAAGCTTAGCAGTGATATGACGTGGCACATGAAGAGCAATTCAAGGACGATCTTTGTAACACGATCTCCTAGTTATTTGTTCTTTCTATAAATACTCTTACGCAGGATCCCGGCAGATTTATCTAAAAAAATGTATTGTAATCATTGGCTTTAAATGATAAGTTCGGTTATATTTCAATATTATCGAGCTCGGTTTGTAACGGTGTTACTGATCAATAAGATTCTCGGTTCACGAACCTTTCTATTTCCCTTATTTTCGTGATTTAAGTTTTTTCTCTCTACGACGTCTCCTAAACCCATTATATAAATTAAAAACTTTATAATATAATATTTGTATAATACTTATATAAAAGTGATTGTTGATCAGTCCGGGTACGGCTTCAACACCTAGTGTCTCACCATCTTAACTGTGAGCTTTTCCGTCAAGGAATGCTTTTAGGTTTATCAAGACTATATGTCACAAATTACCTAAAACCTAAACAATATCGAAACACATGTGGTTAGAAACACTAGAGTTTTTAATATTATTTTGTAAACTCGTAGTGAATCACCTAGATTAATGTAAATGCTAGGAAAATTAAAATACTAAAAGTATATTGAGTCTTAGGCCTCCAAGATTAACACAACACCGTGAGGATGAAAGATCCTTGCATGATCGGTGCCCTTTTAAGGGATTGATGGTCTATTCCTTTGGACAGGCTTTTCTGATTCCAATACCAAGTTTGTGTTTCTGGCGATAGGTGGGAAGGTTGTTCTCTACATGTACTAGCTAAGTTAGTGTGTGTGGGCTAGACTTTTCTCACTAAAATGTTGGGTCGACTCATGTATGGACCAACCAGTGGTCGCCCATATAGCCAAAGTATTCCTATAAATTAGTAGTTATTAAGGATAGTTATAAAGGGTGTATGAAATATGATTGCTCACTAATATGAGATGGTTCTCATGTTCACTAGATCCACTCCGTTTTGCCACCATACTGAAACGGACTGTGACTGTTGGTGATTATTGTGGAATATAAAAACTGCGTCTTTTCAAAAATTAGTATTTTTCCCCGTGCTTTTGCATTTTGTTTTTATATCCTAAACATCATGATAGTTTGTTTCTTTGCATATTGCTTATAAAAGTGCTTTTATGTTTTTAGTAATTATGTCAAACGCTACCATGGTCTTGTTGTCGAAAGGCGTATTGACGGGAGGTAACTTCCGTAAATGGAAGTAGAATCTCAATATTGTGCTTGTGAGTGAAACTATTCGTTGTATCCTCACTGAAGAGAGACCTCCCTTCCCTACTTCAAGTTCGTCTCGAAACATGAAGGAGTACTATGACAAGTGGACCACTTCCAATAACAAGGTGGTGGGATACATGCTCGCAAGCATATCTGGTGCGTTGCGAACAAAGATGGAAGGGATGGAGACTGCTGTGGAGATCCTTGACTCGTTGCTACAAATATTTGGGATGCAAAGTGAGTAAGCCCACGTTGAACTACGATGAGAGATCAAATGATTAACTACTTCAGTGAAGCTGAAATCCATGGGGCACGGATGGATGAGGTCACTCAGGTGGTAATAATCATGAATTCCCTTTCGAGTGGCTTCATACAGTTTATGCCCAACTATGTAATGAATAAGTTGATGTATAGATTATATCAGCAGTTGAATGAATTACAGACTTTCGATTCTATCACTCGACATAGGAAGAACAAAGGGTCAGCTTTGTATGCTGACAAGAGTTTTTCGCCTAAAACCAAGAAGAACTGCACTTCTGGTGCTGATTCATCTAAGGCACATCCGAAGACTTCTAAGGGGAGACGTCCCGCTAATAAGGTAATGAGGAACTTCAAGAGAAGTGGAAAAGGAAAATAGAAGAAGCGAGAAAGTTTTGCAAATGTCACCACTTCGACATTGTAGGCCAATGGAAGAGGCATTGTCCTTTGTACTTGGCCGAGCTTGAAAATAATAAGAAGACTGCTAGAATGGTACCTTAAAATTCACGATTAAAGATTCTGGAGAATCTCATGCACCGCCTAAAGATCTAAATTCTTGCTAGTTTTATTACTTTCTATTTTGGATGTATTTTTGAACATGGGATGAGTCATTTAATAATTCAAGATTTTATGGACTCTAGCTTTTATGGCTATTCCAGAAAGGATGAATCTTTTTTTTTCTTATATTTTATTACATTATTTATGAACTCTAGTTCAATAAATTGAGTACGATCATCCTTGAATGAAACCTATCTACTCTAGTTCACTAATTCAGTGGGAGCATCCTTAATCGGAAACTAGCTACTCTAGTTCATTGATTTGGTGGGGGCATCCTTAAATGGAACCTAGCCACTGAACAAATATTATTGACTGGAAGCATCTTTAATAGGATTCTAGTCACAATTGTTCAATAAAATAGTGGGAGTTTTCATGAATGAAATCTAGCACTTGTTGTTCAATGAATAGAACCATCCTTGACAAGATTAAATCGATCATTGAAGATGGCATCTTTTAAACCGAAAAATAATCTGCTATTATTCAATAATTAAAGTGGAAGAGTTGTCAATAATTATCTTGACACGTGAATCAATGAACTGAAAAGAATGATAATTTTGAATTTCCTTGCCAATAAAATCAATAACAAAGTGAGGGCATCCTTGTCACTCTCATCAACAATAAACTTTTCTTAAATGGAAATACATGATATTGAGATAATACTCTCGATCAAACTAACGTGTTTAAAAGTTATTATCCCATATTTGATAGGTATGTATGTTGGAAATTATTTAACAATTTAAACAATAATTTTATATAACACATCTATATGTGGCGGAATTATATAATATGATCTGTATTAAAACTCATTTTAATAAACTAACAATCTAGACATTAAAAATCATAAACATGTCAATAAACTATTTATTCTAAACATGTCAACAATTTGAACCAAACCATCTAACAACTTATAAACACATTCATAAATCATTAAAACAGATCCAATTCGTTTAGAATACTTACATCTGAGGTTGTAAACAACCTCGTCCATTGCGAACTAACGTCGTAGCCCATCATCAATATTCTTAAAAATGACCCGACGGATTGGAAGACAGGACCCGCCGGATTGGAATCTATCTCGCCGGACATAAACGTGCCTGCATCACTGTGGCTTCGTCCAGTGGAATTTGGCCGTGAAATTTTGCAGGAATGTGGGAGAGACCGAGAGGAATAACCTCGTAAAATTTCATGAACAAAAACGACCTGAGTCGCCGGTGGTGGCTTAGGCACGCTCGCAGTCCGGTGACCAATCCGGCCATCAGGCTGAAATGAGCCTCGCTCAATTTCTCCGCGCCTCGAGTGGATACCTGCATGTACAAAGTCACTCAAACACTAATAGAAGAGTCAATTGTAATTCCCTCGGGATTTGATGAGATTAAGAGGGTGGGCTCTTCAATTGAACAACAAGGGAAAGTCGGGATCACTCAAGAACTTTCGGGAGATCAAGAAAATATTTCCTGATCTCTCTCTCTCTAAAATTTCGACCAAATAACTCAGGAGAAGGGTGAGAGAGAGAGGTTGGCCGAATTTTTTTTATTAGGGTTAGGGTTTTCACAAAATCCTTTAAATAGAGAGAGGGCGGGCTTTTCTTAGGTCAAACCCAAAAGTCAAACTTAAGGCCATTATTCTTTTAATTAATTTCAAAAATTAATTCTCTCACCTAATTCATTAATTATGGCAAAGTGTAATACTATATATTTCGAAAATATTTATTTTGATTTATTTTCATAAGAATATTTAATTATTTTGAAATATCTCATTTATTTCATGACAAATCATTATTTTCATACTATTTAAGATAGTACAAAATGAGAAAATATTTATTTTCATCTTTTATTTATTTAAATAATTTGAATATGTTAATATCCATATATTAACATAATATGATTCATTAAATAAATGTAATAACAAATAACGAATTATTTATTTGATTACTTAGAAAAATATTTTCGTAGTGCAAATCACAATTTACTTAAATGAGAAAAACAAATTGTCCTTGTTCAATAAATCTCGTCCGAGGGTCTATCATTGAGACCTAATGGACCCACATGAACGAAACTTAAGAATAAAGATCAGACTCAAAAGTTCACAAACCTTTTCTGTCTTTTAATTCTTAATATTAGTCGATTCCACTAAAAGACTAATATTGAAACCCTCTAAGTTCATATGCGTATATTTTCCGATCAGTTCAAACAATCATTACTTAGATTCGATTGCTCTTTCGATCTTAAGATTGCGAATAAACTTTTAAACTAGTCACAAGGGGCTATTTTCTCAAGTCTGTACTTAGCACCCCTTTCGTTGATGCAAGTTTCACAGTGTAACAAACAACACAAACTTAAATGAAGAATGAATATTTAACTTTATTTAATGTCTCAAAAAAATCAAATACAAAGTATTTTTAATGTGTTAAATCTCCTTTGTGGGCACCAATCCCAACAAACTCCCGTTTGACTCAAAGAAGATACGAATGATCTTTCATTCATCTCCTCTGTGAATGATGTCCGATACCAGGCGATACTTCCACTCTATGTGTTTAGAGCGCTTGTGACTTCTTGGCTTCTTACAGTTAGAAAAAGCCCCAATGTCACAATCAAATGTGATAGGCTCACTTGCACTAGGAACAACTTCCAAATACATAAGAAATTTTTTCAACTACACAGCCTCCTTTTCATTTTCAGCTTCACAAGATGCCACATACTCAACTTCCATGGTTGAGTCACCAACGCAAGATTGCTTGATACTCCTCCAGACCATGGATCCACCATTCAGGGTTAACACAGACCCTGACGTGGAATTCTTAGAATCCTTATCCTCTTGAAATTGGAGTCGATATATCCCGTCATATTCAGGTCACCACCTGAGTATGCAAACATGTAGTTTCTCGTTCTCCGAAGATACTTGAGAACATGCTTGAGAGAAACCTAGTGCTCGAGTCCAGGGTTTGACTGAAACCTACTCACCACGCCTACTGCGTAGCAAATATCTGGCCTCGTGCAAAGCATATCATACATGAGACTTCCCACCACTGAAGCGTAGGGAATATGCCTCATGTCCTCAACTTCTTGAGGAGTCTTGGAAGACTGCTCACTTTAGAGATGCACTCCATGTCTAAAAGGTAGCTTTCCTTTCTTAGAGTCTTGCATAATGAAGCGATCCATGATCGTATCCATATAAGATGCTTGGGAAAGCGCTAACCGGTTCTTCATATCTCTAAAGATCTGAATTCCCAGAATGTAAGCTACTTCTCCTAGATCCTTCATCTCAAACTACTTTGACAACAAGATCTTAAGCTCTGATAACTTTCCTACATCATTCTCAATAAGTAGTATGTCATCCACATATAGGACTAAGAAGACCACCTTGCCATCGTTTATCATCTTATAAACGCATGACTCATCTACTGACTTATCAAAGCCGTAGTCTTTCACAGTCTCGTCGAATCTTATATTCCACATCTAGATGCTTGCTTACGTCCATAAATGGACTTCAACAACTCACAAACCTTGCCCTGTTGGCCTTTCTCCATGAACACGTCTGGTTGAGCCATATAAATGCGCTCGTCAAGATTTCCATTCCGAATTCAGTCTTGACATCCATCTGCCAGATTCATAATCTAGGGCTGCAGCAATGGATAAAAGAATGCGGATGGACTTCAGCATCGCGACTGGCGAGAAGATATCCTCATAGTCAATACCTTCCTTTTGTGTGAGCCCCTTCGCCACAAGTCGTTCCTTAAATGTCTCAACATTTCCATCCGGTCCTCTTTTCTTCTTGTAGATCCATTTACATCCTACAGACTTTGATGCCTTTGGGTGGATCTACCAGCTTCGAGACCTCGGTGACATACATCGAATGCATTTCAACGTTCATGGCTTCTTGACATAGGTTTGCTTCAGAACCCTGCATCGCTTGGGAAAATAATGCTTGATCATCTTCCTCCTAGTATGCGACTCCAATGGAAGTCCCACCGATACCCATATATTGATCAAGTCTTTGCACAATCATGTTACTGCGACGACTCACATGAGGCTCTGGTTCCGAACGTGGTTCTTCCACTGTTGGTATAGGAATGGTATGTTGGAATTTATTTAACAAATTAAACAACTAAATTATATTACACATCCTATGTGGCGGAAAATATAATTCGATCTATATATATATTAAAACTATTTTAATAAATTTAACAACCTAGGAATTAAAATTTATTGACAAGTTGATAAACAATTTATAAAAACACGTCGCACAACAATTAGAACACACTAACAACCTATATAAACAATTTATATATTATTTAGCAGTCCAAATCGTTAATAGAGACTTACAATGAGGATTATAAATAATCCCGACGTTGCTCGCTAACTCCGGAAGGCCACACCAAGTCCAAGAGATGGAGAGACCCTCGCCGGATAGGACTGGACATGCATTCACCAGACTGGGAAGCCTCACCGGACAGGAGACCCGCTGGATGCCTCACCGGAATGGATTCTGCAAGAGGCCCACCGGACAGGAAGTTGGTCGTCGGACAGTAGGATCCTGGTCGGACAGGATCTGCTGGTCGCCGGACAAGAGGCTCGCTGGACAGGGGATCGCCGAACAGGGATAGGGTTAGTTGGACAGTTGGTCGCCGGACTGAGAAGACATGAAGGATCCGGCAGGCTGGAAACTTGCAAAAAGCTTTTTAAAACAATTTTAAAGACAGTTTTCTGAATCGTAAAACACACCAAATACCACAAGTGAAAATCAACAATAAAATACGAGGGATTTATTGAGATTTAGAGGGTGGGCTCTCATGAACTCTTGGGAATTGATTTAGGAAGATGAAAATAATTTTTCTCTTCTCTTTTTCTTTGTGATAATCGGCCGAGTCTCACACAAGGAGAGGGAGAGAGGTTTGCCGAAAATATTAGGGTTAGGGTTACCCATACGGTTTCTTCTTAAGCTCACTTATAAAAGTTTATTGTGGGCTTAAGTTGAGTCACGCTCATGGCCCGTTGACCTGTAATTCTCGGCCATATTCATTTAATTCAGACCCAAATACTTTTGATTTATTTCTAAATTCAATTAATATAGAACTCTCATTTTATTTAACGACATTTCATTAAAATAATTTCATACTTTCCAAATAAGTACGAAATGGAAAATTGTTTATTTTCTCCTTTTGTCTAAATTGAATATCTCAAGTGTATTATTAGCAATATAATAATATTCTATGATTCAATAAATAAACGTAACAATAAATAACCAATTATTTATTTAGTTACTTAGAAAAATAACTTTCCCGATATAAATCACAATTTATATTCAATGACTCAATCAATAATTCTAGTTCATTTAATCTCTTCCAAGTTTCTATCATTGAGACCTTATGGCCCCATATGAACGAAGCTTTAGAATAAAGATCGGACTCAAGAGTTCACAAACCTTTTCCGTCTGTTGGTTCTTAATATTGGTCGATTCCACTAAAGGACCAATATTGACACTCTCTCTGTTCATATGCGTATATTTTCCGTTTGATGTGATAAAACAATTTTTCTCACGATCCACGGAGTACTATACGATATTACCCTTCATGTGTATCACTAACTAAGAGAATGTAAAATTACCGTTTTACCCCTTAAGTTATTATTTCACTAACTCCTTTGTTACTTGTGAATGAGAAAAACATAAAGTGAGATGTGTTTACATGTCACATGTTTTAATCAAAGAATGTTCTTTTTCGATGAATATCTGGCCAAGTTAATTCATTCACACTCAGAAAATAAAACATAGTGTGATACTAATGCATTTGCATTTTTCCAACATGAATTCCATATCTGTGAATCATATAACCCAATATCACATCCTTATGACACCAACCGTCGGGTCAGATGAAACTAAAACTTAGTCATTGCCTATTGACAAATCAAATGTCACAAAGTGTAATATTAATTATATATTCACTTCAGGATTAAGGTAAGTACCAAAGTACCCCTCGTATGTGATCTTGAAGCTTTGAGTGTTTAAACGGCTTTATCTCGAGCTTCTAAGTACGACAGGTCTTGTTCAATATCTTCTATAAGATATCAATTCTAACAATAAATACTTAGATTCGATTACACTATCGATCTTAAGATTGCGAACAAGTGTTTAAACTAGTCACACGGGGATATCTTGTCAAGTCTGTACTTAGCACCATTTTCGTTGATGACAGTTTCAGAGCGTAGCATTCATACATAAACACAAGCTTAATAAAAAATGAATATTTATTAATATTAATGTTTTAGAAAAATCAAATACAAGTGTATTTTATTATCTAATATCTCCTTTGTGGGCACCAACCCCAACAAACCCCAACTTTACTAGTTAAAGGCTTCGTGAAGGGATCAGCAAAGTTGTCTAACGTTGAGATCTTCATGACTTCAGCGTCTTCTCTGTGTACAATGTCTCGTACCAGGTGATACTTTTGTTCTATGTGTTTAGAGTGCTTGTGACTTCTTGACTCCTTACAATTAGCGACAGCCCCACTATTATCACAATAGTATAATAGGCTCGCTTGCACTTGGAACAACTTCCAAGTACATAAGGAATTTCCTTTGCAGCTTTACAAGTTGCCACATACTCGGCTTCCATGGTCGAGTCAGGAACGCAAGATTGCTTGATACTCCTCCAGAACACTGATCCACCATTCAGGGTAACAACAGCCCCTGATTGTCACCGCCTGAATATGCAAGCATGTAGTTTCTCGTTCTCCGCAGATACTTGAGAATGTGCTTGACAACAACCCATTTCTCGAGTCCAAGGTTTTACTGATACCTACTCACCACGCCCATTGCGTAGCAAATATCTGGCCTCGTGCAAAGCATAGGATTCATGAGACTTCCCACGGCTGAAGCGTAAGGAATATGTCCCATGTCCTCAACTTCTCGAGGAGTCTTATGAGACTGCTCACTTGAGAGATGCACTCCATGTCTGAAAGGTAGCTAACCTTTCTTGGATTATCACATACTGAAGCGATATATGATCTTACCGATATAAGGTCCTTCGAAAAGCGCTAACTTACGGTTTTTCTGATCTCTAAAGATTTGAATTCCTAGTATGCAAGCTGCTTCTCCCAAATCTTTCATCTCAAACTGCTTTGACAACCAGATCTTAACCTCTGATAACTGTCCTACATCATTCCCCATGAGTAGTATGTCATCTACATATAGGACTAAGAAGACCACCTTAGCATCGTTTAGCATCTTATAAAATGCATGGCTCATCTACTGACCAATCAAAGTCGTAGCCTTTCATAGTCTCGTCGAATTTGATATTCCACGACCTAGATGCTTACTTTAGTCCATAAATGGACTGAAGCAATTCACAAACCTTTCTATGTTGGCCTTTCTCCTTGAACCCGTCTAGTTGAGCCATATAAATGCGCTCGTCAAGATTTCCATTCAGAAATGTAGTCTTGACATCCGTTTGCCATATTTCATAATCTAGGGCGGCAGAAATGGATAAAAGAGTACGGATGGACTTCAGCATCGCGATTGGCGAGAAAGTATCTTCATAATTGATACCTTCTTTTTATGTGAACCTCTTCGCCACAAGTCGTGCCTTAAATGTCTCAACATTTCCATCTGGTCCTCTTTTCTTCTTGTAGATCCATTTACACCCAACAGGCTTGATGCCTTCGGGTAGATCTACAAGCTTCCAGACCTCGTTGACATACATCGAATGCATTTCAACGTTCGTGGCTTCTTGCCATAGGTTTGCTTCGGAACTCTGCATCGCTTGAGAAAATGATATTGGATCATCTTCCTCATGATATGCGACTGCAGTGAAAGACTCTTTGATACCCATGTATCAAACAGGTTGTCGTACAATCCTGTTACTGCGACGAAGCATAGGAGGTTCTGGTTCCAAATGTGGTTCTTCTACTATTGGAATAGGACTCGTCCTTTCTTGTGACGTACTAGCTACTTTACCGAACAGTTCCTTTAGCACATGTCTGCTTCTTGGTACAGAGTTCTTCATCTAGTCTACTTCCAGAAACTTAACGTTCGTGCTAACGAACATTTTCTGATAAGCAGCACTATAGAAGATGTACCCTTTGCTCTCTTTGTAATATCCCACGAAAAGGCATACCTTTGAACGACTAGCCAGCTTGCTAATCTTTTGTCTCAGCACATGTGCTGGACAACCCCAGATGCGAACGTGGTGTAAAACACATTTTCTACCACTCCATCTTTCATAGGGTGTGCCAGGGACCGTCTTGGACAGAACCTGATTCAGAATGTAAGCTGCCATTTCTAGAGCATATCCCTATAACAAGTTAGGAAGTGATGAGTAACTCATCATCGATCTTACCATATCTAATAGAGTTCGATTCCTTCTCTCCGACACACTGTTTTGTTGCGGGGTGCCAAGTGCCGTAAGCTGAGAGATTGTCGTCTTCTCTAAGAAAGTCTTCAAACTATCCAGACAAATACTCTCCCCTTCGATCTAATCAAAGGGTTTTGATCTATTTCTCCGTCTACTTTTCAACTAAAGCCTTACACTCTTTCAACATTTCAAAAGTATCTGACTTATGTCGCATAAGGTAGATGTGACCAAACCTTGAGTAATCATTAGTGAAGGTTACAAAATATTCGTAACCTCCTCTTGCCTAGATGTTTATTGGACCACATACATCACTATGTATAAGTTCCAAAACTTGTGTGGCTCTCAGACCCTTTGAAGAGAAGGGTCTCTTGGTCATCTTGCCCTCAAGACAAGATTCACACGTGGGAAGACTTCCCATAGTTAGAGACTTCAAAGGACCATCCTTTGTTAATCTCCTAATCCTATCTAGGCCAATATGTCCAAAACGTAAGTGCCATAGATATGTATTGTCCGTTTCATCAGTATGAAACTTCTTACGGTTCCTTAGTGAATCACTATTCACTTCAGTATCTAAGATTGTCGGTTGAATGGGACATAAATAATAAATAGAATCCACTTGTTGAGCTTTAGTAATAAAAGAATCATCAATATAAAACTCATTACCATTATTGATCTTAAAATTGAAACCTTGTTCTTCTAAACGACCAATAGAAATCAAATTCTTGCAAAAATCCGGAACATAATAAATATTATTCAATAATAAAGTATCATTTCCAACTTGAGCTTCATGGTCCCGACAGATCTTGCTCCGACCATCGTTCCATTACCCCAGTTGAATCCGAACTCCCCGTAACTCAAGCTCCTGGTTTTCCTGAAACCATTCAAATTACACACAACTTGGTCAGACGCCCTACACTCTAGGATCCAGGGTGATACCTTGTTTGTAGTATAACATGCTTCAGTATCTAAAATCGTACCTTTCCCATTGACACTCTTGAGGTAGGTAGGAAAGTTCCTCCCCCAGTAGCCAGCCTCTCCGCAATGGTGACACTTGTGCTCAGACTTGTCCACCTTTGCGATGCCTTTGCCCTTAGCATCCACAGCCTTCTTGTAAAGCTTCTTGGAACCCGTTCGGTTGGCGTTTTTGGGTCTTTTCATCATCCTCTTAGAACCAAAAGTCGAGGCTCTGTGTTCAGCAACATTGAGCTCTCCCGACTTCTTCTCGTTCTTAGGGAGAAGTCCATCGGCAGACTGCAAGACCTTCATGAGCTCAGTTACAGTGTAATTGAGCTTGTTCATGAAGTAGTCTCCAAAATCATGTCAATCTTGGTCTCTCCGTTGATCTCAGAACCAAGGATCTCCATATTATTCAGGTGGCCCATGATCAGTAGCATGTGTTCCCGAACAGAAGATCCTGGCTTCATCATGTAGTTCATGAAACTGCGGATAGTTTGCTGCTTCACCTGACGCCCATGGAATCCGAACATCTCATGGAGATTGAACATGGTGTCATATGCAGTGGAGATGTCTCAATAAGATTGTTGCAACACATTGCTCATCGATGCTAAAATGTAGCATTGAGCAATCTCGTCAGACCTTACACATGCATCGTAGGCGTCCTTGTCTTCCTTACTCGAGTCAGCACTTGGAGCAGGAGGACATGGGTGCGTGAGAACATACTTGTTCTTTTCCACAATCAGTACGATGCCAAGGTTACGTTTCCAGTCAACGTAATTCTCACCCTCGAGTTTATTAGAACTGAAAATCGCTTGAAGTGGAGTAAAAGACATTTTGCTGAAAACATGAATAAAATAAATAACTTTAGTATGTGCTACTTTTTTTTATTATATGCATGCATGAGCAATCCTAATATGGTGACGAAAGCGATAAATAATTTTGGTATTATGAACATCAATGGTTAATTAATTTTTCTATGAGGAAACCGTAATTAACGACCTTTTATAGTCGTGGTACATCACTATTTAGTTCGAACCATCCAAGAAGTCACAACTTCTAGTTCTCACTAATTACCATAAATTTTTGGTCACTTATTTTTAATGCAGGGCCTCTATGTGAGAATTACTTTAAAACATAAGGCTAAGTGCGTAATCGACACGTGGGTCCTTACTCAAGTTATTTTGAAGACGGTTCACCTATGTGGAGACCCCATTTCATCGTTCCTCTTTAAGACTTAGTTCTTAACAGTATGATTAACTAAATACTTCCGAAGTACTCCCATTTAAGGGAGAGCCACTATGTGTGACTCTTAGTTCATGATATATTTAGTCAGTTATACTCGTGTCGGGGATCTTGGGTTGCTTCAACGATAAACAACCCTCCCACTTTGATTTTGCAAATAATCATATTCTTTCATAACAGTTTATAATTGTTATAACATTTTATTAATTATAAACTACATGAACAATTCATTTTAAAAATGATGTTGGCGTTTTATCCTATATGACATGTTAGGTGATATGCAATGAGTTAAATAATTTAAATATAAAAATATTTAACTCACTAAATGGTCCATTTCTAAATACAACCCAAAAGAAATTATAAAAGAAAATTAAACTATTTTAATCTTCATCGGTCAAGGAGACTTGTGACGCGTCATTGGATGTCTCGGGTTAGCCCCCACACATTGTCCAACGTGCGGCCAAACTCGAGGTGCTGCCCCCTTGTCTTCTTGTCGTCGAATTATAATAAATAAATTTACAATTTAAATGTCCTCGCAAATTGAGGCTCACAAGTTAAATAAATAAATTTAAAACCAGGGACGATATCGGAAACAAAATCCTAGGGCCATATTAAATGAGGATCCATCCACAAACACAAACACACAATTCAAGCATTCACAATGCAATAAATAATTATACAAAACCGCCAACACCAAGTAGTCAAACAAATTTTAAAACTAGTCATTAAATCTAAGTTTTAATGCCTATATTTAGCTCTGAAACCATTTGTTGGAATTTATTAACAAATTTAACAACTAAATTATATTACACATCCTATGTGGCGGAAAAATATAATTGGATCTATATATATTAAAACTATTTTAATATATTTAACAACCAAGACATTAAAATTTATTGACTAGTTGATAAACAATTTATCAAAACATGTCGCACAACAATTAGAACACACTAACAATCTATATAAACAATTTATATATTATATAGCAGTCCAAATCGTTAAGAGAGACTTATAATTAGGATTATAAATAATCCCCACGTTGCTCGCTAACTCCGAAAGGCTACACCGAGTCCAAGAGATGGAGAGACCCTCGTTGGAAAGGACTTGACACGCCTTCACCGAACTGGGAAGCCTCGCCGGACTTGAGACCCGCTGGACTTGGACTTGGACGCTTTCGCCGAACTGGAGTCTGCAGGATGCCCACCGGACTGGAAGTTGGTCGCTGGACAGGAGAATCTTAGTGGGACAGAATCTGTTGGTCGCCGGACAGGAGGCTCCTCCGGACAGGGGATCGCCGGACAGGGGCTTGCCGGGCAGGGACAAGGAGAGCTAGACAATTGGTCGCCGAACTGGGAGGACAGGAAGGATCCAACCGCCTGGAAACTTGCTACACCTTTTTAAAACAATTTTAAAAACAATTTTAAGAATTTGAAAACACACCAAACACCACAAGCCAGAATCAACAATAAAACACTAAGGATATATTGAGATTTAGAGGGTGGGCTCTCATGGACTTTCGGGAATTGATTTAGGAATATGAAAATAATTTTTCTCTTCTCTTTTTCTTTGGGATAATCGGCCGAGTGTCACACAAGGAGAGGGAGAGAGGTTTGCCAAAAATAATAGGGTTAGGGTTAGCCTTATGGTTTCTGCTTAAGCACACTTATAAACAGTTTATTGTGGGCTTAAGTAGAGTCAAGCTCATGGCCCGTTGACTTGTAATTCTCGGCCAAAACACTGTCAACATACTCGGCCATATTCATTTAATTCATTCCCAAATACTTTTGATTTATTTCTAAATTCAATTAACTTAGAATTCTCATTTTATTTAATGACATTTCATTAAAATAATTTCATAATTTCCAAATAAGTACGAAATGGAAAATTGTTTATTTTCTCCTTTTATTTAATTAAATATCTCAAGAGTATCATTATCAATATAATAATAATATATGATTCAATAAATAAATGTAACAGTAAATAACCAATTATTTATTTTGTTACTTGGAAAAATAACTTTCCCGTATATATTACAATTTATATTCAATGAGTAAATCAACAATTCTAGTTCATTTAATCTCTTCCAAGTGTCTATCATTGAGACCTTATGGACCCATATGAACGAAGCTTTAGAATAAAGATCAGACTCAAAAGTTCACAAACTCTTTCGGTCTTTTGATTCTTAATATTGGTCGATTCCACTAAAGGACCAATATTGACACTCTCTCTGTTCATATGCGTATATTTTTTGTTTGATGTGATAAAACAAATTTTCACACGATCCACAGAGTTCTTTACAATATTACCCTTAATGTGTATCACTAACTAAGGGGAATGTAAAATTACCGTTTTACCCCTTGAGTTATTATCTCACTAACTCCTTTGTTATTTGTAAGTAAGAAAAACATAGAGTGAGATATCTTTACATGTCACATGTTTTAATCAAAGAATGTTCTTATTCGATGGATACATGTCAAATGTGATACTAATGCATTTGCATTTTTCCAACATGAATTCCATATCTTTGAATCATATAACCCAATATCACATCCTTATGACACTAACCGTCGGATCAGATGAAACTAAAACTTAGTCATTGCCCATTGACAAATCAAATCTCATAAAGTGTAATATCAATTATATATTCACTTCAGGATTATGGTAAGTATCAAAGTACCCCTCGTATGTGATTTTGAAGATTCGAGACTTTAAACGGTTTTATCTCGAGCTTCTAAGTATGAAAGTTCTTGGTATCAAGGATGAATCATAGAGTTACAACTCTCTATATCACAAGATTAGCTGTAGAACCCTCTCATTTATTCCCCTCTCTTTTCCTTCCACATGGGGTCCATTACTTTGCCACCTCACCCTCTCTTTCTTCTCCATCTTTGTGCATAGCCCCTCTTTATCTTTCTCTCTCTCCCTCATGCGGGCCCCACATCTCTTTGTCTTCTCTCTCTCCCATTACGCGCGGGCCCCACCTTATCTCTCTCCTTTTTTCTTTCTTTTTCTTCTCCCACGTGTAAGTGTCTTTCCTCTCCGCCTCTCCCTTCTTTCCACGTGGGGCCCATGGCTTGACCACCTCATTCTTTCTCTATCTCTCCCTTGCTGCCAAGTGTGCCATTTCTCTTCCCCACATCACCCAGAATTTCTTTCTCTCTCCTTCCTTCTCCATCTTTCCTTCTTCTCGATGATTTTTTTTCTTTCCCTGTGCAAACCCAGCCTGCAAAACAAAGGCAAGAAAAGAAAAAAAACAAACTCCTTTGATCGGTCACTCAACTCCGACCGAAACCACCACCAACCTTCATCACAAATCTTCTTCTCCTCGTCACAAACCTATCTAGCCAACTCCGCCTCGTCATCGATCTCTCTCTCGCTCGTTCTCACCTATTCTCCGTCACGGCGGTCGAAGCTCCATGGCCGGCCATCGGTTCTTTTTGGCGCGTTCAAGCGTCGGGAAAGCTCAAGGACAACCTGAATTTCACGAAACAAAGGTGAGCCAGGATCGATTTGATTTTGGCTGTGAATTTGATTTCCAATTTGGGAATTTAGGGTTCGTCGGAGAATTTTGGGGGTTTTGTGTAATTGAGTTTGGTTTGATGAAATTGGTTGTATATCTCGTCTCTGTGTACTCTCAATTTTATTTCAAGCTTGAGTTGTTGTAATTTGGAATTTGATTATGGAATCGGAAGTTAGGGTTCTTCAGAGTCAGATTTGGGGATTTTGTTGATTTGAGCTTGATTTGGTGAAATTGATTGTAGTTTCCGTTTGTATGGCCTCTGAATTGTGTTTTGAACCCGAATTTCTAGGGTTTCGATTTGAAAATCAATTTTACCCAAAAATTAGGGTTCATACTCGGGAATTTGGGGCTTTTCATATTATCTGATTCTGTTGTCGAAATTGGTTGTAACGGTACCTTGAATTGTAACTGAATTGTATAGTGGAACTGGTTCGGATGATTTTCGAGTTGTTTTGGCCCAAAAATTTCGAAATTCGGGATTACGCTCAGGTTTGAGAATCTGAGAATTCAGCTCAAATATAACGTGATTATTTATGTTGTAATTGTGCTGAGAATATTGTAATCTGAATCTGTATGTTGTAAATCTGAATATGAAATCGAAAGTCTCGGGTTTTTGTAAAGTATTTAAAAAGTAAAGATTACGGGAGGCAGAAGCTAAAGACGATATAGTTTCTGAAATCCCGAAAGAAATTTTATAAATATCACGAGACTATGATTTTATTTCGGAAACCAATAGCAGATTATTGAATTTTGTTCGGACTCGATTTTGGATTCGTTCGTAAGTTGGAAGTCAAGATTTGGGATGCAAAGGTTGGGAATTTTGATGAATTTAATTCATAGAATTAATTCGTTACCGGATTCCGTAATCTATTTTCAGACTCGCGTGAAGATTTGACAATCGAGCGAATCAAACCTTCTGAATCAGCTTCGAGACCTAGAATCCGAGATATATCTGGGAATCATTAGGCTTCTGCCGAACTAGTCTGGGTAAGTGAGGAGACATAGGTCAACTACTTACCAAGGGAATAATTTTGCTTGTCTGCGCATTTGTTTGATAGTAAACAAGTTTAGAGAAAGCCCTAAAAGTTACAACTTGAACGTTAAGGCTTCGGCCACCCATATTGTAAATATTAACTCGGGTACGCCCATTTAAACGCTAATGTGAACATGCGATATTTACAATATAAATAGTTAGATCCCTCCTAACTCTATGAAATAAGTTAGGTCTCGATTTCTGTAAAAGCATGAGCATCAGATTCTCGAATTCAAACAGGAAAAGAAGATTCAAAAATCACACTTCGACCTTCTGTATAAAACACTAAACGAGCTTGAGACTAAACAATAAATACCTTCGGAGTTTAACCCGACACTGCTCTTCTGTCAATAAAACAGCGAGTACACTGCTGGTTGGTACACAAACATAACGGAACTAAAGTCGGTGGTACCCACGAGGTAATCCCTCGTGTGAGGAGCAGAGGGTCCTGATAGCGCTGAGTACTCCAGTTTAGCGGGGACATGTGTGAGCGTACCGCTGGGTGATCGCAATGGCGAGCCCGTTTCTTCATGCCCGTAAGCACCGAGCGCTGGCGCCCAACGGAAGTTCGTACCACTAGAGGATCCCTGACAAATGATAAAACTCAGGTCAGTTGTAGACCGCGGCTCGAAGTCTATAGCTGGTCTCTGGTCGAACCAATGATTATGGATGTGAGGAGATCGTAATCTTGCGGAACGGCCAGTGTCGTAGGATGCGCATGCATTAGTCACTCTTAGATGCTAGCTGCATTTGCATCCCTACGTGTTTGTTTGCACGTCACATTCTTTGCAATAGATTGTTTTATCTTCTTACGTTAGACTCCCGCTTGCTGAGTCAATCGACTCACAGTTCTATGACCCTTGGTAATGTAGATAAGGGGAAAGCAATCATGTAGAAGTGGTGAAAGGAGGCTTGACCAGGAACGTGTATCTCTCGACCAGTGCGTTACGAGTTTTTGACTCGAGAAGTGTTTGTTTTTTATATACTATATATATAACGTCGACCTTTTTCCAAAAACAGTATTTTGTATCTGTAAATAAGCTGGGAGCTTTTATGTATACATTGTAACGATATAAGTATGGAGGTCGATTTACAACTTCGATATCTTGGATAGAAACGAAAAATTTCCCGAGATTTTTGGACAACCACTACTATATACTACTATGTTATACGTTTCCGCATGTCAAATTATGTTGTACCTTATTTATTATATCTTAATTAAACTGTACTTTTATTCAAGTATTATCTATGATTATCGCATGATAATGAAATGCTCCTGATATTATACGGTGACTTGATTGTTTGGTTGGAGTCGCGGTCTGTGGGCGAGGTGATGACACTCACGGGTCGTGACATTAGCTATCTTGATTCATTCTAACAATCAATACTTAGATTCGATTGCTATATCGATCTTAAGATTGTTAACAAATGTTTAAACTATTCACAAGGGGCTACCTTGTCAAGTCTTTACTAGGACCCCTTTTGTTGATGACAGTTTCAGAGCGTAGCAAATATACATAAATATAAACTTAAATGAAGAATGAATATTTAACTTTATTTAATGTCTCAGCAAAATGAAATACAAATTATTTATAATGTCTTAAATCTCTTTTACCGAATCCCAACAATGTACGTTAAGCTATTAGCTTAAAGGAATAGGGAGATCTATAAATAGATAAATGGAATGGTTTAATCTTCAATAATCTCTAAGGGTTTAAACCCTTAAGAAGAGTCATTGTCAATAATGAAACTCTTCTTTATGATACAACGAACCACTTTATTTGGGATTTTCATAGATGAAGAGGAAGTGTCCTCTGAGGATACAGTTCCATTAACTTAAGAAATTGGTTCGTAACAATTTGTCCTCAAATTGGTTCGTAAAAATTTGATTAACTTAATGCTTCCGAAGTACTCCCATTAAAGGGAGGGCCACGAGGGTGACTCTTTGTACATCACACATTGGGTCAATTAAATTCACGTCGGGGACCGTGGGTTCCTTCAACGATAAATAACCCTCCCACTTAGTTTTTGGAAAAAAATCATTTTTTTGGAAAACAGTTTACAATTGTTATAACTCTTTATTAATTATAAACTATATGAACAATTCATTTTAATGTGATGTTGGCAGTCCATCCTATATGACATGTGAGGTGATTCATTCAATGAGACTAAATAAAATAAAGCATAAATTATTTAACTCTTCCTATGGCCCATTTCAAATTACAACCCATAAAAAATACAAAGAAATTAAACTACTTAAACATCTATATAAGACCGGCCAAGGACTCCTTGTGACGGATCATCGGATGT
The DNA here is from genome assembly GCA_958296335.1 of Urtica urens. NCBI lineage: Eukaryota > Viridiplantae > Streptophyta > Magnoliopsida > Rosales > Urticaceae > Urtica > Urtica urens. The sequence continues at coordinate 39,413,308 of OY282520.1, forward strand.
CTCGGGTCAGGCCCCAAACGTTCTCCAACGTGCGGCCAAGCCCGAGGTGCTGCATTCTTTGTCTTCTCGTCGTCGGATTACAATTAAAAGAAATTACAATTTAAATGTCCTCCCAAATTGAGTCTCACAAATTTAAAATTTAATAAAATAAACATAAACCTGGGACGATACCCGGAAAATTCCTAGGGCCATAACAATGATGATCCATCCACAAAACACACACACAGACATTCATAACGCATTTCAAATCATACAAAAAACGCAAACACCAAACAAGTCAAAAAATTTCTAAACTAGTCAACAAATCTTAACTTTTAATGCTTTTTACTATCTCTGATACCATTTGTTGGAAATTATTTAACAATATTAAAAAAAATATTACATAATACATCTATATTAAAACTAATTTTGATAAACTAACAATCTAGGCATTAAAAATCATAAACATGTCAATAAACTATTTATTCTAAACATGTCAACAAATTGAACCAAACCATCTAACAACTTATAAACACATTCATAAATCATTAAAACAGATCCAATTCGTTTAGAACACTTACATGTGAGGTTGTAAACAACCTCGTACATTTCTAGCTAACGTAAGAGCGTCTTGTCAATATTCTGAAATCTGACCCGCGGATTGGAAGACAGGACCCGCCGGATTGGAATTTGTCTCACCGGACATAAACGTGCCTGCGTCGCTGTGGCTTCGTCCGGTAGAATTTGGCCGTAAAATTTTGCTGGAATGTGGGAGAGACCGAAAGAAATGACCCTGTAAAATTTTGTGAACAGAAACGCCCTGAGTTTCCGGTGGTGTCTTAGGCACGCTTGCAGTCCGGTGACCAATCCGACGATCCAATCCGGCCAGCAGGCTGAAATGTGCCTCACTTTGTTTCGCTTGATTTCTTCGCGTCTCGAGTGGATACCTGCGCATACAAAGTCACTCAAACACCAATAGAAGAGTCAATGGTAATTCCCTCGGGATTTTATGAGATTAAGAGGGTGGGCTCTTCAATTGAACAAAAAGGGACACTCGGGATCACTCATGAACTTTCGGGAGATTAAGAAAATATTTCTTGATCTCTTTCTCTCTAAAATTTCGACCAAACAATTCAGGAGAAGGGGGAGAGAGAGGTTGGCCAAATTTTGGTAATTAGGGTTAGGGTTAGAGTTTTCAAAAAACCGTTTAAATAGAGAGAGAGCGGGCTTTTCTTAAGTCAAACCCAATAGTCAAACTTAAGCCCATTATTCTTTTAATTAATTTTCAAAAATTAATTCTCTGACCTAATTCATTAATTATGGCCGAGTATAATCCTATATATTTTGAAAATATTTATTTTCATTTATTTCCAAAATAATCTTTAATTATTTTGGAATATCTCATTTACTTACTGACAAATCATTATTTTCATACTATTCAGGATAGTAAGAAATGAGAAAATATTTATTTTCATCTTTTATTTATTTGAATCATTTAAATATTTTAATATACATATATTAACATAATATGATTCATTAAATAAATGGAATAATAAATAACCAATTATTTATTTGATTACTTTGAAAAATATTTTCTTAGTGCAAATCCCAATTTACTTAAACGAGAAAATCAAATTGTCCATGTTCAATAAATCTCGTCCGAGAGTCTATCAGTGAGACCTAATGGAGCCACATAAACGAAACTTTAGAATAAAGATCGGACTCAAAATTTCACAAACCATTTCCGTCTTTTAATTCTTAATATTAGTCAGTTACACTAAAGGACTAATATTGAAACTCTCTATGTTCATATGCGTATATTTTTCGTTTGATGTGATAAAACAATTCTTCACACGATACAAGGAGTATTTTACGATATTACCCTTCATGTGTTTCAGTAACTCAGAGGAATGTAAAATTATTGTTTTACCCCTGAGTTATTATTTCACTAACTCCTTTGTTATTTGTGAATGAGAAAAACATAAATAGATGTATTTACATGTCACATGTTTTAATCAAAGAATGTTCTTATTTGATGAATACCTGACCAGGTTTATTCATTCACACTCTCATAACAAAGCATAGTGTGATATTGATGCATTGGCATTGTTTTAACATGAATTCCGTATATGTGAATCACAAAACCCAACATAACAGCTTTATGAAACCAACTGTCAGGTCAGATGCAACTACAATTTTAGCCATTGCCCATTGACAAATCAAATTTCATAAGGTGTCACATCGATTATGCATTCACTTCAGGATTTAGTTAAGTACAAAATTACCTATCGTATGTGATCTTGAAATTTCAGAGTATCACGGGTCTTATTCAATATCTTCTATAAGATATCAAAAATGAAACACATAGTCACAACTCTCTATATCACAAGATAAGATATCTTGATCCATTCAAACAATCATTACTTAGATTCTATTGCTCTATCAATCTAAACATTGCGAACAAACGTTTATACTAGTCACAAGGGGCTATCTTGTCAAGTCTGTACTTACCATCCCTTTCGTTGATGACAGTTTCAGAGCGTAAGAAATAAACATAAACACAAACTTAAATGAAGAATGAATATTTAACTTTATTTAATGTCTCAGCAAAATGAAATACAAAGTATTTATAATGTCTTAAATCTCCTTTACCGAATCCCAACAATGTACGTTAAACTATTAGCTTAAAGGAATAGGGAGATCTATAAATAGATAAATGAAATGGTTTAATCTTTAATAAGCTCTAAGGGATTAAACCCTTAAGAAGAGTCATTGTCAATAATGAAACTCTTCTTTATGATACAACGAACCACTTTATTTTGGATTTTCATAGATGAAGAGGAACTGTCCTATGAGGATAAAGTTCCATTAACTTAAGAACTGGATCGAAGTAGTTAAACTACAGAACCTTTTGAAATATGAAAGGTAGATCTTAAGTAATTAAGAAACTGATTATGATTGTACATGGATGTTTGTTATAATCGATATTTTAAGAATGATCGATATGTGTACCTCCTAAACACGTGTCATGAATAGAATTATTACTATTATAGTACTACACCTCATTATGGCACAAGTAAATTGATTGCGCTAGCTGTTTCTAAAAATTTAATTTAGAAACGACACTCTTTTCGTTATGTCTCAAACTTACTTATTTGAAATAAGGTATGAGCTGAATGTTGAGGCTGTAGACTATTGAGATTGGTGCCTACAAGAGAGATATTAGACATTATAAATACTTTATATTTATTTTTTTGTTGAAACATTAAATAAAAATAAATATTCATTCTTAACTAAGATTTTGTTTATGTATGTTTTCTACGCTATGAAACTGCCATCGACGAAATGGGTCCTAACTACAGACTTGATAAGGTACCTCTTGTAACTAGTTTAAACAGTAGTTCGCAATCTAACGATCGATAAGACAATCGAATCTGATTAATGATTGTTTGAATGAATCAGGAAATCTTCTCTTATGATATAGAGTGATATGACTCTTTGTTTCATTCCTGATATCTTATAGAAGATATTGAACAAGACATGTGATACTCTGAAGCTCGAGATAAAACAAATTCGTCACTCGAACTTCAAGATCACATACGTATTTTGGTACTTAGCTTAATCCTGAAATGAATGCATAATCGATGTGACACCTTATAACATTTAATTTGTCAATGGCCAATGGCTAAATTGTAGTTGCATATTCCAGGCAGTTGGTGTCATAATGATGTCGTGTTGGATTATGTGATTCACAGATACGAAATTCATGTTGAAACAACGCTAATGAATTATTATCACAATATGCTCTTTTATCAGAGTATGAATAAATAAACCAGGCCTGGTATTCATTGAGTAGAATATTCTTTGATTAAAAAATATGACATGTAAAGACATCTCACCCTATGTTTTTCTCACCCCGTGAAATAATAACTCAGGGGTAAAACGGTAATTTTACATTCTTCTTAGTTACTGATATATATGAAGGGTAATATCGTAAAATACTATGTGAATCGTGTGAAGAAATGTTTTGTCACATCAAACGGAAAATAAACGCATATGAACTTAGAGAGTTTTAATATTAGTCCTTTAGTGGAATCGACTAATATAAAGAATTAAAAGACGGAAAAAGTTTGTGAACTTTTGAGTCTGATCTTTATTCTAAAGTTTCTTTAATGTGGGTCCATAAGGTCTCAGTGATAGACTCTCGGACGAGATTTATTGAACTAGAATGATTGACTTTCCCATTGAATGTAAATTGTAATTTACAATGAGAAATTTAGTTTCTGAGTAATTAAATAAATAATTAGTTATTTATTATTACATTTATTTAAGTAATCGTATTTTGTTATTATATTGATAATAATATAATTTGATGATTCAAATAATTAAAAGATGAAAATAAATATTTTCTTGTTTCGTACTACTTTGAGAAGTATAAAAACAATTAATGATTTGTCGTTAAATCAATGAGATGTTCTAATTTAATTAAATATTATTTTAAAATAAATCAAATAAATTTTGGGAATAAAATTAATGAAATACTCGGCCGTGTTTGAGAATACGGCTGAGAATTAATTTTAAAACTCATTTTATGAATATCGAGCTTAAGTTTAATTAATAAAACCCCCTCTCTCATTTATAAATAGGGTTTATGAAACCCTAACCCACCACTAAGGGGTTCTCGGCCGAACCCCCTCCTCCCTAACTCCCTGTGTGTTTCTTGGCGGATTATCTTGAGAGAGATAGAGTCAAGAAATTTTTTTCTTAATTCTTGATTCATTCAAGAGTTTCCCTTCCATTCGTTGTTCATATTTAAAGATCCCACTCTCTTGATCTCCCCAAAATCCGAGAGATTATATCCCTGAATTTTTTGTGGTGTTTTTGCAGAGAACGAGGTCAGAAGATAAAAAAATTAAGCGAGACGCGATGAGGCTCAAATCTACCTCTCAGCCGGCCGGCCAGACCACTTGTCAGATAGCCCACTGGCCGGACAGACGCTCCCCAGGCCCGCCTAAGCATTCACGCGCGTCCTGTCCATTTCCCGCCCTATCCAGTGCCTCCAGCACGTAGCCCCATGTGTCGTCTTTGTTCATGCACTGGTGTGGCGCTCCAGGTCGATTGGAGGAGCTCGTAGATGCACAGGCCCACGGGTCCCTTCCAGCAATATCTGTTAATCCGACGAGCTAGCGCCTAATCCAATTTGGCGAGGCTTTTTATTTGGCGTTATGACGAGCCTGTACCTTCCTCCATTCCGACGAGGCATTCCATTTGGGATTGGTGCCCATAAAAGAGATATTCGACATTGAAATACATTTGTATTTAATTTTGCTGAAACATTAATATAAATAAATATTCATTTTTTATTATGTTTGTATTTATGTATGAATGCTACGCTCTGAACTTTCATCAATGAAAGGCGTGCTAAGTATAGACTTGACAAGATAGCCCCTTTGTGACTAGTTTAACCATTTGTTCTTAATCTTAAGATCGACAGAACAATCAAATTTGAGTAATGATTTTTCGAATGAATCATGATATATTATCTTGTGATATAGAGAGTTTTGACTCTGTGTTTCATTCTTGATATCTCATTGAAGATATTGAACAAGACCTGTGATACACTAAACCTCGAGATAAAATCGTTTAATCACTCAAAACTTCAAGATCACATACGAGGGTATTTTGGTAATTACCTTAATCGTGAAGTGAATACATAATCAATGTGACACATTATGACAATTGATTTGTCAATGGGAAATGGCTAAATTATAGTTTCATCTGACCCGACGGTTGGTGTCATAACGTTGTCATGTTGGGTTATGTGATTCACAGATACGGAATTCATGTTGAGACAATGCTGAGGCATTTGTTTCACACTATGCTTTGTTTTGAGAGTGTGAATGAATAAACCAAGTCTGGTATTCATCGAATAGAATATTCGTTGATTAAAACATGTGACATGTAAATACATCTCACTCTATTTTTTTCTAATTCAAAGATAACAAAGGAGTTAGTGAAATAATAACTCAAGGGGTAAAACGGTAATTTTACATTCCCCTTAGATAGTGATACACATGAAGGGTAATATCGTAAATTAATCTGTGGATCGTGTGAAAAATTGTTTTATCACATTAAACGAAAAATATACGCATATGAACAGAGAGAGTGTTCGTATTGGTACTTTAGTGGAATCGACCAATATTAAGAATCAAAAGACGGAAAAGGTTTGTGAAATTTTGAGCCTGATCTTTATTCTAAAGCTTCGTTCATATGGGTCCATAAGGTCTTAGTAACAGACTCTCGGACAAGATTTATTGAAGTTGAACGATTGATTTTCTCATTGAATGTAAATTGTGATTTACATTAAGAAAATAACTTTTTAAGTAATTAAATAAATAATTGGTTATTTATTATTCTTACATTTATTTAATGAATCGTATTATGTTATTATATTGAAAATAATATAATTTGATGATTCAAATAAATAAAAGATGAAAATAAATATTTTTTCGTTTCATACTTGTTTGCATAGTATGAAAAGAATTAATGACTTCTCATTAAATAAATGAGATGTTCTTAATTTATTAAATATTATTTTAGAAATAAATTAAATATATTTTGGAAAAAATAAATGTTTTTGGTCGGCCATAATTAAGAGAATTAGGCAGAGAAATTATTTTAAAATTCATTGAAAAGATCTTTGGGCTTAAGTTTGACTAACGGACCAAAATAGGATTTTTACCTAATTGAAACCCGCACTCCCCGATATAAAAGGGATTTTGTGAAATCCTAACCGTAAGGAATCAGAATTTTGACCACACATCCCTTCTTATGTGCTTGGCCGAGATTTAGAGAGAGAAAGAAAGATCAAAGAAATGTTTCTTGATTTTTTATTTTGATTCTTGAGTGTTTCCCTTCTCCCGTTGTTCAATAAAAGAGCCCACCCTCTTGATCTCCCAAAAACCCGAAAGAATTATATCTGACTCTTCTTATGGTGTTTGAGTGACTTTGTACACGCATGTATCCACTCGAGACCCGAAAGTATCGAGCGAAACGCGACGAGGCGCATTTCGGCGTTTTGGCCGGCCCGACAGCACTCGTGTGACCCAGGAGTGCCTGAGCCACCACAGGTGACTCGCAAAGGTTTCTGCTGAAGTCCTTTTACACGGACCTATCCCTAGTTCTCTTCCACGTTCCACGACCAAATTTTTAGAAAATTGACGAGGCGCTCCGACGTTAGCTAGTACCGCACAACATAACATGAAAGTATTCTAAACGACATGTATAGAATAAATAGTTTATTGACATGTTTATGATTTTTAATGCCTAGGTTATTAACTTATTAAAATGAGTTTTAATTCAGATCATATTATATAATTATGCCACATATAGATGTGTTATATAGTATTATTGTTTAAATCGTTAACTAATTTCCAACAATTCCAACAAAAGCAAGCCACGAACGAGATTATTTACAATCTCACGTGCAAGTCCTGTCTAACGAATTGATTTGCAATTTTATAAATCCTTTACAGGTTGCTAGATTAAATTGTTCAATTGTTATTTATATGTCTAAAAATGAATGTTTATTGACATATAGTACTTTTTAATGCCTAGGTTAATTGAATATGTTAAAAATGATTTTTAATATATTCGGTCACATTATATATGTCCGCCATATTCAGATATCCACTATAATTTTATTGTTTAATCATTAAATAATTTCCAACATAGAAAATTTCTTTGAAAGGACTAATAATTAGACCTTAGACAATGTCGAATTTCCGAGAATGAGAACATATGTTGTAACATTGTTATTTTTGAAAATAGTGAGATAGTTATTTAAATGTAGAAGATCCTTGAAGTCCTGTTTATATTGAATATGAACACGACAAACAAGGATGGACTATAAAATAACCAAGTAATGGAAGAATGTCGATAAAGTTCTTCTTAACACACGCTTAATAAATCACACTATAGTAAGTGCTGATGAGATCAAAGCATGCATGGTGCAACCTGTTTTGGTACCAAAAGGATGTACACCAAGATAGGAAGACTTGTTATATACAGTCTGGTGTATAATCTAAAAGTATGTGAAGTTTTAAAATGTTTTAAGTAAATTTCTTTATTGTAAAATATTTGACTTGACCTTAAGAGGTAAGTCAAAGATCACTTGGAAGAATGCATGAACTAGAATCATACAAAATGGGACATATGTCTGATTAACATAAATGTAAGAGTGAAGAGTAAACTGAGAATCTATATGATGGAAATCTCAATCCTAGACCAAGGTCTAAACCGTCTACTACGATAGCAAAGAATTAAATTGTCTCGAGGAATCTTCTCTGGTCAATGTGGGAGATTGTTACTAATATTGCCCACTTGAAGATGACATATGAATAATTATTGAATTCGATAATTAGATTACTATATAAGAATTATATAATTAGTGGGTTGAGTTCTGAATAATTAATCAGAATTAATAACAACTATCTTCCATAGTCTTCGTATTAAGCTGAGTCACGTGCGGGGCACTTAAGTTAGGGCGGCGTGCTTAACCAATATCGATGACTGATATACGCTTGGAAACTATATCTAAAGTCATATATGTGGAACACATGAGTGAATGCTGATCAATATGTGAGAGTATTCTACACTTGTGGTAAGTGTCCGACCTTGACAGGATTAGGAGTAGATATGTCGTTTAAGGACCGTTACGACGCACGAACCAATGCCACTATAATGGTCACAGTGAGACTTGATCTAAATCTTGAAGTGATCATGAACACTGGATCATGTTTTTGAGCTCTTTAACTCATTCGTTAAAAGGCTAACCATGCTAATCTTAGCTTATGTCTGGGAGATTTCTCGGAGCATGATTCGAGTGGGAAGTGATTTATGGATACAGTATCCAGCCTCCCTGAAAGAAGATTAATGTTCACCCACCTAAGATATGATTCCAAAATCAATTGATTGCGCTTTTTTGAAGTAAGTTAACTTTAGAAGGAATTTTTCACAGGGGAAGCAACAACGCTTAGGGCTGATATATATCAAGAGAAGTATAACCAAAAAATTTACTTCTCTTGGCATGGGTAGAACCTGGAGGATCTTGATCACGAACTGACTATATAAGTGGACACTCGTCACGATGAGTAAATATAATTCTAGTATTAAAGAACAGTTCAGTCTTGGATTACACAGTGAAGTATTAATAAAGACAAGACAAAACGATGAAAAAGAGATAGAACTGTATCGTCTTTTTTGTCGGGTTCGTTATGCGTCTACTACTAGGTCGATAGTCCCCGATTCAGCTCTCATAAAAGCGAATAAAAACTTTCGAATAATAATGTTGTTCTTTTACGGGTATTCGCATAATTAAATTAATGTTTATAGCATAATTGTTTTTTTATTGTGGATCAAGTAAATATATAATTAACTAGATTTTAGGCAAATGGGCAATGGAAATTTTTGGGTTTGGCTTGGGACCTGTGTTGGTCAAAATTCCCTAGGAATAAGCCCTAGGTGTGGCCAAATTCTCTTCCTCCCTTTTCTCCATTTGGTTAAGACAAAGGAGAGAAAATTTCAATCATAGATATTGATCTGATAGATGAGAGAGTGTTTAGATTCACTGTTGAGATCTAACGGCCTAGATTAAATCCAAAGGAGAAAATATCTCTAGAAAGGAGAGAATATCTCTCAAAAGGATAGAAAATCTCTCAATAGTTATCCTCTTCCTAAATGCTATAAATAGGGATAGAAGGGAAGAGGAAAATTCACTCCATTCTACACAGAATACTCGGCCAACATCTCTCTCTCTCTCTTGGCCGAATTTTTGCTCCCCCTGTTCCCTAGGAATTGCAAAATTATGTTCATCAATAATAGGAGAAAGATCCTGAAACAATCTTGTTTCGAGATTTGGTGAGAATCGATTGTGCCCACTCATATTTCTTATTTGTCTCGGAGATACGTTTCAGAAGACTATGGTGTCATCTTCAAGTACTCAATTCAGAACAAGGTCAAAATGGAGCGCGCGTTAGATTGGGGTGTTTCTATAGGTGAGTTAAAATCCTTGTAAGTGTTCTAACGACTTATATAGTATCGATTTCTGAATTTATTTCATAAATGAATTAAATTAATAAATCTAGATCTTGTTTAGCAATCATTATCATTAACTGGTATTTTTAGTGCAATTAATTATTTTCCGCATTTAATATGGTTGTTAACGTGCATCAATCACCGACATCTTTAATACTAAAATTATATTTACTCATGGTGACTGACTGTACACCTATATAGTCTGTACATGATCAAGATCCTCCAGGTTCCTCCCGTGTCAAGAGAAGTCAATTTTCATTATATCAGTCCTAAGCATTGTTGTTTCCTTAGCGTAAGATTATTTTGAACGTCAACTTACTTCGAAAGTGCGCGTAATGAATTGGTTCTGAAATCAACCCTTAGGTGAATGAACATTAACCTTCTTTTCAGGAAGGATGGATTATGTGTCTGTAAATCACTTCCTTTTCGAATCATGCTCTTATAAAACTCCAAAGATATAAGTTGTGATTAGCATGATTAGCCTTTAAACGAATGAGTCAAAGAGCTCATAAACATGACCCAGTGTCCATGATCACTTCAAGATTTAGATCGACTCTCATTGTGACCATCATAGTTGCCTCAGTTAGTGCGTCTTAACGGTCCTTAAACGACACATCTACCCCAAGGCATGTTAAAGTTGTACACTTACCACAAGTGTAGAATGCTCCTACATAGTGATCAACCTTCACTTATGTGTTTCGCATATATATCACTTTAGATATAACTTTCCAAACATATATCAGTCATCGACCTTATTTTAGCACACCTCCCGAACTCAGGTGTCCAACATATATCGCTAATAAAGAGGCTATGGAAGATAACTGTTATTCATTCTAATTATTTAGAACTCAACCCACTTATCATATATCGCTTATAAAGTAAACCGTTATTTTGTCTAATAATCATTTGAGATTTTATTATCTCTCGTTGGAAATAATTCCTAACAACCTCGACGAAGCTACTCACTCTTCCCCTCGAAATTCAAACTAGCAGGTGGAGCTCGGATATGTCCCGAGGATAAAAATGAGTTATCCACAACGATATGTCTTGAGGATATGTCAGAAACACACTTTCCAAACTCGCCCGCATCAACCTGAAGGAATTAGCTCAATTATGCATAGAAAATTCATTTATTGCTACAAAAACGTATCTACGACCCCAAGCAAAATCCTTTGTGGGAATCCCATCAAGGATTTTCTTATCTCGATAACGTGAAAAATAGAAACACTTCAAGTTATATTTCGAGTTTGCCTTGACTACACAAAGCCGAACTAAATCGAACAAACTCAGATCGACCTCGTGCTCTTTCGCGAGAAGAACCAGATCAAAGACCATTCGAACAAAGTTCAAGCACATCTAAGGGACAGTTATGCCTAGAGGGTCAACAAAATCTATCAAAAGAGAATTAATTGGGAACCTAAGCCCGCAAGACTATAGTCATACTTTGTTAACACAACAATATATGTCCACTATCGAGTCTGCGGTAACATACGAGGGGTTGAAAAATTCAAAGAGTGTTCGGGATGTCCCATCGATGTCTAAAATGCTCGAACTCTGATGGAGTGACTAAAATCGGTTTCATCGTGTCTAAATTGTTACTCACTAAACGATCAGATTTACACAAAAGGATAAAAGGGACGAGGTCCTATAAGAAAAAATAGCCAACTAATTTTTTTTTAAGAATTATCGAGATCAAGGTCGATCAAGCGAACTGATGACAAACGCAAAACCTAGAGACAGAAAGAAGAGATATAAGATAAAAATAAAAATACCTTGAAAGTTTACCACTATGTAGAATAAATGAATCAGTACAATGTTGAGATTGGTGCCCACAAAAGAGATCTTAGACGTTGAAATACTTTTGTATTTGATTTTGCTGAAACATTAATAAAATTAAATATTCATTCTCTATGATGTTTGTGTTTATGTATAAATGCGACGCTCTGAAACTGTCATCAACAAAACGGGTGTTAAGTACAGTCTTGAGAAGATAATCCCATGTGACTAGTTTAAACATTTGTTCACAATCTTATGATCGATAGAGCAATCGAATCTCATTAATGATTGTTTGAATGAATCATGATATCTTATCATGTTATACAGAGAGTTGTGACTCTGTGTTTTATTCTTGATATCTTATAGAAGATATTAAACAAGACCAGTGATACTCTGAAGCTCGAGATATAACTGTTTAATCACTCGAAACTCCAAGATCACATACGAGGGGTATTTTAGTACTTACCTAAATCTTGAAGTGAATGCATAATCGATGTGACACCATATAACATTTTATTTGTCAATGGGCAATGGGTAAGTTATAATTGCATCTGACTCGACGGTTGGTGTCTTAACGTTGTCATGTTGGGCTATGTGATTCACAGATACGGAATTCGTGTTGAAACAATGCTAATGCATTAGTATCACATTATGCTTTGTTATGAGAGTGTGAATGAATAAACTTGGCCAGGATTTCATCGAATAAGAACATTCTTTGATTAAAATATTTGACATGTAAAGACATCTCACTCGATGTTTTTCTCATTCCCAAACAACAAAGTAGTTAGTGAAATAATAACTCGGGATAAACACGGTAATTTTACATTCCTCTGAGTTACACATACACATGAAGGGTAATATCATAAATTATTTTGTGGATCGTATGAAGAATTGTTTTGTCACATCAAACAGAAAATAAACACATATGAACTTAGAGAGTTTCAATATTAGTTCTTTAGTAGAATCAACTAATATTAAGAATTAAAAGTCGGAAAAAGTTTGTGAACTTTTGAGTCCGTACTTTATTCTAAAGATTCGTTCATGTGGGTGCATAAGGTCTCCATGAAGACTATCAGACGAGATTTAGTAAACTTGAACATTTGATTTTCTCATTGAATGTAAATTGTGATTTACATTAACAAAGTTATTTTCTAAGTAATTGAATAAATAAATTAGTTATTTATTATTACATTTATTTAATGAATCATATTATGTTATTATATGAATAATAATATATTTTGATTATTCAAATAAATAAAAGATGAAAATAAATATTTTATCGGTTTGTACGACTTTGAAGAGTATGAAAATAATTAATGATTTGTCATTAAAACAATGAGATGTTCTAATTTAATTAAATATTATTTTAAAATAAATCAAATAAATTTGGAACAATATTGGGACATCTTGGTCGGCCACATCTAGGGTAGAAGTTGGCTGAAAAAATGTTTAAATGAATTATAGGGTTTTAGTTTGACTAATGGGCTATTATTTGATTTTGGCCTAACTTAAGCTCATTCTCCCTGAAATATAAGAAGTGCTTAAACTCTCATTTGCCCTAGACTCTCACGCGCATTCTCTTTCCCCCTAAACACATTTTTGGCCGACTATTTTTCTCTCCCCAAGAGAAAAACAATCGGCCAAAATCCCACACAGAGAAAGAGAGAGAGAAATTTGATTTCTCCCAAAAGCCTTGGTTTATTTATACAATTCCTTTGCTGTTTTTCACACAAAGAGTCCACCCTCTTGATCTCCCAAAATTTCCTGAGTATTATTGTTGAATCTAGTTGTGGTGGTTTGAGTGATTTTTGGAGTATAGGGTTGGTTTTCATTGATCCAGGAATGAGCCCGATTTTTTCTTCGTAGACGCGTGCGTGGAGAGTTTTTGGATTCAGCGTTGCGTGTGCGTGGCTGCCTCTCTTCCAGCATATCTCAGCCAAATTGAGGAAGCGTGACGCAGATCAACAACCTACAGGTCCCACAATCAATCTTTTGTTCTCAATCAAAGCAAGCAACGCACGAGATTAATTATAATCTCATATGTGCGTCTTCTAACGAATTGGATCTGCAATTATATAAGTGTTATAGGTTGCTAGTGTGTTCAATTTGTTAATTAATATGCTTAGAATAAAGTTATTGACGTGTTAGAATTTTTAATGCGATGGTTAATTGAACATGTATAAAATGTGTTTTAACATGTTAAATTTTTTTACTTGTTTCCGCCAGATTTAGATATGTCACATAATATTGATTTCCAACCTAAAACCCTTCAAATACTTATACAATAATTTTACCAACAGACTTAAGAAAATTAGGTACCATCGACCTAACAGGTTGCGATGATTCGCCTCAAAATTCGCAAAGAAACCCAACCGCCTCTGACTTTTCAACTTCGAAGATTGCTAAAAGCGACATGTATAGACACATAACTTTCTAGGTCATTATCCCATTTACCTCATCTATCTTTCCCGCTCTTCCCCAGAAAATCCATCTTTCGAAATACTTCCAACCATAATCATCTCGTCCCTAAAAAAGTATATTTAATATTTCACAATCAAACTGAAACATTTGGGCCTGAATAAAGCCCAATGTCTGAAGTCCTAAACGAACCGTTCATCATCAAGCCCATCTCGCAAAGCAAGGAAGTCGAAGTCACGTGCATGCGCATCGGTGATGGAGTAAGACCAAAGTTGTTTGGATTTGTGCCCACAAAAAAGATATTATACATTATAAATACATTTTGTATTTCGTTTTGCTGAAACATTAAATAAAATTAAATATTCATTTTTATTTAAGTTTGTGTTTATGTATGTTTGCTACGCTTTGAAACTGTCATCAACGAAAGAGGTGGTAAGTACAGACTTGACAAGATACCCTTTTATGATTAGTTTAAATAATAGTTCGCAATCTAAAGACATGGGCAATGGAATCTGTGTATTGATTGTTATAATAGATCAACGATATCTTATCTTGTGATATAGAAAGTTGTGACTCTGTGATTTATTCTTGATGTCTTAATGAAGACATTGAACAAGACAAGTGTTCCTTTGAAGCTCGAGATAAAACCGTTTAATCACTCGAACCTTCAAGATCACAAACGATAAGTATTTTGGTAATTACCTAAATCCTGAAGTGAATACATATATTCTTGTAACAATTTATGACATTTGATTTCTCAATGGGCAATGACTAAATGAAATTTCATTGACCCGACGGTTGGTGTCGTTTTGTCTCAGTGAATTATGTTATTCACATATACGAAATTTGTGTTGAAACAATGCTAAGGCATTAGTATCACACCCTACTTTGTTATGAGAGTATGAGCGAATAAACTGGGCCTGCAAGATGGACATCAAGACTGCATTTCTGAATGGAAATCTTGACAAGCGGATTTATATGGCTCAACCAGACGGGTTCATGGAGAATGGCCAAGAAGTCAAGGTTTGTGAGTTGCTAAAATCCATTTATGGACTGAAGCAAGCATCTAGGTCGTGGAATATCATATTCGACGGGATTATACCAGGCTACGGCTTTGATCAGTCAGTAGATGAGTCATGCGTTTATAAGATGATAAACGGTGGCAAAATGGTCTTCTTAGTCATGTGTAGATGACATACTACTCATTAGGAACGATGTAGGAAAGTTATCAAAAGTTAAGATATGGATGTCAAAGCAAATATAGATGAAGGATCTTGGAGAAGCGGCTTACATTTTGGGGATTCAGATCTTTAGCAATCGGAAGAGCCGAAAGTTAACGTTATCTCAGGCATCTCATATTGACAATATCATGGATCGCTCCAGTATGCAACACTCCAAGAAAGGAAAATTACCTTCCAGACATGGAGTGCATCTCTCTAGTGAGCAGTCTCCCAAGACTCCTCAAGAGGTAGAGGACATGAGACTACGGCTTCGATCAATCCGTAGATGAGTCATGTGTTTATAAGATGATAAACGATGGCAAAGTGGTCTTCTTAGTCATGTATAGACATACTACTCATTAGGAATGGTGTAGGAAAGTTATCAGAGGTTAAGATATGGTTGTCAAAACAAAGTGAGATGAAGGGTCTTAGAGAAGCGGCTTACATTTTGGGGATTCAGATCTTTAGAGATCGGAAGAACCAAAAGTTAGCGTTATCTCATGCATCTTATGTTGATAAGATCATGGATCGCTCCAGTATGCAAGACTCCAAGCAAAGAAAACTACCTTCCAGACATGGAGTGCATATCATCTTGTGAGCAGTCTCCCAAGACTCCTCAAGAAGTAGAGGACGTGAGACATATTCCTTACACTTTAGCCGTAGGAAGCCTCATGTATGCGATGCTTTTCATGAGGCCAGATATTTGTTACGCAGTGATCGTGGTGAGTAGATTCCAATCAAATCTTGTACCCGAGCATTGGGTTGCTGTCAAGCATGTTCTTAAGTATCTCTGGAGAACGAGAAAATATATGCTTGCATACTCAAGCTGTGACCTGAATATGAAGGAATATATCGACTCCGATTTTCAAGAGAACAAGGATTCCATGAATTCCACATCAAGGTTTGTGTTCACCCTAAATGGTGGATCTGTGGTCTGGCGTAGCATAAAGCAATCTTGTGTTGCTGACTCGACCATGGAAGCCGAGTATGTGGTAGCTTGCGAAGCTTCAAAGGAAGCTGTGTGGCTGAAGAAATTCGTAATGCACTTGGAAGTAGTTCCAATTGCGAACGAGCTCATACTTTATTGTGATAACAATGGAGCTCTTGCTAACTGTATGGAACCACGAAGTCACAAGCACTCAAACCACATAGACCGGAAGTAAAACCTTGTACGCGATATCGTTCACAGAGGAGACGATGAAGCTATAAATATCTCAACATTGGACAACCTTGTTGATCCCTTCACAAAGCCTTCAACGAGTAAAGTCTTTGAGGGACACCTAGAAGGCTTAGGACTGAAAGATCATTCACATCTCCTTTGAGTCAAGTGGGAGTTTTTTGGGATATGTGCCCACAAAGAATATATTATATATTATAAATACATTTTGTTGTTCGTTTTGCTAAACCATTAAATAAAATTAAATATTCATTCTTATTTAAGTTTGTGTTTATGTATGTTTGCTATGCTCTGAAACTGTCATCAACGAAAGAGGTGATAAGTACAGACTTAACAAGATACCCTCTTATGATTAGTTTAAATAATAGTTAGCAATCTAAAGATCGATTGGGCAATCGAATCTGCGTATTGATTGTTTGAATATATCAACGATAGCTTATCTTGTGATATAGAGAGTTGTGACTTTGTGATTTATTTTTGATGTCTTATAGAAGAAATTAAACAAGACCAGTGTTACTTTGAAGCTCGAGATAACACTGTTTAATCACTCGAAACTTCAAGATCACATACGAGGGGATTTTGGTAATTACCTCAATCCTAAAGTGAATACAATATTCTTGTAACACTTTATGACATTTGATTTGTCAATGGGGAATGACTAAATGAAGTTTCATTGACCCGACGATTGGTCTCGTAATATTGTTTCATTAAAGTATGTGATTCACAAATATGGAATTTGTGTTGAAACAATGTTAAGGCATTTGTATAACACCATGCTTTGTTATGAGAGTGTGGACGAATAAACCGGGCCTAGTATTCGTCGAATAAAACATTCTTTGAATAAAACATGTGACATGAGAGAGACATCTCACTTTATGCTTTTCTCGTTCACAAATAACAAAGGAGTTGGTGAATAATAACTCAAGGGAAACGGTAATATTACATTCCTCTGAGTTAATGATACACAAAGGGTAATATCGTAAAATACTTCTTTGATCGGGTGAAGAATTGTTTTACCACATCAAATGGAAAATAAACGCATATGAACTTAGAGAGTTTCAATATAAGTCCTTTAGTGGAATCGACTAAAATTAAGGATTAAAAATCGGAAAAAGTTTGTGAACTTTTGTGTCCATAATTTATTCTAAAGTTTCGTTCATGTGGGTCCATAAGGTCTTAGTGATAGACTCTCAGACGAGATTTATTGCACAAGAACGATTGATTTTCTCATTGAATGTAAATTGTGATTTACACTAAGAAAATTATTTTCTAAGTAATTAAATAAATAATTTGTTATTTATTATTACATTTATTTAATGAATCATATTATGTTATTATATCGATAGTAATATAATTTGATGTTTCAAATAAATAAAAGATGAAAATAAATATTTTCTGGTTTCATACTTGTTTGCATAGTATGAAATGAATTGATGACATGTCGTTAAATAAATGAGATGTTCTAAATAAATTAAATATTATTTTAGAAATAAATCAAATAAATTTTGGCGATAAAAGATATGATTTTATCGGTCATAATGTAGGAATTAGGGCTGGGAAATTATTTTAAAACTCATTAAAATGATTTGTGGGCTTAAGTTTGACTAATGGGCCAAAATTGGATTTTGACCTAACATAAACCCGCTCTCTCAGATATAAAAAGAGATTTTGTGAGACAAAATGCTAACCCTAATCATAAGAACACTCGGCCAACTCCCCTTCCCCCTGAGAGTGAGAGAGAAATAAAGATCAAGAAAATCGTTTTCTTGATTCGTGATCTTGATCTTTGAGTGATCCTCTTTTCTCGTTGTTCATCTAAAATAGCTCACCCTCTTGATCTCTAAAATGCCCGAGTGTATTACCCCTGAATCTACTTGTGGTGTTTGAGTGAGATTATTATTATCACACGGCCGGCCAAACTCAAGGAGACGATAGACGCACGCGAAGGCTCAATTCGGCGAAGGGAGAGGCGCAATCAGGTGAGGCATCTAGATGCAAACCGAGGAGGGCTTTTGGCGCAAGAGTCCGACCAACCTTAGGCCTCACCCAATAGGCCAGCCTTTGAGCCTCATCCCACCGGCTAGTCAAGTAGTTTCCCACATCGGCCAGCCAGCCAAGGAACTCACCCGACCAGCCAGCTAAGGAATTCACCCGACTGGCCAGCCAAGGAACTCACCAGACCGGCCAGCCAAAGATTCCACCCGACCGGCTAGCCACTAAGCTCACCCGATTGGCCTGTCAAGAGGTTTCCCCGACTGGCTAGCTGGTGTCCTTCTCCCGACCGATTGTGCACATGCCCCTCCAACCGGTTACCCAAAGCCTCAATCCGACTGGCCTATTCATTTGATTCCGGTGAGGCATTCTTGTTAAAGCGAGCCACGCGCGAGGTTGTTTACAATCTCATGTGTAAGTCTCTTTTTAACGAATTGGTTTTGCAAATGTATAAATTGTTTATAGGTTGCTAGATCGATTGTTCAATTTGTTGACAACATGTTTAGAATATTTCTCTTGACATGTTAGATATTTTTAATGCCTTGGTTATTTGAACATGTTTAAAATATGTTTTAACATGTTACATTTTATTATGTGTTTCCGCCATATTTTGATATGTCACATACTTTATTATGTTAATTGTTAACTAATTTTCAACATAAGTTTGAAGCAGCCATCCCGCCGAAGAGGCTAGATCGAAGACAAAGTCGAAACCTCTTCTTTAACAAACATTGCGCGACGTGGCAACATCTCCGAAAATTTCTGATACGCGTACTCGAAATCTTCAGCTCGACGAGGTATTATACATTGAAGACTTCAGCCTAATTAAGGCACGCATACTTACATCTCGATTATTCGTTATTTATCTTTTAAGCTTCATTTATTCTCTTTTGTAACTCTCTATCTCGATTTCTCGAGCTCGACTGAATTAATTAAATCATTTATTTCGTTCTTTCTTATATTCCATAAATATTTTATATTATAAATACGCCATTTTATAGAGATCCATTCCCTTAAAATTAAAATTGTATAAAACCACCTAAATCATATTTTGTGATTGTTGAGAGAGAATTCCGATTTCAACAATATGTTACTGTTACTGGTGGGGGTTTACAATACTTTATACCAGAAAATAAACAAAAATGGCATATCCATTAGTGGCGACGACTCCTGCGATGCAGATGCATAGGACTTTGTGAGGCGAGTTCTGTGACGACTTGGGGTCCGACAACTTATGCGAAGTTATGCGACGACGAAAATGTAAATGGAATATCGACGACGACCATTGAGAAGAGCGACGACCACCATGGACCGACTGCGTCAATGAGCGACATGGAGAAGCGTGGCGGTGGCGATTTCGTATACAGTGGGCTACATTTTTTTCTCTGGTCGTACATCATGACTCTCTTTGAGTTGTTCGAATGGGGTAGGAAAAAAGTAAGAAATAAAACGTGAAGAGAGTTGTTCGAATGGGGTAGGAAAAAAGTAAGAAATAAAACGTGTTTTTAGGTTAAATTTTGGTAAAAATATTTGAAGATATTTAAGTCATTCAAATATTTTGAACCATAATTAAAACTTATACCACATATAAAAAAAAGATAACACCCCACTGTAACAATGAAATTAAAATTCCCCACTGTAACAATGAAATTTAAATTCCCTATCTGTTATAATATTTAGTCTTGTTTGAAGTTGTCAAATGTCAAGGCTGTTTCCACACCAACGTGAAATTAAGTAGCCTGAAGAAGATTGATGATTGGGTACCTACAGATTCTGTTCCACTTGGACTTTTTCTATTATCCAACTGAAATTCTCCCAAACCTTCCTTCACAAACCATATTATAGTACATATATATAGATAAACTATGTATACCACATTTGATAGTAATGCATAGCCTTGATGCAAGTCATGTGGGTATCTACTTTAAAAAAATACTCTTTTACAACTCTCCTCTTTTTTATTCACGTTGACAAAAATAATGACCTATTTTGCTTCCCAATATATAGTATTTTGCACCAATTTGAAAAGCCTATATGTATGGTTATGGACTTTTGAGGATAACTCATTTTAGCGGTGGTTTCACTTTTTTGTAGGTGATGATTTAATGACGTGTAATAACTCTATCACCTACACCGCCACTAACGAATGAAGAAAAGAAATAATCGAAAAAAGAAAGGGAAATAGTTATTTCTTTATGGTTGCGCTTTTTATAACGTTTTATTTAGTAAAACTAAAATTTGTCTTTAACAAAATTTTGAGAAACAAAAAGATAATAATTTCTTCAGAATGTTTTTCTAGTGTACGTCCGATTTTTGTTTACTTTGAAATTTTAAAATCAGCGAAACTTCCTGGTTTTTCAAATCAATAGTTGAACTACTATATTACTTCTAAGACTACAAGCCACTTGTTTATTTGTTTCTGTTTGATTTTGTTTATTGTTATTGTCATGGCAAATGTACATCAAGACTACTAGATCGAACAGTAGATAATGTGAGATAACGAAATAATATACAGCGTTGGATCTTATTTCCAATTCTTTTATTTAACGTCGTTTTTTATAGCTAAATAAAAATGTTGTTATATGTTCTTTCTGTGGTCCACAAGAAAAGGACCCTTGTATTCCAAACTTGTGCACACCCAAAAAGTTAAAGGGGAAATAATATTAAATTACAGAAAATCTTCTAGTGATTATGAACTATTCCGGTCAGTTCAATTTAACTTCGCTTCCAGATATCATATATTTGTCAACTGAAATACCAAAGATAACCCTCCACCATCTAAAATCAAACCAAATGAAAATGACAGTCGCAACGATTTTATCGTGAGTGCGGGTGTAGGATATAATCACAATCTCGTGAGTCATAAAAAACGTTTAGCACCCCAAACCCATTCCTTCGAGGTCAATACTTTCCCTGCTAGAGAAAATGATTTCTCTGTCGTGTCTTTTGTCCCTCGCTGGTTCGGCTAGACACAACTTGCTAGCCTGCACCGGAGATGCAACCTCACTTTCTTCTTCCCAGTCCACTTCTGAATCCATCCTCGTCTTCCTCCCTCGCCAGTGTTTCCTAAGATTTTAACCACTCAATGTGTTTCCCAGACTCTTCGTGAAACCTCTCTCCACTCCTAACACTACCTGAATGAACTAACCACTCACCCAACTAAGAAACCTCAAAGAGGAACTATGCCCAACACTCACTAGTCCTAGAACACTCTAAAGAGAGAAAAACTCTCACTTCCGGTCCAAAACTACTTGGGAAAAGAGAGCATAGCTATCTGAGAGTGGTCATTACGCATAAGAGAGAAGCATAACTGACTATGTAGTAGGTAGCTGAGAATGATCGTGTACAATACATGCAATCTGTTTCCAATTTCGACTTGGAAAGTACTGGCGAGTGCGATTTCAGATCCAAGTCGCTTCGCTATTTTTGAATGTCAAGATTGAGGACGTGAATAGAATAGACAGACTGATTCGCTTTTTCTGTACCGAACGAAAGGTTGGAATAAATATTACAAAAGAGTATTTTATAACTTTTGTTATAGTGTTTTTGCATAATATTTGAGTGGAGTCCACTCAACGGAATTGAATAATTCCATTGTATTCTTATTCCTCGTTGCTAGGGGTGTAAGATTGAGTATTTGTTTACCAAAGACAACTCTACAATGAATGAGTAATTGATGCTCAAAATACGGCTGAAAACACATTGATATATGTATAAATGGTGTTGTCATAGAAATATTCATGAAAACTAAAATAGTCTAACACCGGTGTATAAATGGAAGTCGAAGAGAGAGATGACGATAAGCGCATGGACGAAACCACATAGCAATTAATGAAGATCGGAAGCGAGGCTCCAAAGCCATGCGAGATCCCAAATTCACCAGATTTAGAGTAATTGACAGAAGTACAAATCGACGGAGCGTATCCCAACAAGCGGGTAAACATCGGAAGCAAACTCAAAGGCCAAACCCGAAAGGAAATCATCCAATTCTTGAAGAAGAACAAGAACACTTTCGCATGGCCAACCAAGGACATGCCCGGAATAGACATCGATATTGCGTCCCACCAGCTCAACGTCAACCTGAGTTAAAAACCAATAAAACAAAAAAGAAGGAAGCTCGGACCAGGTCGAGCCAAAATAATAAATGACGAAGTAAAAAGACTCTTGGACGTCAAGTCGATAAGAGAACTAAAATACCCAGAGTGATTGGCAAACACAGGATTTGTAAAAAAGAAGAACGGAAAATGGAGGGTATGCATCGAGTACACCGGTCTGAATAAAGTATGCTCGAAAGACAGATTCCCCCTACCTAGTTTGTAGAGGCTCGTTGAAGCCAACACGGGACATAGGATCCTCTCCTCCATTGATGCATTTTCCGGATACAACCAAATCTCGATGCACCCCGATGATCAAGAGAAAACCGCGTTCACAACCGACCAAGGAATATATTGCTACAAAGTAATGTCATTCGGCCTAAAAAACGCAAGAGCCACATATCAACGACTAGTCAACCAAATATTTCCGAAAAGATTAGAAAGACTATGGTGGTATACACTTTAGTAAAGTCGTTACAAGAAAGCGACCACGTCAAACACCTAAAGGAATGCTTCGAAATCTTGAACACATACCATATGAAACTCAACCCCTCTAAGTGCTCATTTTGAGTATCCTTTGGAAAGTTCCTTGACTACTTGGTAATTCAGAGATGAACGCAGATGAATCCCGAAAACATCAAGCACTGACGACTATGTTGGGATTGGTGCCCACAAAGGAGAATATTAGACATTTTATTTATTATTTGTAATATTTTGCTGAAACATTAATATTAATAAATAAGCATTCTTTTCCTATGGTTTGTGTTTATGTATGTATGCTACGCTCTGAAACTGCCATCAAGGAAAAGGGTGTTAAATAACGATTTGACATAATAACCCCGTGTGACTAGTTTAAACCATTTGTTCGCAATCTTAAGACCGATTGAGCATTCGAGTCTAAGTTACGATTGTTTGAATGAATCATGCTATCTTATCATGTGATATCAAGAGTTGTGACTCTATGATTTCATTCTTGATATCTTATAGAAGATGTTGAACAAGACCTAGTGATTCTATGGAAGCTCAATATAAAACCGTTTAACCTAGAAGCTCCAAGATCACATACGAGGGGTACTTCGATAACTACCTTAATCCTGAGGTGAGTGCATAGTCGATGCTGCACTTTATATCATTTGATTTGTCAATTGGCAATGGTCATATAATGGCTGCATCTGACCCGACGGTTGGTGACATAATGTTGTAGTACTGGATTATGTGATTCACAGATATGGAATTCGGGTAAACATAATGAAAGTCATTGTATCACACTATGCTTTGTTACGAGAGAGTGAATGAATTAATCTGGCCAGATAATCATTGAATGTGATATTCCTTGATTAAAACATGTGACACGTATTGACGTCTCACTTTATGTTTTTCTCATTCACAGGTAACAACGGAGTTAGTGAAATAATAACTCTAGGGGTAAAACGGTAATTTTATATTCCCCAGACTTACTGATACACACGAAGGGTATTTTGGTAAAGTCCACCGTTGATCGAGTACAGAAAGGTTATGTGACTTCAAACGGAAAAATATGCACGCATGAACTTAGAGATTTTTAATATTGGTCCTTTAGTGGAGTCGACCATTATTAAGAATTATAAGTCGAAAATAATTTGTGAACTATTGAGTCTGTGCTTTATTCTCAAGATTCGTTCATGTGGGTCCATAAGGTCTCAATGATGCACATTTTAGAAGAGATTAATTGAACGCAATAAATTGATTTACTCATTAAATACAAATTGTGATTTGTATGGAGAAATTTATTTTTCAAACGAATTAATGAATAATGTGTTATTCATTAATTATTGATTTTGTGAATTAAAGAACTTTATTATTGTGATAATAATTTTCTTGAGAATTCATAATAACAATATTAGAAAATAAAATGTTTCTCGTTTTATGTTATTCGATACCCATGAAACAATTTAATAACAAGTTATTAAATAGATGAGAGTTCTAAATTAAGTCGAATTTAGATATTAAATCAAGGCAATTTGAGAAACAAAATTGAGAGACGAGTAGGACATAGGGGTCGGCCATTAACATGGTTTTGGGCTGAATATTGATTCAACAAAAGCCCACATGAGAGCCCCTTAATAATTACTATAAATAAAGGGTTTATGAAAACCCTAGGTCTTGGCTTCCTTATTGTTTTTAGGCTGAATAGTCAGCCCTCTCTCTCCCCATCTTGGCCGACCATTTCAAGGAAGACGAAATTTTGTTTCTTGTTTTCTCGTGTGCGTTCATCTCGAGCCCACACTCATCTTCTCATATTCTTCTTGTGTCATCATAGAATCAACTTGTGGTTGTTTGGTCCATTTTCGTTAAAATTTATTTTTCTGGAAATCTTACCTCTGAACCAAAGATTCTATGAATCCGACGAATATGAGTCTGGAAATTCAGATCTCTTTTTGAACCCATTTAAGTCATTTCATTACCGACGCAACGCATAAAACGTCATCCAAATCCGAACTTCCTAGAGCTCTCGACGTCTCTGTTGTTTCTCCGCTTGAGCCTAGAGGCGCCTGCCCCTCTCAGCCGCTCCGGGGTCTCCTTGGGCCGCTGCCTTCTGCGTCAAACGAGTCCAGCCGCTGCCGCCCGTTCCCAGCCTGCCGAGGACCACGCGCCATCTGCTGCCAGCTTCCCCGACCAACCCCAAGCCTGCGCCTCCTTACCGCCTTCGCTGCCCGTGCTGACGAGCCGAGGAAGTCTCTTGCAAACCCGGAATTGGAGAAGCTAGAAGATTCTTGCTTCGAACTCGTTTTCCATTCCTCGACCGAGTTATTTATAACTCGACGATGTAAGTTCTCGATCACTTTAAATACGCGCAAAATATATAAATTATTTATATGAATGTTTGGTGTGTTTAATTTTATCGAATAAATATGTTTAGAAGTAATTGTTAGTTAACATGTTTATGTTTTGAATTAATTGTTAATTCACATGCTTATGATTTTAATGCCAATAGGTTGTTAGATATTAAGTAGTTTAATATGCTAGATCATTTTAATTATTAGTTTCGCACGTAATTTGTTATGTGTAATAATAATCTACTTAAATCGTTAAGTAATTTCCAACAGACTATGCCATCACCTTGCAACAAACGAGAAATCATAAGACTAACAGGTAGGATCTCCGCGCTAAATGGATTCATCTCACGATCATTCATCTCACGATCAACAGACAAGTGCCTCCCCTTCTACAACCTATTGAGAGGAAACAAGAAGTTTGAATGGAAAAACGAATGCAGAAAAGCTTTCCTCCAACTAAAATAATACCTCGCTGCACCACCCACTCTAGCAAAGCCTATCGCCGGAGAGCCCATGTTCTTATATGTCGCCGTATCCAATGCCGCTACTAGAAAATTCCTAGTCCAAGATGAGGGAGGAGAACAAAGACTAATTTTTTTATGCCAACACATCCCTTGTCAAGGTCGAAACCAAATATACCACAATGGAAAAACTGGCACTCGTCGTGGTAACCGCGGCTCGAAAACTATGACCATACTTTCAGTCGCATTCGATCGCAGTCATGACCACACGACCGTTGAGATACGTCTTCCAGATTTCAAACCAGTCTCGAAGATTAACCAAGTGGGCCGAAGAACTAAACGAATACGATATTGAATACAGAACCAGGACATATGCAAAATCACAAGTCCTTGCAAAATTCATGATTGAACTCCCCAACAACGAATCTAGCGACGACGATAATGACGGCTTATGGATGCTAAAAGTTGATGGCTCCTCCACCAAGCAAGGCGCATGCGTAGGAATCTATCTCACCTCCCTAAAGGGAGATATCATAGAACAATCCTTCAGGTTAGATTTCCCGGTCTCGACCAAGGAATTCGAACACGAGGCGCTACTAGCAGGACTTGGACCGGCAAAAATGGTCGAGGAAAAATCACTAAAGGCATTCTGCGACTCACAACTGGTCGCAAACCATCATCAACAATCTTAAAAGGAAACTAAACGCCAAGAAACCGAGATGGGCGAACGAGCTCCCCGCCATCCTCTGAGAACACAGAACCACACCCCGAAGAGCAACATGAGAAACCCCCATCGCACTAGTCTATGGAATCAAAGCAGTATTACCCATCAAAAATACGATCGAGACCATCACGACCGGCAAGATATCACCAGACGAGAAACTCAATGAAGTCATGATGCGAGATTCACTCGACTTAATAGAGGAAAAGAGAGATCAAGCCTACCTTAGAATGACACAACATAAAAAATGCATTGCGAAATTTTACAAAAAAATGTGTCAAACCCATACACTTCAACGTGGGAGAACTAGTACTTAGAAAGGTCTTCCAAAACACATCGAAAGACAACGCTAAAAAATTGGGGGCGAACTGGGAAGGACCCTACCGAGTAACAAGAACCCCTTATCTCGGAGTGTACGAACTAGAAACATTCGACGGAATACCAGTCATTAGATGGTGGAACATAATGAATCTCAATAAATACTATCACTAAATGAAGGCTGACCTATCAAAAATTACCAAACTACGTTTTGATTTGATCCCGACAATTCGGGTATGTAGGCAACCAAGTATGGGTCCAATCAAAATCCAATACAACCACCTATCTCGCTAAGTAGTTTTATAAAATAAGTTGGAGATCGAACTCGGAAAATCAAAGTGCCACCCATCTTGCGAAGTAATTTAATAAACTAAGTTGGAGATCGACCTCGGAAAATCAAAATGTCACTTATCTCACAAAATAGTCTTATAAACTAAGTTGGAGATCGACCTCGGCAAATCATAGTGCCATCTATCCCGCAAAGTATTTTTACAAACTAAGTCGGAGATCGACCACGGAAAATTGAAGTGCCACCTATCTCGGGAAGTAGTTTTTAAAAACTAATTCGAAGATTGACCTCGGAAAATTGTAATGCCACCTGTCTTGTGAAGTAGACTCAAAGACTAAGTCGGAGATCGACCTCGGCAAATCAAAGTTCCACCTATCTCGCAAAGTAGTTTTATAAACTAATTCACAGATCGACCTCGGAAATTGAAGTGCTATCTATCTCGCGAAGTAGTCTCATAAACTAAGTTGGATATCAATCTCTGTCTAACTTTGAAACACAAACTAATATATATAGATACATACAGAACAACCATGCAAAGAAAATTCAATTGAAATTTAAACAAATGAAGCAGGCGAATCCTAAACAATTGACGACCTAGTTAGCCAGATCTGCCTGAAGTCTCAAAAGTAATACATAAAATAAAATAAGTATCCTACGAACCGGATCCTAAACAGCTGGTCTCGTGATCTGTTGGGATCGGTGCCCACGAAAGAGATATAAGACATTGAAATAAATTTGAATTTAATTTTGCTGATACATTAATATAAATAAATATTCATTCTTTATTATGTTTGTGTTTATGTATGAATGCTACGCTCTGAAATTGTCATCAATGAAAGGGGTGCTAAGTATAGACTTGACAAGATAGCCCCTTGTGACTAGTTTAAACATTTGTTCGTAATCTTAAGACAGATAGAGCAATCGAGTCTAAGTTATGATTGTTTGAATGAATCATGATATTATATCTTGTGATATAGAGAGTTGTGACTCTGTGTTTTATTCTTGATATCTTATAGAAGATCTTTTATTCTTGATATCTTATAGAAGATCTTGAACAAGACCAGTGATACTTAGAAGCTCGAGATAAAACTTTTTAAATACTCGAAGCTTTAAGATAACATACGAGGGGTAATTTGGTACTTACCTAAATCCTGAAGTGAATACATAATTGATATCACATTTTATGACATTTGATTTGTCAATGGGAAATGACTAAGTTATAGTTTCATCTGACCCAACGGTTGGTGTCATAAGGTTGTCATATTGGGTTATATGATTCACAGATATGAAATTCATATTGAAACAATGCAAATGCATTAGTATCACACTATGGTTGTTATGAGAGTGTGAATGAATAAACCTGGTCAGATATTCATCGAATAAGAACATTCTTTGATTAAAACATGTGACATGTAAAGACATCTCACTCTATGTGTTTTCTCATTCACAAATAACAAATGAGTTAGTGAAATAATAACTCAAGGGGTAAAATAGTAATTTTACATTCCTCTTAGTTAATGATACACATGAAGGGTAATATCGTAAAGTACTCCGTGGATCGTGTGAAGAATTTAGAGACACTTAGAAGAGAGTAAATGAATAAGAATATTTGATTTGCTCATTGAATATAAATTTTGGTTTATATCAAAAAAGTTATTTTCTGAGTAACTGGATAAATAATTATTTATTTATCGTTACATTTATTTAATAAATCATATAGTGTTATTATATTGATAATAATTCTATTAGATGATTCAAATAAATAAAAGAGGAATATAAACAATTTCTTATTTCGTACTTATTTGAGAATATGAAATTATTTAATGAAATGTCATTAATAAATAAGAGTTCTAAATTAATTAAATTTAGATATAAATCAAAAGAATTTGGTAATAAAATAAATCAATATGGCCGAGTAGAAGGAGAGAGATTGGCCGAGAATTACAAGTGACTGGGTGATTAGTATGACCCAACTTAAGCCCATTTAATTCGCTTATATAAAGGCTTAAGTAAACCCTAGTCACTTAACCTAACCCTAATTAAACACTTGGTCAAACACTTTCTCCCTTCCCCTTGTGTGTTTCGGCCGACTCCCTTGAGTGAGAGCAAGAAGGAAAATTTGTTTTCTTCCTTCTATGAGAGTTTCCCTTATTCCCGAGTGTTTCTAGAAGAGCCCACGCTCTCCTTCTCATTGAATTCTTTGTGAATTATCATTGACTCTTTGTTATGGTGTTTGGTGATTTAATTCTGCAAAAATTTTATTTTTAGAATTAATTTAGAAGTCCCGAAGCTCCAAAGCAACCCTGTCCGGCGAGATCTCCCCTTCCCGGCGAGATCCTCCCTATCCGGCGATACCTCCAGGCGAACAGGTTCTTCCCAGTCCGGCTAGAGTCCTATCCGGCGAGGGCATCCAAGTCCGGTGAAGGCATCCAGGTTTCTCATGTCCGGTGGAAGCGTCCAAGTCCCATTTCGGCGAAGGTCTCATAGTCTAGTGAAGGCTCCTAGTCCAGAGACCCTCCTCGCCAGCTGATCTCCTGTTTGGCGACCTTCCAGACACGCTAAAGACCTGTTCAGCGTGCTCTGTCTTCCCTGTCCGGCCAACGCGTGTCTAGGGCAATCCGGCGAGCTTTCTTCATTGTTTTGACTCGGTGTGGCATTCCAGAGATAGCGAGCAACGTCGGGATTGTTTACAATGTCTATTGTAAGTATTTTTCAACAAATTGGATGCCTATAAATATATAAATTATTTATATAGGTTGATGGTGTGTTAAATTGTTGCTCAACATGTTTTAATAATTTGTTTATTAACATGTCAATAAATTTTAATGACTATGTTGTTTCGATATATTAAAACCAGTTTTTAATATATTAGATCTAATTATATATTTACGCCACATAGGATTTGTTATATAACTAAATTGTTTAAATTGTTAAATATATTCCAACAAATGGTATCAGAGCTAATTAAAGACATTAAAATTTAGGTTTAATAACTAGTGTTGAAATTTGTTTAACTAGTTGGTTTTGGCGGTTTTGTATGATTGTTTGTTGCATTGTGAATGTTATAAATTGTGTGAATGTGTTTATGGATGGATCCTCATTTAATATGGCCCTAGGATTTTGTTTCCGGTTATCGTCCCGGGTTTTATTTTTATTAATTTAAATTGTGAGCCTCAATTTGCGAGGACATTCAAATTGTAATTAAATTTATTGTAATTTGACGACGAGAAGACAAGGGAGGCAGCACCTCGGGCTTGGCCGCATGTTGGAGAACCTATGGGGGCTAACCCAAGACATCCGATGACGCGTCACAAGACCCCTTGGACGGATTCTTACTTGAAGATTAAATAGTTTAATTTTCATTTTATTTTTCCTATTGGGTTGTATTTAGAAATGGGTCATTTAGTGAGTTAAATATTTTATCCTTTAAATTATTTAAATTCATTGCATATCATCTCACATGTTATATAGGATAGAACGCCAACATCATTTTAAAATGAATTGTTCATATAGTTTATAATTAATTAAGTGTTATAACACTTGTAAACTGTTTTGAAAGAATATGACTCTTTCCAAAAACTAAGTGGGAGGGTTGTTTATCGTTGAAGGAACCCAAAATCCCCGACACGAGTATAATTAACTAAATATATGATGAACTAAGAGTCACACATAGTGGCCCTCCCTTCAATGGGAGTACTTCGGAATTATTTAGCTAATCATACTGTTAAGAACTAAGTCTTAAAGAGGAATGATGAGGTGGGGTCTCCACATAGGTGAACCGTTTTCAAAGTAACTTGAATAAAAACCCACGTGTCGGTTACACCCTTAGACTTATGTTTTAAGGTAATCCTGCATTAAAAATAAGTGACCAAAGGTTTATGATAATTAGTAAGAACTAGAAGTTGTGATTTCTTGGATGGTTCGAACTAAATAGTGATGTGTCACGGCTATGAAAGGAGGTAAATTACAGTTTTCCCATAGGAAAAGTAATTAACCATTGTTGTTCATGTTGGCATTTATGCCCACAGAGGAGATTTTTGATATTAAATACTTTTGTATTTATTTGTTTTGAATTTAAATAAAAATTGAATATTCATTCTTATTCTAAGATTGTGTTTATGCATGAATGTCTACGCCCTGAAACTTTCATCATCGAAAGAAGTGATAAGTAAAGACTTGATAAGATACCTTCTTATGACTAGTTTAAATAATAGTTCGCAATCTAAAGATCGACTGGGCAGTCGATTCTTAGTAATGATTGTTAGAATGAATTAAACGATATCTTATCTTGTGATATGGAGAGTTGTGACTCTGTAATTCATTCTTGGTATCTTAATGAAGATATTGAACAAGACCTGTGAAGTTTTGAAGTTTGAGATAAAACTGTTTAATTACTCGAAACCTCAAACTCACATACGAGAGGTATTTTAGTAATTACCTAAATCCTGAAGTGAATACATATCTTCTTGTAACACTTTATGACATTTGATTTGTCAATGGGCAATGGCTAAGTGAAGTTTCATTGACTCGACGGTTGGTGTCATAATATTGCTTCGTTGAAATATGTGATTCACAGATATGGAATTTGTATTGAAATAATGCTAAGGTATTAGTATCACCATGCTCTGTTGTGAGAGTATGCGCGAATAAACTAGGCCTGGTATTCATCGAATAAAGAATTCTTTGAAATAAAACATGTGACATGTTGAGACATCTCACTTTATGTTTTTTCTCGTTCACAAATAATAGAGGACTTGGTGAAATAATAACTCAGGAGTAAAACGGTAATTTTACATTCCTCTGAGTTAATGATACACACAAAGGGTAATATCGTAAAATGCACCGGTGGACCGTGTGAAGAATAGTTTTGTCACATCAAACGAAAATATAAACGTATATGAACTTAGAGATGTTCAATATTGATCCTTTAGTGGAATCGACTAATATTAAGAATTAAAAGTCGGAAAAAGTTTGTGAACTTTTGTGTCCGAGCTTTATTATAAAGCTTCGTTCATGTAGGTCCATAAGGTCTTAATGATAGACTCTCGGATGAGATTTTGGTGAACAAGAAATGATTGATTTTCTCATTAAACGTAAATTGTGATTTACGCTAAGAAAATTATTTTCTAAATAATTAAATAAATAATTGGTTATTTATTATTACATTTATTTAACGAATCATATTATGTTATTATATTGATAATAATATAATTTGATGATTCAAATAAATAAAAGATGAAAACAAATATTTTCTCGTTTCGTACTACATTGATTAGTATGAAAATAATTAATGACTTGTCATTAAATAAATGAGATGTTCTAAATTAATTAAATATTATTTTAGAAATAAATCATATAAATTTGGAAGATAAATTTGACAACATGACCGGCCACTTATATGGTATAGCTGAGTTGGAAAATTGTTTAAATGAATTATTAGGTTTAAGTTTGATTAATGAGCCATTAACTGTATTGACATAATTTAAGCTCATTCTCCCTGAAATAAAAGGAAGGCTCTTCTCTCTCTCTTGACCTAATTTTTCACACACATATTCTCTCCCCTCTCCCTTTTGTTGGCCGACTATTTTCTCTCCCCAGGGAAGAAAATACATGGCCAAAATTCCCAAAGAGAAAAAAGAAAGTGAAATTGTTGAGCCCTTCTTTTATTCCTTCTCCTCTTGTTCTCACGAAAGAGCCCACCCTCTTGGTCTCATAAAAATCCCTTGAATATTATCATTGACTCAACTTGTGATTGTTTGAGTGATTTTTCACCCACAGGGGCGGCCACTTTTGGAGCAACGGAGCCACGACGGTTTTCAGGATTTCCTTGACGAGCGTGGGTTAGACATTCGGCCGATCTCTTGGACGCACCCCGGGGCTCAATTTTGCAGATCCAAATTGAATTTAAGTTTTCTATAAACGAGTTGGATCTGAATGTTATAATCATTGTAGGATTATTAAAAAATTTAGATCGCTCGTTTTGCATGTATGAATGAATTTATTGATGTGTTTATAAATTTGTTAACATGCTAGATTAGATTTAATGACATGGTTATTGAATATGTTTTAAAGCGTTTTTAATATGTTAAATTGAATTATGAATTTCCGCCATCTATCGATATGTTTCATAATTAATTAGGTTAATCGTTAGCTAAATTCCAACAGTTCATAATACCATGAATTATTTAACGCTTTCCTCACCATATTAGGATTGTTCATGCATGCATATAATTCGAAAAAGGTAGCACATGCTAAAGTTATTTTTTTTTATATTTTCAGCAAAATGTCTTTTGATCCACTGCAAACGATTTTAAGTTCAAATAAACTCGAGGGTGAAAATTACATTGACTGGAAACATAACCTCGACATCGTACTGACGGTGGAAAAGCACCAGTATGTTCTCACGACCCCATGTCCCTTTGCTACGAGTGCTGACTCGAGTAAAGAGGACAAAGATGCCTACTATGCGTGGATGAGGTCCGATGACATTTGTAGATGCTACATCTTAGCATCTATGAGCAACGTGTTGCAACAATCTCATCGTCACATGGCCAAAGAACAAGACATGCTATACAATCTCCATAAGATTTTTGGATGTCATGCGCGTCAGGCGAGACAACAACCTATCCGCTGTTTTATGAACTGTAGGATGAAGTCGGGATCTTCAGTTCGGGAACACATGCTACTAATCATGGGTCACCTGAACGACATGAAGATTCTAGGTTCTGAGATCGATGGAGTGACCAAGATAGACAGGATCTTTGAAACTCTGACGGACTCATTCGATAGCTTCCTTCTGAACTACTCCATGAACAAGCTCGAAAACAGAGTGATTGAGCTTATGAAAGAGTTACAGACTACCGAGGGACTTCTCCCTAAGAACACGAAGAAGTCAGGAGAGCTCAATGTTGCTGAACACAGAGCCTCGACCTCTGGTTCAAAGAGGATGATGAAAAGACCCAAAAACGCCAACCGAACGGGTTCCAAGAAGCCTTACAAGAAGGTTGTGGCTGCTAAGCGCAAAGGCATCGCAAAGGTGGACAAGTCTGAGCACAAGTGTCACCATTGCGGAGAGGCTGGTCACAGACGGAGGAACTTTCCTACCTACCTCAAGAGTGTCAAGGGGAAAGCTACGATCTTTGTTAGTCAAGCTACAAACAAGGTATCGCCCTAGATCCTAGATTGCGGGGCATCTGACTACGTTGTGTGTAATTTGAATGGTTTCAGGAAAACCAGGAGCTTGAGTGACGGGGAGTTCGAATACAACTGGCGTGATGGAACGAATGTCGGAGCAAGATCTGTCGAGACCATGAAGCTCAAGTTTGGAAATAAGACTTCATTATTGAATAATGTTTATTATGTTCCGGATTTTTGCAAGAATTTGATTTCTTTTGGTTGTTTAGAAGAACAAGGTTTCAATTTTAAGATCAATAATCGTATTGAGATATATATTGATGATTCTTTTATTACTAAAGCTCAACGAGTGGATTCTATTTATTTTTTGTATCCTCTTGAGCCGACAATCTTGGACACGGAAGTGAATAGAGATTCACTCCGGAAGCGTAAAACGTTTCATATTGATGAAACGGACAACACATATCTATGGCACTTATGTCTTGGACATATTGGCCTAGATAGGATTAAGAGGTTGATAAAGGATGGTCCTTTGAAGTCTCTAATTGTGGGAAGTCTTCCCATGTGTGAATCCTATCCCGAGGGACAGATGACCAAGAGACCCTTCTCTTCAAAGGGACTGAGAGCCACGCAAGTATTTGAACTCATACATAGTGATGTATGTGGTCCAATAAACATCCAGCCAAGAGGATGTTACGAATATCTCACTGATGACTACTCAAGATTTGGTCATGTCTACTTTATGCAACATAAGTCGAATACTTTTGAAATGTTCAAAGAATATAAGGCTTTAGTTGAGAAGCATACGGAGAAACAGATCAAAACCATTCGATCAGATCGAGAGGGAGAGTACTTGTCTGAAGAGTTCAAAAATCTTCTTAGAGAAGAAAGACATTCATTCTCAGCTTACAACACCTGGCACTCCACAGCAAAACGGTGTGTCAGAGAGAAGGAATCGAACTCTGCTAGATATGGTGAGGTCGATGATGAGTTACTCATCGCTTCCTAACTCGTTCTAGGGATATGCCCTAGAAACGGCAGCTTATATTCTGAACCAGGTTCCTTCTAAGACGGACCCTGGTAATCCTTATGAAAGATGGAGTGGTAGAAAATCTATTTTACACCACGTTCGTATATGGGGTTGTCCAGCACACATGCTAAGACAAAAGATTAGCAAGTTGGCTAGTCGTTCAGAAGTATGCCTATTCGTGGTATATTCCAAAGAGACTAAAGGGTACATTTTCTATAGTGCTGCTGATCAAAAAACGTTTGTTAGCACGAACGCTAGGTTTCTGGAAGCAGACTATATGAACAACTCTGGACCGAGAAGCAGAGTTGTGCTTAATAAATTTGTTTATTAACATGTCAATAAATTTTAATGCCTAGGTTGTTTAAATATAATAAAAATAGTTTTTAATATATTAGATCTAATTATATATTTCCGCCACATAGGCTATGTTATATAATTAAATTGTTAAATAAATTCCAACACGACGAACCAGATCCAGCCGAGAAAATAATGTACCCGAAATTGATATATGAAAAAGAAAAGTACAAAAAAGATTTTTAAACTTCAGCTGGTCACACTGCGTGTTCAGACGAAGACGGAATCTCTTCGACGATGCTGGCCAAAACCCCAGGACTCTGATCAATCATCGACCCAAATTGATTGTTGACACCCTCCACATCCTCGATTGCATCAATATATCCAGAGGGAAGATTGCTCCGAATAGGGGGTGAAGGGCACATCTTCAATTCCCTTAAAGGAAGGAAGAGGATTGGACTCCAGGCTCGACAGAAGCCTCAGCGAGCTTAATTGGGATGTCCTCGATATCCTGGTTCATGACCTCCTGTAGAAATCTGGTAGTGGCTTTACTTTGATCAAGGTGGCGGAGAGTCAGAATCCTTTTGTCTTCTGCAACAATGTAACTCCGAAGCCTCGCCAAGATGGGGCGATACTTGAGCGATGCAATATTCTTTCCAAATCGTTTAGCTTTCGCCTTAATCGCCGAATTCGACCACTGAAGAGCCAAATTTTCATAATTAAGCCTTTCAACTTCGGCCTTCAGCGCATAATTCTCCGAATTTAAGTCAATGTTGGTCTTTGTCGTGACCTCGAAGTCCAGCCTGAGATCTATATTGGCCATCTTCAACGCTTCAACCTCGACGACAGCCAACTTGATCTGACCGATTCCCGACTAGACTTGTGAAGCTCTTCGTAAGATTTCTTCAATATGACTCTGAGCTTAAAGTGAGACGCCTCAGTTGAAATCGATCTAGGATTTAACAATTAATTATCATATCATATATGACGTAATATAAAAAATTGTTTTCAAAACATGTAAAACTATTTTACTAGACAAAGTGCATGGAGATGTTGTTAATTAAAACATATAATAAATATGAAAAATACTTAGTACCTTTTTCTTGTTGTTTGATCTTGGAGACCCTTCTCGGATGAAGATCTTACGGCTAGCTGCTTCTCGTCTTTGGATTCTTGAGCAACCACGAAAGTTTCTGCCGCTAGAGTTTTCAAGCGCTTGAAGAGTTTAGTGAGTGGGAACTATTAAACAATATGAACCAAGAACGAGTCTTGGATTATAAGCTATTACTCTAGATCTAGTGAGGATTCTATGTGGCAAAATAAATAAAAGAGTATTTTAGAGAGTGAGGGAGAGAAGTGGTCGACTAGAATTATAGAGAGCAAGACCAAACGCTTATTTTCATATCTCAATGTGACACTCTATTTATAAGAAAATGAAATTCAAGAAAGGGTAATTACCCTTTCTTATTGTGTATTCATGACAAGATATTTGATTTCCTCCTCTCTTTCCCTTCTATATGACCGGCCACCTTGATGCATAAGTGAGGGAAGTTTGTTTCCTCACTTAGCACATGTGTTTCCTTCTCAAAGAAATTCATTTCCTCTTTTCTT
The DNA here is from genome assembly GCA_958296335.1 of Urtica urens. Taxonomy (NCBI): domain Eukaryota; kingdom Viridiplantae; phylum Streptophyta; class Magnoliopsida; order Rosales; family Urticaceae; genus Urtica; species Urtica urens. The sequence goes on from OY282520.1 coordinate 39,450,733, forward strand.
TTGGGCAATTACAAATATACAATAATACACAAAATAATATAAGATATTTCTCTCTCTCCCTTGACGTAATATGGCCGGCCATATGGTTGTCTACACAGACATATTTACTACCTAATTTTTTCACAACAAAATAAGGAAAATCTTTCATATTATTACACATACAATAACATGTCACACAATTTAATTCACAAAGCTTGAAAACCAATTTTCAACCGTGTGACTTTAAATCAATTTGTGAAAAAATTCAAAATTGTATTTTGACATTTTTACATCAATTATCCCTAAGGACGAAAAATACCCTTTAGACCATTTTCGAAAAATATATCTAGTTCAACAATTGAATTTATTTTGACTTGGCTTATAGTTTAACAAACTCTACTCTAATAACTTGTGATAGTAACCTCAAGGACTCAAATGAACAAAGCTTTAACTAGGAATCTTGGAGTCAAAGGTCACAAACTTTTCCAAGTCTATTTTAATGTCAACTGACTCCACTAAAAAGTTGACACTGAAAATCTCTCGGTTCAAATGAGTATATTTTCTACTAATCTACTTATTTGTGATGAGCGGATCCACTGAATATTATCGAATGATGACCCTTCATGAATATCATTGACCATATGAGATTTAGAAAATTTCATTTTACCATTCTATTTGTTATTTCCTCAACTCCTTTCATACTTGTGAATGAGTTAGAAACGATGTATTCACGAGGAGCTAACAAGTCACAATGTTTCATCCAAAAGAATCCTTTATTCTATTTGGACACCGGCCGATACATTTATTCACCATCCAAGTAATAAAGCACGAGGTGATATACATTGCATTTCAGCAATCTTGTACATGAATTTCAGATCTATGATAACTTTACAAGCTATACTCATGTCAACTTTATAGCCCAATACATCACCACCAATAGAGCGCATCTAGTTCACAAACTGGGATATAGAGTGTAACTTTCTCGAATAAATATATTGAAGTTATTAAATGAAATATCTCATTTCAGGATTAAGGTAAGCACGATGCGATTCATACATAGTGACCTTGAGAAAGAAGTGGTTAGTGATTTATTCTTACATTGTCTCTAAAGCTGCACTGGTCAATTCAGTATCTTCGGAACATACACTGGAAGACCTATAGAGTTCTTAGCACTCTATACCTCGTAACCAGAAATCATAGATTCTTCGAACAATCATACAAGGATCAATATTCCGTTGATCTTTAGATTATGAATATTTCGTTTTAAGTAAACCATGAAGAATGTGTTCATGCAAATCTACATTTGACTATTCATACGTTGTTAGGTTTAATTAAGGACTATAAGACTCTTGAATATCATGTATCTTCATTCAAACGAAAAGGAATGAATGAACGTTTCAACTTTTATTAATTTAATAAGAAAATTACAATAAATGACTTATGATAGATATATATTACATGGATATGCAAATAATAATCTTCTTGTGGGCATCTCTGCCAACAAACTCGCACTTGACTAAAAGAAGATGAGTATAGTCCTTCATGCCTAATCCGTCTCGATGTTGGTCGAAGATCTTGTTGGATAGAGCCTTGGTGAAAGGATCTGCAAGGTTGTCAACCATATATATCTTATTCACCTAAACGTCTCCACGCTGCACGATCTCTCTAATCAAATGATATTTCCTCTCAATATGCTTAGAGCACTTATGGCTTCTAGGTTCCTTTGAGTGATTAACAGCCCCACTATTATCATAATATAGTGTCATGGGCTCGTTGTCATTTGGAACGACTTCCAGATACTTAAGGAATTTTCTAATCCATACAGCCTCTTTGGATGCTTCACAAGCAGCCACATATTCTGCTTCTATGGTGGAGTCAGCAATGCAAGATTATTTGATACTCCTCCAAACAACAAATTGCTTATGAGAGATTTATATTACTTCGATATGCAAATAAATAATCTTCTTGTGGGCATCTCTGCCAACAACCTCCAATTCCCGGACTTGGGCCTCATAAGCATACATCACGCGATGAATATCTCGCGAAGTAGTTTTATAAAGTAAGTTGGAGATCGACCTCGACAATCGAAGTGTTATCTACCTTGCGAAGTAGTCTCGCAAACTAATTTGGAGATCGACAATTCGGACAGAAATACTCTTAAGCTGGACTTTAGGTCCAAAAAATACCCATCTTTTAAAAATATTAAAACTGTACTTTAGACCCAAAATTGGATAAAAATACCCTTAAGCTCATTTATAAGGTTTTAATCTCATTTTTACCTTCAAATCCATTCAAATACATCATAAATCCGTTAAAATCACGTAAGATCATCGAAATAATGGGTATGTTACTTCATTAGCTATGTTTAAATCAGTTTTTTGGTTGTTTTTGGTGTTAGAATCGTTTTTCGATCGGAAAAAAATAAGTTCGTAAAAAATCTCTATGTTTCTGTACGATAGTTTTGGATGACAGTCTACGACATCGTACGATGGTCTACGATGACTTTCATCCAAAACCATCGTACAAAAACAACTAGATTTTTGACGAATTTATTGTTTTCTTATCGAAAAACGAAACACAAAAAACAACAAAAAAAATGATTTAAACATAATTAATGAAGTAACATACCCATTATTTCGATAATTTTAGGCGATTTCAATGAATTTATGGTGGATTTGAGTACATTTGAGTGGATTTTGAGTGAAACCTTTTATAAACTCTATAAATGAGCTGAAAATTATTTCTGTTCGGATTTTTACTTAATGTCCAATTTTATATATTTTTAACAAAATTAGTATAATCGGAATATTTTTAATACTTTTGCTTATATAAAATGAAATTCTCTATGAGAAATATTCATAGTAAAATTTTGGTAGTTAAAACAAAAAGAAAGAAGTTGTGGTCCCCAGGAAGGGTAATTACGTCCCGTTACGAAAAACGGAACAAAAGGTTCCAAAACCAGCTAAGCCAAAGAGAAAAATAAAATAAAATATAAGATTAATATTTAACAGACGCGGTTTTGCCGGCAGACGTTTGGTTGAACCGAACCAACCTAACAACCACCACTTTACCTTTTCTTCTTCATTCACACGCCTTTTTCTATTTCGTCCAATAAATCATTCAAAGAAAACAGTAAAAGAATATCATTTAAATTAATTTAATATCACCAAGCGTTTCCACAAATAATTTATACTTTTGTTCTTAGATATAAAACTATAAATTATCCTCTCTCACATCTTTTTTGGTTTTCCAAAGACTTATTTTTCTTATTTTCTCTCTCCTTTCTACTGTTCTCTCCCTCCAAATATATTTTCCTATTTTTTTTAACTTACCCGTTTTCCTCTCCCGGAAACCTCTCTCTTCCCCGGCGAAGCTCTCGATTCCCGCCGAACACCATCATCGAATCGCCGGAATCCGTCACTTTTTCGTCGTTTATTTCGGCGGTTTCTCCTATAGGCTTTTCACCTTTGTCTCGTCCCAAGGCTTTGGATCTCCGAGCCTGGGTGCACTCGGCCTCGCTCTGAGGTGTTACGGTGAATGTGGCGAGCCTGGTCGTGTTTTTTTTAGCGTATTATTGATTTCTCGGTCCCGGATCGCGATCTAGGGTTAGGTGCTGTGTATTCTGATTCAATTTCTGTTCGTTTGGGGCTTTTGTTGGGTTCTGTTACCTATTCCCGAAGACGGAGGTTTCTAGAGACCGACATCGTAATGAGATGGTACGTGATTCGTTTTTATTGGAAATTTTTATAGTGTTTGGTGAACATTTTTCGTTTCATATTCTTTCGCTTGATTCTTTCTCTGCTGTTTGGGTAGATTTCTTCTTCGTTTCATACATTGTTTATCATTTTATTTTCACAAGCAGTTTTTATTTTTAATTTTTATTCATGCATTAATTGTTTTTTCTGGCTCCAGGATTTTCCTAGATTTTGTTCCAATCAAACTCGCCATCGTAATTTTAGGAATCTCTGAATGTAATATGATTTTTTCCTTTATGAAACTTATATAGAAAAGGCATTTGAATCTAATCTCGGAAAGAAATTTTTTACAAATTAGTTATTGGAAAGCATATTAAGATAGAAGTTTTTAATCATTCCGAGAAAAATGTTATTTCTCGCTAAAAATAAGTGAAATAATATTCTTATTTAATGTTACGAGAGACTATTGCTATGACTGCTTCGAATTTTCGAGCAATACTTTATTTCGACGGAGACTCTTAAGTTTGACTGCATGCAATCGTAGAATGCGGCCGAGTTTGATTTTTTCTGCGCTTTATATTTATAAGTATTTGTTTATGAAAAATACTTACTTCTCTGGCTGAAATACCTTGTTCCTGTTTTTATTTGCATTTGGATAAGGCTGATAGTTTTGTTGAGATATTTGATCATATCATGTTTTTGGGTTCGGTTTGTTTCGTCATATCTCCGTGTTAATGTCTTCTTTTCAACCTTAAATTTCTGATGTTTTGATTATGCTATGCCTTTGACTATTTTTGGCTCTTTCTACCTCTCAATACTGCCTATGATTCTGATCGCAAGAATAATGTTTGACTTTCTGTGTAAAATAGTGGATTTGCGCATGTTAGTGACGGTGAAAATTGTCTGTTCTTTTGTACTTGACGAACTGTTCAAACATAAAGCTATCAAATAGTAAAACAATAATAAGTACGTGTTCTATTATTCCCTATCTTTACTCTTAAGCTGTAAAGGGGAAATGGTTTATTTCCCTGTTCTAGCATATATAATTATCCTCTTCGGGTTGCTTGGATAGGTGGAGAGAAGAGTTTCTGTATCGAATGAGGTGAAAAATGGTCTAGAGTTTCTGAAGCGTAAAAGGCTTCAGCGCGTGAAGCCAGAAACTATTGCAGGGCCTGTGAGTAATACGATGGCCCGAAGTGGAGGTGACGCTTTGAGATCTTCAGCGTCGTGCGGTGCAAGATTGCATGGCAACACAGATGTGTTTTCTCATTCATTGTCTAAGGGGGTTATTTCAAAGAGTAAGGTGGATAAATTTGATACAAATGATTCAGAATGGACTGAAAAAATCCCCGAATGTCCTGTGTATTGCCCGACAAAGGAGGAGTTTGAGGACCCTTTGGTTTATCTGCAGAAGATAGCCCCAGAGGCCTCAAAATATGGTACTTTTTCAACTTTTTGCCTACCTGTTTGAGATATTCCTTAGTTTGGTGATTGTGTTTTTATTAAGGATGCTTGTTAATGCATTATGGTATTTACAGGTATGATTAAAATCGTTTCTCCTGTGACTGCTTCTGTTCCTGCTGGGGTTGTTTTGATGAAGGAGAAAGCGGGATTTAAGTTCACAACCAGAGTGCAACCTCTCCGTCTTGCAGAGTGGGACAGTGATGACAAGGTCACATTTTTCATGAGTGGAAGGTGAGTTCTCACACTGAATCGATGAGTATCTTTGAAGTCGACGTTTCTTTGGGTTCTGATTGTGCTCTTCTACTCTTTTTAGAACTTACACATTGAGCGAGTACGAGAAAATGGCAAACAAAGTTTTCGCTCGTCGATATTACAGTTCTGCATCGCTTCCGGCCTGTCATATGGAAAAAGAATTCTGGCGTGAAATTGCTTGTGGGAAGACTGAAACTGTTGAATATGCCTGTGATGTTGATGGCAGTGCCTTTTCTTCTTCACCTAGCGATTTACTTGGAAATAGCAAATGGAACCTTAAGGTATTGACTATGCTACTGCTTATTTTTTCAGTTTATTGGTTGTTGGTGGGTGTTTAATTTTTATGTTTTTGGTGTTTGTGGGCAGTAAGAAGTTGATATTGCTCATAAAATTTCAAGCCTAGTTTCTATAGGGATATGTGATGTTTTCTCTCTCAAGCATGCAGAAAAATTTATGACCATTTATGCATAGTTTTCTATCTCATGGTATACCTCCTTTTCACATCCATTGACTTATTTAGTTGCCATCTTTTCAATACAGAGACTGTCGAGGCTGCAGAAATCTGTATTACGTCTTCTTGAAACAGTAATTCCGGTAACATTACCACAAAAACCTAAAATGCTAAATAATTTGTATTGTAAATTTAATTTGGTTTCTAATGTATAATTTGGTACATAACAGGGGGTGACCGATCCTATGTTGTACATTGGAATGCTGTTCAGTATGTTCGCATGGCATGTGGAAGACCATTATTTGTACAGGTATGTGTTATTTTAATTAGATAATTTGGATAGCAAATATAAGATCTGTACCAAGTAGATTACGTTTTTTCATATATATTCTTCTCTCCCTCTTTTATGCAGTATTAATTACCATCATTGTGGGGCATCAAAAACTTGGTATGGAATTCCAGGTCACGCTGCATTGCAGTTTGAAAAGGTTGTCAGGGAACATGTTTATACACATGATATTCTCTCTACCGATGGGGAGGACGGGGCTTTTGATGTACTGTTAGGGAAGACGACTCTGTTCCCTCCGAATATTTTGTTGGAGCGCGATGTTCCTGTTTACAAGGCTGTACAAAATCCAGGAGAGTTTGTAGTTACCTTCCCCAGAGCATATCATGCTGGTTTTAGTCATGGTATAACTAGCAAATATGCATTTTCTAAGAAATACCTTTCAACTCTGACGCCATTCTTCGATATGGAGATTAATGTTCCTTTCTGCTGTGTAACTGTAGGCTTCAACTGTGGAGAAGCAGTGAACTTTGCCCTTGGTGATTGGTTTACTTTGGGTGCTGTTGCCAGCCAGCGCTATGCACTTCTCTGCAGGATCCCATTGCTTCCTCATGAAGAGCTACTATGTAAAGAAGCACTAATTCTTGATTCAAGTTTAGAGCTTGAAGATTTAGACTACTTCTCTGCAGATGCGGTCTCTCATCGTTGCATCAAGGCATCTTTTGTGAAGTTGATGCATTTTCATCACCGAGCTCGCTGGTTGCTCATGAAATCAGGGACTTGCACCAGCGTATTTCCGAACCCTCACGGGACTATAGTGTGCAGCATATGCAAACGAGACTGTTACGTGGCGTTCGTTAATTGTAGCTGTTACATGCATCCCGTTTGTCTTCGACATGGTATGTTTTTGTACCAGGCTGATTTGCAAACTGTTTTATATCTGGAGCTGTATACATTATTAGGTGGGGCATTTTATATCTTGCACTGTATAAAGTTTCTTTTTAGATTAATCTCTGCTGGGTTTCTTTCAAATGATGCAGACTTTGAGTTTCTCGATTTGTCATGTGGAAAGAGTTGCACTCTATACTTAAGGGAGGATGTTTCAGAAATGGAAATTGCTGCCAAGAAGTTTGAAAAGGAAGCTGGAATAGCTGAGGAGATTAATTGTCAAGCTGAGAGCAGTGATGATTTTTATTTGTATCCGTTATCAAATAGAGTGCAGGAGGAAGATGGGTACTTCCTTTATTGTCCAATAACGTTCGATATAATCTCCAATTCCAACGAGACAACAATTCATAATCAAGGACCAGATGAAAAGGCTGTTTCTCGTTTACACTCTGAAGTATCTGAAATTTCTAGTTGTGCTGCATCAACTCATAATTCTTCAACAGAGCTCACCGGGAGTTCATTCACTAGGAACAGTGTAAGATACAGCTTCATCTGAATTGGGCTTTTACTATTCAAGCGAACAAATAAGCAATCTTGTATTCCTTTATTTTTACTTATTTCCTTCTTAACATTATGTCGAACAGGTATATGGTAGTGGTAGCATTAATGCAAGGAATAATGAATCCAGAAAGTCAGCAGAAGATTTGACACGGAGCGGGCTTGATTCTTCTCTGTCACCTCCGTCGTGCGATGAATACTTGAGCGCTCAATCGATCAATTTCCATGGAAAAGAGGCTCGTCATCAGGACAGCGACGAGTCGGACACAGAGATATTTAGGGTTAAGCGCAGAACACTAAAGGTTGAGAAGCGAAACTCAAATGAGGTGATGTCATCTAAGCATTCAGATCACCGGGTAATTTTTTGTAGTTTCTGTTCTTATTAGTTAGTTTCTTTAATCGCAATCGTCAAATCTAATATGCTGATACATTACAATTCTTCATACACAGGGCTTTAAAAGGCTGAAGAAATCTGAACCAGAAGGCCGGTTTGGACGGGTTAGTCCGTCAGTTTCCTTCAGGACTACTGAATCAAATTCTAATGTCGGCAATGCTATTCATAGATCTCCGGACATAGCTAAAGACAGGCCTGTCAAAGAAAATGCAACTATTTCAATCAAGTTCAAAAAACTGGTGAACGAGCAAGAAGTCAACAGGCAACGAGAGCAGCCCAGAAAGGACAGGTTCCATCTTGAATTGTGTAAGAACCCGAGAGAACCGCAAAACCTGGTAGAGACTGGGCTGAAGCCCATCATTTTCAGGGTTGGAGATCAGGTTAAATTGAGAGGGAAACAAAAAAACGACGAGTAGATTACACAAATATAACCACTCAGGACAATGTGACAGCAATATCTTTCTTTTTGGTTAGCCTGCCTTCTTCTAGACCATTGTCCAGCTGCCCTGACTTTGCTAACATCATATTTCTCTAATGGTGGTCCGCAACAAAACGGAAACTCTGGGAGAAAAAGATAGCTTAAGATTGATTCTTGATTCTGGGAGCGGTGTAACACAGATTATAACCGTAGGTTAAGAAAAAAAGACAAAAATTCATATTCTTTGTGCAGGCCTCAAATTGGGGCAAAATAGCACGGGTGGTGATTGATTCTTGAGGTTTTCTTCGGGCTGGAGAGCGTTTTTCTGTGTCTGGCGAAGGGGAGAGCTTCAATTGCAAATGGTTAGGGTGATTTGGGGTTTTAGGGAAATTATTGGATGTAAATTTGTTTCTTTTGTTACAGTTGCTTGCTGTCAGTTTTCAGGGTACTAACACTGCTTCTAGGTTCTTTATTCTTTTGTAGGAGGTAATTTGTTACCTTTGACTAGAATAAATGCAATGCAGATAATTGTTTTTCCTTCTTTCCAAGTGTTTTGCTTGTTTTTTTTTTTTGAGGAACCCAAGTCTTTTGCTCAGTGTATGTGTTTATGTCCTTTCATTTCAATCATTAAATTAGATGTGAATGTACGTAAAGGGATAGGTTAGGTGCTTTGATGGATTACAAGCTAAGATTTATTTCCCACGAAGGGATGTGATGTTACATAATGCTGGTATCGATGATTGCGTGTACAATTGAAAAATTCGTTCTAAAACGGATTGATTGGGTAAGAGATCGTACTAGTACAAGGCGTGGGTCTAAAATGTGGTAGGTGTCCAGTGATTCTGTTTTATGGGAATGCCAACTTCTAATTGAGAATCGACTAAAAAACAAATGACTCTCTACTGTCCAAAATATCTATTGCTAATATGATGGAAACATAAGCCAATGATATAAATAATTTACCAAATGAATGTATTTATATATGAGCTGAATCAGAATATATAGAAATTAATTGCACATATGAACTACGTAAAGTTCTACTAGATATGGTTAAAAAACATGAGCTCTTTTTATTTATTATAAAGTTTGATTAATTTTTGTAAAATAATTATAACTATTAGAAAACAATGATTTAATGTTTGTAAATACACATTCATATATGTAAATTGTAATAATAATCTGTATAAAATTCAACTAATGATAATAATTTTTTTTCTGTCTACCAAAAATAAATTTAAGCATTTGTCTATTGTAATAATGATATTTTAAATTTTATTGATGTTAAAAAAATTAGAAGAATTGCTCTATCTAAACCAAACTAAACGTTGTAATTGCAAATTACTCGATCTTTTGCATATGTTAGATTAATACTCTGTGTCGATTTTAATGACAATTTCATTTACAATTATGCCATTTTTATTATTTTTTAATTAAATTTTTGTAGGTTGGTAAATATATAATATTAACGCAAATTAACCTTTGATTTCAAGGATTCTCTTGATTTTTTTTAAGTTTTCAGAATAAAAATACTTTATTAATATATTTAATTAATGTTTGAAATATTCAACTGAATATATTAAACGATATTTGGTTGATTTCGCTTTTATTTTGAATATATTTCATTAATATTTCAGTTATTTATAGTAATTAATGCTTAACTACAACTAATCTAAATTTAAATTAGTTTTGATTTAACCTCGCAGATGAAATACTATTTAATATCTGTTAATCTTGTTTTTAAATTCGTCCCGATGAAATACTAGTTAATTTATGTTAATTTTGTTTCTTAACAAAGTCTTAATTACATATGTACCCCCTCCGTAAAATAGCCCAGAAGCTCCAAGGACGACGACCGAGGATCGTTTCGAAATTGTTATCCGATCACTTAAATCTCGTAATGTTTCTTCCCCCAAAATGAAAAACCCTAACCTTGTGTCTGAGATAAGATCTGAGATCGCACTTTCGATCCTTGAAGTACGGAATCTACGGCGAGCCAGCGCGAGCGAGGTTGAGGCAGTCGGAGGAGGACGACGGTGAGGAGATGACAGAGAAGAGCGGAGACGTTCCGAGTAGGATGAGCTTCTAAGAGCCGTGTGAGCCCATCGGAAGATGGGATCGTCGGCGCCGCAGCGCCATTGGAGAGAGAAGGCAATGGCGGTGAGCGTGAGTGGAAGGAGGGTAAGAAGGAAGATTACTTTCAAATTCACGGCGGAGAAAGACAGTTGCGGTGGTCAGAGAGAGAGAGAGAGAGAGAGAGAGAGAGAGAGAGAGAGAGAGAGAGAGAGCAAACTGACCCATTTATTAGAACATATAATGTTTGTATCTACCTTACTTAAAATCCGGCCATTAATAGGCTTAATTTTTAGAAATTAATGCTTCGAAATTTTATAACCAAAAGGTCTACAAGTTTTTTGGGTATTAACCAAACTAAAAACAAAATCTAGGATACTAAACCTTACAAATTATGAGTCTTAGATTTTAGTTAAAATATTTATAAATAACTTTATTAGTTTTTAAGAAAACAATTTTACCAAACACTCAAATATGATTTCGCATTTCAAAATAAAAACTACAAATTCAATATACTTAGATAAACATAACCATTTAATAACAAACTCACTAAACTATTGTCGTAGTGGCAAAGAACGTTTAAACGACATCAAATTATCGAAAGTAGACTCATTGAGTAAAAACGACATTTAACTTCTTCTATTTTTAGAATGATATTTTTTCCTTGTATTGAACATAGTCATTGATTTGAAAACAAACTTAGAATGCAGCATCTATGAGCACCTTTATGAATTTCCTAGTTTTCAAGATATCTCCATTTCCCCAATTGTCACTTCTACTTCACGATTTCTCTTTTTTCTTCTCCACTTATCTTCTCTTTCTTTTCAAATTTCTTGAACCAACTCCCATATCTCACGAAAGAGCTCGCTTCATTATCAAAAATGGTCAACGAACAACCCTAACCAAAAGACATTATAACTCCCATTTTTCTAACCATAACCAAAAAGAGATTTCCTTTCCATTTCTATGGTGATACTTACGCAATTTCTCGTAACCCAAATATCGCCATTACTCATACATTTATTTACTCCTTTATGAATTCGACCACCATATCCTAGATGTCACCAGTTAAGTTTCTTTATTTTCACCGAAATGAAAAAAATTTCCATCCAAAAAACCCGAAGATCCTAAAAACTCGACCAAAACTTAATTGACATAGAGATACACATGTGCAGTTACAAGATCTTTGCCAAAGTTCTAATGACCTAATAAGTTTAAAGACCTTGATTGGATGATGCATAATCTCACCACTACATGAAACAGAGAAGGTTGGCATTGAAAAAGTTTGAAATTATCCATGTCGGAGCGGATATTGGGTCCAACATTGATGCCACCAGTTGCGAAACATAAGAAATCCCAGAGTGTTAGGAATCAAGCGATAATGGCGATGCTAAAAGAGTATCAAATACAGCCTTGTCAAAGGAATGGTAGGGGATTTTTGGTGATGCATAACTTTTAGCGACACTTATGTAACTAAATCTCAAAAGAATTAAGAGAAGATTCAGTTAGATGTTACATATTGAAATTATTTACCGGGTGTTCAGATGGTTGATGCACTATTTATTAGAACAACCAATTGCACAACTGATTTATTTTACTAGATAACAATAATATATTAATAAAAAAGTAATGAAACATAAATAATGGACACACATAATTAGTAACCGTGTTCAATATTAACGAATCTACTTAGGGGTACTGATATGCATGTATAAAGAAATGCATTATAAACGTCAAGGTACATGAATATTAACTTTGACAAAAACTTCCTTTTTGCAAACACCGCCGTCTTTGATTTTTCCAAGATTGAGTGGTACCTAAACTCTCTTCAAACCCGAGACTCCCTTTTAGTTTCCACGATGCACCTAAGCTCACTTTAGGTTTGTGAACCCCTCTTAGCTTTTACCCAATATTCTCCTGAAGAGCAATAGCATACACAATGCAACAACACGATATTACACTTGTAAGACGCTACGAGACTGTAAGTTGTTCAAATTTGTAGTCGATAAAGTTCTTCAGAGTAAAGAAGACAAACTTGAACTATTGGATGGATGACATGGCTAAAAATGGAAGACATTCCAAACAGTATAAATCCTATATGGGTTATATACGTTTTTCTTCCTACTCTTACGTGTATTTCAATTCGAATCTACACAAATTTGAGTGCAATCTATATTATCATTAAATCCTACACGAATCGTAGCAGAATAATGTACTTGGCTTGCTCTCAGCTCACGCGCATAAGTAAATGAATTTTGTGGCCACTGATAAGTAGTTGTACAAGTTGCTTCGACGATATCTTGCACTTTATTTAAAACGACATCACTAACTAATTTATTTATTCAACTAAACAAGTGCATTGAAGGATCTAATAAGCTCCCCATTGAAATTTTTATGGAAATATAAAAATCATTTCATTATACAAAGTGATTCCAAAATAATTGCAAACTTAGAACAATAAACGCATTCACTATGCTGAATTATTTAAGCAAGAAATATTTTTTCCTAACCAACATCGTATAACTTCCACAAATTATATCAACTACAAGATTAAAACCCAATTAAAATGATCTCAATGAAAAAATACTCCCACTTTTTTCCACAAAAAGACAATTCAAGTATATATTGTAATTATACATTTAAACCATAAGCATATAAAATTATACAAATAACACATGTTGTATCTAAAATTTGGACAACGTTCAGAGATCTCAGTGATCAGATCCCCGTTCGGAGCATGTGACTCTCACTTCGGTCTTAGCGTGTCAAATCCGATGTCTCTGATCGTCTCTTACCTACCGTGGGGTCTTCGAGTCATTCTATTACCTAAAACAAGTTAATAAACGTGAACTATGAATGGAAAATAGAGGGAGGTCCTCTGTTTACCTCTCTGACACTTAACAATAGTAGATCCGGGCGGAGTTATGAGATGACGAGGAGGGATCGACAAGGTCGAGGGAAACAAAGATACTTGGATCAACTTTGTTTCAGGGCTCGGTCTTGGATCGTAGAGAATTAATCCGGTTGGAAGTAATTGTTGGCAGAGATGCCCACAAGAAAATTATTTATTTACATATCGATGTAATATAAATCTCTCACGAGTCCTTATTGTAATCTGTTGATTAAATTAATAAAAATTGAAACATTTATTCATCCCTTTTTCGTTTGTTTGAAGATTTATGATATCCAATAGTCTTATAGTCCTTAATCAAACCTAACAATGTATGAAGAGACAAATATAGATTTTCATGTACAAACTCTTCTTGGTTTGGTTAACAAAAATATTTACAATCTAAAGATCAACGGACTATTGATCCTAGTATGATTGTTGGAAGAATCTATGATGTCTGGTTACGAGGCGTAGAGAGTAGGAACTCTATAGTTCTTCCAGTGTATCTTCCGAAGATACTAGATTGACCAGTGCACCTTTAGAGAGAATGTAAGAACAAAACATTTAACGTCTTCTATCTCAAGGTCACTATGTATGAATGTCATCGTGCTTACCTTAATCCTGAAATGAGACATGTCTACATAACTTCAATATATTCATTTGAGAAAGCTACACTCTAGATTCAAATTTGTAAACTAGATGCGCTCTATTGGTGATGTATTGGGTTGTGAAGTTGACATGAGTATACTTTCTGAAGTTCTCATAGATATGAAATTCATGCAGAAGATTGCTGAAATGCAATATATATCACCTCATGCTTTATTATTTGGATTGTGAATAAATGAACCGCGCGGTATCCAAAATTAAGTAAGAACTTTATTTGGATGAAATAATGTAACTTGTTAGCTCCTCGTCAATACATTACTTCTAACTTATTCACAAGTAACAACAGAGTTGAGGAAATAACAATTAGAAGGTTAAAATGGTAATTTTATAAATCCCATCTAGTTGATGATATTAATGAAGGATAATCATAGATAACATTTAATGGATCGACTCAATCCAATTAAGTTGAATTTGAATAGAAAATTAATTCATTTGAACCGAGAGATTCTCAGTGTCAATTCTTTAGTGGAGTCAGTTGACATTAAGATAATACTCGGAAAACGTTTGTGAACTTTTGAGTCCAAGTATAATAGCTCAAGCTTTGTTCATTTGGATCCGTAAGGTCACTATTATAGGTCATTAGAGTAGGATTGTTGAACTAGAATCTAAGTCAAAATAAGTTCAAGTGTTGAACTAGACGTTTTTTCGGAAAATGTCTAAAGGGTATTTTTGTTCACATGGACATAAAATGATGTAAATGTCAAAATAAGGTTTTGAATATTTTCATACAATGGAAATATAAATTATTTTCTAAATCCTAAAAGTTGTTTGAGGCATTATGAAATTAATTTTGTTATTTGTGCAATATTAATTGTACAATGGGTATTTTAAGAATTGTCTTAAAAGAAATAAGGAAGCATCTAGGAGCTCCCTCCCTACACATAGAATTCGCCCAAGCATCATAGAGGAGATAAAGAAATATCTCTTATTATGTTGTGTATTATTGTATATTGGGAATTGCCGAAAAGAAAAGAGGAAATGAATTTCTCTGAGAAGTAAACAAATGTGCTAAGTGAGGAAACAAATTTCCTCACTAATGCACAAGAGTGGCCGGCCATATACTAGAGAAAGAGGAGAGGAAATCAAATATCGTGTCATGAATACCCAAAAGGAAAGGGTAATTACCCTTTCTTGTATTTTCTTCTCCTATAAATAGATGCTCACATTGAGATGTGAAAGTCTTTCCTCTTGTTCTCTCTAAAGTGGCCGAACATCTTCTCTCTCTCTCAAATATCTCCTGATTAGACTTAGGGTTAAATTAACTCTTTGACTCATAGACTTATTCTTGAGTTATTGTGTTTAATAGTGCCCACACACAAATCCTTCAAATCCTCTATAGACTTTTGTAATAGAAACCTTAGGTTTCTCGAGTTCACGACTAGCTGTGAAGGAAACGAGCAAGACGAGACGATCTACCATTCCCAAGGCTCCTCGAAAATCAACCTACAAGAAAGGTTAGTGACAAGTAATTAAATAATGTTTTTAGTATATACATGTTCATGCATTTTGTGTGGGTTAGTAAGCTGTTTTACTAGTAAAGAGATTTAAATATTCCGCCATTAACTTGTTAATGATAATTGTTTTAACCCTAGATCTATTCCAACTGTGATTTCTTGTTAGCGTCTTGTGGACAGAGCAAAGTCGAGAGAGAGAGAGAGAGAGAGAGAGAGAGAGAGAGAGAGAGAGAGAGAGAGAGAGAGAGAGAGAGAGAGAGAGAGAGAGAGAGAGAGAGAGAGAGAGAGAACAAACCGACCCATTTAATGGAACATATAATGTTTGAATCTATCTTACTTAAAATCTGACCATTAATCGGTTTAATTATTAACGCTTCGAAAATTTATAACCAAAAGGGTATACAAGTCTCTTAATTTTCGTTAATTTCTTCTTTTGGATATTAACCAAAATTGTTATTTAGTTGGGTATTTTTCAAACTGAATCCTATAGAAGAGTTTTTAGCTCAATTGCCCAAAAAATTATTTGATAAAAGCATTTAAAAAAATTAAATAATGAGTAAAATAAATTACGAGAAAGAAACTAAAAACAAAATCTAGGATACTAAACCTTACAAATTATGAGTTCAAATTTTCATAAATAACATTTTTAGGTTTTAAGACAATAATTTTATCAAACACTAAATATGATTTCCTTTTTCAAAAATAAAAAACTAAAATTCAATATACGTACCCGAACATAACCATTTAATAACAAACGACTTAAGTATTTTCGTAGTGGCAGAGAGCGTTTAAACAACGTCAACTTATCGAAAGTACACTCATCAAGTAAAAATGACATTTAAGTTCTTCTATTTTAAGAATGATCTTGTTTTCGTTGCATTGAACATAGTCATTGATTTGAAAACAAACTTAGAATGCATCATCTATAAGTACCTTTATAAATTTCCTAGTTTTCAACACGTCTAAAATCATTGGAGAAAGCTAAAAAAATGAAATAGTTAAATTGTAGGAAAACTGCCAAAATAATCTACACGAATCATAGCAGAATAATCTACTTGTGTTGCTCTCAGCTCACGCGCATAAGTAAATGAATTTTGTGGCCACTGATAAGTAGTTGTACAAGTTGCTTCTACGATATCTTGCACTTTCTTTAAAACGAAATCAAGTACTAATTTACTTATTCAACTAAACAAGTGCATTGAAGGATTTAATATGCTCCCTATTGGAATTTTTATGGAAAAATAGAAAGCATTTCACTATACAAAGTGATTCCAAAATAATTGCAAACTTAGAACAATAAACGCATTCACTATGCTGAATTATTTAAGCAAGGAATATCTTTTCCTAACCAATATCATATAACTTCCACAAATTATATCAATTAAACTTTTAAAGCCTAATTGAAATGATCTCAATATAAAAATACTTTGTTTTTGCCACAAAAATACAACTTTCAGAGATCTCGGC
Source organism: Urtica urens (assembly GCA_958296335.1). Lineage (NCBI taxonomy): Eukaryota > Viridiplantae > Streptophyta > Magnoliopsida > Rosales > Urticaceae > Urtica > Urtica urens. The sequence continues at coordinate 39,467,665 of OY282520.1, forward strand.
GATCAGATCCCCGTTCAGAGCGAGTAACCCTCGCTTCGGTGTTAGCGTGTCCTGGATCGTCTATTAGCTGTTGTGGGGTCTTCAAGTCCTTCTGTTAACTGAAACAAGTTAATAGGCGTGAACTGGGAATGAAAAATAGAGGGAGGTCCTCTGTTTACCTTTTCGACACTTAATATTAGTAGAATGCGACGGAGTTATAGGATGACGAGGAAGGATGAACGAGGTCGAGGGAAACAAAGATACTTGGATTAATTTTGTTTCAGGGCTCGAGTCTTGGATCCTAGAGAATTAATTCGGTTGGAAGTTATTCCCTGTTAGCGTCTTGTGTACAGAGCAAAGTCGAGAGAGAGAGAGAGAGAGAGAGAGAGAGAGAGAGAGAGAGAGAGAGAGAGAGAGAGAGAGAGAGGGATTGGAGGGACCAAGGGCCAGCCAAACTGGCCTTGGGCGCGTAAGAGTGGATGTCGGCCGGCTAGAGGACCTGGTGGACGTCCACGAAGCCTACCTAGTCTGCCGGCTAACTTGGGAAAGTTCTTAGGCGCCTAGGCCTGCATGTCGACCGGTTGGGGGGCCTGGTGAGTGCATGTCGGTCGGCTAGAGGCCTTGGAAGATAACCAAGAAACCTACCTAGCCGGTCGGCCAGCCTAATGAAGGATTTGGACGCAAGGGTGTGCCTGTTGGCCGGCTAGGGTTCTTGCTGGTTGTATGCCGGCCAGCTAGGGGCCATTGTGGACACCCAGGAAGCCTACATGGTTGGCCACCACACTGCCAGCGAATGATGGGGCGGCCTTGACGCCTTTTCAGAGGGTTCGAAGTGTTGGCAGAGATGCCCACAAAAAGATTGTTTATTTACATATTGATGTAATATATAAATCTTTGTAAAGTCCTTATTGAAGGATTGTTTATTTACATACTGATGTAATATATAAATCTTTGTAATTTGCTGATTGAATTAATAAAAGTTGAAACGTTCATTCATTCTTTTTTAGTTTGATTGAAGATTTATGATATTCAATAGTCTTATAGTCCTTAATCAAACCTAACAATGTATGAAGAGACAAATGTAGATTTGCGTGAACAAACTCTTCATGGTTTAGCTAAAACGGTATATTCGCAATCTAAAGATCAACGGACTATTGATCCCAGTATGATTGTTGGAAGAATCTAGGATGTCTGATTACGAGGCATAGAGAGTTAGGAACTCTGTAGTTCTTCCAGTGTATCTTTCGAAGATACTGAATTGACTAGTGCACCTTTAGAGACAATAGAAGAACAAACCATTTAACATCTTCTATCTCAAGGTCACTACGTATGAATCGCATCATGCTTACCTAAATTCTGAAATGAGACATGTCATTTCATAGCATTAATACTCTCATTTGAGAAAGTCAAATTCTAGGTCCAATGTGTGATCTGGACAAGGCCTATTGGTGAGAATATAAGTTATGAAGATGTCATGAACCAACTTTGTGAAGTTCTCATAGATATGGAATTCATGTATAAGATTGCTGAGATGCAATGTATATCACCTCATGCTTTATTACTTGGATTGTGAATAAATGAACTGCGCAGTGTCCAAATTTAAGTAGCGACTTTATTTGGATGAAACAATGTGACTTGTTAGCTCCTCGTCAATACATTGTTTCTAACTTATTAACAAGTACTAAAGGAGTTGAGCAAATAACAACTAGAAGGGTAAAATGGTAATTTTATAAATCCCAACTAGTTGATGATATTCATGAAGGGTAAACATAGATAACATTCAATGGATCCGCTCAATATAATTAAGTTGAACTTGAGTAGAAAATAAATTCATTTGAACCGAGAGATTCTCAGTGTCGACTCTTTAGTGGAGTCAGTCGACATTAAGCTAATACTCGGAAAAGGTTTGTGAACTTTTGAGTTCGAGTATAGAAGCTCAAGCTTTGTTCATTTGGATCCATAAGGTCACTATTACAGGTCATTAGAGTAGGATTGTTAAACTAGAAGCTAAGTCAAAATAAGTTCAAATGTTGAACTAGACTTTTTCTCATAAAATGTCTAAAGGGTATTTTTGTCCACAAGGACATAAAATGATGTGAATGTCAAAATAAGATTTTGAATGTTTTCATTTGATGAAAATATAAATTACTTTCTAAAGCCGAAAAGTAGTTTGAGGCATTATGAAATTAATTTCGTTATTTGTGCAATTATAATTCTACAACGGGTATTTTAAGAACTGTCTTAAAAGAAATAAGGAAGCATCTAGATGCTCCCTCACCCTATGTGGAATTCGGCCAACATAGCATCAAAGAGGAGAGTTTTATTTCCTTTTTCTTATAAGGATAATTACCCAAAAGAAAAAGGGAAATGAATTTCCTTGAGAAGGAAACAAATGTGCTAAGTGAGGAAACAAATTTCCTCACTAATGCAACATCATGGCCGGCCAAACAATAAGGGAAAGGGGAAGGGAAAATCAAATTTTGTGTCATGAATACATTATTCATTCATGAATGAATAATTGTCCTTTATAGATTTTTCCTTCTCCTATAAATAAAGCCTCACATAGAGATGTGAAGGTTAAGCATTTTTCTTCTTCTCTCCCTATTGTGGCCGATCCTCTCCCTCTCTCTCTCTACAAAATACTCTTCTTATTTTGCACCTAGATTCACATTCAATCTAGAGAATTAGCTTATGATCCAAGAATTGTTTTTGGTTCATATGGTTTAATTGTGCCCACACACAAATCCTTCCAAAACCTCTATTGACTCATGTAATAGAAATCTTAGGTTTCTCGAGTTCAAGATTAGGTGCGAAGGTGACGAGCGAGCCAAGGAAGAAGGATCTACCTTTCTCGAGACGCTTCAAGATCAAGCTACAAAGAAAGGTTCGTGTTTTAGTAAATTAAATAATTTTTTTAATGTATAAAATGTATATGCTTTTTTCTAGGTTAGTAAAATTGTTTTACTCGAAAAAGAAATTTTTAAATTCCGCCATTAATTTGATTAATGTTAAATTTTTCTTTAACCCTAGACCTATTCCAACACGAAGCGCGTTTGGGAGCCTGGAGGTGAGCCCATCCTCATCATGATGGAGGACGATGGGGGAGCTATTTATTCGAGTCACAATGGCGACAAAATTTGCCCCACGAATTCAATGTTAAGCGTGCAATGGAGAATGAAGTCAAAGTCAGTAGCCCCTCACTGTCGTCCACACTCGAGCATCATGAAATCTTTGGCGCGTCGGGCCATCGAGCAAATCGCGAGGGAGCCCCTCAAGAGACGAAGGCGATCAAGTGTTATAATGCGTCCCTCTCCTTATTTTATTATAATTTTCTTTCATCATTCGTTAGTCATAGAATCCTTTCAATTTTCCGCCAATGGTAGGTCCCTTGATGATTTTTCTGGTTATTTTTTATCTACGCCGAAAAAAATGACAGAAACTATCCTCTATTATTTCATTCTCCTTTTCCTTCGAATCTTGAAAAGCTTTCTCCTTTTCCTTCTAATCCCGAAATTTTTTCTCCCCATTCCGTTGGACGCGTGGATGGTGTCCAAGGGAATTCCAAGCAGCTCCGTCGAGGCAAGGGTGTAGGTCCTTTTGGAACTGGCCTCGTCGAGGGTACCCCTTGAGCATGGAAGAGCCACGGTGGCTGCTCTCGGGTGTGGAGACTTTGCTGTCGAACGTGGCGAAGGGAATGGAATTCCCGCGAGCAGAGGCGAGGCTGGGGAGGAGGTTTGAGGAGTGGATCTATGTGCCGGAGAAACGGGCGAAGGTGCCAGGGCTATCGCACGGAGAAGCTCCGGAGGAGCCAGCCTCGACCTCCGGCAACGAGCCAGATACGTCCCCGCCCTTTCTGCGAACGAATATGCATTGGTGATGAGTGCGACGAGCGACGTCCGAGCGATGTAGAGAAGCCTGGTCAGATCTTGTCAGCGAGCACCGTGGACCACGGGGACGCCCTTATTCCCATGCGCAACGTGTCGTGGAGTGTTCCCAGAGGTCCGACGAATGAGTTTGCGATGTTGCCAGCTCCTGACCCGCTAGATAGCAGGCGCGGTGGCGCCGACGCTTGTTGTCGGCCTGGACGCGCCCATGCTAGCTTGGGAGGCGGGGCGACATGATCTGTGGGTTGCCTGCCTCTGACGCGTTGGACATCGACGATGGCGTGGGGCGCCGCCTAGGCGTGTGCCTGGTTGACCAGACTCCTTTTGTAATCTGCTAGTCGGCCTGGCCTCCCTTAGCCGCCTGCCGGACGGCCTGGCCTCTCATGTGTGTATGCCGGCCGACGAGGTCTCCCCTAAGCACTTGTCGGCCTGGGAGATCTCTCCTGGGTGTCTGCTAGCCGGCCAGGTCTCTCCAAGGCGCCTCTCGGCTGGCCAGGCTTCTCTTGGGTATCTTCCAGCCGGCCAGGCCCTTCCTAGACCCGTGCCGGCCGGCCAGGTTCTTGCCCCTTTGTCTCAAGATGCCCGGGCCACATCACTCTGCTCCCTAGGCGTGTCGGGGATCGACGAGGCGCGTGAGATCCCTATTTGGCTACCGCACCCACCCGTTCTCTGAGTGGGGAGGCCACTTCTGCGAGCGTAAATCATGCCTTGCATCCGTCGGCACAAGAGAAGGAGGAGAGGAGTCGCGCATTCCCTGTCATTGGATAAAATATTCGGGGGCCTTGTCGTACGATGGGATCGACGCACGTTGGCAGCCGACGATGTTTTTCTTTCAGAATCTCCGTAGGGATTTTGGGATCCTCTCGCATATCGACATACTCCATCTGCTCCCGAGGGACCGGCATACTCGTCCTCAGCTCGAGTTCGTTGCAGTTCACATGGGGAGTCTTCGCGGTGGACTCCGAATGCCTTTTTTGCCTGTGGTTAAGGAGAATATGGTCCGATTGGAGGTCCATGTAGTTCAGATGTCTCCCGCCTTTTATCTAGTGGTCTCCACGTGCCACATGATGTTTTTCTGCGAAAAGAGGCGCGCAACAACAGTCGACAACTTCTTGGAGTATCTTTCAGTAACGGAGGTGCCGGCCCGGATTGGTTCGTATAGAGCCTATCACTGACAACAGTTCTCCGTAATCACCAAGGTACCCTCAAAGCTCCGGTACCATTTGGTCTGGGTCTCCGAAGCGGGTTTAGGATCAGCCCCTTTCGATTTCGGGCCAGCGAGGGTTCCCGCATGGCGGAGGATCCCAAAGTCACGGAGCTCGGGAGGGTAGTTCACAAACTCCCAAACTCCCAAACTTCCGATGTCAGACCTCTTTCATTATTTGGTGCGCTTGGAAATATGGGCGTAGCCTTCTTGCACTCACGACTAGTGCTAGTGAGAGTTTCTCAAGCTCTGGATACCGAGCTTCGGCATCCAAGAGAGCTTCGGTAACGTAATATATTGGCCACTGGCATTGGCCTTCCTCATGAATGAGGACCGCACTAGTATCCCTATCAGACACCGCGAGGTAGAGCACGAGTGGCTCTTGATCGATGGGTTTTGACAGGAATGGGGGCGTTGTGAAATATGATTTCATTTCACGGAATGCCTTCTCACATTCGGGTGTCCATTCGAACCCATCCTTCTTCTTTAATGCCTGGAATGCACTAATTGGGGTTTAGCTTCATCCCATATTGGTGGAGGATCCGGAACATGGTCCTGAGGTCGTGGACATGGTCGAGGGCAAGTCGACTCTTCACCAATATATCGTCCACGTAAACCTCCATGGACTTGCCGATTTGGTCGACGAACATACGGTTGATCAATCGCTGGTAAGTGGCGCCGACATTTTTGAGGCCAAACGGCGGCATTACCTTATAGAAATAGAGACCTTTGTGCGTCACAAAGGTCGTCTTTATTTGGTCGTCCTCATGCATCCGGATCTGGTTATAACCTGAGTAGACATCCATGAAGCTAAGCAATTCGTGACCCGCTGCGCGTCCATGAGCTGCTCTATCCGGGGGAGAGGAAAGCTATCCTTTGGACAGGCTTTGTTAAGATCTTTATAATCTATGCAAATGCGCCACTTCCCATTGGGCTTCTTAACCATCACCATGTTTGACACCCACTTGGGGTGCTCCACCTTTCTTATGAAGTCGGCGGCGAGGAGTTTGTCAACCTCCTCCCCGATGGCGAGATATCTTTCCCCGCTGAATGCCCTTCTGAGCTGTATCTTCTCGGGTATTTACGGTCATCGTTCATGCAATGTACCATAACCTTCTGGTCTATGACCGGCATGTCCGGGTGTGTCCACGCAAAGACGTCTTTATGCCCTCTGATGAAAGAGGCCATTGCCCCCAGTCCTTCGGCGGATAGCTGGGCGCCAATCTTGACCACTTGATCAGGTTTAATGGGATCCAACACTATCGTGACGAGGTAATCGGAGGTCTCCATGCGCCGACGTTCAATTTCGTCACGCTGGTCCAACTCCCCGAAGGTCCCTCCTTCCTCGGGCTTGCACGGAAGCTCGTCAGTGAGCTGGTATGTCGTGCAAATCGTCGCCTCCCCTTTGGGTTTGGCCGTCTTTTCATCGACGGCTCACACATGGCACGTTCGTGCCATGGACTGATCTCCCATCATGAATGCAGTCCCTTCTTCGGTAGGAAACTTCATCATGAGATGGTAGATCGAGGTGATGACCTTTAAACCGATAAGGGTCGGTCGACTGATTATCATGTTGTAGGCCGTCGACTCGTCTATGATTAAGAAGGTCACGATTCGAGTGACCACCACGCTACCTCGGGTTCCAAAGGTGACAGGTAGGTCTATCGACCCTTCCGTCCACACCTTTTCCCCGGAAAACCCGTAGAGAGGGGTGCGTATCGGGGCGAGCCTTACTCTGTCAAGTTTCATCCGCTCTAGAACCGAATTGTACATTATATCTTGTACTGCCATTGTCAACCAAGATCCGTTGAATCTTGTTGTTGGCAACCGTCACAGACACGAAAAGAGCGTCGTTGTGCGGATGGAGGATCCTTTTTGCTTCGGCCTCGGTGAATCGTATTTCTTCGAAAGGATTCGGCAGAGGTGTGACTTGAGTGAGGTTGATACTGTTCCTGGCTCTTTCATTAGTCACCGCCCTCAAATATATTTTCCTTTGATTGCTCGACTCGTCGCATTCGAGTCCTCTGGTGATCGTTCTCACAATGTTAATCCCGGAGTTTTCGGGCCCGTCGCTGATGGTAGTGACGGCGACAACCTTTTCTTTGGCCGGCCCTTTGCTCTGATTCTGTGGCTGATCTTTCGGGATTGTCACCCCGGCCGCCCGCATGAAAACTCTTTGAGTTTCCCATCTTGAATCAGGGCCTCTATCTTCCGCCTTAGCTGGAAACAGTCGGAAATCACGTGTCCGTGATCCCGATGATATTCACAGAATTTGCTCTTGTCCTGCGTCACTGAACCCTTTTTCAATGGCAACGGGGACCCGAGCTTGTCTCGGTGAAGAGCCAAAATCTGGGCCGGGGACGTGGTGAGTAGGGTGAGAGCTTCTCCCCGGAATTGGTCAATAAATGGCTTCCTTGGCCCGGACGAGGGGTCGTCGTGGTTATTCCTTCCACGCTTCCCTCGAGTGTCAGGCCGCTCGTCAGAGTGGTGGCGTTTGCCACGCCCACCATTCTTTCAACAATTAATGTAATCTTCCACCCTCATGTGCGTTCTGGCACATGCCATAAGTTCGGCCATATCCCTCGGAGCCTTTCCCACAATTTACTTTAGGAAGTCGCTGGGTTCGGCGCCCTCGGTGATGGCGACTATGACATCTCGGTCGTCGAAGTCTTCGACTTTTTGGGACTCCTCTGTGAACCGAGTGAGGTACTAACAAAGGCTTTCGCTCGGCTTTTGCCTGGTCATCCACAGGTACGACTTGGACTTTTTCTGTGCCACAAGGGTGGCGAATCGGGCGAGGAAGGCATCCCAGAGGGCTCGGAATGAGCCGATACTTCCGGGTTCCAGGCTCCTGAACACTCAATGCCCGATCCCATTAATGTCAGGATGAACGCCTGGCAAAGAGTCGCGTCGGACAACCCTTGCATCAACATCCAGGTTTCGTAGTGCTGGATTTGGAAATTGGGGTTGGAACGCCCGTCAGATGAAGGGACGGTGGGGAGTTTAAACCCCCTCCCTAGAGGTTGCGCTAGCACCACTACCGTGAAAGGTGAGTATGACCCCTCCAGAGCGTTGTAAGGGCTGGATCCCCCCGAGCCTGCCCCGCGAAGCTCGATGATCTGATTCTAGAGTCCCTGAATCATGGTGATTACACCGGTCCCACTGGCGTGGGCCCTTGTCGTTCGTTGGACCCTTGGTCCATGATGTTGGGAGGAGGGTCCCTGAGAGTTGCGGCCCCAGTAAGTGCCCGGCGGGCGTCCAACTTTTTCCTCAGGTCCTCCTCGCGAGGACCCCATTGTGAATTGAGACAGGTCCTAAGATCTTCCTCGGCAGCATGCGAGGGTGTAGCTGCCGGCGGGCGACTTTTGCGACAAATCCTGCGAGTATCTGCTCCCTCATCTCCTCGTCAGGATGAGGTACGACGCAGACGTCGGCTCCATCCGCTATGGGAATTGTTGCCATTTCTCTGCGCCCGAGGGTTTCTAGAATCCTCGCGCCTTGAACCTGTTTGACCTCGGTCAACCAATGTCTCTAACGGAGCGTCGCTCGCGTTCGCCACGAGTGATGGAGTGAAGGTTTGAATCGTGTCTGTCTCCGGGACCATGTCGTCTCCGACATAATTCTCGTACCGGGTCGAGTTATCTTCCTCCTTGTATCCGACGAGGTTAACGAGCAAACTCTTGTTCACCCCCGGCTGCGCCAGCAATTCTGCTAAGCGACAGTTGGACTTGTCTCTCAGGCCACTTTCATTTTCACGAGGGGCCGAGGTGGCATTCCCGACACTCCTCACCACATTCGGTGAGGGAGTGTCGGAATTCGTATTGTGAGCTGTTGGAATTTATTTAACAATTAAAAAATATTAATTACAATACACATCCTATGTGGCGGAAAATTATAATTAGATCTAATACATTAAAACTAATTTTAATATATTTAACAACCTAAGGCATTAAAATTTATTAAGCAATTATAAACAATTTATAATTCACAAGCTCAATCAAATAAAATTAAACTAATAATTTATATAACAATTATATAATTTATATTTAATTATTTAATTGAGAAAATACTTACTTAAGAGGTTCTAAACAACCACGACGTTGCTAGCTATCGCCGGAATGCCACGTCACGCCCAAAACCCCGAGAAAACCCTCGCCGAATTACCTGGGAACTTCTTCGCCGGACTAGGAAGGGTCACCGAAATGCATACCAGCTGGGAGCCTCGCCGGACTGGAGTTCTTCGCCTGACAGGGAGCTCGCCGGATTGGAGAACTTCGCCGGACTGGGCACTCGCCGGATGGGAGTCTATCGCCGCACGAAAACACGCCTGACAGGGAGCTCGCCGGACTGGAGAGCCTCGCCGGACTGGGAAGCTTCGCCGGATGGGAGATCACTGGGACGCCTCGCCTGATGACCTCGCCGGATTGGGTTCGCCGAACTGGAGCGCCTCGCTGGAATCCCTTCGCCTGTCAGGGAACCTCGTCGGATTGGATCAGCCTCGCCGGATTGGACCTGTCTCGCCGGATTGGAACTCGCTCGCCGGATTGGAACTCGCCTGACAGGGAGCCTTCGCCGAAATGGGTTTGCCTCGCCGGAATGGAGGACTGGAGGCTGGGAGGTCACCGGAATGCACAGAAAACGACCTAGGGACGTTTTAGAGGGCTAAAACCTTTTCAAAAAAATTTTAAAAACTCTAAAACAATTTTCTAAATTATTAAAACACCACAAGTGATGAATCAACAATATTACACAAGGAAATATCGAGATCAAGAGTGTGGGCTCTTATGAACAATTAGGAAAACAAAGATCGAAGATCGAAAAACAATTTTTCTCTTCTTTTGTTTGGGGATTTCGGCCGAGAAACACACAAGGGGGGGGGGGGAGAGTGTGTGTGCCGAAAAATCTCTTGGGTTAGGGTTAGTGATAAGGGTTTCTTAGCCTTATTTATACAAGTTATAAATGGGCTTAAGCTGGGTCAAACCATGACCCTATTCACTTAAGGAATTCGGCCAAAACACTCTCCCCTTACTCGTCCATATCTTTGGATTTTGTTCCTAAATTTATTTAATTTAATTTCTAAAATTAATTTAGAACTCTCATTATTATTTAATGACACATCATTAAATATATTTCATAGTTATCGAATAAGTACGAAATGAGAAATAATTTATTTTCATTTTTTAACATACTTGATCACTCGAGAATGTCATCATCAATACTATAACATCTTGTGATTCAATAAACAAAATAAATAACTAGTTATTTATCGAGTTTCAAGAAAATAACTTTCTCAGTATAGATCACAATTTATACTTAATGAGTAAATCAACTTTTCAAGTTCTTTTAATCTCTTCCAAGTGTCTATCATTGAGACCTCATGGACCCACATGAACGAAGCTTTAGAATAAAGATCGGACTCAAAAGTTCACAAATTTTTTCGTCTTTTAACTCTTAATATTGGTCGATTCCACTAAAGGACCAATATTGACGATCTCTCTGTTCATGTGCGTATCTTTTATGTTTGATATGATGAAACACTTTCTCACACGATCCATGGAGTATATTACGATATTACCTTTCATGTGTATCAGTAACTGAGGGGAATGTAAGATTACTGTTTTACCCCTCGAGTTATTATTTCACTAACTCCTTTGTTATTTGTGAATGAGAAAAACATAAAGTGAGATGTCTTTACATGTCACATGTTTTAATCAAAGAATGAACTCATTCAATGAATACCCGGCCAGGTCTATTCATTCACACTCTCATAACAAAGCATAGTGTGATACTAATGCATTTGCATCGTTGTTACATGAATTCCATATCTGTGAATCATGTAATCCAACATTACATCCTTGTGACACAAACAGTCGGGTCAGATGCAACTAAAATTTAGTCATTGCCCATTGACGAATCAAATGTCACAAATTGCAATGTCAATTACATATTCACTTCAGGATTAAGGTAAGTATCATAATACTCCTTTAGTTGTGAACTTGAAGCCTCGAGTGTGTAAACAGTTTTGTCTCGAGCTTCTAAGTGTCACTGGTCTTGTTCAGTATCTTCTATAAGATACCAAGTATGAATCATAGAGTCACAACTCTCTATATCACAAGATGAGATATCATGATTCATGCCAACAATCAATAATAAGATTCGATTGCTCTATCGATCTTTAGATTGCGAACAAATGTTTCAAACTTGTCACAAGGGGTTATCTTGTCAAGTCTGTACTTAACACCCTTTTCGTTGATGACAGTTTCAGAGCATAGCTTAAACATAACTAAACACAATCTTCAAAAGAATGAACATTTATTAATATCAATGTTTCAGCAAAATATAAATACACAAAGTATATCAATGTCCAATATCTCCTTTGTGGGCACCAATCCCAACATGAGATAGGAGCTCGAATGATAGGATTGCTCGATGGGGCAACTGCGGAAGTTGCCGGAGCGTCGCTCATAATTTCAAGGAGCGAGAAAGAAAGAAATGGAATGAAGAGATGTGGAGTGGACAAGCTTCAAGGTTGAAGATCCCCTCCTTCTAGCACCAAAATTTTGTCGCTGAAATTTGGACAACGTTCAGAGACCTAAGTGGTCAGATCCCCGCTCGGGGTGAGTGACCCTCGCTTCGGCCTTATCGTGTCGGATCTGGTGTCCCCGATAGTCTCTTAGCTGTCTCGTGGTCTTCGATTCCTTCTGTTATCTGAAAAGAGTAAACATACATGAACTAAGAAGGGAAAACAGAGGGGGGGGGGGAGTCCTCTGTTTACCTCTCCGACGCTCAACATTAGTACAATGAGGGTGGAGTGATAGGATGACAGGGAAGGATCGAAAAGATCGGTCGAAACGAAGACACTTGGGTCAACGTTGTTTCGGCACTCGGATCTTGGAGGACTATTCCGGTCGGAAGTCGTGCCTCGAGACACCTCACGTTGGGGGTGAAGTAGGTTGAGAGAGAGAGAGAACACATGCTAATATTTTAGCAGAGTTCCGAGGTTAGAAGGTCTCTTCTCTTTGTGAAGAATGTAAGGGGCAATTTATAGCCATTGAATTAGCCTTGGGGCCGGCCAAAATGGTGAGTGTCGGCTAGGAGACCCCTAGGAGGCCAAGGACAGGGAGACCTCTCCTACGCACGTGGGTGGCCGGCCAGGCTTCTCCCAGGCACAAGGATTGCCGACTGGGAGATCCCTGGCAGGCTAGGGACGACCAGACCCCTCCTAGGCACGTAGGTGGCCGGCCAGGTCTCTCCTAGGTACAAGAATGGCCGGCCGGGAGATCCCCAGGTGACCATGGACGGGGAGACCCCTCCTTGACACGTGGGTGGCCGACCAAGCCTCTCCTAGGCACAAGGATGGCCGGCCGGGAGACCCCCGGAGGCCAAGGACGGGAAGACCCCTCATGGGCACGTAGGTGGCTGGCAGGCCTCTCTCAGGCATAAGGATGGCCGGCCGGGAGACCTTTTAGGCACAGTCGGTTGGCACTGGCGTGGTTTCGCCTGTGGGTTGAGGCCCGGGACGCACAAGGGCGTGTTAAGACCTTCCGAAAGCGTCATCGCCGAAAATACGGCGACAACAAAAAGGAGCCCTAAAATTGATATTAGTGATGAGAGAGCAGTGTTAGTGCACTAAGGTACAAGGAACGTACTTGGATCTTTTTTCTATTTTTAGTTTCCTAAGGAAAGTGTGTTGAATTCATAAATCTCACTTTTGCACTTAAAAGTTTTCAGATTCATAAATCTCCCTAAAACAAATTTCTTCGTCTTCATGTAATCTTCCTTCAAGGTATCTTCATGGTGGTTAAGCGTGTCAACGTCGTTAAGCCACGGTGGCAACAAGAAGAGGGGAAGAGTCGCACATCCGGATAAAAATCATGGACTCACAGACTGCTGTATACCTCGAACTTAAAAGGTCATAAATGATGCATCCGGTATCCGATTGAGCGGAAACCAATTGCATTGGATAGCTAACATCCATACCTTTAATTTAGTTCAAGAACCACTAATTTTCAACCTCTGAGAAAAATGTTATGCCTATTTTACGGAGCCATTACAAGTTGTCCAGAAATTTAAAAACAATTAAAGCGTAAGTCGGATCAAGGTGTTTGAGAAACAAAGTTTACTGAAGTGTTTTATTTATTTATTTGTTTGATTTAAATTATGTTTTATATTAACATATTAATGTTTTGCAAAAAATAAAACAAATAACATAATACAAAACATTCAATAATAAATTTAAACTACACTTGTAACAAAAGCTTTTCATCACATCTCAACGTGAACCTCTATTTATACGAGGATGAAATATAAGAAAGGGTAATTACCATTTCCTATTGCGTATTCGTGACACAATATTTTATTTTCTCAACTTAATTATGTTAACTGGATCCATTGAATGTTATCTATGATTACCCTTCATGAATATCATCAACTTGATGAGATTTATAAAATTACCATTCTACCCTTCTAACTGTTATTTTATCAACTCCTTTGTTAACTGGGAATACGTTTGAAACAATGTATTGACGAGGTGCTAACAAGTCACATTATTTCATCCAAATAAAGTCGTTACTTAATTTTGAATACCGCGCGGTTCATTTATTCACAATCCAAGTAATAAAGGATATGGTGATATACATTGCATTTCAGCAATCTTGTACATGAATTGCATATCTACGAGAACTTCACAAAGATGGTTGATGGCATCTTCATAACTTAATTTCTTTCCAATTAGTCTAATCTAGATCATTGATTGTACCTAGAATTTGACTTTCTCAAATGAGAATATATATAACCTATGAAATGACATGTCTCATTTTAGGATTTAGGTAAGGACGATGCAATTCGTAAATAGTGACGCTGAGACAGAAGAGGTTAAATGGTTTGTTCTTAAATTATCTCTAAATGTGCACTCTTCAATGCAGTACTTTCAGAAGATACATTGGAAGAATTATAGAGTTCCTAACTCTCTATGCGTCGTAACCAGACATCATAGATTCTTCCAACAATTATACTAGCATCAATAGTCCGTTGATCTTAACATTGTGAATATTTCATTTTAAGAAAACCATGAAGATTTTGTTCACGCAAATCTATATTTGTCTCTTCATATGTTGTTAGGTTTGATTAAGGACTATTAGACTCATGAATATCATAAATCTTCGAACAAACGAAAAATGAATAAATGAACGTTTCAACTTTTATTAATCAACGTGTTACAATAAGGACTCATGAGAGATTATATTAAATCAATATGTAAATAAATAATCTTCTTGTTGGCATTTCTACCAACAAGTTTCATGAGCTTATTAATATTGACCGGGTAAGGGGTTTTTAAGGCTACCCTCATTGGCGATGTTAGTTTGGTTGTGATCTATTACTGTAGCAATTTTAGTCGGGTCCCCTTCACTGTTAATTTTTGCAGATGCTAAATTCATTCTTTTTTTCCTCTAGCCATTATTTTCTTCCCTTTTAGTTCCTTGGACACTGCCATCTTAGTGGTTAATCCTACCGAAAATATTTTATGATAATATCATCAACTTCTTTCTCATCCAAATCATTTGTACTCAGGGCCATACTAGTACATGGGTTTGATTTTCTAGCACCAATGATATCATCCATGTATGAGCCGGTCGCCTTCCTTTTATTGCAGCTTCCTTGTATCTGGCAATCACGTAAAATTAAGAGTTGATTGAAGATGATTTTATACCACATAATATATATATATATATATATATATATATATATATATTGTCTTATATTATTATTATTCTATTATTAATATCATGGTACATTGCTTTTTTCTTATTCTCTTTGTTCGAAGGTTATATACTAAGATTTTGTACTATTTCATCATAATGTGATATATATTGTTGTTCTCCAAAATCACTAAATCTACATGGTATAAATACAAAGTTCTACATGGTACTATTTCATCTATGACCTTTGCTAATTAATTGGAGAAACTTAATACCAATAAATTTTTTAACAGTTCCCTACAACGCCATTTCTCTTTGTTTTGTGGATGTTCGTTTCGCTTGGTTTATTCGTCTGTTATCCATCTATTTTGATGTTCTCGAATGCTGGTCTGATTTTTGATTTGGGGATTTTTAATTTTCTGTTTTTAGATGACGATTTGTAGGATAATTTTTTGCAGGCCATTGGTGTTCAATTGGATGGAAAAATTACTCGTATTGGAGTTATGTTACACAAAATATTTTGTGCGGAAAGTCTATGTGGAGTTAAGTGACAGGTGTACAAGATCAGAATGCCATGCTTAGTTGACCTGGAGCTGCTCCCCAAATACTAGAATGAACAAGTTCAAAGAAAAAATTGTTAGGAAGAAACACTTTTATGAAATGATAAAATATAAAATTTTGCGAGTTTACAACCACTACAGTCAGAAATATTCTGAAAGTTTAAATCTCATAAATCTCACGTGGAAGCCAAAAAAACATAAACGAGACGATGAAACATGATCTAAACGAGAATGCTACAAATAAAAATCAGATGACAAATGACAAACGAATAAAAAAAATTCACACTAAATGATGCCATACCAGATATTTTAAGTTAACTCAACACATAAAATCTCTCCTAAGCATATATATGTGTTATTTTTTCATAAATAAACAAATGAGAACCATGAGAGTAATGAGTTAGGATATATTACTATTTTTACTCAGTGCTCTGATGACTCTTGCACATGGATTACTTTGACGCTCATCAATGCATTCGCTGACTCAGCTCGACTTTTAAAATTCCATCACGCGAAATGGTCATCCCATCTTAAACTCCTTGCATTTAAGAAATAAAATCAAGGTCACACGACAACCCTTTTTTATATAACTACGCAATTAAGGTACTTATACTTATTTGCTTGACCTGGCCAGAACAATATCAAATCTTAATTAATTGAGGCGGACCATGGACTTTGGGTATTTTGCTTAACTCTCTATAGTTTCTCATATACTTCTCATTTAATGCAGACAATCACTAAATTATATCCAAGGCCGAACCCTAAAAAATTACAGCCTGTGTGTATATCTAATATGAACTTGTAAGATTCATACATTACTTATAGAGTAGCCAATAATCTGAACATAAACATAACACTTCTAAAATAGTATCATATCTTAGTGTCAATTAGTTTACTTTGTCAGGTTATCTTTATCCATGATGAAATGGTATTTTTAATTTCACTACTAATTATGTGGTATGGTACAAATAAATATAATTGGCCTTAATTGAAAGACATATATATATATATATATACTAGTTTTAGAACGTGCTCTGCACGTGGGTGATTGTAGATGCCAAAAAAATTTATATCTACACAGATTTGATATGTAAACATACATGAGAATAGTTGTACACATTTTCAAAATAGCAGTCTAGTTACATAAATTATGTATCATTTATGGTTCAGACTGCAAATCTAACTAACAAAAAAGTGCAAAAACAACATTAAAAAACTGTTGCTAATTGGTATACAAAAAGTGATTTTGAACATGGTGCTAGACAGTAGGCTGTTGATTGTTATTCCACTTTCTGTTTTTTCTTCAAGTGTCTGCTTCTTGCTGAGTGAGTGGTGATTTATGTCTGATTTGTTCCTGAGGAAAGTCATAGATTGCGTTGATAGTGTATTGTGCATTTGAAGTCTCGGTTGTGATTTTTTTCTGTAAGTAAAACTCTTGATAATTTGTTGGTCTGACTTGAAAATTGCTTCAATTACAGCAGACTTATACCCTGAAAGAAGAAAGTAGGAAATACAAGTGGTGATGAATCTTAATACCAAATTATAACCATTATTGAATCCAGAAAATAATTTTTTTCATACTTATATTCCTTTTTAGACTACAAGTTTATTTTTTTTATTTTTGATGTAAATATTTGCACCAACCTATATACCCAAAATAAAAATTCATTCGAAAGAAATCTAAATACGAGCTTGTAAATTTAAAGTAGTAATGTCGAAGTAATACTGTAGTTAAATAATACTATAAGCTTGTTATAATACGAGACTGTATGGTCATACGAGACCATCATACACATAATTAATAGTTATAAGTAAATGTATGATTACCTTATTAACTTTAT
Source organism: Urtica urens (assembly GCA_958296335.1). NCBI lineage: Eukaryota > Viridiplantae > Streptophyta > Magnoliopsida > Rosales > Urticaceae > Urtica > Urtica urens. The sequence continues at coordinate 39,484,831 of OY282520.1, forward strand.
ATTTTTTTTGAATGATATGAACAAGATAATGACATTATAATTTGAATAATTACTTGATACAAACAATTATATTAAAAAAAAAATACAAAATAAGGCACACACATTGTTTGCATATATTTATTATATATATGCTGAATCCAAAACTTATAGTCCAAATAACTATTTTAATACAAAGCACCATATACAAGAATGTCGTTAAGAAGAAAATAAAATTAAGTATTTGTATTTTACTGTGCATAATCGGATATTGCAGATTAGCGCATAAGAAAGTATTCACATCCAACATACAACATTCACGAATACGTTACTTAATACAAATTACATAGTTAAAAGTTAAAAGTTCAAAGTCAGTGAACGTATGCTATAATATTACTGCTTCACAAGAAATATGTTCAGATCTATAAGCTACGGGATCAATGATCAAAGTAAGACTTAATAGATGTATATATATATATATACAATGGAATAAGATAGAGAAGTACAATGAGATCGAAAAAGATATATTAACATTTGAATTGGAACAAGAAATATACACGGTTGCATACAATAGATGTATGTGCATATTTATATAGATGTACAAATATACGTATATATATATATATATCTTATATCTCAGAAATAAACAAAAAAATGAATCCAGTATATTCAGAAACAATTTGAAATTAGGTAGTAGTATACATTAAATTGGGTTACTAACTGCAGTTAATAGGACGAGTGAGAAATAGTACCTTCGTATCAACGAGCACCAAGTTTTGATATTTTTTTGCATGACTACTCAGCTTCATACTTGGTTTTTTCAGAGACAACAAGTTTCGATGTCCATTCTCTTTCTCGTGGTTGTAACTCGGAGATAAGCTTAGGTTTTTGGAGATTTTGAACAGATTGGTTGGATGCTTGGTTGGAGATGAACTACAAGTAAACAATAAATGATGGAGTTATGATGAAGTTAAATCTGATGCATGCAGTGATGAGAAACAAAACTTACATAGAGGATGAAGACATCATTTCTGTGTTAGAGGTTTTCAGCTGTGATGTTTTTGGTTTTTGAGAAATGGATTTGCATGAGTTATGAAAGAGTGTTAGTGAATTGAAAACGAAAAAGGATGTGGAATAAGTTAGTGGAGACAATTTGTGGAAAGAGGCCATGTGGTAGTTGTGTGTGTGAATAATTACGACAAGTGTTAGTAGTAGGTGATGAGATGAACATAAACTTTTTATCACAGGTAGGTGGAAATCTTGTAAGCAAGTTGGGTTACTAACTATATATGTTAGAATGTATAGAATGCATGCAGTATAGCATTTGGTTAGATAATGTAATAACGTAATACATATCAGATTTGTATAGTATTTCAGTACTCGTATATGTATACTATGTATAATATAATTCTTTGGGTAACCAAAGACAAAACCTGTTCAATAAAACTCAACCGACAAGCAATCAGATAGACAGGAAAAAGCAACTTCGAGTTCAGAATCAACCAGAAAGCGCATTCAATATCATCAATACATATATACACATGTAAATGACCACTCAATATCATCAAGGACATATTAAGAGCCATCATTAAAGAAACAGGATTCTTTATCGATAAACAAATCAACTTTTTTTTTTTTTTTTGGATATCAATGACAGCATCTTAAGTGAGATCATTTGGAAATCCGTAATGGTGAAGAGCAGTAATAAATTTGAAGTACATGTTCAGACTGTGTACTAAAAAATGTAAGAATTAAAGTGAAGTGGTGGAAAGAAAGAAATAAATTAAAAACGCAGTGCTAGTCGGATGAATAGGTTTAAGTATTCATATATGTAATATGGGTAGAAAGTTATATCTGATAAAAATTAAACACCAAGGTATGAAGAAGATATATTTTAATAAGAAGAAGTGTAACCCGAGAAAATGACTTAAATAAAACAACATCTTCAATGCTCGAATGAGTGACGTTAATTCTCATAGAATGAGAGAAAAAGTACGAATTGAAGAAGAAATACCATAGTAGAGTTTATATGTACAGAAATGAAGAATACTATAAAAGATTTGAAAGCTCACATCTAGTTGATGATATTCATGAAGAGTAAACATAGATAACATTCAATGGATCCACTCAATATAATTAAGTTGAATATAAATTCATTGAACCGAGAGATTCTCAGTGTCAACTTTTTAGTGGAGTCATTTGACATTAAGCGAATACTCGGAAAATGGTTTTGAACTTTTGAGTCCGAGTATAGAAGCTCAAGTTTTGTTCATTTGGATCCATAAGGTCACTATTACAAGTCATTATAATAGGATTGTTAAATTGGAAGCTAAGTCAAAATAAGTTCAAATGTTGAACTAGACTTTTTCTCTGAAAATGTCTAAAAGGTATTTTGGTCCACTCTGACATAAAAACATGTCAATGTCAAAATAAGATTTTGAATATTTTCATATGATGAAAATATAAATTATTTTCTAAAGCCGAAAAGTCGTTTGAGGAATTACGAAATTAATTTCATTATTTCTGAAATAATAATTCTACAATGCGTATTTTAAGAACTGTATTAAAAGAAATAACGAAGCATCTAGATGCCCCTTCCCTAGCTATATAATTCAGCAAAAACACATCAAAGGAGGAGAGAATTACTTCCCTCTAATTATAACGATCATTATCCAAAAGGAAAAGAGGAAATGAATTTCGTGAGAAGGAAATAAATATGCTAAATGAGGAGACAATTTTCCCTCCTTATGAAGCATATTTGGCTGGCCATGTACTAGAGGAAGATGAGAGAAAATCAAATATTCTGTCATGAATGCAGAATAGGAAAGGGTAATTACCCTTTCTTGATTTTCATTCTCCTATAAATAGATCTTCACATAGAGATGTGAAAAGTAGCATTCTTTGTCTTGCTCTCTCTATTCTAGCCGACCATTCTCTCTCTCTCTCTCTCTCTCTCTCTCTCTCTCTCTCTCTCTCTCTCTCTCTCTCTACAAATTCCGTTTTATTTTGTCACCTAGATCCTCACTTGATCTAGAAAATTGGCTTATGATTCAAGAATTATTCTTGGTTCATATTGTTTAATTGATCCCAAACACAAATCCTTCAAACACTCTACAAACTCTTGTAATAGAAACCTTAGGTTTCTCGAGTTCAAGACTAAGCGTGAAGGAATCAAGCCAGGGAATAGATCAACCTTTCCCAAGATGCTTCAAGTTTGAAGATACAAGAAAGGTTAGTATTCACGTACTTTAAATAATGTTTTTAATTTATAACATGTTCATGCACTTTGCCTAAGTTAGTAAAATTGTTTTCTTGTAAAGAAATTTTATATTCCACCATTAATATGATTAATGATAATTTTTCTTAATCCTAGGCCTATTCCAACAGCTAGAGATTAAATTGTTTAAACACTTGAAACTTCAAGATCACATACGAAGGTTATTTTGGTATTTACCTAAATCGAGAAGTGAATACATATAGTTATGTAAAATTTTATGACATTTGATTTTTCAATGGGCAATGACAAATTCAAGTTTCAGCTGACCCGACGATTCGTGTCATAATGTTGTTTCGTTGGATTATGTGATTGAAAAATACGAAATTTTTGTTCAAACAGTGCTGAGGAATTAGTATCACACCATGCTTGTTATGAGAGTGTGACAAAATAAACCGAGCAATATATTCATCGAATAAAATATTATTTGAATAAAATGTTGACGGAGATGCCCGTAAGAAGATTACATTATTTGCATATCGATGTAATATAAATCTTTCATAAGTCCATATTGTAGTTTACAAATTAAATTTATAAAGTTGAAACGTTATTCCTTCCTTTTTCTTTTTATTGGAGATTTATGACATTCAATAGTCTTGTAGGCCTTAATCAAACCTAACAATGTATGAAGAGAAAAATGTAGATTTCCTTAAACAAACTCTTCATGGTTTGCTTAAAAGAAAATATTCACAATCTAAAAATCAACGAACTATTGATCCTAGTATTTTTGTTAGAAGAATCTATGATGTCTGGGTATAAAGCATAGAGAGTTAGAAACTCTATAATTCGTCTAGTGTATCTTCCGAAGATACTTAATTCATCTGCACCTTTAGAAACAATGTAAGAAAAAACATTAACTTTTTATGTCTCAAGGTCACTATGTACGAATTGCACTGTGCTTACCTTTATCCTGAAATGAGACATGTCATTTCATAACTTCAATATATTCATTGGAGAAAGTTACACTACTCTAGATCCAAGTTTCCTAACTAGATGCGCTCTATTGATGATGTGTCGGGTTATGAATTTGACATGAGTATACTTTGTGAACTTCTCATAAATATGGAATTCATGTACAAGATTGCTGAAATGCAATGTATTGTTGGGATTGGTGCCCACAAAGGATATATTAGACAAAATATTAGATTCGACGAGACTGTGAAAGTCTACGGCTTTGATTAGTCAGTAGATGAGCCATGCGTTTATAAGATGATAAACGATTACAAAGTGGTTTTTCTAGTCCTATATGTAGATGACATACTACTCATTGGGAATGATGTAGGAAAGTTATCAGAGGTTAAGATCTGGTTGTCAAAGCAATTTGAGATGAAGGATCTAGGAGAGGAAGATTATATTTTGGGTATTCAGATCTTCGGAGATCAAAAGAACCAAAAATTAGCGCTCTCCCAAGCATCTTATATTGATAAGATCATGGATCGCTTCAGTATGCAAGACTCCAAGAAAGGGCAGCTCCCTTTCAGACATGGAGTGCATCTCTCAAGTGAGCAATCTCCCAAGACTCCTCAAGAGGTTGAGGACATGAGACACATTTCTTACGCTTCAGCCGTAGGGAGTCTGATGTATGCTATGCTTTGCACGAGGCCAGATATTTGCTACGCGGTGGGCGTGGTGAGTAGGTTTCGGTCAAACCCTGGACCCGAGCACTGGGTTGCGGTCAAGCATGTTCTCAAGTATCTTCAAAAAACAATAAAATTAATGCTTGCATACTCAGGTTGTGACCTGAATATGACGAGATATACCGACTCTGACTATCAGGCGGTTAAAGATTCCAGGAAGTCTACATCAGGGTCTGTGTTCACCCTAAATGGTGGATCCGTGGTCAGGAGGAGTATCAAGCAATCTTGCGTTCTGACTCGACCATGGAAGCCGAGTATGTGGCAGCTTGAGAAGCTGCAAAGGAGGCTGTGTGGCTGAGAAAATTCCTTATGTACTTGGAAGTTGTTCCAAGTGCAAGCAAGCCTATCACACTTCATTGTGATAATAGTGGGGCTGTTGCTAACTGTAAGGAGCCAAGAAGTCAAAAGCGCTCAAAACATATCGAGCGCAAGTATCACCTGGTACGATACATCATTCACATAGGAGATGACTGAAAGATCATTCGTATCTCCTTTGAGTCAAGTGGGAGTTTGTTGGGATTGGTGCCCACAAAGGAGATATTAGACGTTAAAATACTTTGTATTTGATTTTGCTGAGACATTATATAAAGTTAAATATTCATTCTTCATTTAAGTTTGTGTTTATGTATGTATGTTACGCTCTGAAACTGTCATCAACGAAATGGGTGCTAAGTATATACTTGACAAGCTAGCCTCTGGTGACTAGTTTAAACATTTGTTCGCAATCATAAGATCGATGGAGCAATCGAATCTGAGTATTGATTGTTTGAATGGATCATGATATCTTATCTTATGATATAGAGAGTTTTGACTCTGTGTTTCATTCTTGATATCTTATAGAAGATATTGAACAAGACTTGTGATATTTTGAAGCTCGAGATAAAACCGTTTAAACACTCGAAACTTCAAGATCACATACGAGGGGTATTTTGTTACTTACCTAAATCTTGAACTGAATGCATAACCGATGTGACACCTTATGAAATTTGATTTGTCAATGGGAAATGGCTAAATTATAGTTGCATCTGACCCGACGGTTGGTGTCATAATGCTGCCATGTTGGGTTATGTGATTCACATATACGGAATACATGTTGAAACAATGCCAATGCATTAGTATCACACTATGTTTTGTTATGAGAGTGTGAATGAAAGAACCTTGCCAGGTATTCATCGAATAAGAACATTTTTTATTAAAACATGTGACATGTAACGACATCTCATTTTATGTTTTTCTCATTCACAACTAACAACGGAGTTAGTGAAATAATAACTCAGGGGTAAAACGGTAATTTTACATTCCTCTGAGTTACTGATACACATGAAGGGTAATATCCTAAAATACTCTGTGGATCGTGTGAAGAATTGTTTTGTCAGATCAAACCGAAAATATACGTATATGAACTTAGAGAGTTTCAATATTAGTCCTTTAGTGGAATGGACTAATATTAAGAATTAAAAGACGGAAAATGTTTGTGAACTTTTGAGTCTGATCTTTATTCTAAAGCTTCGTTCATGTGGGTCCATTAGGTCTCAATGATAGACCCTCGGACGAGATTTATTGAACAAGGACAATTTGATTTTCTCATTTAAGTAAATTGTGATTTACATTAAGAAAATATTTTTCTAAGTAATCAAATAAATAATTGGTTATTTATTATTACATTTATTTAATGAATCACATTATGTTAATATATGGATATTAACATATTTAATTGATTCAAATAAATAAAATATGAAAATAAATATTTTCTCATTTCGTACTATCTTGAATAGTATGGAAATAATATTTTGTCATTAAATAAATGAGATATTCCAAAATAATTAAATATTATAATGGAAATAAATCAAAATTATTATTTTCGAAATATATAGGATAATACTCGGCCATAATTAATGAATTATGTTAGAGAATTAATTTTTGAAATAAATTAAAAGAATAATGGGCTTAAGTTTGACTATTGGGTTTGACCTAAGAAAAGCCCGCTCTCTCTATTTAAAAAGTATTTTGAAAACCCTAACCTTAACCCTAATCATATAATTCGCATAATTTTTGACCAACCTCTCTCTCCCCCTTCTCTTGAGTTCTTTGGTCGAAAATTTAGAGAGAGAAAGATCAAGAAATATTTTCTTGATCTCCCGAAAGTTCTTGAGTGATCCCGAGTGTCCCTAGTTGTTCAATTGAAGAGCCCACCCTCTTAATCTCATCAAATCCCGTGGGAATTACCATTGACTCTTCTATTGGTGTTTGAGTGACTTTGTACACGCAGGTATTCACTCGAGATGCGAAGAAATCGAGCGAAACGGTGCAAGGCTCATTTCAGCCTGCTGGCCAGATTGGGTCGCCGGATTGGTCGCCGGACTGGAGACTTCGCCGGACTCGAAACGTGCCTAGCTCACCACGGAGGTGGTGAGTACCTATTTTTGCTTGTCCACAATAAGCAGTATGTATAGGTTACGTTTTCAATCTACGTAGTTATCCCCTTCTAGTTTGTTTGAGGAAATGATAGTAGAGAGAGGGTTTAGAGACATGTTAATGAAAGTTGAAATCTTTTATGATTAGTATTTTGTTTAGGATTTTTATTTTTATTATTGAACATGAAAAATACAAAGGTATTATGAATAAAGAGACTTTACTCCTTCGAGGGAAAGCCGCAAAGAGTCGTCTTTCATAAGTAAATGACCCATCATTAATGCATAGTCATGACGTCAATACACCGAGGGAGGATTACCAGAGATTGAGTCTTAGTGTGTAACCAACCACTTATTTCAAAAGATCTACTTTGAAAATAATCCACCGAGAGGAGGCCTTGTCTCATCATATCAATTTTTAACGTAGCTCTACAAGCACACTACTACACAATATACTTTTATAAGCGACGTGGGGAATTAGAAGCGACTAGTCGCTTCTAATTAGAATCGACATTTCAGCTTTAGAAGCGACTAGGCGCTTCTTACATAAACACCCGTAAATTTCCCAAAAAATCAATTTTTTTACTTTTAGAAGCGACTCCCTCCCTCCAGCCCTCCCTCCCTCTGCCTCAGGTTCTCCCCTCCGGTAAGTAATTTTCCTCTCTTCGTTTTTGTCTTCAGTTGTTTCCCTTCGTCGTTGCTTAACTTATTTTGCTTAGGTCTCCGCTATCTCGACTCCACTGTACTCGCTGAATCCTCGATGTCTTCTATGTTTTGGTAAAAAAAATATTATTTTTGTTGTTGTGTAATTTATATGTAAGTTTTATACTTAAGTTTTAATAAGATTCTTAATTATGTTTAAGTTTATTTGGTTGTAGCCTCGGGTTTAATTTTGGTCGGACACAAGTATTGATTTCATAATGTTCCAGTCTCTGTCGGTCTCAACATATATAGGTAAGTGTTTTATTTATTGTTGTTTATTTGGTTTAGTTAGTTTTTCAGTCTTTAATTTTTAAAGTTTTGAATTATTTTATTTTACATCTAGTTGTTCTACTTTTTTTCCGTCTCGCAACTCCTCTCGCATTAGTTCGCAACCTTGTCTCGCAACAACCGATTAGTTAATAATTAACTTAATATGTTATATTGTTTAAGTAATTGTTAATAAGTAGTTTCAAATGTTGTTAGTAATTTAGGTAATGTGTTAAGTTGTTACTTAAATAATTTGTCTATTTAAGTATGTAAATGGAATTAGTTAACTAAATTGTATTAGTTAATAACTTAGTTGATTTGTATAAGTAATTTCAAATGTTGTAGTAATTTAGATAAAATTTTAAGTTGTGACTGAATTAATTTGTTAATTTAAAAATTGAATTAGAGTTAATTTATGTTGTTCCTTTGAAGTAATTATGAATTTGGAAATATATGTAGTTTGCTTTATTTAGATTTGAAATGTATTGATGAATAGGATAGTTCTTGTTGTTATATATATCTCATTTATAAATTGCAGGTTTTTGGTTTGTCAATATTTTAAGGAAAACTCTGTCCAAATTTCTGTAAATTTTTAAGTAATTAATTAAATAAAAAAATAATTCAATCTTGATTTAGTTATTTAAAATTCAATATTTTTCCGATAGCATATCATCAAACAAATCCTATTATTTAAGTATATCTGTCAATAGTCATTAATCTCACAACTTTCATAATTTTCAACATTCAGCGTCATGTCAAAACCCAAATAGAAATTGGATTATTTAGAATAATCGGTGTTGTCTTGAATTCGAAATGGGCGTGAACGAGTTAATTCGAGTTGCACGATTCCAAGTGAATAGTGAGCACAAAGTTTAATGTCCATGTCGTAGTTACAAGAATGCGTTAATACAACACGTAGGAGTTTTTCGAGCACATCTAATGCACAAAGGGTTTACTCTGTATTACACTTCGGTGGTATCATCACGGTGAGTCACGTTAAAAAATCGTTCTTGTACCAGATATTTTCGATGATTCAAACGACCAAGAAGATGTTGGTGGAGTCCATGACACACTCAACGATTTTATGAATTATCCAGATTTTTGTAATGATCCAACTGCGGAAGATATGGTTGACGAAGAGCAGATCGCGGATCTATTTGCCGAGTTGAATTCAGAATTGTATCCTGGTTGTAAAGAGTTCTCGTCATTATCTTTCTTGGTTTAGTTAATGGACATCACAGTGACGAACTACTGGACCAACAAGTCATTTACAGAACTTCTACAACTCTTGAAAAAGTCTCATCCTGTTGGGAATAGAATTCCAGAAAAATATTACGAGCCAATGTCAAAGCTGAAGCGATTTGGCATGGGCTTCGAGATGATAGACGGCTGCTCGAACGATTTTGTTCTCTTTTGGAAGGATTTGAAAGGTGTAGATGTTTGTCCGCTGTGCAACAAAAGTAGATGGGTTGTTGAGAAACAAAGTACCGCGTAAAGATTTACGGTACTTTCCTGTGAAAGATTATCTCAAGCGATTGTACACTTTCCGACAGAAGCTGTTGAAATGCAATGGCACGCAAAAGAGTGTGTGGTTGAAGTAGTTGTTCTATTTCATCATGCTGACGGGAAAGCGTGGAAGAAGTTAGATGAAACAAATCTAGACTTTGCCATCGACCCGAGGAATGTATGTCTTGGACTTGCTGCAAATTATTTTTATCCTTTCGAGGAAATGAGCCTATTATATAGCATGTGCTTAGTGGTGTTGATGACATACAATTTTCCATTGTGGTTGTGCATGAAATCCGAGTACTTGATGTTGACGCTATTGATTCCTGGTCTGAAATGGCCCAGGAAAGACATTGACGTGTTCTTGCAACCACTCGTTGAAGAGTTGGCAGAATAGTGGCAATTAGGAATTCGAGTGCAAGATGGGTCTAACCATAATCATGTCTTCCTTTTGCATGGAGCACTTCTTTGGACAATAAAATTTTTTCCCGCTCGAGACAGTTTATCTGGGTGGAGTTGTCAAGGGTACTTTGCGTACCAGACGTGCTCCAAAGACACTCCATCGCTGTCCGTTAGAAACAGAGTCGTGTATTATGATCATCGACGATATTTGCTTGATTCTCATCGAATGAGAACATGCAGTGGTCACTACATTTTTGGGATTGGTGCCCACAAAGGAGATATTAGACATTGAGATACTTTGTGTATTTATATTTTGCTGAAACATTGATATTAATAAATGTTCATTCTTTTGAAGATTGTGTTTAGTTACGTTTAAGCTATGCTCTGAAACTGTCATCAACGAAAAGGGTGTTAAGTACAGACTTGACAAGATAACCCCTTGTGACAAGTTTGAAACATTTGTTCGCAATCTAAAGATCGATAGAGCAATCGAATCTTATTATTGATTGTTAGCATGAATCATGATATCTCATCTTGTGATATAGAGAGTTGTGACTCTATGATTCATACTTGGTATCTTATAGAAGATACTGAACAAGACCAGTGAAACTTAGAAGCTCGAGACAAAACTGTTTACACACTCGTGGCTTCAAGTTCACAACTAAAGGAGTATTATGATACTTACCTTAATCCTGAAGTGAATATGTAATTGACATTGCACTTTGTGACATTTGATTCGTCAATGGGCAATGACTAATTTTTAGTTGCATCTGACCCGACTGTTGGTGTCACAAGGATGTAATGTTGGGTTACATGATTCACAGATATGGAATTCATGTAACAACGATGCAAATGCATTAGTATCACACTATGCTTTGTTATGAGAGTGTGAATGAATAGACCTGGCCGGGTATTCATTGAATGAGTTCATTCTTTGATTAAAACATGTGACATGTAAAGACATCTCACTTTATGTTTTTCTCATTCACAAATAACAAAGGAGTTAGTGAAATAATAACTCGAGGGGTAAAACAGTAATCTTACATTCCCCTCAGTTACTGATACACATGAAAGGTAATATCGTAATATACTCCATGGATCGTGTGAGAAAGTGTTTCATCATATCAAACATAAAAGATACGCACATGAACAGAGAGATCGTCAATATTGGTCCTTTAGTGGAAACGACCAATATTAAGAGTTAAAAGACGGAAAAAGTTTGTGAAATTTTGAGTCCGATCTTTATTCTAAAGCTTCGTTCATGTGGGTCCATGAGGTCTCAATGATAGACACTTGGAAGAGATTAAAAGAACTTGAAAAGTTGATTTACTCATTAAGTATAAATTGTGATCTATACTGAGAAAGTTATTTTCTTGAAACTCGATAAATAATTAGTTATTTATTTTGTTCATTGAATCACAAAATGTTATCATATTGATGATGACATTCTCGAGTGATTAAATATGTTAGAAGAAGAAAATAAGTTATTTCTCATTTCGTACTTATTCGATAACTATGAAATATATTTAATGATGTGTCATTAAATAATAATGAGAGTTCTAAATTAATTTTAGAAATTAAATCAAATATGTTTAGGAATAAAATCAAAGGATTTGGACGAGTAGGAGGAGAGGGATTGGCCGAATTCCCTAACTGAATAGGGTCATGAGTTTGACCCAGTTTAAGCCCATTTATAACTGTATAAATAAGGCTAAACAAACCCTAATCACTTAACCCTAACCCTAGTTAATTTTCTGCAACTCTCTCTCTCTCTCCCTTTAGATACTCGGCCGAAATTCCCAACAAAGATCAAGAGAAAATTGTTTTCTAATCTTCCTCCTTTGATTCCTAATTGTTCTTGAGAGCCCACACTCTAATATCTCAATAACTTCCTAGTGTATTATTGTTGATTTATCACTTGTGCTGTTTGGAATAGTTTTGTAAATTGTTTAGAGTTTTTATAATTTTTTTAAAAGCTTTCAGCCAACTAAAAACGTCCCTAGGACGTCCTGCGTGCATACCGGCGACCTCCCTGCCTCCAGCGCTTCAATCCGGCGAGAGGAGCTCCAGTCCGGCGAGGCGAATCCCAGCGAGGCGTGTCCAGAGGCCAATCCGGCGAGGTGCTCCAGTCCGGCGAGGCGAATACGGCGAGGGCAATCCGCCGAGGCTATCCGGCGAGGCGTCCCAGTGATCTCCTGTCCGGCGAGGCTTCCCAGTCCGGTGAGCGTGCAATCCGGCGGGTCATCCCTGTCAGGCGAGTTCCCCGCGCGGCGACTGTCGCCCATCTGGCGAGCGCCCAATCCTGCGAGGCTCCCCAGTCCGGCGAGCATCCTGTGAGGCGGAAAAACCCCAGTCCGACGAGGTTTCCCGAAGGCGCCCATTCCGGCGAACCTCCCCAGTCCGGCGAAGGTGTTCCCATGCATTCCGAAGAGCGTTTTTCTGCGTTTTGGACGTGATGTGGCATTCCGACGATAGCTAGTAACGTCGAGGTTGTTTACAACCTTTAATGTGAGTAATTCCACAATTAAATAATTAACTACAAATTATATAAATGTTATATAAGTTGTTAGTTAAATTTATTTGTTTGAGCATGTGTATTATAAATTGTTTAGGATCACTTGATAAATTTTAATGCATTAGGTTGTTAAATATATTAAAATTAGTTTTAATATATTAGATCTAATTATAATTTTCCACCACATAGGATGTGTATTATAATTAATATTGTTTAAATTGTTAAATAAATTCAAACAATACTATGATACTTACGTTAATCCTGAAGTGAATATGTAATTGACATTGCACTTTGTGACATTTGATTCGTCAATGGGCAATGACTAAGTTTTAGTTGCATCTGACCCGACTGTTGGTGTCACAAGGATGTGATGTTGGGTTACATGATTCACAGATATGGAATTCATGCAATAACAATGCAAATGCATTAGTATCACACTATGCTTTGTTATGAGAATGTGAATGAATAAACCTGGCTAGGTATTCATTGAATGAGATCATTCTTTGATTAAAACATGTGACATGTAAAGACATCTCATTTTATGTTTTTCTCATTCACAAATAACAAAGGAGTTAGTGAAATAATAACTCAAGAGGTAAAACAGTAATATTGCATTCCTCTTAGTTAATGATACACATGAAGGTTAATATCGTAATATACTCCGTGGATCGTGTGAGAAAGTGTTTCATCACATCAAACATAAAAGATACGCACATGAACAGAGAGATTGTCAATATTGATCCTTTAGTGGAATCAACCAATATTAAGAATTAAAAGACGGAAAAGGTTTGTGAACTTTTGTGTCCGATCTTTATTCTAAAGCTTCGTTCATGTGGGTCCATGAGGTCTCAATGATAGACACTTGGAAGAGATTAAAAGAACTGTAAAAGTTGATTTACTCATTACGTATAAATTGTGATTTATACCGAGAAAGTTATTTTCTTAAAAGTCAATAAATAACTAGTTATTTATTTTGTTCATTGAATCACAAAATGTTATCATATTGGTGATGACATTCTCGAGTGATTAAATATGTTAGAAGAAGAAAATAAGTTATTTCTCATTTCGTACTTATTCGATAACTATGAAATATATTTAATGATGTGTCATTAAATAATAATGAGAGTTCTAAATTAATTTTAGAAATTAAATCAAATGTGTTTAGGAATAAAATCAAAGGATTTAAACGAGTAGGAGGAGAGGGATTGGCCGAATTCCCTAAGTGAATAGGGTCATGGGTTTGACCCAGTTTAAGCCAATTTATAACTTTATAAATAACGCTAAACAAACCCTAATCACTTAACCCTAACTCTAGTTAATTTTCGGCAACCTCTCTCTCTCTCTCTCCCTTGAGATACTCGGCCAAAATTCCCAATAAAGATCAAGAGAAAATTGTTTTGTATCTTCATCCTTTGATTCCTAATTGTTCTTGAGATCCCACACTCTATATCTCAAGAATTTCCTTGTGGATTATTGTTGATTCATTACTTGTGGTGTTTGGAATAATTTTTTGAATTATTTAGAGTTTTAAAATTGTTTTAAAAAGCATTCAGCCAGCCAAAAACGTCCCTAGGACGTCCTGCGTGCATTCTGGCGACCTTCCTGCGTCCAGCTCTCCAATCCGGCAAGGGGACTCCTGTCAGGCGAGGCCAATCCGGCGAGGAGCTCCAGTCCGGTGAGGCGATTCCCAGCAAGGCGCTCCAGTCCGGCGAGGGAGAATCCCAGCGAGGGATTCCCAGCAATCCCGTCCGGCGAGCAGGTCCAGCGTCCAGTCCGGCGAAGTCTCGCGACAAGTCAGTCAAGGCTTCCAGCGTCCTGTCCGGCGAAGGATCCCAGCGTGGCTCCTGTCCTGCGAGGGTGATCAGTGAGGCGCGTCCGGCGAGGCGTCCCAGGATCTCCAATCCGGTGACCAGCGACCAGTCAGACGACCAGGTCCATTCCGGCGAGCCTTCCAGCCAGCGCCCAGTCCGGCGAGCACCTCCATTCCGGCGAAGATGTTTTCCAGCATTCCGGCGAGCGTTTTTCAGCGTTTTGGACGTGTCGTGGCATATCGACGATAGCTAGCAACGTCGAGGTAGTTTACAACCGTTAATGATATATAAGTTGTTAGTTAAATTTATTTGTTTGAGCGTGTGTTAAATTTATTAATTTTAATATATTAATTTTAATTTTCCGCCACATAGGATGTGTATTATGATTAATATTATTTAAATTGTTAAATAAAGTCCAACAATTTACACTAACAAAATTATTTTTTAAGTAATTGAATAAATAATTAATTATTTACTATTACATTTATTTATTGAATCATATTATGTTATTATATTGATAATAATATAATTTGATTATTCAAAGAAATAAAAGATTAAAATAAATATTTTCTCTTTTTGTACTACCTTGAGAAGTATGAAAATAAGTAATAACTTGACATTAATTAAATGAGATGTTTTAAATTAATTAAATATTATTTAAAAATAAGTGAAATAAATTTTGGAAAAGTAAATAATATATGGCTGGCCATAATTGAGAATTAGGGTTGGAAATTATTTTTAAAATTCATTAAACAGAATATTGGGTTTAAGTTTGACGAAAAGTTCAAGATTAGATTTTGACTTAAGTTAAGCCCGCTCTCTCAATTATAAATAGGGTTGATGAAACCCCAACCCAAACTCTAAGAGTGTCTCTCGGTCGAACTCCCTCTCTCCACCTCTTTGTGTTCTTTGGCCAAGAATTTTGAGAGAGAAAGATTCAAGCAAATCATTTTCTTGATTTTCTTGTTTCGTTTTGAGAGTTTCGCTTCCCTTCGTATTTCAAACTAAAGACCCTACTATCTTTCGCTCACAAAAACCCGAGAGAATTATCATTGACTCATCTGGTGGTGTTTGAGTGACTTTTCCTTTGCAGAGACCCGGCCAAAACCCGAATAAATTGAGTGAAACGCGACGAGACTCAAACCGGCCAGCCGGCTAGCCCACCTACCGGCCAAACAGCCGACCGGCTAGAGTCTCTCCAGGTGTGTCTGAGCCTTCTTGCATGTACTATGAATTTTCCGCCCGATCCAGCGCCTACACCATGTAGGTCCAAGTGTCCCCTAGCTTCCTGCATAGGCGCGGAATTCCAGGTTGACGCGAGTGATCCGTAGGCGCATTGGTCCACAGATCCCATCCGGCTGACTCCCACCGACCGGCTAGCAGTCAATCCAGCGAGGCAGATTTGTGCAATCTGGCGAGCCTGCCTCCTCCATTTCTACAAGGCAACCCAGCGTCACCGAGCAACGCACGAGGTTGTTTACAACCTCTAATGTAAGTCTCCTAAACGAATTGGATATGCAATAGAAATGTATATATTGTTATATCGTTTTATTCAATTTGTTGACAAAATTATTTGGAGTAAATAGTTTATTGACATGTTTGTAATTTTTAATTAAAATTAGATCTTATTATATATTGCCAACAGTTATGCCATAAGTATAACCAATTATGCTTGTTGGCAGAGATGCCCACAAGAAAATTATATATTTACATATCGATGTAATATAAATCTCTCTTGAGTCCTAATTGTAATATGCTAATTAAATTAATAAAAGTTGAAATGTTCATTCATTCCTCTGTCGTCTGTTTGAAGATTTATGATAATCAATAGTCTTATAATACTTAATCAAACCTAACAAAGTATGAAGAGACAAATTTAGATCTGTGTGAACAAACTCTTCATGGTTTGCTTAAACGAAATATTCACAAATCTATATCAACAAACTATTGATTCTAGTATGATTGTTGAAGGAATTTATGATGTCTAGTTACGAGGCATAGAGAGTAAGGAACTATAAAATTCTTCCATTGTATCTTCCGATGATACTGAATTGACTAGTGCACCTTTAAAGACAATGTAAGAACACACCATTTATCCTCTTCTATCCCTAGGTCACTATGTATGAATTCCATCGTGCTTACCGAAATCCTGAAATGAGACATGTCATTTTATAGCTTACATCTTCTCACAAATATTAGGTTCAATCAGTAACCTAGACTAGACTAATTGGTGAGATATTAAGTTGTGAAGATCTCATGAATCAACTTTGTGAAGTTCTCATAGATATGGACTTCATGTACAAGATTGTTGATAGATTGTTGAAATGAAATGTATATCACCTCATGCTCTATTTACTTGGATTGTAAATAAATGAACCGCGCAGTATCCAAAATTAAGTAACATCTTTATTTGGATGAAACTATGTGACTTGTTAGCTCATCTTCAATACATTGTTTTTAACAGAAAGGTAAAATGGTAATTTTATAAATATCACCTAGTTGATGATATTCATGGAGGATAATCATAGATAACATTCGATGGATCCACTCAACATTAGAAAGTTTAAATTTAAGTAGAAAATAAATTCATTTGAGCCGAGAGCTTCTCAGTGTCAACTCTTTAGTGGACTCAGTTTGCATTAAGCTAATATTTAGAAAATGTTATTGAACTTTTGAGTTCAAGTATAGTAGCTGAAGTTTTGTCCATTTGGATCCATAAGGTCATTATTAAAGGTCATTAGAGTAGGTTTGTTAAATTAGAAGCTAAGTCAAAATGAGTCGAAGTGTTGAACTAGACGTTTCCTCGGAAAATGTCCAAAGGGTATTTTTGTCTACATAGGCATAAAATGATGTAAATGTCAAAATATGATTTTGAATATTTTCATATCATGGAAATATAATTTATTTTTGAAATCCGAAAAGTTGTTTGAGGCATTGTGAAATTAATTTTATTATTTGTGCAATATTAATTCTACAGCGGGTATTTTAAGAATTGTCTTAAAAGAAATGGGAAGCATCTATAAGCTCCCTCCCTACACATAGAATTCGGCCAACATCATCAAAGAGGAGAGAAATTCATTTGCCTTAAACTATAAAGATAAATTCCAAAAAGGAAAAGAAGAAATGAATATTTTTAGAACGAAAAATGTGCTAAGTGAGGAAAAACATTTCCTTCACTAACGCACTTGTATGGCCGGCCATGTTGATAGAGAAAGAGAAGAGGAAATCAAATACTGTGTCATGAATGCATAGGGACCTTTTATATTTCCTTTCTTGTAGTTCCTCTCTCTCTCTCTCTAAAATATCTTTTTTATTTTGTCACCTAAGTCATCATTAGACTTAAGTTTAAATGAGCTCTTTACCTCATATACTTGTTCTTGAGTTAATTGTATTTAATTCTTCAAATCCTCTATAGACTCTGTAATAGAAACCTTAGGTTACTCGAGTTCACGAATTGGTGTGAACGAAACGAGAAAGACGAGATGATCATCCTTTCCTAAGTCTCCTCAAAGATCAAGCTACAAGAAAGGTCATTCCCAAGTAATTATATAATGTTTTTAAATAATATGATGTTCATGCACTTTGCCTAGATTAATAAAATTATTTTACTTATAAAGAAATTTTTATATTTCACCATTAACTCATTGATGATAATTTTTTCTTAACTCTAGACTTATTCCAACAAATGGTATCAGAGGATATGTCATAGTATAAGCATGTACATGTTATATAAAATCATTACCCGAAAACTATTTTCAAAATATATTTTGATAATGATTTTACTAAAACTAGAGCTTAGACAATTTTTTTTTGTGCGACATCTAAAATTCAATTGATGTTGATTTTCTACATGTTAAGAATGCTATACAAACAGACTAAAATCAGTTCATAAAGATTTTATATTTAGCATACTCAAAATTAATTTTTTGATAAATTTTAAAATTTGTATACATTGTTAAACTAGTTTGTTGCACTTCTAGTTTAAATTATTTATTGAATGTTTTACATTATATTGTTTGTTTTAGTTTTTGTAAATCATTTATGGTAATATAACACATAAATAAAATCAAACAAATAAATTAAACACTTCAATAAACTTCGTTTCTCAAACACTTAGATCCGACGTACGTTTTAATTGTTTTTTAATTTCTAGACAACTTGTTATTGCTTAGTAAAATGGGCATACCTTTTTTTTCAGAGGTTGCAAATTAGTGCTTCTTGAACCAAATTAAAGGTACGGATGTTAGCTATCCAATGCAATTAGGTTCAGCTCCATCGGATACCGGATGTATCATTTATGACCTTTTAAGTCGGAGGTGTATGCCAGTCCGCGAGTCCAGGATTTTTAATCCGGATTTGCGACTCTTTGCGTCTTCCTCTTCTTGTTGCCACTCTGGCTTATCGGCATTCTCACGCTCAACTACCATGAAGATGCCTTGAAGGAATATGACATGAGGACGAAGAAATTATTTGTAGGGAGATTTATGAATCTCAAAACTTTTAAGTGTAAAAATGAAGTTTATGAATCTCGCACAATTTCCTTAGGAAAATTTAAAGAGAAATAAAGATCCGAGTATGTTCCTTGTACTTTAGTATATTAACACTGCTCTCCCTTCACAAATATCAATATTAGGGCTCTTTTTTTAGTGTTCCACTCTATCTCTCTTTACTCAAGGATACATGTTTCCAAACCTACAAGAGAAGATATGCAAATTCTAAAATTAAGTGGGAGGGTTATACTTGTTCTATGTAACCCACAATCCCCAACACTAATGCTAAGTGGAATTGTCGCCAGAATAAGAGTTATCCCTCGTGTCCCTCCCTTTAATGAGAGTACTCAACGCGATTTTCCCTTAACATTACTTGTAGAGCTACGTTCATAAGTGAAACAATGAGACGAGGCCTCCCCTCGGTGGATTGTTTTCAAACTAGATCTTTTTGCAATAAGTGGTTGGATACACACTTAGACTCAATCTATAGTAATCCTTCCTCGAGGCTCTGCGAAAATATTTGAGTGATCAAATTTTTTATAAGGTGGCTACTCAAACGTTGATGTATTGACATCATGACTATGCATTAATGATGTGTCATTTACTTATGAGAGGGAACTCTTTGCGGCCTTTCCTCAAATGAGTAAAGTGCCTTTTTGTTCATAATACCTTTGGATTTTTAATGTTCAATATTAAACTTAAAATCCTAAACAAAAGGCTAGTTATAAATTGTTTCAACTCCGAGCAACATGTTTCTAAACCCTCTCTCTACTATCCTTTACTCAAACAAACTGGAAGGGGATAACTACGTTGATTAGAAATGTAACTTAGACATCGTTGTTATTGTGGACAAGAAATAATGGGTACTCACCACCCCATGTCCTCCTGAAATGAATAATGATTCGACTCAAGATGACAATGACGCATTTGCGGCCAAACTCAGATCCGATGAGAATGCGAGGTGCTATATTTAAGCATCGATGAACAATGTGTTGCAACAAAAACATCGTGATTGTGGTTTATGCTAAGGCTATGAGATTCGTGACATGGTGTTTTGAAGATAAAACTTTAAATTTGAATAATATGTATTTTGTTCCTTCCTTTGGTAAAAACTTAATATCCGTAGCTCTAATTGTTGAGCACAATTATTATTTAAAGTTTATTGATAATAGAATTCGTATTTCTTAATCCAATTTATTTTTCACTGATGCTTGTATGAAGAATGGTTTATACTATCTTTATCCTATACAACATTTTTTGTTAGACACTAAAATAGATAATTATTTAGTTAAGGAACCAAAAGGATCATACTTAATGATCCTCTGATCTAATAAAATCAACACATCTTTGACACTTAAGACTTGGCCATATTAGTCTAGGTACGATTAAGAGACTTGTGAGGGATTGTCCACTCAAAACCTCTTACATAGGCTCACTGCTGACTTGTGAATCCTGTATAAAAGGAAAACTGACAAAGCGACCCTTCTCTGATGAAGGTGAAAAAGCCACTAAGTTGCAGGAACTAATACATTCCGCTCAGAATTTTGGCACGGGGGGATACGAATATTTCGATCCGAAAACAAAAATTTTCCATTACCTTCTTTACTCTTTCCCTCAAATCCCGAATCCTCTCCCCTTCTTTTCTTCGACGACGAGAAGTTAAATGCTTGGATAGCCTCCGAGGGGATCTCGAGCGATTCATCAGAGATTGGGGCGGAGATTCTCACGGGAATGGCCGGCGAACAGGAAAGTAGGGAGGCGTCCTTCCCGAGGGCGGCGCCCTTGCGTGTCATGAGGGAGCAGGACTCAAGAGGAAGGCCGGAGGCGAGCAGCGAAAGAGGCGTGGCCGAGCCCAGGCGCGAAGGCGTCCTGGCCGGCGGGGAAAGACCCAACCCTGCGTGCAACGCCTCGAGGGGCACTCCCCAGTAAGGCTTAACCAAATCTGGGCGTGGAAGCTAGGGCAGAATTTTCTTTTCTTGAGGGTGTTTGGGCCAGCAAAGGAGACTCCGCCTCTGCGGGCGACGACTTCTCTGGCGAGGGCGCGAGCGAAGTGGCCGGAGTCAGGCGCGAGGGCACCGGATCTGACGACAGTGGCCTAGTCCTCGCGCGCGGTGGGCCGAGGGACGCCTCTAGGCCAGGCTTGGCTGCTGGCGACTCCAGGGAAGGCGGGCACGGCGGTGGGCGCGATCTGGGGCTCGCATGTGCGTTGGTGGTGGTGCTTGGCGGGGCTGGCGTGCTCCTGGTTTTGCAGGTCTCGCCGAACAAGCTTCCGGCCGACCGAACCTCTCGGAGGCCCTCAGTGGCTGGCCAACCCTCTCCCAGGGCCTTTTGGGCCGACCAGCTCTCTCCCAATGCCTTGGCGGCCGGCCAGGCCTCTCCTGATCCTTCAGCAGCCGGCCAGCTCTCTCCTAGGGTGCCGGTGGGCGGCTAGGGGTCTCCCGGGCAGCCGTCCGCCGCTAGTACTCTTCCTAGCCTCATAAAATTGGGCCGGAGTTGTGCGTCCGCGCTTCTCGATGTCCGATCGGCGTGCTCGCGAGGCGAACAACGCCCCGATTCCTTGATCATAGGGGCCTCTTCGACGAGAACGACGCGTGTCTCGCCTCCATCAGCGTGGAGGAGGAGGAAAGGACCCGAGCTTTCCCGATCACCGCATCCCGGGTTCGGGGGGCTTATCCATGCGAGAGAGTTGATACCCCGTGTCCCGCATCTCTCGCGGCTTTCCGGAATCTTCGAGGGGAATTTGGGATTCCTCCGTGCATCGACGTGTTATACCAACTTCCAACAGATCGACCCACTTTCCCTCGGCTTGGGTTTTCTGCGGTGCACTTAGCCAGTCTCCGGGGTGGACTTTGATTACCGTTTCCTCCCGTGTTCCAGGAGATTTTGCTTCGGTTGGAGGTGCACGCGGCTCAGATTCTACCGTCGTTCTATCGAGTGGTGGCCGCATGTTATATGATGTTCTTTCTAGAGAGAAAGAGGGTGATGATGACCGACGACTTTTTAGAATTTCTCTCGATCACAGAGGGACGAAATCGAGCAGGCACGAACCTGTCCTACCACCCTAAGAATTTCGTTGTGGTTACCAACATGCCCATTGAGAATTGATATCAATGGTTGTGGGTTTCCGAGACTGCCTTTGGCACCGCTCCCCTCGAGTTCGGTCCCGCGAAGATCCCTACTTCGGCGGACTATCCCGAGCTTCCAGAACTCGAGAGGGTCGTTCATCAATTTCCAGCGGCCCGGCGTCAAGCCTCGATTTTTAAGTCGCTTGACACCATGGACACTACTGGGTGATTCATGACGAATACCTCCCCGCTCCCCCGAATATAAAGTCGGGGGCAAAATGGGTCGGATTCGGAATCCAACAAGGATATTCTCCTGGCCGATCGATGTAGTTGTACGAGGTACCCCTTGTTACGCCATCTTTTTGCGTTTACTAACTCTGTCGCCGTTTCGCTAGGCGGTTCTTGGCGACGACCTCGAGGGGGTACGACAGCGTCGTCTCCGCCGCGCGATGCCCATGCGGCGATGAGGGCAAGCCTTACAACGTTGTCTCCGCCGCAGGAGCGGCGGCCTCCCATATAAGCGCCTGGCTGTGTCCTCCGCGGGTGATGCATCGTCTAGCTGTCGGCGCTTGGTGGAGGCTCCCTCTACCGGCTGTGGCGTATCACATTTCCTCGCCGAGTCGGCCGACCTGAGGAATTAGAGTTTTCGGGGACTCACAGAGTCCTCCCCCAAGTGCTTTCAGGAGCTCGTCGTTGTTCGACAATATGAAGCTTTTCTGACAAGGGAACCGCGAAGCCCGAAAGGTTGGTTACCTTTCTTCCCTTCCCATATTTTGTTCCATACTTACATATCGCTCAATTGCAGGTCTGTTGGAATTTATTTAACAAATTAAACAAAATAATTATATAACATATCAAATATGGCAGAATTATATAATAGACCTATACATATTAATTTTTTTTTAATATGATTAACAACCTATGGCATTAAAATCAATTTATAAGTTTAATAAACAATTTATTAAAGCATAAGTCACTCAACAATTTAACACACTAACAACCTATATGAACAATTCATACATTTATTTTAGCATTCCAATTCGTTGAGAAAACACTTACTATTAGGATACTAAATTATTCTGACGTTTCTCGCTAGCGTCGGAAGGCCACACTAAAGCGTCGTCGAAAAACAAGCTCGCTGGATTGCCCAAAAAAACTTCTTCGCCGGACTGGAAGAACAGGGTCACCGGAATGGAGGTTCGCCGGACATGAAGAACAGGGTCACCGGAATGGAGGTTCGCCGGACAGGGAGACCTCAGGAATATCGCCGGATTGGCCTTACTGGAATGAACCTCGCCGGAAAGAGACAGGTCGCCGGACAGGAGCAGGTCGCCGGTCTGGAGCAGCTTCGCCGGACTGGAGCAGGTCGCGGACTGGAGAAGCTTCGCCGAATTGAACACCTTCGCCTGACAGGGAGATCCTCGCCGGTTAGAATGCCTTTGCCGGACTGGAAGTCCTGGGCGACTGGAAGCAATCCGGCAGAGTGTAAAAATCCAAAAAAAACAAATTCAAAACGATTTTAAAACAATTTTTCAGAATACAAAAGGTACACCAAACACCACAAGTTAGAATCAATGATATTACACAAGGAATTTATCGAGATTGAAAGGGTGGGCTTTCAAGACCACTCAGGATTAACAATGGAAAATTGAAAAACAATTTTTCTTCTTTTTCTTTTCTTGGGAATTCGGCCGAGACTCTCAAAGGGGGAGAGAGAAGAGCTTTGCCGAAAATTCTAGGGTTAGGAGTGATTAGGGTTTCGTAGCCCTTTTATAAACAGCTTCATAATGGGCGTAAACTGGGTCAAACCCATTACCCTATCACTTTAATTCTCGTCCAAAACACTCTCCTCATACTCGGCCATTATCAATTTATTTATTCCCAAATTATTTTGATTTATTTCTAAATTCAATTAATTTAGAACTCTCATTTTTATTTAATGACATTTCATTAAAATAATTTCATACTTTCTAAATAACTACAAAATGAGAAATTATATATTTTCTTCTTTATTTGTTTGAATATTACAAGTGTATTATTATCATTATAATAATACTCTGCAATTCAATAAATAAACGTAACAATAAATAACTAATTATTTATTAAGTTACTTAAGAAAAATAATTTTCTCAATATAAATCACAATTTATATTCCATGAGTAAATCAACAATCCTTGTTCATTTGATCTCTTCCAAGTATGAGGAGAGTAAATCAAAAATTTATATTTCATTGAGACCTTATGGACCCATACGAACGAAGCTTTAGAATAAAGATCGGACACAAAAGTTCACAAACTTTTTCGGTCTTTTAATTCTTAATATTGGTCGATTCCACTGAAGGACCAATACTGACACTCTCTCTGTTTGTATGCGCATATTTTATGTTTGATGTGACAAAATAATTTTTCGCACGATCCACGGAGTACTTTACGACATTAACCTTCATGTGTATCACTAACTACGGGGAATGTAAAATTACCGTTTTACCCTTTGAGTTATTATTTCACTAACTCCTTTGTTATTTGTGAATGTGAAAAACACAGAGTGAGATGTGTATACATGTCACATGTTTTAATCAAAGAATCCTCTTATTCGATGAGCACTTGGCCAGGTTATTTCATTCACACTCTCATAACAAAGCATAGTGTGATACTAATGCATTCGCATTTTATTTACATGAATTCCATATATGTGAATCATATACCCCAACATCACAATATTATGACACCAATCGTTGGGTCAGATGAAACTAAGACTTAGTCATTGCCATTGACAAATCAAATGTCACAAAGTGTAATGTCAATTATACATTCACTTCAGGATTAAGGTAAGTATCCAAATACCCCTTGTATGTGATCTTGAAGCATCGAGAGTTTAAACGATTTTATCTCGAGCTTCTAAGTATCAATGGTCTTATTCAATATCTTCTATAAGATATCAAAGATGAATCATAGAGTCACAACTCTCTATATCACATGATAAGATATCATGATTTATTCAAACATTCGTTGATTAGACACGATTGCTCTTTCGGTCTTAAGATTGCGAACAAATGATTTAAACTAGTCATAAGGGGTTATCATGTCAAATCTGTATTTAACACCCTCTTCGTTGATGACAATTTCAGAGCGTAGCTAACATACGTAAACACAAACTTCGTTAAGAATGAATATTTATTGATATTAATGTTTCAGCAAAAATATGAATACAAATGTATTTCATTGTCTAATTTCTCCTTTGTGGGCACCAATCCCAACAAGGTCTTGGTGCGCCATGAGCAGATGGAGCTCGTAATGGAGGAGGCTGCTCGTCGCGAACTAGCGCTGAAGAAGGCGTTGGCCTATGCCATCTCCGGTCGGGAGGCTGCCGAGGCGAATTTTGGGGAAGAACGAGCCTCGAGGGAGGAAGTGGAGAGGTCCGCTACCGCAAGTTCCTTTTGGCGGAGGACTTGGAGGTCGCCCTATATGAGGCTCGGTATGCCGCAGCCATCCGTGTTTGGGACATCATCGTTGCCGAGAACAAGCTGCGTCAAGTGTCCTTGACGTTCTTTGATGCAATGTTCCCGCTGATGGAGGACGAAGCAGAGTTTGAGGACCTCGAGGGTCGCCGCCGGCCCGAGACCATCCATTCCTCGGTCGGAACATCTCCATCTCACCCCATCGCATCCCTCGACGAGGAGTGCGTCGATCTTGGTTCCGATTAGAACTTACTTTTTTTTGCGCCCATGTTTAGCGCTTTTTGCATTTCTTTGACTTGTTTTGAATATTTTCGGTCGCGTCTTTATGATACTTAACCTTCTGTTGAAGGTTTCTCTTTATATCACTTGCGCAACCCTCTATCATAATTGTGTGGATTTTTTGTTCTTCAATCCTTGTGTCGTCTGTGGCCTTTGGCTTACGACATGCTCCCTTGCCAAGGTACCATCGGTAATCGGGACTCTCTGTCAACATCGTCGACCCGTTGGGCCCACGACTCATGCGATTGGCGTTATTGGGGGTATCTCGCGCGTTTCTTGTGGTCTATGCTGGAAGATTCATCCGGCTACTCATTCAAATCACTTCCGGGAGTACCCGTACTTTCAAGAGTGATCGTCGTCTCGTCCACTTACGCCTATCTTACATGGCGACACCCGAGCTCGCTTTCTTTGGTTTGGATATTTTTTGTAACCATGTTGGGAGCTTCTTTATCCGTGAGCTTTCGATCGATGACCTATTGGTTTGCGATTGCCGCTTATAGCGTCTTACGCATCCATCTCAAGGGCATTCATTTCGTACCTTAGGATTGGGTAACATTATCCCGACTAATTGCAAGTTGGGACACGTCGGTTTCCTCAGATCCATGGGACGCAAAAAAAAAACAAAGATGATGGCACAAAGAGACTTTTTATTCGATGTTCACAAGAGTACATTTGGACTAAATTGAATTACAACAGTCACGACATTGTGTTTACATTAAACAAAATTAGGCGCGTCATTACTGCCTGTATTGGTAGTATTGCCGCAGGTGCTCGGCGTTCCATGGGTTGGTGAATATAAGGCCATCCATGTTTTCGAGTTCTTACGTGCCATTGCGAATGGCTTTTCGACCTCGGTATGGAACTTCCCAAGATGGACCCAATACGCCGACTCCTTGTACTTTGGTGTTTGGGAACACATTCCTCAAAACTAGGCTGCCATCGGCGAAGCTTCTGAGCTTGACCTTCGAGTTGTAATATCTCTCGACCTTTGTCTTTTTGGCAGCAAGACTGGTGAATGCATCGGCCCTTTTCTCATCGATAAGGTCGAGCTCTGTCCGCATTGCTTCTTTGTTTTGCTCTTCCAGGAAGGCTTCGATCCGAAACGTGGGGAGCATGATCTCTATCGGGACTACAGCGTCGACCCTGAAGGTCAAGGCGAACAGGGTCTCCCCTATTGCATTTGGAACTATGGTGCAGTAGGCCCACAACACGACGGACAAATCATCTGCCCAGGCGCCTTTTCGAGCTTCTAATTTTTTCTTTAGATTTTTTTTTATCGTGCGGTTGATTTCATCCACCTGGCCGTTAGTTTGGGTTTGTCTCGGGGAAGAATAAGTCTTACTGAATCCCGAGTTGTTCGCAGATTTCGCACAGTCACGTGTTGTCGAATTGTCGACCGTTGTCGAATTTCGTGCCATGGTGGCATATAATGCTCTTCGAAATAAAATTTGTTGTGTTTGCGTCTGTTATCTTCTCTAGTGGCTCGGCCTCGACCCATTTGGTGAAGTAGTCGATTGCCACTATGGTGAATCAAAACTGTCTTGGCGCCATATGGAGTTCGCTGATCAAATCTATCCCCCATTTGGCAAACGGTCGAGGGACAGTGACGGGGCACAACGAGGCCGTGGGCTGTTTGGCCACGTGGGCGAACCTCTCACATTTATTGCACCGTCAGGACCAGTCGTGGGCATCTTTTTTTAATGTCGACCTGAAATAGCCCAACTTTAAGACCACCTCGGCGCCAGCCCCCCGAGCGTTGGATCCACCGTCAACGTGCAGGGTCCATATGGGGCCTATCGGCTCGGAATCTCGCTTTTTTGGTAATTTTGGCGAGGGTTTTGTGGGCTCAATTTCGGTTCTATGGGCGAATTCCGCCACGAAGTCTGCCAAAGCTTGCTTTGACGGCGGATCGTGGTTGCTATTTTACCCCGTATTTGCGACCATATGGCCATCCACGTCGAGCCTAGAAAGGACATTGACTCCATAGTCTATGTTTCCGCCTCGTCTTGTCGATCCCCTCTAGTCATCCTACTAAGCTCCGACTACGTTACACTAATGTTGAGCGTCAGAGAGGTAAACAGAGGACCTCCCTCTATTTTCCCTTCTTAGTTCATGTATGTTTACTCTTTTCAGATAATAGAAGGACTTGAAGACCACACGAAAGCTAAGAGACGATCTGGGACACCGGATCTAACACGCTTAGGCCGAAGCAAGGGTCACCCGCTCTGAACGAGGATCTGACCGTTTAGGTCTCCGATTGTTGTCCAAATCTCAACGACAACATTTTGGCGCGCACCCTGGCCGGCCCTAGCCAGCCTTTGGCCGGTCCTGAGGCGTCCCTGGCCGACCTGGCCCGACTTGGTCGGCCCTGGCACGCCTTGGCCAGCCCTAGCACGCCCTGGCCGGTCCCGAGCTGGCCCGCCGGCCCTGGCATACCCTGGCCGGCCCTGGCACGCCCTTGGCCGGCCCTGGTTCGTCCTGGGCGTCCTTAGTTGGCCACTTCGGCTATAAATATCCCTTGACGCCTCCCACAAAGGTACACGCGAACACACACACTTTTTGTCTTGAGAACTTCTCTCCGATAATTCTCCCTAGATCCGAGACTCGAGCCTAGAAACGACGTTGACTCTATAGTCTCCGTTTCCGCCTCGTCTTGTCGATCCCCTCTTGTCATCTTACTAAGCTCCGCCTACGTTACACTAATGTTGAGCATCGGAGTGGTAAATAGACGACCCCACTCTGTTTTCCCTTCTTAGTTCACGTCTGTTTACTCTTTGAGCGAGGATCTGACCGCTTAGGTCTCCGAACGTTGTCCAAATTTCAGCGACAACATTTTAGCGCTAGAAGGAGTGGCCTTTCGATCTTGAAACTCACCCATTCCACAACTCTCCATTTCATCTCGTTTCTTTTCCGCTCGTCTGAAAATGAGTGATGTTACGGAGACTTCCGCAGTTGCCTGATCGAGCAATACCATTGTTCGAGCTACTAGCTCACAATACAAATTTTGGCAACTCCCCCATCGAGGGACCAGACAACAATCTGGGATAAGGAGTCGGGGAGACGCCGTCCTCGCCCCTCATGATAACGAGGAGGGATTGAGGGACGAAAACAACCGCCGCTTGGCTGAATTATTTTCCCGACCAGGGGTGGACAGAGGTCTGGTCATGAATCTCCTCGGATACGAGGTGGGAGGTAGTTCGACCCGGGATGAGGATTACGTTGCAAACGACACCATCTCAAAAACGAGAGCGAGCCAGACGTTCACCCGTTCCCCTACGGAAAACATGAGCGACTCTCCGTTAGACCCGCCAAGGGACCAACGGCAGGAAACCTCGCAGTGCAAGGGTTCAAGTAACCCTCGGCCACGGCTGGCGGAAGACAATCTCGACGAGCGCGCCGGGCATCTTCTCGACGGGGGAATGCCTGCGTTGATAGTCGTAGAACCCGTGTGGAGAACCGCTCGCAACCACTTAGGCCATGCGCTCTGCCGGGGGAGACCTGAGGACCTACCTCGATTTGCGACGGAGTCCCCGAGAGGAGGATTTTAGAAGGAAGTTGAATGTCCGTCAGGCAATTGCCGGGGCTACCACCATCGGAAACCCTCCTCCGAACGTCTTGGACCAAGGGTCCAATGAGCGGCAAGTCCTAACGCCAGTGGGGCCAATCATGGAGGCAGCAAATGGGCTCGAAGTAATTACCATGATTTATGGACTCCAAAATCAGATCATCAAGTTACGTGGGGCAGGCTCAGGAGGTTCCAGGCCATATAATGGTTCGGAAGGGTCGTACTCGCCTTTTACGGCTACAATTCTCGCGCAACTCCGCGGGCGGGGATTCAAACTCCCCACCATGCCTCCGTACGACGGGTGTTCCGACCCCAACTTCCACATCCAGCAATATGAGACCTGGATGACAATGCAGGGGCTATCAGATGCGACACTCTGTCAAGCTTTTAGCCTGACACTAGCAGGATCAGGAATCAAGTGGTTCCGGAACTTGAAGCCAGGCAGCATCGGCTCGTTCCGCGCCCTAAGGGAGTCTTTCCTCGCTCGATTTGCCACACTGGTAGCGCATAAGAAATCCAAAACGCACTTGTGGACGATCAGGCAAAAATTGGGCGAGAGCCTGCGTTAGTACTTGGCTCGGTTCACCGAGGAATCCCACAAGGTGGAGGATTTTGATGACCGGGATGCCATTGTCGCCATCACGGAAAATTCCGAACCGAGCGACTTTTTGAAGTCAATCGTGGGGAGGGTTCCCATGGATATGGCTGAATTCATGGCATGCGCTCGGACGCACATGGGGATCGAGGACTGCCTCAACAGTAGGAAAAGCGAAGGTCACGGGGATCGTCCTTGTTCGAACGACCGTCCCAACACTCGGGGGAAACGAGGGAGGAGTAACCACGCCACCGGTGATGCCCCTCCGTCAAGGTCAAGAAAGCCATTCGCTGATCAATTTCAGGGAGAAGCTCTCGCCCCGCTCAATGCGTCTCCTGCCTGAATCTTGGCCTTTCATAGGAACAAGCTTAGGTCCCCGACACCATTGAGAAAGGGTTCCGCAACACGGGACAAGAGCAAGTATTACGAGTATCACCGGGATCACGGACACGTGACCTCCGAGTGCTATCAATTAAAATGATAGATAGAGGCCCTGATCAAGGATGGCAAGCTCTAAGAGTTTGTCATGAGAGCCGCCGGGGTGACAATCCCGGAAGATCTCCCGCTTACCCAGAACAGGGGCCCAGCCAAGGAAAAGGCTTCGGCAATCGCCACCATCAGCGACGAGCACGAAAACCCCGAGATGAACATCGTGAGAACGATCACCGGGGGGCTGGATTGTGGCAAATCAAGCAATCAAAAGAAGAAATATTTGAGGGCGGCGACCAGCAAGAGGGTCCAAAATGTCATTAACCTCACTTACGTCACTCCTCCGCCTACTCCTTTTGAAGATATCCGTTTTACCAAGGAAGAAGCCAGGGGGATACTCCACCCGCATAACGACGCACTCGTCGTAGCTGCAACCGTAGCCAACATTAAGGTTCAACGAATCTTGATTGATAACGGCAGCGCGGTGAACATAGTGTTCAAATCAGCGCTTGAGCAGATGAAAACTCGACAGAGTAAAGCTCGCACCGATACGAACCCCACTATACGGCTTTTCCGGGGAGAAGGTGTGGACAGAGGGGTCAATAGATCTCCATGTCACCTTCGGAACCCGAGGTAGCGCAGAGGTCACTCGAATCGTGACGTTTCTGGTCATCGACGAGCCGACGGCTTATAACATGATAATCGGCAGACCAACCTTGGTAGGCCTCAAGGCCATTATGTCGATACACCACCTCATGATGAAGTTCCGCACTGAAAGGGGGATCCCATGCATGGTGGGGGATCAGGCCATGGCACGATCGTTTCACGTGCATGCCGCCAGCGACAAAGTCACCAAACATGAAGTAAAAACGGGGGTCTGCACGATTTATCAGCTTAACGACGAACTTCCATGCAAACCCGAGGAGGGAGGAATCTTCGGTGAGTTGGACCAGCGCGACGTAATTGAACGGCTGCGCGTGGAAACTCCCGATTACCTCACCACAGTTATCTTGGATCCCGCCAAACCTGACCAAGTGGTCAAAATCGGTGCTCAACTCTCCGCCGAAAGGCAGGAATCGATGGCTTCCTTCCTCAAGGAAAATAAGCACGTCGACGGCGCGTCCAACGCCCGGGGGCCTGGCCCCGGGGTAGTTTTAACTACCCTCGATGGGAAAAAGCTGAAGTACGCCCTGCGCTTCGAATTCAACGCCTCCAAAAATGAGGCCGAGGATGAGGCTTTAATAGTCGGCTTGGAGCTAGCTCGCCAACTAGGGGTCGAAAATCTGCGCATCTTTTGCGACTTACAATTGATCGTGAACCAAGTAAAAGGCGAATACGTTGCTAAAGAGCCAAACATGATCGCATAATTGGCCAAGGCCCTCAAGAACCTAGAAGCAATAGCTCGGTTTGAAGTCATACAGATTCCCCCAGAAGAAATCATCGAGGCCGATGCTTTAGCGCGCCTCGCTTCGGGAATTGCTGAGGAAGAAGATGGCGATGTTCCTATCGAAGTCTTGGCCCGATCCTACGTTTCCAGAAGCGACGTAAGAAAGGTCGGCAACTCTCCAAACCCATCTTGGATGACTCCTTTAATGGAGTACCTCGGAAGCTGCAAATTGCCCGAGGATCGCGACGGCGCTCGAATGCTGAAAATTTGAGCATTGAGATATACCATGCATGGAGACACGCTATACAAGCGCGGCTTCTCGATGCCACTCTTACACTGCCTAGGTGAGGCTGAGGCGAAGCGGGCAATAAGCGAGGTGCATGAAGGGTTGTGCGGTAATCACGCCGCAGGGCAATCGATGGCCCTGAAACTCCTAAAGTTAGGTTACTTCTAGCCAACCCTAAGAAAGGACGCGCACGATTGGGCCTGCCGATGCGACAAATGTCAAAGGTTCGCCCATGTACCTAGACAGCCGCCAGCCTCCCTCTGCCCTATCATCGTTCCCCGACCATTCGCCAAATGGGGGATTGACCTGATCGGAGAACTTCCTACGGCACCGAGACAATTCCGGTTTGTTATAGTCGTGATCGACTACTTCACAAAGTGGGTCGAAGCGGAACCACTAGCAAAGATCACCAAGGAAAATACCACGAACATCATTTGGAAGAACATAATATACCGACACGGGATCCCGGAATCCATCGTGACTGATAATGGCCGGCAGTTCGACAATGCTCGCCTACGCGATATGTGCGAACAACTAGGGATAAGCAAAACTTATGCCTCCCCCAGGCACCCCCAAGCCAACGGCCAGGTGGAGGCAGTCAATCGCACCATAAAGGAAAACTTGAAGAAGCGGCTGGAGACCCGAAAGGGCGCCTGGGCGGACGAGCTGCCATTTGTGTTGTGGGCTTATCGTACCACAGCTCGGAACGCAATGGGAGAAACCCCCTTTGCCCTCACCTTCGGGGTCGAAGCTGTGGTCCCGATAGAGACCACGCTCCCCACGCTCCGTACTGAGACCTTCCACGAGGAGGAAAACGAAGAAGCGATGCAGGTAGAGCTCGACCTAATCAAAGAGAAAAGGTCAGACGCACTGACCCGCCTCGTAGCCCAAAAAAGGAAGGTCGAACGGTACTACGACTCGAAAGTCAAGTTACGAAGCTTCGCAAACGGAAGCCTAGTACTGAGAAGGGTGTTCCCAAACACCAAGGTGCAAGGAGCCGGCGTCCTGGGTCCAACTAGGGAGGGACCATACCGAGTTCGAAAGGCCATTCACAACGGCACTTACGAACTCGAAAATTTGGATAGCCTCGTATTCACCCACCCATGGAACGCCGAGCACCTGAGGCAATATCACCAATAGCGGCAGCGACTTCGCGCCTAATTACATTTCATGTAAACACAATAGCTGTCGTAATTCAATTTAATCCAAGCGTAGTCTTTTGAACATCGAAATAAAAGCATATTTGTGTCATCATGCGTTGTTCCATCAAGTTTCTAAAAATTTATGACGCATCAAAATTTCATGAAACCTGGGGGCTAGGGTACTTTGGTCACAACACCGACCGACCCAAACAAACAAAAACAAAGTCACGAGGCGTCAACCTCGTGGCCGGAGATATCCACTAAAAACGGTAACAAGGTCACAACCTTGCATCCGGTCGTCCATGGATCTGAGGAAAACCGGCGAACGTCGGACCCAATCCTAAGACGATACTCGAATACCCTTGAGAGAAATGCGCGCGATTACAAGAAAGGATAAATCGTAAACCTACTGTTCATCGATCCCAATCGTAAACCAATAGGTCATCGATCGCGCTAAGCCTCGGGATTCCTCATCCTCCTTAGGACAGAATCGTAAACCGATAGGCCATCGATGAAAACTTTCACAGATAAAGCGCTCAAAACACGGTGCCAACACCAAAGTAAGCGAGCTCGGGTGTCACCCTATAAGTGGGCCGTAAATCGGCAACACATCCACCGCCCCCAAAATCCGGATTCCCAAAGGGATTCGGACGAGCGAGCTAACAAAATTACCTATCATCGACCACACAAAGCGCATGACATCCCACAAAGATCGGGTAAAAGTAAAGTAAAAACCGATATGTGAAGAAAAGATCTTTTCAATTAAAAGAGAAAGTCTACAAAACAAAGCAAAGGGTGAAAGCGCTAAACAAGCGGCGCGACAAAAACTAGAACGAATAGTCTACTCGAACCCGAGGTCGATACGTCCCTCCTCGGCGGAAGAGGGCGCCCCCTCCTGCGAAGGCGACGTGCCCTCGTCGACGCCCGCGTCATCCTTCAGCGGCGGGAACATGGCGTCAAAAAACGCGTATGTAACCTCGCATGACTCGTTCTCTGCGATCATGGCCTCTCGGACTCATACCGCTGCGGCATGGCGAGCTTCATACAGAGCCACCTCCCAGTCCTCCTCGGCCTGGGCCTTGGAGTGTGCGATCTCATTGCGCTCTTTAGTGACTGCCCGCATCTCCGACAGAAAACACTCGTTCTCCTAGAGCGCATCCTCGCGCTCGGCCTCACATGCGGATAGCTTGCCCCGGATCACCTCCTGCTCCGCATCTCGAGCCGCCAGCGCCCTCTCGAGCGCCCTTGTCTCAGCGGTGAAGACGACGGCTGATTGCTCCGCCTGTTCCCTCGAGGTCTTCTCCTCCGCGAGTTCCGCTATGGTGGCCTCGAGCTTCGAGATGACTTTCGCCATGGCTTCTGCGTGTCGTCACTCCCTCTGGCGGTTCGACTCCGTCGACACACGCTCACGCCGCACGACCTCTATCATCAATGACTCCATCTGCTCGTGACGGGCCAAAGCCTAAAGGGAGCACCATATAAGCATGCAGCATGTACGAAGAGGAGAAATAGGAGTCTTCATTTCGGGCGTCGCGGGTCCCTTGGCGAAAGAGTTCCATGTCGCTGATCACGACAAGCTCCTTGAAGCACCTCGGCGACGATTCCATAAAGGCTGACGAGACCTCGCGAGCTCTGGTCCCACAGGCGCGTGGCTTCTTCCATAAAGGATGACGACCCCCCGCCCGGTGAAGGTGGGTCGACTAGACGGCGCGAACTCGAAGGGGTGCCGCTCGCGGAAGAGACCGCGAGGCGCTTGCGCGAGGTACGCCCTCCTCCTGCGAAGAACGGACCCCAGCGTCCTACAGTGGCGCGTCGTCACTCATCCGAAAGCGTCTCCGGGAACCACCTGAAGCAGAAACAATGCACGACGTGAGAAAAACTCGGCAAACCAACATTAAAACGAGGGATACCTCGTACCGCGGGGTCGATCAACTACGTGGGATCCGCTGTCGGAACCTCGCCGGTCCCTTGCTCGAAGACGAGGTGGTGGAGAGACCGACGAGCAAACCACCCGGTCGTGGCCATCATGTCGGGCGACACGAAGATGAACGCCTGACGTCGGCTTGCCGGAAGCCGGTGGACCGCGTGCCCAAGTTCGGTGAGCTCGGACTCGGCCACCAGTGCGGGTACCCTAGCCGGCCCGAAGGTGAGGGGAGCCGACCCGAAGGTGGCCTCAGACACCCAGAACCAGTGATACCGATACTTCGATAGCGTGTTAGTTACCACCGCAATATTCATAGCGTGGCTAGCCCGGTATAAACCAACGCTAGACGGCACCTCTACGATCGGCAAGTACCCTAGAAAATCGTTCGCCGTCATCACTCGCCTCTTCTCGCGAAAGAGGATCATGTGACAGGCGGCGACAAAGCGGTAGAAGATCGGCGCCATTTGCGCCGCATGAACCTCCAACCTGAAAAGGATGTCATGTATCACAGGTTGGAGCGGCAACCAAAATCCCGTTTGAAGGCTCGCCGCGTGTATGGCAGCGTACTCGAGTTGGGGGTAGGTCATGCGATCGCCAGTGAGTGGCCCGAGGATGTCACAGCACGGGGGAATCCCGAACTCTTCGCGAAGGCGTTGGAAGGTGGAGAGGGTCGGAACTCACGCGGCGTCGATCCCGGCGCACGAGAAATCTCCCCTGACCTGCTGAGACGTTATCGCTTACGACAGCGTCCTCTTGTCCTCCTCCCTCGCTGATAAATGGCGAGTTGTCACCGCCTCGGACACCTCGCGACCGATTCCGACAAGCGTAGGTAGGGTCGTGCAGCTCGACGGAAGGATCCGAGAAGTGCAGCTGCCCGGCGGCGAGCCGGGGGCCTCCCTCTCTACCGGGGAATCCCCGCCCCACGAGCGATCGTCTCAGGCAGGGGCGGCCAACTGCCCGGTAGTCGGGCCAGGGCCGGCCGGCCGCGAAAACGTCGGGTCAGGACCGGCCGGCCAGGAATCAGCCCGGGCAGGGCCGGCCGGCAGGAAATCAGCCCGTGCAGCCCCGGCCGGTGGGAAATCAACCTGGGCAGCCCTGGTCGGCCACATTGCGAGTTGCCCAGGGCCGGCCAAAAGGACCCGGGCCGGGTCCCAGCCGGCCGGTGGTGTCCTTCCCGATGCAAGCCCGCCCATCCCGCCCTCGGCCAGCGAGTCCCCCGCAGGCACAGGTGGGCCGCCGGCGCAGACGAGGAAAACTCCCCTATGCGCCTCCGCGCTCGCGCCGGCCGATTCCGACCCAGCCAGGCCTAGCGTCCCCCACGCGGCGACGCGCGATTTGCCGACGACGCCCACAACGCCGCTCTTCTCGCATACCGCGCCCGCGCACTGCTCGGTCTCCTCGACCGAATCTTCGACGCGTCCGGTGGTGGCGTCCGCGCCGACGGATCTGGCCCGGCCAGATCTGGTCTATCCCGCGTGGCGGCGCACGGCTGGCAGCCACAGACCACACCGCCCTCCTCCTCGCGGCCAGCGCCCGTGCGCGACACGGCCGACCCGACCACAGTCGGTCTCCCTCGCGCCTCGTCTCCACCCCGGCCAACGAAAACCTCCGCGGCGTTCTCCCCGCGCGCGGCTCGGTCGCCAACGACCACCGCTCCACAGCCAGCGTCCACGCGCGGCGTGGATGCTTCGGCGAGATCCGGCCCCGCCTCCAAGGTGGCGTGCGCTAGGTCTTCCACGCACGCGTCCTGGTCGTCCACGCCGGCCCCATCATTATGTGTCTGGTCGGCCTCCCCTCCCACGCTCGCCATCCACGCGTCCAACGCCTCCTCGTCGAAGAATAGGGGGGAAAAAGGCTTGGGATTTTGGGAATGGTTTGGGAAAATCAAAGGATGATCAATGTCATCGGGGTTGGACAAAAGTTAACTAATAAAGTCCTCCATGGACCCACCATCAGTAGAAAAAGGCAAGGGATCCATGACGCACGCAAATTGACTGGTATCGGTTCATGATTTATTTCTATATTTAGATTAAGTTAGTAAATATAGATCTTGTTATCAATCATTAATATTAACTGGCTAACGTGAGTCAAATTAATTTCTTTCCACACTTAATATGACTTGTAAGGTGTATCGATCACCAACAAGTGGTATCAGAGCTAGTTGATTTACTTATTTAATCGATTCGTTCTAGTAAATAAATTTAATTTGGTTTTAATGTATTTATATTATGATGCAAAATTCGTTGCAATATGATATATGATATGTGAATTGTTATTTGTGGCTGATCGTAGATTTATTGATCACGACGATCAGCATGAGACAGATCTACAATCAGGAGACAGAAAAAGACCGATGGGCTGCCCTCCGGGCTAACAG
The DNA here is from genome assembly GCA_958296335.1 of Urtica urens. Lineage (NCBI taxonomy): Eukaryota > Viridiplantae > Streptophyta > Magnoliopsida > Rosales > Urticaceae > Urtica > Urtica urens. Next base: position 39,522,328 of record OY282520.1, read on the forward strand.
AGGGCCACGGCCGTGTAACCCTAATGAAGCTAGGGCGGGCCGCACCCCTTGCCTAACTTGAAATCGGTTGGGCCAAGGCTGCCCATTGACGGAGGCCCAACCAACTCGGGTCGGGTCCTACCGTCGCCGTTTGGGCTCAAGGATGATCCGATCATTGGCTCGGATGCCTGGTAGGCCTTAAGGCCCAGAAAAAATTACTTTTCATTAAAAATTAAAATTTAAAAGCAGATATGATGAGCCTTGATTCATATAAATTTTGGAAAAATTACGATAAGTAATTAGTTTGAAAATGATTTGTGTTTTCGTTGAAGCATATGATTGTGTTCAACTATCATCCATGAACTAATACGATTAGGTTTATCTTGTTTTAATTTACAAAGACTCAATTAGGATATGATAAACACGAATCAAACCATGCTTGTTATGTTTGTGTATTTAAATTTTTTTTTTTGATTGTTTGCTATAACTTAGATAAATTATTGTTTGGGTATAGCTTTTATGGGCTTTCATTCATTTAAAAATTATCTGTAGGATTATGATAGTTATTTAATGAATGTGTTAAGCGGATCAGAAAGATTTATCGCCAAGCCGATAAGATGAACGTGTGGGGGTATTTAAGAAGACCTAGTGCCTAACTTTTTGAATTGGGAGTTTTTTTCGAGAAATAATGCTTTT